>CM065469.1:17691842-18891842 GCA_032872505.1 Leptopilina syphax
AAAAGTTTTGGTCCGAACTGCAAAATTTTTACATTAAATAAATTGGTTTTCAGAAGGGGTTAATCAAAAATTCAAGAACAGCGTTAGATCCTAACCCTTGAAAGACGTATACGTGGATATGTAGTTTGGGGACATGAAAATTAAATTACCAGGATTAGGGCTTAAAAAATTAATTGTTTAGTACATAATTTTTTTAATTTATAAACTATAATGCCCAAACAACAACCATTATGGTCAATTTAGAGCATTCTTGCATCAAACATTAAAATTAATGGACCAAATTATAGCCAACAGCTAAAAAATACATTTTCCAAAAAAAAACCATTTCCAGCCAAAAATGAAAAGATTAATAAATTTTAAAACGTTTTGGTCCGAACTGCAAAATTTTAAACTAAATAAATTGTTTTCAGAAGGGTTTATCGAAAAATTCAAGAACAATCGTTAGAGCCTAAACACTTGAAGGACGTATACGTGGATACATAGTTTAAGGACATGAAAGCGTTTAATTACCAGATTAGAGCTTAAAAAAAATTATTTGTTTTGTAAGTAAATTTTTTTTAATTTATAAACCTATAATGTCCCAAAACACCATTATGTCAATTTAGAGCTTTCTTGCATCAAACATCAAAATTAATGATAAAATTATAGCTAAAAACTAAAATACAGTCACGCAAAAAATCCATTTTTCTGCCAAAAATGTAAATTATAAATTTTAAAAAGTTTGGTCCGAACTGCAAAATTTTTAAACTCAAATAAATTGATTTTCAGAAGGGGTTATCGAAAATTTCAAGAACAGCGATTAGAGCCTAACACTTGAAGGACGTATACGTGATACATAGTTTAAGGAACATGAAAACTTATAATTACCGGATTAGAGCTTAAAAAATTATTTGTTTTGTAATAAATTTTTTTAATTTATAAACTATAATGTCCAAAACACCATTATGGTCAATTTAGAGCTTTCTTGCATCAAACATCTAAAATTAATGATAAAATTATAGCTATAAAACTAAAAATACCATTTCTCCCAAAAATCCAATTCTGCCAAAAATTTAAATTAATAAAATTTAAAAAAGTTTTGAGTCCGAAACTGCAAAAATATTAAACTAAATACTTTGTTTTCAGAAGGGTTTTATCGAAAAATTCAAGACCAGCGGTTAGTAGCATAAAACAACGTGAAGGTCGGAAACCGTTGATATATAGTTTTTTCGAGGACATACACACTTAAAATTACTAGATTAGAGCTTAAAAAATTATTTTGTTTAGGTAAACAATTTTTTCAATTTAACTGAAATCTATAATGCCCAAATAACACCAGTAATTGTCAAATTTAGAGGTTTTCTTGCATCCAACATCAAAATTATTGATAAAATTTATAGCCAAAACAAACTTAAAATAAATAGTAAAATTTACATTCTCCAAAAAAATCCATTTCTGACAAAAATAAAAAATTATAAATTTTAAAAAGTTTTAAGTCCGAAACTGCAAAAATTTTAAACTAAATAAAATTGTTTTTAGAAGGGATAAAGAAGAATTTCAAAAACCAGCGTTAGAGCCTAACACTTGAAGGACGTAAACGTGATATATAGTTTGAGGACATGAAAATTAAATTACCGGATTAGGGCTGAAAAAATTATTTGTTTTGTAAATGATTATTTTTAATTTATAAACTATAATGGCCCAAAACACCATTATGTCAATTTAGAGCTTTCTTGCATCAAACATAAAAATTAATGATAAAATTAAAGCCAAAAACTAAAAAAACATTCTCCAACAAAAATCCATTTCTGACAAAAATGTAACATTATAAATTTTAAAACAGTTTTGGTCAGAACTGCAAAAATTTTAAACTAAATAAATGGTTTTAGAAGGGTTTATCGAAAAATTCAATAACAGCGTTAGACCCTAACACTTAAAGGACGTATACGTGATATATTGTTTTGGGGA
The DNA here is from genome assembly GCA_032872505.1 of Leptopilina syphax. Taxonomy (NCBI): domain Eukaryota; kingdom Metazoa; phylum Arthropoda; class Insecta; order Hymenoptera; family Figitidae; genus Leptopilina; species Leptopilina syphax. The sequence goes on from CM065469.1 coordinate 17,693,790, forward strand.
CATCAAACTTAAATTAACCGATTAGAGTTTAAAAATTATTTGTTTAGCAAATAATTTTTTTCAATTTATAAACTATAATGCCCAAAACACCATTATGTCAATTTAGAGCTTTCTTCCATCAAACATCAAATTATAAAATTCAAATTTATAGACAAAACAAACTAAAAAAAGTAAAATTACAGTCTCCAAAAAAATCCATTTCTGACAAAATAAAAATTAATAAATTTTAAAAAGTTTTAGTCCGAACTGCAAATTTTAAAACTAAATAAATTGTTTTCAGAAGGGTTAACAGAAGAATTCAAAAACAGCGTTTAGAGAGCCTAACACTTGAAGGACGTAAACGTGATATATAGTTTGAGGACATGAAAATTAAATTACCGGATTAGGGCTGATAAATTATTTGTTTTGTAAATGATTTTTTTAATTTATAAAACTATAATGCCCCAAAACACCATTATGTCAATTTAGAGCTTTCTTGCATCAAACATAAAAATTAATGATAAAATTAAAGCCAAAACTAACAAAAAAAACATTCTCCAAAAAATCCATTTCTGACAAAAAATGTAAATTATAAATTTATAAAAAAGTTTTGGTCAGAACTGCAAAATTTTAAACTAAATAAATTGTATTCAGAAGGGTTATCGAAAAATTCAAAAACAGCGTTAGAGCCTAACACTTGAAAGACGTATGACGTGATATATAGTTTGGGGACATGAAAACTGTAATTTACCGGATTAGGGCTGAAAAAATTATTTGTTTTGTAAATCGATTTTTTTAATTTATATCCGATAATGCCCAAAACACCATTATGTCAATTAAGAGCTTTTCTTGCATCAAAAATCAAAATTAATGATAAAATTACAGCCAAAAACTTAAAATACATTCTCCAAAAAATTCCATTTCTGCCAAAAATGTAAATTATAAATTTTAAAAAGTTTTGGTCCGAACTGCAAAATTTTTAAACTAAATAAATTGTTTTTAGAAGAATTATCAAAAAATTCAAGGACAGCGTAAGACCCTAAACACTTGAAGGACGTATACGTGATACATAGTTGAAGGACATGAAACTTTAATTAACCGATTAGAGCTTTAAAAATTTATTTGTTTAGTAAATAATTTTTTTTTTAATTTTTAAACTATAATGCCCAAAACACCATTCTGTCAATTTAGAGTTTTTCTTGCATCAAACATCAAAATTATTGATAAAATTAAAGCCAAAAACTAAAATAAAAATACCCCAATTCTCCAAAAAATCCATTTCTGACAAAAAATATAAAAATTATAAATTTTAAAAAAGTTTTTGGGTCCGAACTGCAAAAATTTTAAACAAAATAAATTGTTTTCAAAAGGTTATCGAAACATTCAAGAACAGCGTTAGAGCCTAACACTTGAAGGAAGAATACGTGATATATAAGTTTTGGTGACATGAAACTGTAATTAACCGGCTTAGAGCTTAAAAAAATTATTTGTGTTTTTGTAAATAATTTTTTTAATTATAAACTATAATAATGTCCAAAACACCATTATGTCAATTTTAGAGCTTTCTTTCTTGCATCTAACATCAAAATTAATTGAATAAATTATAGCTAAAAACTAAAAATAAAATACATTCTCCAAAAAAATCCATTTCAGCCAAAAATGGTAAATAGAAAATTTTTAAAAAGTTTTTGGTCCGAACTGCAAAATTTTAAACTAAATAAATTGTTTTCCAAAGGGTTAAAGAAGAATTCAAAAACAGCGTTAAAGCCTAACACTTGAAGAACGTAAAACGTGATAATTACGTTTGGGGACATGAAAACGTAAATTACCGGCTTAGAGCTTAAAAAATTATTTGTTTTGTAAATAATTTTTTTAATTTATAAACTATAATGTCCAAAACACCATTATGTCAATTTAGAGCTTTCTTGCATAAAACATCAGAAATAATGATGAAAATTATAGCCCAAAAACTAAAAATACATTCTCCAAAAAATCCACTTCTGACAAAAAATAAAAAATATAAATTTTAAAAAAATTTTGTGTTTGAATTGCAAAATTTTAAAACTAAATAAATTGTTTTTTCAGAAGGGTAATCGAAAAATTCAAGAACAGCGTTAAAGCCCAAGACACGTTGAAGGACGTATACGTGATACACATAGTGTTTAGGAACATGAAACTTTAATTAATTACCGGATTAGAGCTTAAAAAATTATTTGTTTAGTAAATAATTTTTTTAATATTTAAACTATAATGCCCAGAAACACCATTATGTCAATTTTAGAGTTTGTCTTGCATCAAACATCAAAATTATTGATAAAATTATAGCCAAAACAAACTAAACAAAAGTTAAATAACTTAATTCTCCAAAAAAAAAATTATTTCATTTCTGACAAAAATAAAAATTATAAATTTTAAAAAGTTTTGGTCCGAACTGCAAAATTTTAAACTAAATAAATTGTTTTCCAGAAGGGTTAAAGAAGAATTCAAGAACAGCGTTAGAGCCTAACCTTCTTGAAGGACGCAAACGTGATATATAGTTTGAGGACAAGAAAAATAATTACTCGATTTAGGGCTGAAAAAAATTATTTGTTTTGTAAATGATTTTTTTAGTTTTTTAAACTATAATGCCCAAAACACCATTATGTCAAGTTAGAGGCTTTCTTGCATCAAACATCAAAATTATTGATAAAATTATAGCCAAAAACTAAAAAAAACTATAGCCAAAAAGTAAATATTAACATTCCTCCAAAAAAAAAATCCATTTCTGACAAAAATAAAAATTATAAATTATTAAAAAGTTTTGGTCCGAACATGCAAAATTTTAAAACTAAATAAATTGTTTTCAGAAGAGGTTTGTAAAGGAAGAATTCAAGAACAGCTGTTAGAGCCCTTAACACTTTGAAGGACGGTAAACGTGATATACTAGTTTTTGAAATACCCGGACAAGAGAAAATTTAAAACTTTACCTGGATTAGGGCTTGAAAAAATTATTTGTTTTGTAAAATAGATTTATTTTTAATTTTTAAACTATAATGCCCAAAACAACCAATATTTCAAATTTAGAGGCTTTCTTGCATGTAAACATCAAAATTATGATGATAAAATTAAAGCCAAAAGACTAAACAATACATTCTCCAAAAAAAATCCATTTCTGCCAAAAATGAAAAAATTATACAATTTTTAAAAAGTTTTGGTCAGAAACTGCAAAAATTGTTTAAAAACACAATAATTTGTTTTCATGAGGGTTATCGAAACAATCAAGAAACAGCCTTTAGCAGCCTAACCACTTGAAGGAAGAAAACGTGATATATAGTTTTGGTGGACATAAAACTGTTAATTAAAACCGGCTTAGAGCATAAAAAAATTTATTTGTTTTGTAACATAATTCTCTTTATTTTATAAACTATAATGTCCCAAAACCCCATTATTTCAATTTAGAGCTTTCCTTGCATGAAACATCAAAAATAATGATAAAATTATAGCCAAAAACTAACAAACATTACATTCTCCAAAAAATCCATTTTCTCTGCCAAAAAATTGAAAATTATAAATTTTAATAAAGTTTTGGTCCGAACCTGCAAAAAAAATTTTTAAAACAAAAATAATTTTGCTTTTCAAGAAGGGTTTAAAGAAGAATTCAAAAACAGCGTTAGAGCCTAACAACTTGAAGGACCGTAAACGTCGATATATAGTTTTCGAGGACATGAAAATTAAAATTCCGGATTAGGGCTGAAAAAATTTATTTTGTTTTGTACATGATTTATTTTAATTTATAAACTATAATTGCCAAAACACCATTATGTCAATTTAGAGCTTTCTTGCATCAAATCTTAAAAAAATTAATGATAAAATTAAAGCCAAAAAACTAAAAAAAAAAAAACATTTCTCCACAAAAAAATCCATTTCTGAACAAAAATGTAAATTATAAATTTTATAAAAGTTTTGGTCAGAAACTGCAAAAATTTTAACAACTAAATAAATGGTTTTAGAAGGGTTATCGAATAAATTCAAGAACCAGCGTTTAGATACCCTAAACACCATTAAAGGACGTAGAACGTGATATATTGTTTGGGGACATCAAACTTAAATTACCGGGATTAAGAGTTTTAAAAAAATTATTTGTTTTGCAAAATAATTTTTTCAATTTTATAAACTATAATGTCTAAAACACCATAATGTCAATTTAGTGCTTTTTTCCATCAAACAATCAAAATTATCAATTAAAAATATAGACAAAACAAACTAAAAAAAGTAAAATTACATTCTCCAAAAAAATCCATTTCTGACAAAAATAAAAATTAAAAATTTTTAAAAAGTTTTAGTCCGAACTGCAACAATTTTAAACTAAATTAAATTGTTTTCAGAAGGGTTAAAGAAGAATTCACAAAACAAGTCGTTAGTGTCCCTAACACTTGTAAGGACGTAAATGTGATATAATAGTTTGAGGACATGAATGAAAATTAAATTACCGGGAATTAGGGCTGAAAAAATTATTTTGTTTTGTAAATGATTTTTTTAATTTATAATAAACTATAAATGCCCAAAACATCCATTATGTCATTTTAGAGGCTTTCTTGCATCAAACATAAAAAATTATTGATAAAATTAATAGCCAAAAACTAAAAAAAAACATTCCTTCCAAAAAAATTCCATTTCTGACAAAAATGTAAAATTATAAATTAAAAAAAGTTTTGGTCAGTAACTGCAAAAATTTTTAAACTAAATACATTGTATTCAGAAGGGTTATCGAAAAATTCAAAAACAGCGTTAGTTTAGAGCCTAACACTTGAAAGGACGTATACGTGATATATAGTTTTGGGGGACATGAAACTGTAATTTCCGGATTAGGGCTGCAATAAAAATTATTTGTTTTGTATATGATTATTTTTATGTTATAATTACTATAAATGCCCCAAAACACCATTATGTCAATTTAGAGGCTTCTTGCATCAAACATAAAAATTAATGATTGTAAAATTAAAGCCAAAAAAACTAAAAACAAAAAAATCCATTTCTGCCAAAAAAGGGGGGAAAATTATTAATCTTTAAAAAGTTTTTGGTCTCCGAAACTGCAAAATTTAAACATAAACAAATTGTTTTCAGAAAGGGTTATCGAGAAAAATTCAAGAACCAGCGTTAGAGGCCATAACACTGTTAAAGGACGTATACGTGATATATAGTTTGGGGTACATAAAACTGTAATTACCGGATAAGAGCTTAAAAAAATTATGTTTTTGTTTTGTAAATAATTTTTTAATTTATAAAACTATAAATGCCCAAGAACACAATTAATGTCAATTTTAAGCTTTTTTACATCAAACCATAAAAATTAATGATAAAATTAAAGCCAAAAACTAAAAATACAGTTTCCCAAAAAATCCATTTCTGACAAAAAATGAAAAATTATAAATAATATTTTAAATAGTTTTTGGTCCTAACTGTAAAATTTTTAAAACTAATATAAATTGTTTTCCAGAAGGGTTTTTAAAGAAGATAATCTCTAGAAACAAGCGATCAGAGCCTAAACACTTAAATGACATATACTGTAAAGAAATAGTTTTGAGGAACATGAAAATAAAATTACCGGATTATAGGGCCTCCGGACTGAAAAAAAAATTATTCCCCCCCCCCCCTCCCCCCCACCCCCCCCCCATTTGATTAAATAATTATTTTTCAATTCATAAACTATAATGCCACAAAACACCATTTATGTCAATTTAAGAGCTTTCTTGCATCAAACAAACAAAATTAATGATAAAATTACAGCCAAAAACTAAAAATACATTCTCCAAAAAAATCCATTTTCTGCCAAAATGTAAAAATTATAAATTTATTTAAAAAGTTTTTGGTCCGAACTGCAAAATTTTAAGTTAAAATAAATTGTTTTTAGCAAGAATTATCAAAAAATTCGAAGGACAGCGTAAGACACCTTAACACTTGAAGGACGTATACGTGATACATAGTTGAAGGACATGAAACTTTAATTACCGGATTAGACCTTAAAAAATTATTTGTTTAGTAAATAATTTTTTTTTTAATTTATAACACTATAATGCCCAAAAACACCATTATGTCAAAATTTAGACGCTTTCTTGGCATCAAACATCAAAATTAATTGAATAAAATTAAAGCCAAAAAAAACTAAAAAATTACATTCTCCAAAAAAATCCATTTCTGACAAAAATAATAAAAAATTATAAATTTTATAAAAAGTTTTTTTTGGTCCGAACTGCAAAAATTTTTAAACAAAATAAATTGTTTTCAAAACGGGTTATCGAAACACTTCAAGAACAGCGTTTAGAGCCTAACACTTGAAGGAAGGAATACGTGATATATAGTTTGGTGACATGAAACTGTAATTACCGGCTTTAGAGCTTAAAAATATTATTTGTTATGATGTAACATAAATTTTTTTAATTTATAATAAACTATAATTTGCCCAAAACAACCATTTATGTCAATTTAGAGCTTTCTTGCAAATCAAACATCAAAATTAATGGAATAAAATTATAGCATAAAAACTAAATAAATACATTCTCCAAAAAAACCCAATTTCAGCCAAAAATGTAAATTATAAATTTTAAAAAGTTTTTGGTCCGAACTGCAAAATTTTAAACCGAATAAATTCGTTTTCAGAAGGGTTTAAAGAAGAATTCCAAGAACAGCGTTAAAGCCTAACACTTGAAGGGACACGTAAACGTGATAATATAGTTTTGGGGGACATGAAACTGTAATTACCGGCTTAGAGCTTAAAAATATTATTTGTTTTGTAAATAATTTTTTTAATTTATAAACTATAATGACCAAAACACCCATTATGTTCAATTTAGCAGCCTTTCTTGCATAAAACATCCAAAATAATGATAAAAACTTTATAGCCCAAAAAAACTATAAAATACATTCTCCGCAAAAAATCCACTTCGTGACAAAAATAAAAAATATAAATTTTAAAAAAAATTTTTGGTTTGAAATTGCAAAAATTTTAAACTAAATAAAACTTGTTTTTCAGAAGGGTAATCGAAAAATTCAAGAAGACAGGCGTTTAGAGCCTAACACTTGAAGGGACGTATACGTGATTTACATAGTTTTTTAAGGACATGAAAACTTTAATTACGGATTAGAGCTTAAAAAAATTATTTGTTTAGTAAATAATTTTTTAATTTTTCAACAATAATGTTTCCCAAAACACCATTATCGTCAATTTAGAGTTATTCTTGCATCAAACATCAAAATTATTGATAAAATTATAGCCAAAACAATCTTAAAAATAGTAAAATTACAATTCTCCACTAAAAATCCATTTCTGACAAAAAGGAAAATTTTAAATTTTAAAAAGTTTTGGTCTTCGAACTGCAAAATTTTTAAACTAAATAAATTGTTTTCAGAAGGGTTAAAGTAGAATTCAAGAAACAGCGTTAGAGCCTAACACCTTGAAGGACGCAAACGTGATATATAGTTTGAGGACAAGAAAATGTAATTACCGGATTAGAGCTTAAAAAATTATTTGTTTTTGGTAAAATGATTTTTTTAATTTTATAAACTATAATGCCCAAAACACCATTATGATGTCAATTTAGAGCTTTTTTGCATCAAAACATCAAAATTATTGATAAAAATATAGCCAAAACAAACTAAAAAAAAGTAAAATTACATTCTCACAAAAAAATCCATTTCTCTGCCAAAAATAAAAAATATAAATTTTAAAAAGATTTGGTCCGAACTGCAAATATTTTAAACTAAATAAATTGTTTTCAGAAGGGTTAAAGAAAAAATTCAAGAACAGGCGTATAGAGCCTAACACTTTGAAGGACGTATAACGTGATATATAGTTTTAGGACAAGAAAATTAAATTACCAGATTAGAGAGCTGAAAAAATTATTTGTTTTGTAAATAATTTTTTTAAATTTAATAAACTATAATGCCCAAGAACAACCATTATTTCAATTTAGAGCTTTCTTAGCATTAAACATCAAAAATTAATGATAAAATTATAGCCAAAAACTAACAATACATTCTCCAAAAATATCCATTTCTGCCAAAAATGAAAATTATAAATTTTAAAAAGTTTTGGAGTCCGAACTGCAAAAATTTTAAACAAAATAAATTGTTTTCAGAAGGGTTATCGAAACATGTCAAGAACAGCGATAAGAGGCCTAACACTTGAAGGACTTATAACGTGATTATATAGTTTTGGGACATGAAACTGTAATTACCGGCTTAGAGCTTAAAAAATTATTTGTTTTGTAAATAATTTTTTAATTTATAAACTATAAATGTCCAAAACACCCATTATGTCAATTTAGAGCTTTCTTGCATTAAACATCAAAATTAATGATAAAATTATAGCCAAAAACTTAAAAATACATTTTCCAAAAAATCATTTCTGCCAAAAATGAAAATTATAAATTTTTTAAAAAGTTTTGGTCCGAACCTGCAAAAATTTTAAACTAAATAATTTGTTTTCAGAAGGGTTATCAAAAAATTCAAGAACAGCGGCGTAGAGCCTAACACTTGAATGACGTATACGTGATATATAGTTTGGTGACATGAAAATGTAATTACCGGCTTAGAGCTTAAAAAATTATTTGTTTTGTAAATAATTTTTTGAATTTATAAACTATAATGCCCAAAACACCATTATGTCAATTTAGAGCTTTCTTGCATCAAACATCAAAATTAATGATTAAATTATAGCCAAAAACTAAAAATACATTTTCCAAAAAATATCCATTTTTCGCCAAAAATGTAAATTATAAAATTTAAAAAGTTTTGGTCCGAACTGCAAAAATTTTTAAAGTAAATAATTTGTTTTCAGAAGGGTTTTTTCGAAAAATTTAAGAACAGCGTTAGAGCCTAACACTTGAAGGACGTATACGTGATATATTGTTTGGGGACATGAAAACTGTAATTACCCGGATTAGAGCTTAAAAAATTATTTGTTTTGTAAATAATTTTTTTAATTTATAAACTATAATGCCCCAAAACTCCATTAACGTCCAATTTAGAGCTTTTTTGCATTAAACATCAAAATTATTGATAAAATTAAAGCCAAAAAACTAAAAATACATTCTCCAAAAAATCCATTTCTGCCAAAAATGAAAATTATAAATTTTACAAAAGTTTTGGTCCGAACTGCAAAATTTTAAACAAAATAATTTGTTTTCCAGAAGGGTTATCGAAAAAATTCAAGAACAGCGGTAGAGCCTAACACTTGAATGAAAGAATACGTGATATATAGTTTGGTGACATGAAACTGTATTTACCGGATTAGAGCTTAAAAAATTTATTTGTTTTGTAAATAATTTATTTTAATTTAATAAACTATAAATTGTCCAAAACACCATTATTTCAATTTAGAGCTTTCTTGCATCAAACATCAAAATTAATGATAAAATTATAGCCAAAAACTAAGAATTACATTCTCCAAAAATATCCATCTCTGCCAAAAATGAAAATTATAAATTTTAAAAAGTTTTGGTCCAATCTGCAAAATTTTAAAACTAAATAATATGGTTTTCAGAAGGGTTTTCGAAACATTTAAGAACAGCGGTTAGAGCCTAACCACTTGAAGGACGTATACGTGATATATAGTTTTGGGGACATGAAACTGTAATTACCGGATTAGAGCTTAAAAAATTATTTGTTTTGTAAATAATTTTTTTAATTCATAAACTATAATGCCCAAAACACCATTATGTCAATTTAGAGCTTTTTGCATCAAACATCAAAATTAATGATAAAATTAAAGCCAAAAACTAAAAATACATTCTCCAAAAAACCCATTTCTGCCAAAAATGTAAATTATAAATTTTAAAAAATTTTGGTCCTAACTGCAAAATTTTAAACTAAATAATTTTTTTTTCAGAAGGGTTTTCGAAACATTTAAGAACAGCGTTAGAGCCTAACACTTGAAGGACGTATACGTGATATATAGTTTTGGGGACATGAAACTGTAATTACCGGATTAGAGCTTAAAAAAATTATTTGTTTAGTAAATAATTTTTTCAATTTTATAAACTATAATGCCCAAAACACCATTATGTCAATTTAGAGCTTTTTTGCATTAAACATAAAAATTGATGATAAAATTGAAGCCAAACAACTAAAAATACATTCTCCAAAAAATCTATTTCTGCCAAAAATAAAAATTATAAATTTTAAAAAAGTTTTGGTCCGATCTGCAAAATTTTTAATTTAAACCAAATAAATTGTTTTTCAGAAGGGTTTTTAAAAATTCAAGAACAGCGTTAGAGCCTAACACTTGAAGGACGTATACGTGATATATAGTTTGGGGACATGAAACTGTAATTACCGGATTAGAGCTTAAAAAATTATTTGTTTAGTAAATAATTTTTTTAATTTATAAACTATAATGCCCAAAAAACCATTATGTCAGTTTAGAGCTTTCTTGCATCAACCATAAAAATTAATGATAATTTAAAGCCAAAAACTAAAAATACGTTCTCAAAAAAATCCATTTTTGCCAAAAATAAAAATTATAAATTTTAAAAAAAGTTTTGGTGCGAACTGCAAAAAATTTTAAACTAAATAAATTGTTTTCAGAAGGGTTATCGAAAAATTCAAGAACAGCGTTAGAGCCTAACACTTGAAGGACGTATAACGTTATATAAAGTTTTGGGGACATGAAACTGTAATTACCGGATTAGAGCTTAAAAAATTATTTGTTTTGTAAATAATTCTTTTAATTTATAAACTATAATGCCCAAAACACCATTATGTCAATTTAGAGCTTTTTTGCATCAAACATAAAAATTAATGATAAAATTAAAGCCAAAAACTAAAAATACATTTTCCAAAAAAATCCATTTCCTGACAAAAATGAAAAATTATAAATTTTTTAAAAAGTTTTGGTCCTAACTGTAAAATTTTAAACTAAATAAAATTGTTTTCAGCAGGGTTAAAGAAGAATTCAAGAACAGCGATAGAGCCTAACACTTGAAGGACGTATACGTGATATATAGTTTGGTGACATGAAACTGTAATTACCGGATTAGAGCTTAAAAAAATTATTTGTTTTGTAAATAATTTTTTTAATTTATAAACTATAATGCCCCAAAAACACCATTATGTCAATTTAGAGCTTTTTTGCATCAAACATAAAAATTAATGATAAAATTAAACTTAAAAAACTAAAAATACATTCTCCAAAAAATCCATTTCTGCCCAAAAAATGAAAATTATAAATTTTAAAAAGGTTTTGGTGCGAACTGCAAAAATTACACTAAATTAATTTTTTTTCAGAATGGTTATCGAAAAATTCAAGAACAGCGTTAGAGCCTTACACTTGAAGGACGTATACGTGATATATAGTTTGGAAACATGAAACTGTAATTACCAGATTAGAGCTTAAAAAATTATTTGTTTTTAGTAAATAATTTTTTTTAAATTTATAAACTATAATGCCCAAAACACCATTATGTCAATTTAGAGCGTTTCTTGCATTAAACATAAAAATTAATGATAAAATTAAAGCCAAAAACTAAGATTTCATTCTTCAAAAATATTTATTTCTGCCAAAAATAAAAATTATAAATTTTAAAAAGTTTTGGTGCGAACTGCAAAAATTTACACTAAATAAATTGTTTTCAGAAGGGTTATCGAAAAATTCAAGAACAGCGTTAGAGCCTAAGACTTGAAGGACGTATACGTTATATATAGTTTGGGGACATGAAACTGTCATTACCGGATTAGAGCATAAAAAATTATTTGTTTTGTAAATAATTTTTTTAATTTATAAACTATAATGCCCCAAAACACCATTATGTCAATTTAGAGTTTTTTGCATTAAACATCAAAAAATAATGATAAAATTAAAGCCAAAAACTAAAAAATACATTCTCCAAAAAAACCCATTTCTGCCAAAAATGTAAATTATAAATTTTAAAAAGTTTTGGTCTGAACTGGCAAAAATTTTAAACTAAATAATTTGTTTTCAGAAGGGTTATCAAAAAATTTAAGAACAGCGGTAGAGCCTAACATTGAATGACGTATACGTGATATTTAGTTTTGGGAGACATGAAACTGTAATTACCGGATTAGAGCTTAAAAAATTATTTGTTTTTGTAAATAATTTTTTCAATTTATAAACTATAATGCCCAAAACACCATAATGTCAATTTAGAGCTTCCTTGCATCAAACATCAAAATTAATGATTTAAAATTATACCAAAAAACTAAGATTACATTCTCCAAAAATATCCATCTCTGCCAAAAATGAAAATTATAAATTTTAAAAAGTTTTGGTCCAATCTGCAAAATTTTAAACTAAATAATTTGTTTTCAGAAGGGTTTTCGAAACATTTAAGAACAGCGTTAGAGCCTAACACTTGAAGGACGTATACGTTATATATAGTTTAGGGACATGAAACTGTAATTACCGGATAAGAGCTTAAAAAATTATTTGTTTTGTAAATAAATTTTTTAATTTATAAACTATAATGCCCAAAACTCCATTATGTCAATTTAGAGTTTTTTTGCATTAAACATCAAAAATAATGATAAAATTAAAGCCAAAAACTAAAAATACATTCTCCAAAAAACCCATTTCTGCCAAAAATGGAAATTATAAATTTTAAAAAGTTTTGGTCTGAACTGCAAAATTTTAAACTAAATAATTGTTTTCAGAAGGGTTATCAAAAAATTTAAGAACAGCGTTAGACCCTAACACTTGAATGACGTATACGTGATATTTAGTTTGGGGACATGAAACTGTAATTACCGGATTAGAGCTTAAAAAATTATTTGTTTTGTAAATAATTTTTTTCAATTTATAAACTATAATGCCCAAAACACCATTATGTCCAATTTAGAGCGTTCTTGCATTAAACATAAAAATTAATGATAAAATTAATAGCCAAAAACTAAGATTTCATTCTCCAAAAAATCCATCTCTGCCAAAAATGAAAATTATAAAATTTAAAAAGTTTTGGTCCAATCTGCAAAATTTTAAACTAAATTAATTTTGTTTTCAGAAGGGTTTTCGAAACATTTAAGAACAGCGTTAGAGCCTAACACTTGAAGGACGTATACGTTATATATATTTTAGGGACATGAAAACTGTAATTACCGGATTAGAGCTTAAAAAAATTATTTGTTTTGTAAATAATTTTTTTAATTTATAAACTATAATGCCCAAAACACCATTATGTCAATTTAGAGCTTTTTTGCATCAAACATCAAAAATAATGATAAAATTAAAGCCAAAAACTAAAAATACATTCTCCAAAAAACCCATTTCTGCCAAAAATGTAAATTATAAATTTTAAAAAGTTTTGGTCTTAACTGCAAAAATTTTAAACTAAATAATTTGTTTTCAGAAGGGTTTTCGAAAAATTTAAGAACAGCGTTAGAAGCCTAAGACTTGAAGGACGTATACGTGATATATAGTTTGGGGACATGAAACTGTAATTACCGGATTAGAGCTTAAAAAATTATTTGTTTAGTAAATAATTTTTTTAATTTATAAACTATAATGCCCAAAACACCATTATGTCAATTTAGAGCTTTTTTTGCATCAAACATAAAAAATTGATGATAAAATTTGAAGCCAAAAACTAAAAATACATTCTCCAAGAAATCTATTTCTGCTAAAAAATGAAAATTATAAATTTTAAAAAGTTTTGGTCCGATCTGCAAAATTTTAAAACCAAATAAATTGTTTTCAGAAGGGTTTTTTGAAAAATTCAAGAACAGCGTTAGAGCCTAACACTTGAAGGACGTATACGTGATATATTGTTTAAGGACATGAAACTGTAAATACCGGATTAGAGCTTAAAAAATTATTTGTTTAGTAAACAATTTTTTTAATTTATAAACTATAATGCCCAAAAAACCATTATGTCAGTTTAGAGCTTTCTTGCATCAACCATAAAAATTAATGATAAATTTAAAGCCAAAAACTAAAATTACGTTCTCAAAAAATCCATTTCTGCCAAAAATAAAAATTATAAATTTAAAAAAGTTTTGGTCGTACTGCAAAATTTTAAACTAAATAAATTGTTTTTAGAAGGGTTTTTAAAAAATTCAAGAACAGCGTTAGAGCCTAACACTTGAAGGACGTATACGTGATATGTAGTTTGGGGACATGAAACTGTAATTAACGGATTAGAGCTTAATAAATTATTTGTTTAGTAAATAATTTTTTCAATTTATAAACTATAATGCCCAAAACACCATAATGTCAATTTAGAGCTTCCTTGCATTAAACATAAAAATTAATGATAAAATTATAGCCAAAAACTAAAAATACATTCTCCAAAAAATCCATTTCTGCTACAAATAAAAATTATAAATTTTAAAAAGTTTTGGTCCGAACTGCAAAATTTTAATCTAAACAATTTGTTTTCAGAAGGGTTATCAAAACATTCAAGGACAGCGGTAGACCCTAACACTTGAAGGACGTATACGTGATATATAGTTTGGGGACATGAAACTGTAATTACCGGATTAGAGCTTAAAAAATTATTTGTTTTGTAAATAATTTTTTTAATTTATAAACTATAATGACCAAAACACCATTATGTCAATTTAGAGCTTTTTTTGCATCAAACATAAAAATTAATGATAAAATTAAAGCCAAAAACTAAAAATACATTCTCCAAAAAATCCATTTCTGCTAAAAATAAAAATTATAAATTTAAAAAAGTTTTGGTCCGAATTGCAAAATTTTAAACTAAATAAATTGTTTTTAGAAGGGTTTTTTAAAAAATTCAAGAACAGCGTTAGAGCCTAACACTTGAAGGACGTATACGTGATATGTAGTTTGGGGACATGAAACTGTAATTACCGGATTAGAGCTTAATAAATTATTTGTTTAGTAAATAATTTTTTTAATTTATAAACTATAATGGCCAAAAACTCCATTATGTCAATTTAGAGCTTTCTTGCATCAACCATAAATATTAATGATAATTTTAAAGCCAAAAACTAAAAATTACGTTCTCAAAAAAATCCATTTCTGCCAAAAATAAAAATTATAAATTTTAAAAAGTTTTGGTGCGAACTGCAAAAAATTTACACTAAATAAATTGTTTTCAAAAGGGATATCGAAAAATTCAAGAACAGCGTTAGAGCCTAAGACTTGAAGGACGTATACGTGATATATAGTTTGGGGACATGAAACTGTAATTACCAGATTAGAGCTTAAAAAATTATTTGTTTTGTAAATAATTTTTTTAATTTTTAAACTATAATGCCCAAAACACCATTATGTCAATTTAGAGCTTTCTTCCATTAAACATAAAAATTAATGATAAAATTATAGCTAAAAACTAAAAATACATTCTCCAAAAAATCCATTTCTGCTACAAATCAAAATTATAAATTTTAAAAAGGTTTGGTCCGAACTGCAAAATTTTAAACTAAATAAATTGTTTTCAGCAGGGTTTTTGAAAAATTCAAGAACAGCGTTAGAGCCTAAGACTTGAAGGACGTATACGTGATATATAGTTTGGGGACATGAAACTGTAATTACCAGATTAGAGCTTAAAAAATTATTTGTTTTGTAAATAATTTTTTTAATTTTTAATCTATAATGACCAAAACACCATTATGTCAATTTAGAGCTTTTTTGCATCAAACATAAAAATTAATGATAAAATTAAAGCCAAAAACTAAAAATACATTCTCCAAAAAATCCATTTCTGCTAAAAATAAAAATTATAAATTTAAAAAAGTTTTGTTCCGAACTGCAAAATTTTAAACTAAAAAAATTGTTTTTAGAAGGGTTTTTAAAAATTCAAGAACAGCGTTAGAGCCTAACACTTGAAGGACGTATACGTGATATGTAGTTTAGGGACATAAAACTGTAATTACCGGATTAGAGCTTAATAAATTATTTGTTTTAGTAAATAATTTTTTTAATTTATAAACTATAATGCCCAAAACTCCATTATGTCAATTTAGAGCTTTCTTGCATCAACCATAAATATTAATGATAATTTAAAGCCAAAAACTAAAATTACGTTCTCCAAAAAATCCATTTCTGCCAAAAATAAAAATTATAAATTTTAAAAAAGTTTTGGTGCGAACTGCAAAAATTTACACTAAATAAATTGTTTTCAAAAGGGTTATCGAAAAATTCAAGAACAGCGTTAGAGCCTAAGACTTGAAGGACGTATACGTGATATATAGTTTGGGGACATGAAACTGTAATTACCAGATTAGAGCTTAAAAAATTATTTGATTGTAAATAATTTTTTTAATTTTTAAACTATAATGCCCAAAACACCATTATGTCAATTTAGAGCTTTCTTCCATTAAACACAAAAATTAATGATAAAATTATAGCCAAAAACTAAAAATACATTCTCCAAAAAATCCATTTCTGCTACAAATAAAAATTATAAATTTTAAAAAGTTTTGGTCCGAACTGCAAAATTTTAAAC
This sequence comes from Leptopilina syphax, assembly GCA_032872505.1. Taxonomy (NCBI): domain Eukaryota; kingdom Metazoa; phylum Arthropoda; class Insecta; order Hymenoptera; family Figitidae; genus Leptopilina; species Leptopilina syphax. Next base: position 17,710,175 of record CM065469.1, read on the forward strand.
TAAATAAATTGTTTTTAGCAGGGTTTTTTGAAAAATTCAAGAACAGCGTTAGAGCCTAACACTTGAAGGACGTATACGTGATATATAGTTTGGGGACATGAAAATGTAATTACCAGATTAGAGCTTAAAAAATTATTTGTTTAGTAAATAATTTTTTTAATTTATAAACTATAATGCCCAAAACTCCATTATGTCAATTTAGAGCTTTCTTGCATCAACCATAAATATTAATGATAATTTAAAGCCAAAAACTAAAATTACGTTCTCAAAAAAATCCATTTCTGCCAAAAATAAAAATTATAAATTTTAAAAAGTTTTGTTTCGTACTGCAAAATTTTAAACTAAATAAATTGTTTTTAGAAGGGTTTTTAAAAAATTCAAGAACAGCGTTAGAGCCTAACACTTGAAGGACGTATACGTGATATGTAGTTTGGGGACATGAAACTGTAATTAACGGATTAGAGCTTAATAAATTATTTGTTTAGTAAATAATTTTTTTAATTTATAAACTATAATGCCCAAAACACCATAATGTCAATTTAGAGCTTCCTTGCATTAAACATAAAAATTAATGATAAAATTATAGCCAAAAACTAAAAATACATTCTCCAAAAAATCCATTTCTGCTACAAATAAAAATTATAAATTTTAAAAAGTTTTGGTCCGAACTGCAAAATTTTAATCTAAACAAATTTGTTTTCAGAAGGGTTATCAAAACATTCAAGGACAGCGGTAGACCCTAACACTTGAAGGACGTATACGTGATATATAGTTTGGGGACATGAAACTGTAATTACCGGATTAGAGCTTAAAAAATTATTTGTTTAGTAAATAATTTTTTTAATTTATAAACTATAATGACCAAAACACCATTATGTCAATTTAGAGCTTTTTTGCATCAAACATAAAAATTAATGATAAAATTAAAGCCAAAAACTAAAAATACATTCTCCAAAAAATCCATTTCTGCTAAAAATAAAAATTATAAATTTAAAAAAGTTTTGTTCCGAATTGCAAAATTTTAAACTAAATAAATTGTTTTTAGAAGGGTTTTTAAAAAATTCAAGAACAGCGTTAGAGCCTAACACTTGAAGGACGTATACGTGATATGTAGTTTGGGGACATGAAACTGTAATTACCGGATTAGAGCTTAATAAATTATTTGTTTAGTAAATAATTTTTTTAATTTATAAACTATAATGGCCAAAACTCCATTATGTCAATTTAGAGCTTTCTTGCATCAACCATAAATATTAATGATAATTTAAAGCCAAAAACTAAAATTACGTTCTCAAAAAAATCCATTTCTGCCAAAAATAAAAATTATAAATTTTAAAAAGTTTTGGTGCGAACTGCAAAAATTTACACTAAATAAATTGTTTTCAAAAGGGATATCGAAAAATTCAAGAACAGCGTTAGAGCCTAAGACTTGAAGGACGTATACGTGATATATAGTTTGGGGACATGAAACTGTAATTACCAGATTAGAGCTTAAAAAATTATTTGTTTTGTAAATAATTTTTTTAATTTTTAAACTATAATGCCCAAAACACCATTATGTCAATTTAGAGCTTTCTTCCATTAAACATAAAAATTAATGATAAAATTATAGCTAAAAACTAAAAATACATTCTCCAAAAAATCCATTTCTGCTACAAATCAAAATTATAAATTTTAAAAAGGTTTGGTCCGAACTGCAAAATTTTAAACTAAATAAATTGTTTTCAGCAGGGTTTTTGAAAAATTCAAGAACAGCGGTAGAGCCTAAGACTTGAAGGACGTATACGTGATATATAGTTTGGGGACATGAAACTGTAATTACCAGATTAGAGCTTAAAAAATTATTTGTTTTGTAAATAATTTTTTTAATTTTTAATCTATAATGACCAAAACACCATTATGTCAATTTAGAGCTTTTTTGCATCAAACATAAAAATTAATGATAAAATTAAAGCCAAAAACTAAAAATACATTCTCCAAAAAATCCATTTCTGCTAAAAATAAAAATTATAAATTTAAAAAGGTTTTGTTCCGAACTGCAAAATTTTAAACTAAAAAAATTGTTTTTAGAAGGGTTTTTAAAAAATTCAAGAACAGCGTTAGAGCCTAACACTTGAAGGACGTATACGTGATATGTAGTTTAGGGACATAAAACTGTAATTACCGGATTAGAGCTTAATAAATTATTTGTTTAGTAAATAATTTTTTTAATTTATAAACTATAATGCCCAAAACTCCATTATGTCAATTTAGAGCTTTCTTGCATCAACCATAAATATTAATGATAATTTAAAGCCAAAAACTAAAATTACGTTCTCAAAAAAATCCATTTCTGCCAAAAATAAAAATTATAAATTTTAAAAAGTTTTGGTGCGAACTGCAAAAATTTACACTAAATAAATTGTTTTCAAAAGGGTTATCGAAAAATTCAAGAACAGCGTTAGAGCCTAAGACTTGAAGGACGTATACGTGATATATAGTTTGGGGACATGAAACTGTAATTACCAGATTAGAGCTTAAAAAATTATTTGATTGTAAATAATTTTTTTAATTTTTAAACTATAATGCCCAAAACACCATTATGTCAATTTAGAGCTTTCTTCCATTAAACATAAAAATTAATGATAAAATTATAGCCAAAAACTAAAAATACATTCTCCAAAAAAATCCATTTCTGCTACAAATAAAAATTATAAATTTTAAAAAGTTTTGGTCCGAACTGCAAAATTTTTAAACTAAATAAATTGTTTTTAGCAGGGTTTTTGAAAAATTCAAGAACAGCGTTAGAGCCTAACACTTGAAGGACGTATACGTGATATATAGTTTGGGGACATGAAAATGTAATTACCAGATTAGAGCTTAAAAAATTATTTGTTTAGTAAATAATTTTTTTAATTTATAAACTATAATGCCCAAAACTCCATTATGTCAATTTAGAGCTTTCTTGCATCAACCATAAATATTAATGATAATTTAAAGCCAAAAACTAAAATTACGTTCTCAAAAAAATCCATTTCTGCCAAAAATAAAAATTATAAATTTTAAAAAGTTTTGGTGCGAACTGCAAAAATTTACACTAAATAAATTGTTTTCAAAAGGGTTATCGAAAAATTCAAGAACAGCGTTAGAGCCTAAGACTTGAAGGACGTATACGTGATATATAGTTTGGGGACATGAAACTGTAATTACCAGATTAGAGCTTAAAAAATTATTTGTTTTGTAAATAATTTTTTTAATTTTTAAACTATAATGCCCAAAACACCATTATGTCAATTTAGAGCTTTCTTCCATTAAACATAAAAATTAATGATAAAATTATAGCCAAAAACTAAAAATACATTCTCCAAAAAATCCATTTCTGCTACAAATAAAAATTATAAATTTTAAAAAGTTTTGGTCCGAACTGCAAAATTTTAATCTAAACAATTTGTTTTCAGAAGGGTTATCAAAAAATTCAAGGACAGCGGTAGACCCTAACTTTTGAAGGACGTATACGTGATATATAGTTTGGGGACATGAAACTGTAATTACCGGATTAGAGCTTAAAAAATTATTTGTTTAGTAAATAATTTTTTTAATTTATAAACTATAATGCCCAAAACACCATTAAGTCAATTTAGAGCTTTTTTGCATCAAACATAAAAATTAATGATAAAATTATAGCCAAAAACTAAGATTACGTTCTCCAAAAAATCCATTTCTGCTAAAAATGAAAATTATAAAATTTAAAAAGTTTTGGTCCGAACTGCAAAATTTTAAACTAAATAATTTGTTTTCAGAAGGGTTATCGAAAAATTCAAGAACAGCGTTAGAGCCTAAGACTTGAAGGACGTATACGTGATATATAGTTTGGAAACATGAAACTGTAATTACCAGATTAGAGCTTAAAAAATTATTTGTTTAGTAAATAATTTTTTTAATTTATAAACTATAATGTCCAAAACACCATTATGTCAATTTAGAGCTTTCTTGCATGAAACATCAAAATTAATAATAAAATTATAGCCAAAAACTAAAAATACATTCTCCAAAAAATGCATTTCTGCCAATAATGAAAATTATAAATTTTAAAAAAGTTTTGGTCCGAACTGCAAAATTTTAAACTAAATAATTTGTTTTCAGAAGGGTTATCAAAAAATTCAAGGACAGCGGTAGACCCTAACACTTGAAGGACGTATACGTGATATATAGTTTGGGGACATGAAACTGTAATTACCGGATTAGAGCTTAAAAAATTATTTGTTTTGTAAATAATTTTTTTAATTTATAAACTATAATGCCCAAAACACCATTATGTCAATTTAGAGCTTTCTTGCATCAACCATAAAAATTAACGATAAATTAAAGCCAAAAACTAAAAATACATTCTCAAAAAAATCCATTTCTGCTAAAAAAGAAAATTATAAATTTTAAAAAGTTTTGGTCCGAACTGCAAAATTTTAAACTAAATAAATTGTTTTCAAAAGGGTTTTTAAAAAATTCAAGAACAGCATTAGAGCCTAAGACTTGAAAAACGTATACGTGATATATAGTTTGGGGACATGAAACTGTAATTACCAAATTAGAGCTTAAAAAATTATTTGTTTTGTAAATAATTTTTTTAATTTTTAAACTATAATGCCCAAAACACCATTATGTCAATTTAGAGCTTTCTTCCATTAAACATAAAAATTAATGATAAAATTATAGCCAAAAACTAAAAATACATTCTCCAAAAAATCCATTTCTGCTACAAATAAAAATTATAAATTTTAAAAAGTTTTGGTCTGAACTGCAAAATTTTAAACTAAATAAATTGTTTTCAGCAAGGTTTTTGAAAAATTTAAGAACAGCGTTAGAGCCTAACACTTGAAGGACGTATACGTGATATATAGTTTAAGAACATGAAACTGTAATTACCAGATTAGAGCTTAAAAAATTATTTGTTTTGTAAATAATTTTTTTAATTTATAAACTATAATGCCCAAAACACCATTATGTCAATTTAGAGCTTTTTTGCATCAACCATAAAAACTAATGATAAATTAAAGCCAAAAACTAAGATTACATTCTCCAAAAATATCTATTTCTGCCAAAAATGAAAATTATAAATTTTAAAAAGTTTTGGTCCGAACTGCAAAACTTTAAACTAAATAATTTGTTTTTAGAAGGGTTATCAAAAAATTCAAGGACAGCAATAGACCCTAACACTTGAAGGACGTATACGTGATATATATATCATAATATATAATAATATAATATATATCATTTTATGTTTGGGGACATAAAACTGTAATTACCGGATTAGAGCTTAAAAAATTATTTGTTTAGTAAACAATTTTTTTAATTTATAAACTATAATGCCTAAAAAAACCATTATGTCAATTTAGAGCTTTCTTGCATTAACCATAAAAATTAATGATTAAATTATAGCCAAAAACTAAGATTACATTCTTCAAAAATATCTATTTCTGCCAAAAATGAAAATTATAAAATTTAAAAAGTTTTGGTCCGAACTGCAAAATTTTAAACTAAACAATTTGTTTTCAGAAGGGTTATCAAAAAATTCAAGAACTGCGGTAGAGCCTAAGAATTGTAGGACGTATACGTTTCATGATTGGAAACATGAAACTGTAATTACCAGATTAGAGCTTAAAAAATTATTTGTTTTGTAAATAATTTTTTTAATTTATAAACTATAATGCCCAAAACACCATTATGTCAATTTAGAGCTTTTTTGCATCAACCATAAAAATTAATGATAAAATTATAGCCAAAAACTAAAAATACATTCTCCAAAAAATCCATTTCTGCCAAAAATGAAAATTATTAATTTTAAAAAGTTTTGGTCCGAACTGCAAAATTTTAAACTAAATAATTTGTTTTTCAAAAGGGTTATCAAAAAATTCAAGGACAGCGGAAGACCCTAACACTTGAAGGACGTATACGTGATATATATTTTGGGGACATGAAACTGTAATTACCGGATTAAAGCTTAAAAAATTATTTGTTTTGTAAATAATTTTTTTAATTTATAAACTATAATGCCCAAAACACCATTCTGTCAATTTAGAGCTTTTTTGCATCAAACATAAAAATTAATGATAAAATTAAACTTAAAAACTAAAAATACATTCTCCAAAAAATCCATTTCTGCCAAAAATGAAAATTATAAATTTTAAAAAGTTTTGGTCCGAACTGCAAAATTTTAAACTAAATAATTTGTTTTCAGAAGGGTTATCAAAAAATTTAAGGACAGCGGTAGACCCTTACACTTGAAGGACGTATACGTGATATATAGTTTGGGGACATGAAACTGTAATTACCGGATTAGAGCTTAAAAATTTATTTGTTTAGTAAATAATTTTTTTAATTTATAAACTATAATGCCCAAAACACCATTAAGTCAATTTAGAGCTTTTTTGCAATAAACATAAAAATTAATGAAAAAATTAAAGCCAAAAACTAAAAATACATTCTCCAAAAAATCCATTTCTGCTAAAAAAGAAAATTGTAAATTTTAAAAAGTTTTGGTCCGAACTGCAAAACTTTAAACTAAATAAATTGTTTTTAGAAGGGTTTTTGAAAAATTCAAGAACAGCTTTAGAGCCTAACACTTGAAGGACGTATACGTGATATATAGTTTGGGGACATGAAACTGTAATTACCGGATTAGAGCTTAAAAAATTATTTGTTTAGTAAACAATTTTTTTAATTTATAAACTATAATGCCTAAAAACCATTATGTCAATTTAGAGCTTTCTTGCATCAACCATAAAAATTAATGATAAATTAAAGCCAAAAACTAAAAATACATTCTCCAAAAAATCCATTTCTGTCAAAAATGAAAATTATATATTTTAAAAAGTTTTGGTGCGAACTGCAAAAATTTACACTAAATAAATTGTTTTCAGAAGGGTTATCGAAAAATTCAAGAACAGCATTAGAGCCTAAGACTTGAAAAATGTATACGTGATATATAGTTTGGGGACATGAAACTGTAATTACCAGATTAGAGCTTAAAAAATTATTTGTTTTGTAAATAATTTTTTTAATTTATAAACTATAATGCCCAAAACACCATTATGTCAATTTAGAGCTTTTTTGCATCAACCATAAAAACTAATGATAAATTAAAGCCAAAAACTAAGATTACATTCTCCAAAAATATCTATTTCTGCCAAAAATGAAAATTATAAAATTAAAAAAGTTTTGGTCCGAACTGCAAAATTTTAAACTAAATAATTTGTTTTCAGAATGGTTATCGAAAAATTCAAGAACAGCGCTAGAGCCTAAGACTTGAAGGACGTATACGTGATATATAGTTTAGAAACATGAAACTGTAATTACCAGATTAGAGCTTGAAAAATTATTTGTTTAGTAAATAATTTTTTTAATTTATAAACTATAATGCCCAAAACACCATTATGTCAATTTAGAGCTTTCTTCCATTAAACATAAAAATTAATGATAAAATTATAGCCAAAAACTAAGATTACATTCTCCAAAAATATCTATTTCTGCCAAAAAAGATAATTATAAATTTTAAAAAGTTTTGGTCTGAACTGCAAAATTTTAAACTAAATAAATTGTTTTCAGAAGGGTTTTTGAAAAATTCAAGAACAGCTTTAGAGCCTAACACTTGAAGGACGTATACGTGATATATAGTTTGGGGACATGAAACTGTAAATACCGGATTAGAGCTTAAAAAAATTTTTTGTTTAGTAAACAATTTTTTTAATTTATAAACTATAATGCCTAAAAAACCATTATGTCAATTTAGAGCTTTCTTGCATCAACCATAAAAAATAAGGATAAATTAAAGCCAAAAACTAAAAATACATTTCCAAAAAAATCCATTTCTTTCAAAAATGAAAATTATAAATTTTAAAAAGTTTTTGTGCGAACTGCAAAAATTTACACTAAATAAATTGTTTTCAGAAGGGTTATCGAAAAATTCAAGAACAGCGTTAGAGCCTAAGACTTGAAAGACGTATACGTGATATATAGTTTGGAAACATGAAACTGTAATTACCAGATTGGAGCTTAAAAAATTATTTGTTTAGTAAATAATTTTTTTAATTTATAAACTATAATGCCCAAACCACCATTATGTCAATTTAGAGCTTTTTTGCATCAACCATAAAAATTAATGTTAAAATTATAGCCAAAAACTAAAAATACATTCTCCAAAAAATCCATTTCTGCCAAAAATGAAAATTATAAATTTTAAAAAGTTTTGGTCCGAACTGCAAAATTTTAAACTAAATAATTTGTTTTCAGAAGGGTTATCAAAAAATTTAAGGACAGCGGTAGACCCTTACACTTGAAGGACGTATACGTGATATATAGTTTGGGGACATGAAACTGTAATTACCGGATTAGAGCTTAAAAATTTATTTGTTTAGTAAATAATTTTTTTAATTTATAAACTATAATGCCCAAAACACCATTAAGTCAATTTAGAGCTTTTTTGCAATAAACATAAAAATTAATGAAAAAATTAAAGCCAAAAACTAAAAATACATTCTCCAAAAAATCCATTTCTGCTAAAAAAGAAAATTGTAAATTTTAAAAAGTTTTGGTCCGAACTGCAAAACTTTAAACTAAATAAATTGTTTTTAGAAGGGTTTTTGAAAAATTCAAGAACAGCTTTAGAGCCTAACACTTGAAGGACGTATACGTGATATATAGTTTGGGGACATGAAACTGTAATTACCGGATTAGAGCTTAAAAAATTATTTGTTTAGTAAACAATTTTTTTAATTTATAAACTATAATGCCTAAAAACCATTATGTCAATTTAGAGCTTTCTTGCATCAACCATAAAAATTAATGATAAATTAAAGCCAAAAACTAAAAATACATTCTCCAAAAAATCCATTTCTGTCAAAAATGAAAATTATATATTTTAAAAAGTTTTGGTGCGAACTGCAAAAATTTACACTAAATAAATTGTTTTCAGAAGGGTTATCGAAAAATTCAAGAACAGCATTAGAGCCTAAGACTTGAAAAATGTATACGTGATATATAGTTTGGGGACATGAAACTGTAATTACCAGATTAGAGCTTAAAAAATTATTTGTTTTGTAAATAATTTTTTTAATTTATAAACTATAATGCCCAAAACACCATTATGTCAATTTAGAGCTTTTTTGCATCAACCATAAAAACTAATGATAAATTAAAGCCAAAAACTAAGATTACATTCTCCAAAAATATCTATTTCTGCCAAAAATGAAAATTATAAAATTAAAAAAGTTTTGGTCCGAAACTGCAAAATTTTAAACTAAATAATTTGTTTTCAGAATGGTTATCGAAAAATTCAAGAACAGCGCTAGAGCCTAAGACTTGAAGGACGTATACGTGATATATAGTTTAGAAACATGAAACTGTAATTACCAGATTAGAGCTTGAAAAATTATTTGTTTAGTAAATAATTTTTTTAATTTATAAACTATAATGCCCAAAACACCATTATGTCAATTTAGAGCTTTCTTCCATTAAACATAAAAATTAATGATAAAATTATAGCCAAAAACTAAGATTACATTCTCCAAAAATATCTATTTCTGCCAAAAAAGATAATTATAAATTTTAAAAAGTTTTGGTCTGAACTGCAAAATTTTAAACTAAATAAATTGTTTTCAGAAGGGTTTTTGAAAAATTCAAGAACAGCTTTAGAGCCTAACACTTGAAGGACGTATACGTGATATATAGTTTGGGGACATGAAACTGTAAATACCGGATTAGAGCTTAAAAAAATTTTTTGTTTAGTAAACAATTTTTTTAATTTATAAACTATAATGCCTAAAAAACCATTATGTCAATTTAGAGCTTTCTTGCATCAACCATAAAAAATAAGGATAAATTAAAGCCAAAAACTAAAAATACATTTCCAAAAAAATCCATTTCTTTCAAAAATGAAAATTATAAATTTTAAAAAGTTTTTGTGCGAACTGCAAAAATTTACACTAAATAAATTGTTTTTCAGAAGGGTTATCGAAAAATTCAAGAACAGCGTTAGAGCCTAAGACTTGAAAGACGTATACGTGATATATAGTTTGGAAACATGAAACTGTAATTACCAGATTGGAGCTTAAAAAATTATTTGTTTAGTAAATAATTTTTTTAATTTATAAACTATAATGCCCAAACCACCATTATGTCAATTTAGAGCTTTTTTGCATCAACCATAAAAATTAATGTTAAAATTATAGCCAAAAACTAAAAATACATTCTCCAAAAAATCCATTTCTGCCAAAAATGAAAATTATTAATTTTAAAAAGTTTTGGTCCGAACTGCAAAATTTTAAACTAAATAAATTGTTTTCAGAAGGGTTATGGAAAAATTCAAGAACAGCATTAGAGCCTAAGACTTGAAAAACGTATACGTGATATATAGTTAGGGGACATGAAACTGTAATTACCGGATTAGAGCTTAAAAAATTATTTGTTTAGTAAACAATTTTTTTAATTTATAAACTATAATGCCTAAAACACCAGTATGTCAATTTAGAGCTTTCTTCCATTAAAAATAAAAATTAATGATAAAATTATAGACAAAAACTAAGATTACATTCTCCAAAAATATCCATTTCTGCTAAAAAAAAAAATTATAAATTTTAAAAAGTTTTGGTCCGAACTGCAAAATTTTAAACTAAATAAATTGTTTTCAGAAGGGTTTTTTAAAAATTCAAGAACAGCTTTAGAGCCTAACACTTGAAGGACGTATACGTGATATATAGTTTGGGGACATGAAACTGTAATTACCGGATTAGAGCTTAAAAAATTATTTGTTTAGTAAACAATTTTTTTAATTTATAAACTATAATGCCTAAAAAACCATTATGTCAATTTAGAGCTTTCTTGCATCAACCATAAAAATTAATGATAAATTAAAGCCAAAAACTAAAAATACATTCTCCAAAAAATCCATTTCTGTCAAAAATGAAAGTTATAAATTTTAAAAAGTTTTGGTGCGAACTGCAAAAATTTACACTAAATAAATTGTTTTCAGAAGGGTTATCGAAAAATTCAAGAACAGCATTAGAGCCTAAGACTTGAAAAACGTATACGTGATATATAGTTAGGGGACATGAAACTGTAATTACCAGATTAGAGCTTAAAAAATTATTTGTTTAGTAAATAATTTTTTTAATTTATAAACTATAATGCCCAAAACACCATTATGTCAATTTAGAGCTTTTTTGCATCAAACATAAAAATTAATGATAAAATTAAACTTAAAAACTAAAAATACATTCTCCAAAAAATCCATTTCTGCCAAAAATGAAAATTATAAATTTTAAAAAGTTTTGGTCCGAACTGCAAAATTTTAAACTAAATAAACTGTTTTCAGAAGGGTTTTTGAAAAATTCAAGAACAGCGTTAGAGCCTAACACTTGAAGGACGTATACGTGATATATAGTTTGGGGACATGAAACTGTAATTACCGGATTAGAGCTTAAAAAATTATTTGTTTAGTAAATAAATTTTTCAATTTATAAACTATAATGCCCAAAACACCATAATGTCAATTTAGAGCTTCCTTGCATCAAACATCAAAATTAATGATTAAATTATAGCCAAAAACTAAGATTACATTCTCCAAAAATATCCATTTCTGCCAAAAATGAAAATTATAAAATTTAAAAAGTTTTGGTCCGAACTGCAAAATTTTAAACTAAACAATTTGTTTTCAGAAGGGTTATCAAAAAATTCAAGAACTTTGGTAGAGCCTAAGAATTGTAGGACGTATACGTTTCATGATTGGAAACATGAAACTGTAATTACCAGATTAGAGCTTAAAAAATTATTTGTTTTGTAAATAATTTTTTTTAATTTATAAACTATAATGCCCAAAACACCATTATGTCAATTTAGAGCTTTTTTGCATCAACCATAAAAATTAATGATAAAATTATAGCCAAAAACTAAAAATACATTCTCCAAAAAATCCATTTCTGCCAAAAATGAAAATTATTAATTTTAAAAAGTTTTGGTCCGAACTGCAAAATTTTAAACTAAATAATTTGTTTTCAGAAGGGTTATCAAAAAATTCAAGGACAGCGGAAGACCCTAACACTTGAAGGACGTATACGTGATATATATTTTGGGGACATGAAACTGTAATTACCGGATTAAAGCTTAAAAAATTATTTGTTTTGTAAATAATTTTTTTAATTTATAAACTATAATGCCCAAAACACCATTCTGTCAATTTAGAGCTTTTTTGCATCAAACATAAAAATTAATGATAAAATTAAACTTAAAAACTAAAAATACATTCTCCAAAAAATCCATTTCTGCCAAAAATGAAAATTATAAATTTTAAAAAGTTTTGGTCCGAACTGCAAAATTTTAAACTAAATAATTTGTTTTCAGAAGGGTTATCAAAAAATTTAAGGACAGCGGTAGACCCTTACACTTGAAGGACGTATACGTGATATATAGTTTGGGGACATGAAACTGTAATTACCAGATTAGAGCTTAAAAAATTATTTGTTTTGTAAATAATTTTTTTAATTTATAAACTATAATGCCCAAAACACCATTATGTCAATTTAGAGCTTTCTTGCATTAAACAAAAAAATTAATGATAAAATTAAAGCAAAAAACTAAAAATACATTCTCCAAAAAATCCATTTCTGCTAAAAATAAAAATTAAAAAATTTTAAAAAGTTTTGGTCCGAACTGCAAAATTTTAAACTAAATAAATTGTTTTCAGAAGGGTTATCGAAAAATTCAAGAACAGCGTTAGAGCCTAAGACTTGAAGGACGTATACGTGATATATAGTTTGGGGACATGAAACTGTAATTACCAGATTAGAGCTTAAAAAATTATTTGTTTAGTAAATAATTTTTTAATTTATAAACTATAATGCCTAAAACTCCATTATGTCAATTTAGAGTTTTTTGCATCAAACATCAAAATTAATGATAAAATTAAAGCCAAAAACTAAAAATACATTCTCCAACAAACCCATTTCTGACAAAAATGAAAATTATAAATTTTAAAAAGTTTTGGTCCGAACTGCAAAATTTTAAACTAAATAAATTCTTTTCAGAAGGGTTATCGAATAATTCAAGGACAGCGTTAGACCCTAACACTTGAAGGACGTATACGTAATATATTGTTTGAGGACATAAAAATTAAATTACCGGATTAGGGCTTAAAAAATTATTTGTTTAGTAAATAATTTCTTCAATTTACAAACTTTAACGCCCAAAACACCATTATGTCAATTTAGAGCTTTCTTTCTGTAAACATAAAAATTAATGATAAAATTATAGCCAAAAACTAAGATTACATTCTCCAAAAATATCTATTTCTGCCAAAAATGATAATTATAAAATTTAGAAACTTTTGGTCCGAACTGCAAAATTTTTAACTAAATAAATTGTTTTCAGAAGGGTTATCGAAAAAATTAAGAACAGCGTTAGAGCCTAACACTTAAAGGACGTATACGTGATATATAGTTTGGGGACATGAAACTATAATTACCGGATTAGAGCTTTAAAAATTACTTGTTTTTGTAAATAATTTTTTTAATTTATAAACTATAATGCCCAAAACACCATTATGTCAATTTAGAGCTTTCTTGCATCAACCAAAAAAATTAATGATAAATTAAGGCTAAAAACTAAAAATACATTCTCCAAAAAATCCATTTCTGCCAAAAATGAAAATTATAAATTTTAAAAAGTTTTGGTGCGAACTGCAAAAATTTACACTAAATAAATTGTTTTTAAAAGGGTTATCAAAAAATTCAAGAGCAGCGTTAAAGCCTAAGACTTGAAGGACGTATACGTGATATATAGTTTGGGGACATGAAACTGTAATTACCGGATTAGAGCTTAAAAAATTATTTGTTTAGTAAATAATTTCTTTAGTTTACAAACTTTAACGCTCAAAACACCATTATGTCAATTTAGAGCTTTCTTTCTGTAAACATAAAAATTAATGATAAAATTATAGCCAAAAACTAAGATTACATTCTCCAAAAATATCTATTTCTGCCAAAAATGATAATTATAAAATTTAGAAACTTTTGGTCCGAACTGCAAAATTTTTAACTAAATAAATTGTTTTCAGAAGGGTTATCGAAAAAATTAAGAACAGCGTTAGAGCCTAACACTTAAAGGACGTATACGTGATATATAGTTTGGGGACATGAATCTATAATTACCGGATTAGAGCTTAAAAAATTACTTGTTTTGTAAATAATTTTTTTAATTTATAAACTATAATGCCTAAAACACCATTATGTCAATTTAGAGCTTTTTTGCATCAAACATAAAAATTAATAATAAAATTAAAGCCATAAACTAAAAATACATTCTCTAAAAAATCCATTTCTGCCAAAAATGAAAATTATAAATTTTAAAAAGTTTTGGTTCGAACTGCAAAATTTTAATCTAAATAAATTTTTTTTAGAAGGGTTATCGAAAAATTCAAGAACAGCGTTAGAGCCTAACACTTGAAGGACGTATACGTGATATATAGTGTGGGGACATGAAACTGTAATTACCGGATTAGGGCTTAAAAAATTACTTGTTTTGTAAATAATTTTTTTAATTTATAAACTATAATGACCAAAACACCATTATGTCAATTTAGAGCTTTTTTGCATCAAACAAAAATTAATGATAAAATTAATGCCATAAACTAAAAATACATTCTCCAAAAAATCCATTTCTGCCAGATAGTACGTAATCTTGTGTGAAGTTAAAAAATATTAATTTGTTTCCGAGATACTCGGTCACTTCGTGCATAATTGACAAAAACTGTACCTAATTTATATTTTTTAACTAATTGTAAGAATTTGAAATAAAATTTTTTTTGTTTTATACTTATTATTATATTATTAACCTTTGCGCTCCAGAACGGTCACTAGGGGAAAACAGACAATAAAATGTTGTAAATATACTCGAATTTGCATCAATCAAATCGCGATTTTAAGTTAATTTTTATTTGCAATATGCATAAAAACATTATTAAAATACAGTTTTGTATTAACACTAAATTATATGGAAAAATTTTGATGAATTTTAGTTGTTTTTAGATCATAAAAGTAGACAAGCATTTGGTCACCCCGGGTGACCGTATTGGAGTCCGCGCATACAAAAATCGTTGATAGCGCGAAGGTTAAATAATATTAATAATAATGAATGATCGTTAAATGTAGATAGACGTAAAAAAATTAATGTTTTTTAATAGAATGAATAATTTACATAAATTATTCAACCGAAAAATTTTAGTTCTCAAATTTCATTGAATTTTAAAACATAAATTGTCATATTTGAAACAAATCCTATATAAGAAATCTGCTATTTTTATGATATGATTACGCTTGCTATTGGTCTAGATTCGATGATAACGCTTGGCATTGGCTAAAATTTAATGAAAATGCTTGTTGTTGGTTCTTGCTAATTTTAAGATGATAACGCTCGTCTTTGGTTAGAATTCGATGATAACCCTCGCTTTTGGTTAAAAGTATCGGCGACAACGCTTGCTATTGGTACATTGTTGTGTTAATTTAATTAGATTAGAACATGAATGTTAATTTAAAGTTAGAGAAAAAACACTGAAATACAGTTTAATTAAAAAAAAAGTTTTTGTTTATTTATAAATTTTTTTCATTTTAAATTAAATAATTATCACGAAAATACATCTTTGTGCGCGCGCAGTCATGCTACGCCATTTTTATTCCTTTCTTGGTAGCGTTCGTAGTACTGTCGGGTAAGATTTCTTGTATATATAAAATATATATACTAGGTATTATTACAGTAGTGTTACAGTAATGTCACAGTAATGATACGAAGAAATATCACCGAATTCCATTTAAGAATAATTGTTTTTATCTTTCTTTGCGATAATACTGTCACATTACTGCAATATTGCGGTAATATTACCATGTAATGTAACTGCAATATCTTAAAATATCACATTGGGGTGGACATAGTTAATGTTATTGAAATTTCAATTTGATGTTACATTGGTATATTAATAACATTACATGGAACATTACGGTCACATTACTGTAATGTCGTGTGTTACGAAGGTGATATTTAAGAATACCCTGGATGTTCCCCATTTCTATAAAATTAGGGTATCCCTAGGATATTTGTAGGACGTCCACAAATAACATTATTACATCTAATTTATATCTTAATTTCCAAAGACTAATGAATAATCTGAAGATGTCTACAGGAGATATCTAAAATATTCTACGATATCTGTAGGATATTAGTATTCTTCGCTCTACTTGATATTCGAAATATTTTATGTGAACATTTTCAAGATATTAAAGCATTTGAAAATTACTTAAATGTATTATGGGATTCGTATGATATTTTAAAATGATTTACATATTAAAAAAATTAAACTGTTTATTTAAAGCGTTTTGTTTAAAAGAAGCATAGTCTTTTATAGTTAAAAAACAACGAATAGGCGCGCGTAGCGCGCAAAAGTTGTGCTAGTATTAATGAAATATTATAAAATTTAGTATGCATACGTAATCGGGTCTACAGAATGCGATAAAATAGTATCGATGCACAGTGGGGCAAAATGACAAAATTTGGTTCAAATTTACTTCTAGACCACAATTTAAAACCAAATTAAAAAAAAATTTTCTCTAACGCAGAACAAAATTCTGAAGAGATCTGTGAGAGTCGATTTTTTAATTTTTGTTTTATAAATTTTTAATGTTTATGCAAAGTGTAAAAAAAATTTTTTTTTTACATTTTTCGATTTCTTTTGCTCAAAAAAATTCTTGCATACTTAAAATTGTATACATTTAATGTCTGGCGGTGTGTAAGTAGTAAAAAAAAAAGTTTTTGCATTTAAAAATTGTTATAAACAAGTTTTATAAACAATTACAGTTTATGGGAAGTTATGTTTAAAAATAAATTTTTTAAAAAAGAAATTTGCTTTAGATTATTGTACTTAAACTTTCTTATTGTTAATCTCATATTTTGAAATAATTTATCTTAATTGTTTTAAACAATTTTTATAAACAATTGTACTGTAAGGACATTTTTGGGCAGAAATGAATCGAATTTTTTACAAATAATGTTTCATCTAAGCCGTCTAGAGATTTTTTTGTAAAAAAGTCATTTTTCAATTAATGTTATCATTTTTATAAACAAATTATATAAACAATAACATTTTTTTGGAAGTTATGTCTAAAAAAATTTTTTTTAAATTAAATTTCCTTTAGATTATTGCAATTAAACTTTCTTTTTGTTAATCCGATATTTTGAAATAATTTTTCTTATTTGTTTAAACAATTTTTATAAACAATTGTACTGTAAGGACATTTTTAAGCAGAAATGAATCGAATTTTTTACGAATAATGTTTCATCTAAGCCGCCTAGAGATTTTCTTTGTAAAAAAGTCATTTTTAAATTAATGTTATCATTGGTATAAACAAATTATATAAACAATTACAATTTTCGGGAAGTTATGTCTGAAAAAATTTTTTTAAAATGAAATTTGTTTTGGATTATTGCAATTAAACTTTGTTTTCGTTAAAATGATTAATTTCAAAATATAGATTTTCCCTAATGTCCGGAAAATGTGTGAAAATCTATGAATACTCAGGAAAAGTCAAAATAATAAAAATAATCAATTGATGTATTTTCAGAACTAACAGAAGTAATTCAAATTAATTTCTAAATTATTTTT
The DNA here is from genome assembly GCA_032872505.1 of Leptopilina syphax. NCBI lineage: Eukaryota > Metazoa > Arthropoda > Insecta > Hymenoptera > Figitidae > Leptopilina > Leptopilina syphax. Next base: position 17,727,846 of record CM065469.1, read on the forward strand.
TGGGCTACGAAGAACTGTTGTACGTTTCTTTATTAACCCTTTAACGCCCAAATGGACAAAATTTTGGCATGAAGTTTGAGGACTTATTTCGGTACTTAAAAATCAATAGAAAAATCCACGAATAATTATTTCTTATGTTTTCATATGCACTCTATCGAATGGCAAAAAAAAAGTCAAAAATTTATAAACAAAAAAGTTATTAATGTTTTTTATGAAAAAAGTCCGATTTTTTTCCAATTTTTGTTTAATTTTCAATTTTTTCTACTATGAAATAGCGAAAAAATAATTCCAAATGTTACAAATAACGTGACATAGATATATAACCTAGAAGATAGGACTATAGAGATAATTAAAAATTAAAATGGCGGCTCAAAAATGGAGTTTGAAGTTCAAATTTTTTTCAAAATTTGATTCGAAAATACGAAATTGTTAAAAGTGTTTAGATCAGCTTGAAATTTGTTACTTGGGGGTTTTAGGGGTCGCTGATCACGAAACAGAATTCCAATTTTCAAAATTCAAAATAGCGGATCCAATATGGCGGACAATTTTTCTAAAAACTCATTAAATTTGCTTGAAACTTGTTACTCGGGGGTTTTGGGGTCGCTTATTACAAATATAATATCCAATTTTTAAAATTTTAAATGGCGGATCTAATTTGTCCGACAAATTTTCAAAAACTCATTATATTAGCTTAAAATGTGTTACTCGGGGATTTTAGGGGTCGCTGATCACGAATCTGGAGTCCAATTTTCAAAATTTGAAGTGGCGGATCCAATATGGCTGACAATTTTTCTAAAAAATCATTAGATTCGCTTGAAATTTGTTACTCGAGGGCTTTTGGTGTCGCTGATTACGATTATAATGTCCAATTTTTAAAATTAAACATGGCCGCTTCAATATGACACACAAATTTTCAGTTGAAATTTGATAATCACAATCTTTAGCCATTAAAATTTTAAAAATATTTTTAATGTTTTCCAACTTTCACCGCGTAGAGGTAAACGTGAACTGATAAGTCTTTTTTTAAATTATTTTTTCTTTCGATTTAATATATTGATAAGTAAATTTAATCGAATTAAAACTATAAAGAATGATTTTTGAAAGGTTTTACAAGAGCTTCAAGCTGGAGATAAAAAAAATTGTTTTTTTCATTTTGACCCTGAAATAAGTAATGATTAAAATAAAGCATGCATTTCTATTTTTTTACCTTCAAATTCAAAAATATTATAATAACAAATAAAAAAAAGAAAAATACATAAAAAAATAAAACAGTAAAAAAAATATATAAAATTTAAAAATAAGAAAAAAGATTTTCCAGTTCACGTTTACCTCCACGTGGTGAAAGTTGGAAAACATTAAAAATATTTTAAGTATTTCAATGGCTAAAGAACGTGATTATCAAATTTCAACTGAAAATTTGTCGGCCATATTGGATCCCCATTTTAAATTTTAAAAATTGGATATTATATTCGTGATCATCGACCCCTAAAACCCCAGAGTAACAAATTTCAAGCTAATCTAATGAATTTTTAAAAAATTTGTCGGCCATATTAGATCCGCCATTTTGAATTTTAAAAATTGGATTTCATATTCATAATCAGCGACCCCAAAAACCCCCGAGTAACAAGTTTCAAGCAAATTTAATTAGTTTTTAAAAAAAATTAGCCGCCATATTAGATCCGCCATTTTGAATTTTGAAAATTGGACTTCTGATTCGTGATCAGCGACCCCTAAAACCGCCAAGTAACAAATTTTAAGCTGATCTAAACACTTTTAACAATTTCGTACTTTCGAATCAAATTTTGAAAAAAATTTGAACTTCAAACTCCATTTTTGAGCCGCCATTTTAATTTTTAATTTTCTCTATAGTCCTATCTTCTAGGTTATATATCTATGTCACGTTATTTGTAACATTTGGAATTATTTTTTCGCTATTTAATAGTAGAAAAAATTGAAAATTAAACAAAAATTGGAAAAAAATCGGACTTTTTTTATAAAAAACATTAATAACTTTTTTGTTTATAAATTTTTGACTTTCTTTTAACGCCATTCGATAGAGTGCATATGAAAACATAAGAAATGATGATTTGTGAATTTTTCTATTGATTTTTAAGTACCGAAATAAGTCCTCAAACTTCATGACAAAATTTTGTCCATTTGGGCGTTAAAGGGTTAACGAGAAAGTCGGAAAAAATTTTTTTCAAACATAACTTGCCGAAAAATGTAATTGTTTATATAATTTGTTTATAACAATGATAACAATAATTGAAAAATGGTTTTTTTTACAAAGAAAATCTCTGAGCGGCTTAGATGAAACATTATTATTAAAAAATTCGATTTATTTTTTCCCAAAAATGTCTGTACAGTACAATTGTTTATAAAATTTGTTTAAACAATTAAGAAAATTTATTACAACAGATTAGTATAACAAAAAGAAAATTTAATTGCAATAATCTAAAGGAAATTTAATTTAAAAAAATTTTTTTTAGACATAGTTTCCCGAAAAATGTAATTGTTTATATAATTTGTTAATAACAATGATAACATTAGTTGAAAAATGAGTTTTTTTACAAAGATAATCTCTAGGCGGCTTAGATGAAACATTATTATTAAAAAATTCGATTTATTTCTTCCCAAAAATGTCCTTACAGTACTATTGTTTATAAAACTTGTTTAAACAATTAAGAAAAATTATTTCAAAATATCAGATTAACAAAAAGAAAGTTTAATTACAATAATGTAAAGCAAATTTCTTTTTAAATAAATTTATTTTTAAACATAACTTCCTATAAAGTGTAATTGTTTATAAAAATTGTTTATAACAATTTTTAAATGCAAAAACTTTTTTTTTACTACTTACACACCGCCAGTCATTAAATGTATACAATTTTAAGTATGCAAGAATTTTTTTGAGCAAAAGAAATCGAAAAATGTAAAAAAAAAAATTTTTTACACTTTGCATAAACATTAAAAATTTATAAAATAAAAATTAAAAAATCGACTCTTGAAGATCTCTTCAGAATTTAGTTCTGCGTTAGAGAAATTTTTTTTTTAATTTGGTTTTAAATTGTGGTCTAGAAGTCAATTTGAAACAAATTTTGTCAAATTTTGTCATTTTGCCCCACTGTGCGATGATAAAAAAAGTTAATTGTTCCGAAATGTATTATTGTAAATAGAGACCTTAACCCTTAAACCGCACCCTGGGTGTGCGACACCCATATTCTAGCTTTTTACTCCAATATTTCGGTTAAATTCGTAAAAATTGAACATGTGTTGATATTGGACGGTACATTTTGTACTTAAATTTATGTTTCGTGAGTGACATTAGTCTGCCAAGTGTCTTTGTGTATTTGATAACTTTATGAAGTTGTCGGCGAAAAATTTCTGCCTGTCTGACTCCCAGTTTTTGGTTTAAGGTAATTTCAGTAGTTTTAAAAAACTCTTTTTTAATTATTAAAATTAAATAAATCATTATGAAACCTATTTTCCTTCAAAATAGATGTACTGAGCTATATAAGATAATTTTTCCAAAAGATAATATCCTATTCCAGCTTGGAGAAAAACACTTAAAAGTCCCCGGGTGTCGCACACCCAGTGTGCGGTTTAAGGATGGATTCGGCAGTGTGCGGTTTAAGGGTTAAACATGTTTAAGGCAATTAAAAATTTTATTACTTTCACCAATAAAAAGTCTCAGTGGAATTTCAAAATTTAAAGGATTTCCAGTAAGAGATTGGTTACTTCTAAATAAGGAAGTTTTTTGGAAAATTCCAAGTTTAAATGTGGAAAATATTAATGTTTTAACCCATTAAGGACCAGACGGACGAAAAATTTAAATTGACTTTGAGGACCACGTTTTTTATTTTTCTCATTTTTACTAAAATGCATATAAAAAAATTAGCACATACCATTTTTAATGTAAAATTTACTCCTCTTTCAGATTTTGCTGTTAAAAATTGTTTATACTAAATTGTTAAAAAGTTATAAACAATTTTTTTCAAAAAAACACGATTTTTCGAGAAAAAATTTTTATTTCGTATTTTCACCGGAAAAAGTAGGTAGATACTCTCAAAAGCTCAAAATATCGCGTCTATGGACCCTCAGCTACAAAACCCTGAAGCGACCAATTTTTTTTTTTCAAAATGGCGGACGCTAATATGGCGGTAAAACTAAAAAAATTGCTCACATATGAAACATAGTGCTCCAACTTTTTTAAGTCACTGAAACCACCTGAAACTTTTAACTTGGGGGTTCTTGGGGTCGCTGTTTACGAATATGATGCTAGTTTTTAATAAATCAAAATGGCGGATCCAATATGGTGGACAATTTTTGTAAAAATTTATTGGATTTACTTGAAACTCGCTACTCGGAGGTTTTTGAGGTCGCTGATTACGAATATGAGGCTAGTTTTCAAGAATTTAAAATAGTGGATCTAATATGGAGAATGAGTTTTGTAAAAATTAATTGGATTCATCTAAAACTCTATACTCGGGAGTTCTTGGGGTCGCTGATTACGAATATGATGTCAGTTTTTAAAAACTTAACCCTTAAAGCGCGCCCTGGGTGTGCGACACCCATATTCTAGCTTTTTATTCTAATATCTCATTTAAATTCTTAAAAATTGAACATGTATCGCTATTGGACGGTACATTTTGTATCCATATGTTTTTGGGGTCGCTCTTTCGAATGGCTTTTTTAAAATCTCTAAAAAGTGACATTTACCCCTTTTTTCCAAAATACTAAAAAAATACAAAATTTTTGAAAGTATTTTTTTCAAATCCAATGTTAGTTGTGATATTGATTTTTCTAGGTCACCTAAAGTATACAAAACGTGTTGCCGATAGTTCTTGTTTAAAAATATGTTTCGCGTTTTAAAATTTTTTATTTTTTAATTTAAAATGGCGCCTGAAAAATTTTTTTTTTCAAAATTTAACACAGGATGGATAACATTTTTAAAAGTTGTTGAATTAGCTTGAAACTTGTTACTCGGGGGTTTTTGGAGTCGCTGATTACGAATCTGAAGTCAGATTTTCAAAATTCAAAATGTCGGATCCAATATGGCGAACAAACATTTAAGAGATTTACTCGATTTGTTTAAAACTTGTTACTCAGGAGTTTTTTGCGTCTCTAATTACGAAACTATAATCAGATTTTTTAAATTCAAAATAGCGGATCCAGTATGTCAGACAAAATGGTTAAAAATCAAATCTAGCCGCTGACTAGATTATTATTAGGAATTACCTGGAATGTTCACCAAACACAATATTATTTACATTCACTGGAAAAAGAGGTGTCTTATTTTGAGACGTTTTCAGTGTCTCAGACACCAAAAACGTCTTAATTTAAAACGTCTCAAAATAAGACACCTCTTTTTGCAGTGATTGATATTAAAATAAAAGAAGTACCTTTGTCAAATGTAATTCTAATTTTCTTAGTACAAAATGGTATCAGATTGACTATACGAACACTCAAAAATTAAATTCAAAAATAAGATGTTAGAGAATCAAGTTGCATGCAGATCGATCAATTTTAAGAAGTGCTATTCACAATAATCCAAATAATATATATTGAATTTTCAAAAATTAATTATATATCAAACTACAAAACCACTGAAAACTCCTTCGTAAACGACACATTCTGACATTAAATAGGAATAGTTTAAATGACAAGTAACAAGTTTTAAGCGATTTCAACAAATAATGAAGACATTTGTTCCTCTATATTGGATCCCCACGTTTGAATTAGAAAATCTAATGATATATTCGTAACAAGAGGCACATTTTGTATTTTGATAATCCTAAAACAAAAACATCTAAGTAACAATTTTCAAGCGAATCTAACAAATTTTTAGCCATTTTGTATTTTAAAACTTCGTTTAAAGATTCGTCATGAACGACCTCAAAAACATATAAATTCTAAGTTCTATTATGAATTATATTTTGAATAAATTAAACACAAAGTTTCAGTGGTTGCAGGCTATAATGGGTTAATGCGTGTGACAGTTAATAATAATTTAAATTTTCTGAAAAGTGAAAATGTCAGTTGTAATAAATATTTACTTAATTTTACAAGACGAACGTTTTTTCTTTTTTAAATTTTGTTGTATATTGTAAAGATAGCGAAAAAACTTCGAATTCTCATTTTTGAAAAAAAAATTTTATTCCTGTTTAACTCGCGGGACCCCGATAAATTCTGTTGGAAAATAATCGTTAGACTTCCAAAAAGTAATAAAAAATCGAGAGGAAAAAAATGCTGGGGTTTATAAGAAAATTTGATTTTAATTTTTTTCGAAAAGTAGCCGCCATTTTGTTAAATTTTAATTAAACCTGTGGGATTTCAAAGAACATTTAATCCGAAACTAGGGACAAAAAGAATCTTTACATTATAGGCAGATACAAGAAAGATACAATAATTTTAATATTTTTTACCGTAATTTTCTTGAAATCAGACTTCGCAGTTTTAAAAATTAAAATGCGCCTAACTTCGTTAAATAATTTTTTTTGCAAAACGGCAAAATACGTGTCGTCTAAAATTGTGTGAAAAATATTATATTTCCAAAAAAAACGATAATTAGACTTACGTACATATAGCCTGTCTGAATTGAAATGGAATCAACCATTTATATTTTATCATTTATATCTCAATGTGTACACTACATTGGTTCAGCAATTTTAAATTTTGAAAATCTGACTTTAGAGTCGTAATCTTCGACCCCAAAATCATACGAGTACCGATTTTTAAGCGAATTCTGTCGATTTTTAGATTTTATGTCCATCATATTGAATCCACCATTTTAAATTTTGAAAATCTGACTTTAGATTCGTAATCAGAGACCCCAAAAACCCCTGAGTAAAAAGTTTTAAGCGAATACGATGAAGTTTTAATTTTGTCTTCGGCAATATTGGATCCGCCATTTTAAATTTTGAAAATCTGACTTAGGATTTGTAATCAGCGACCCCAAAAACCCCAGAGTAACAAGTTCTGAAGCGAATTCAACAACTTTTAAAAATTTTATCCATCCTGTGTTAAATTTTGAAAAAAAAATTATTTTCAGGCGCAATTTTGAATTTAAAAAACAAAAAATTTTAAAACGCGAAGCATATTTTTAAACTAGAACTATCGAAGTAGAAACATCTATTGATGTTTCTATTTCGATAGTTCTAGTTTAAAAATCACATATGGATATGTGATTGCAGAATTTTTAATAATTTTCTTCTTCTAATAGAGCTTGAAATAGAAGTTAAAAATCAGCACATTTGGTCGTTAATGGATTTGTAAGTGTGCGCTTTAAAGGAGGGTTAAAATGTCGAATTTGATCAAAACTCGTTACTCGAGGGTTTTTGGGGTCACTGATTACAAATCTTATTTCAGTTTTTTAAAATTCCAGATAGCGGATCCAATATCGCGGATGACTTTTATAAATAATCTTATTAACCTGAAACTTTTTACTTGGAGGCTTTCGGGGTCGCTGATTTTCAAACTGACATTATATTTGTAATCAGCGAGCTTGAAAACCTACAAGAAAAAAGTTTTAGGTTAATTGGAACACCGAAAACTGACATCATATTCGTAATCAGCGACCCCAAGAACCCCCGAGTAGAGTTTTAGGTGAATCCAATTAAATTTTACAAAACACATCCGCCATATTGGATCCGTCATTTAAAATTTTTGAAAACTAGCATTATATTCGTAAACAGCGACCCCAAGAACCCCCAAATTAAGAGTTTCAGGTGGTTTCAGTGACTTGAAAAAGTTGGAGCACTATGTTTTACATGTGAGCAATTTTTTTTGTTTTACCGCCATATTAGCGTCCGCCATTTTGAAAAAAAATTGGTCGCTTCAGGGTTTTGTAGCTGAGGGTCCATGGACGCGATATTTTGAGCTTTTGAGAGTATCTACCTGCTTACGTCTTAAATGAAATTTTTTTTCTCGAAACTTGTTTCGTCTTCAAATTATGTACTTTGTTGCAAAACATAAAGTAACACAATTTTTATTTTCTATAGTCTTCCGGTTTAACGCATACTTTGTGGACATTGCTTTTGTAATTTTGTAAAAGAAAAGTATTTTTTTGTACTCAAATTATGCGCAATGTATATAAATATTGTGTTTTATATACAGTAGAACCCGGTTAATACGATTCTGTAGGGACCGCGCTAAGAATTCGTCTTATGCGGGAAAACGTATTAGGCGGGAAATAAAATGTATGTCTTTAATTGCAGGGACCACCATAAATGAGCGTTTTAAGCGGGAAATCGTATTAAACGGGATCGTATTAACCGGGTTCTACTGTATCACTTTTTACGATTATATGAAGGATTTTTGTGCTTAACATATATTTTGAGGTCTTATCCTTCGTAGTTATGTATTAAAAAATTTACTTGTTTTGTCCTTAAATTATGTACTTTGTTGCAAAACATAAAGTAACATAATTTTCATTTTTTATAGTCTTCCGGTTTAACGCATACTTTGTGGACATTGATTTTGTAATTTTATAAAAGAATAGTATATTGTGCAACAAGTACAGAAAGAAGCTGTTTTCCGACGAGTGCAAAGTTTGCTGTCCCGAGCGAAGCGAGGACAGCAATTTGCACGAAGTTGGAAAATCTTCTTTCGTACGTGTTGCACACAGTACTTTGTGCAACACCTTTTGGTTTTGATAAAAAAGCTGTTTGGAAACGCTAGTTGACGCCAACATACGTACTGTTTAGCAGGGTTTGGAACGTGTTACCGCACGTAATATACGTGGTTTTCTACGCGTATATTACTGTAAAGAACAGGTATTCTACAAATAGAAAACAAATACCTATGTATATCACCAAAAAAACCCAACGGTTTAAGAACTTTGCCGCACTAGTGCGGCAAAGTACTGTTTTGCGCCTACTTTACAGGCATGCAAAGTAATGCTTTTCTTACAGGTGTTGCACAAAAGTATTTTTCTGTACTCAAATTATGCGCAATGTATATAAATATTGTGTTTTATATATCACTTTTTACGATTATATGAAGGATTTTTGTGCTTAACTTATATTTTGAGGTCTTATCCTTTGTAGCTACGTAATGAAAAATTTACTTGTTTCGTCCTCAAATTATGTACTTTGTTGCAAAACATAAAGTAACATAATTTTTATTTTTTATAGTCTTCCGTTTTAACGCATACTTTGTGGACATTGCTTTTGTAATTTTGTAAAAGAAAAGTATTTTTCTGTACTCAAATTATGCGCAATGTATATAAATATTGTGTTTTATATATTACTTTTTACGATTATATGAAGGACTTTTGTGCTTAACATATCCTTTGTAGTTATGTATTGAAAAATTTACTTGTTTCGTCATTAAATTATGTACTTTGTTGCAAAACATAAAGTAACATAATTTTTATTTTTTATGGTCTTCCGGTTTAACGCATACTTTGTGGACATGGCCTTTGTAATTTTGTAAATGAAATGTTTTTTTTCTGTACTCAAATTATGCGCAATGTATATAAATATTGTGTTTTATATATCACTTTTTACGATTATATGAAGGATTTTTGTGCCCAACATATATTTTGAGGTCTTATCCTTTGCAGTTATGTAATAAAAAATTTACTTGTTTCGTCTTCAAATTGTGTACTTTGTTGTAAAACATAAAGTAACTTTGCGACTTGACTTTTGTAATTTTGTAAAAAGAAATTACTTTTCTCTATTCAAATTTTGCTCACCGTACATTGGGGAAAAATCCAATAGACGGCATACTTCGAGAACATGAGCCACATTGCATATTTTAGGGACGTCCCCAAACTATGCTATAGATCTATTAAGTTTACGATTGTCTGGTCTATAAACTATGCCTTCTATATATGAACAGCGTAAATGTCTAAAGCATAGTTTGAAGACCAGACCGTCGTAAACTTTTTACTAGATCTATAGCATAGTTTAGGGACGTTCTTAAAGTATGCTATGTGACTCATGTCCTCAAAGTATGTGGTCTTATGGTTTTTTCCCTCTAAATTGTTTATTTATAAATATCTATAAAAAAAAACTTTATGGGGGTACTACTGGAGACTCTACGAAGCCATAGACGCTGAAAAATTCGGGTGTCCCAAACTATGCGTTGTACAAACATATATATATATATATATATATATATACAAAGTACTTTTATTAAAATATGAATTAGAACAAGCAAAAATAATATCATCTATAATTTCAACGTTTTAAACTTTAGAGACACACTGCTAACCTTACTTTCAAGGGTTATGATAGGAGCCGCGAAAGTACCCACATGTTAAAAAAAGATGTCTCCATTATCGTGACTGTAAATATTTAATAAAAATCAATTTTATTTAACTAAACAAATTTTTTTTATGAAGAATAACAATAAATTTACCAAAATATAAAAAAGAATCATCTCTTAGAGTTTTATAGAACATAAAAACAATAATTTTTGTCACCACTGTAGAGTTAAATCTCAAACCAAGGTGAGCGAGGCGCATGAAAAGTCTCCAAATTTTATTTTCCGAATCTTTATTTTATCAAAAATCTTTTTATCTAATAAGAATTAATTATAATTTCTTTTAATCGAAAGAATAATTGTCAAAAACATTATTTTTTGAATGACTAAGTAACAGAATGTTTAATACTGCGAAACAAAATTTTTTATAATCTGTAAATAACTGAATTATCATTTCTAAAAATTATTATTTTTTATATTTCTTATTTACACTAATATTTTTATTTTCGAAATGTCAATTTTGATAAATATTATTTTATAGATTTGTTAATAATTATAATAATTATATTCCCGAATTATTATTCAATATAATTCAATTAAGTACCGAATTACCAATTCTTAAAAAATTTATTGTTCCTAATAATAATATTTTTTTAATATGTGTAAATGTTCTAAATTCTAAAGTCTCTAAATTTTATTTTATCGAAATATCATTTAATATAAAACTTTTTTCTTATAAATGTTTTTCAAAATAATTTTAACTTTTTCAAATTAACATTACTTATAATTTTCTTTACTCCTAATCATTCTTCTTTATAATTACTACATTTTCTAACTTGTATTTCTTTTAACTATAACTTTACCGAATTGTCACTTCTCATAATTATTATTATATCTAAATAGTATTTTCCAAATTTTTGTAATATCTAATAATTTTTTATACAAATTTTTTTATTGCATAATAACCAGTTTTTATAATTTTATTTTATTGGAATAATTATTTCGTATAATTTTTTTCTTACACGGAAAAACTTTGAATACCAATTGCTGTTAAACTCACAATGTATTGTTAGTAGATTGACTACTAAAGTGGGGAAAAAGTGACCAAAAGACGAAATTTCTTATTTAATAGAAGTTTCGATAATAATACATGTTCTCTTTTTTTTCAATATTTAGTAGTCAAGTTAAGAGAAACTCGTTTATGATGTACGAGAAAAAAAAGTTATTGAAAAAGTGAATGTCGAAATTTTATTTTCTATATTCGTAAGAATGATATTTTCTTCGCGCTGCGTTTACAATTTAGTAGTCAAACTATCAGAACTGCACGCATACAAACGAGTACCGCTGTTCGTGTAGTCACACATAACCACCTTAACTCATATACATGTGTTCGAGTTAAATGGCCGCCGTCATTCCACCTGGTTCTCTTTTATCAGTAAATGTGAGGTTATGTTTGAACAAGTCTTTTAAATTTGAACAAAATGTTTATATATTTCATTGTCACAGATATTATTGACCTGCTTTAATATTTTTCTCAGTGTAATTATTTTTTTAATTAAATTAAATAATTAAATAAACAATTTTACGAAATAATAATGACATTATATTTTATTTTTCTATATGTCAAACATTTTTATAATTTATTACAAGAATCCTGTTTGATGAAAATTAATTCTGTTCATTTCAAAAATAGACCTTATTAATTTTAAGTAATTAATTGATTTTATCAATTTTGTATAACAAACAAATATTATTTAAAACGGCATTCAAAATATGCATACAAATTTTCTCCCAAGTGGAAATACAATTGTTGGATTAGTATATAAGAACACTGACTTATTTTCTCTATATGAATTGTATATGCGTTCCGTCGATTACAGTGTGCGTTACTTTATCTGTATGTTAGGGAATTAGATTAGGTTGCATTAAAATTAAGTTATCAATCGACATTAGGTAAAATAGATTTCTTCCTTACTCAATAATTATAAGTGGCGACATTCTGTATAACTGTCACTGACATTCGACATTGTTTTTTTAGCGAAATCGTGAATTTTTAATGTTGATCAACTGACTACTAAATTTTCAAACTCTTTTTCTGTGTTTAATAGTCAGACTACGAAATATTGATACCGTCGCAGTTTTTCCCCACTTTAGTAGTCAATTTACTAAGAACACATGGTGAGTTTAACAGAAACTAGTATACAAAGTTTCTCCGTGTACCGAAATTATATTTTAAATAATTATTTTTAATCAATTTTTTTCCTAATATTCATTTTTCCAAATAATTCTTTTTCATAATTTTTATATTTCCTAATTCGTATTTTGCATAACATACATTTTTTCTACGATTTAAATTCTCTAATTTCTTATTTTCCTAACCTATAAGTGTCATTTATAAGAATTGCACCGAATAGTTATTTCACCTACAGAATATCCGGTTTCGACGTTTCCCATCTCTGAAGAATATGGCGCCAAATTTAAAAAAAATTTATTATTTTATTATATAACAATTATAAATTATTACAAATATTGTTTAAAACAGTTTTCCTAATGATATTTATCGTAGTTAATTGGTTTAAACAATGTTTGTAATAATTAATAATTTTTAAATAATAAAATAATAAATTTTTTTCAAATTTGGCGCCATATTCTTCAGAGATGGGAAACGTCGAAACCGGATATTCTGTAGGTGAAATAACTATTCGGTGCAATTCTTATAAATGACACTTAGTTAGGAAAATAAGAAATTAGAGAATTTAAATCGTAGAAAAAATGTATGTTATGCAAAATACGAATTAGGAAATATAAAAATTATGAAAAAGAATTATTTGGAAAAATGAATATTAGGAAAAAAAATCGATTAAAAATAATTATTTAAAATATAATTTCGGTAAGAAAAAATTTATACGAAATAATTATTCAAATAAAATAAAATTATAAAAACTGGTTATTATACAATAAAAAAATTTGTATAAAAAGTTATTAGATATTACAAAAATTTTAAAAAATACTATTTCGATATAATAATAATTATGTGAAGTGACAATTCGGTAAAGTTATAGTTAGAAGAAATACAAGTTAGAAAATGTAGTAATTATAAAGAAGAATGATTAGGAGTAAAGAAAATTATAAGTAATGTTAATTTGAAAAAGTTAAAATTATTTTGAAAAACATTTATAAGAAAAAAGTTTTATATTAAATGATATTTCGATAAAATAAAATTTAGAGACTTTAGAATTTAGAACATTTACACATATTAAAAAAATATTATTATTAGGAACAATAAATTTTTTAAGAATTGGTAATTCGGTACTTAATTGAATTATATTGAATAATAATTCGGGAATATAATTATTATAATTATTAACAAATCTATAAAATAATATTTATCAAAATTGACATTTCGAAAATAAAAATATTAGTGTAAATAAGAAATATAATAAATAATAATTCCCACATAGCACCATATTTTGCGGGAAGCTAACGGGAAACTAACCATATTAGCTTCTATAGCTAACATGGTTAGCTTCTATAGCTAACATGGTTAGCTTCCTGTTAGCTTCCCTTGGCCTATGAATGTCCTACGCTTTTTAGTTTTCCGTGTTAGCTTGCAGAAAGTTATCTAAGAAACTTTTCTGAAAACAAGTAGAGAAAAGTTCTTTAAAACTATCTCTGGTAAGTATCTGTAAGCATTAGAAGGTAGTTTCTAGTAAGCGTCATAAGGTAAGTAATATAATATAAATTGATATTATACAAATAATCATTTACGGAATTTCCGTAATTATCTATTTAATTTGCACTTAAACTTATTTAATATTTCAGTTTATTTATAACTAAAAAAATAGTATTTATAAATTTAATAAAAAATATTTCTCTTTATAATTTATTTATTGCCGCGAACTGATTACTTATTTATTCCTCAATATCAATATTATTGAAGAATAATTTTGAAAATAAATTTGGAGGGACTGGGGATAGATCCCGGGTTCACAACGCAGAAAGAAACAACCTAACCAACTAACCTAATCAACCATGTGTAGGGAAGAATATTTCGGGATATTTTAAGCTTCAAGTGATCTCATTGGTTGGTGTCACTAATGGCGGAATAATTTAAAAAAGGATTCACAAAGATATTTGAATTTTCTCATTACAATAAATAATTTAATTTCTAATATTATTTATTAATTAAATCTTAGAAAAATAAGAATAAATAAATTATTAAAAATGAAAATATTAAATTAGAAAGTTAATACATAAGCATTAAACTAAACTTTATTTTTTTCCTTACTTAATTTGACTTCACATCTATTCGCAATTTGAAGTTAGTTGTTTCTGTTTGCATTTTGTTTTCTAGTTTTTTTTATAATTAATTATTCTTTTGCTTCCTCATAAAGGAAGCTTTGTATTAGCAAAATTTTGAATTGTCATTTTTTGACATATTTATAAATTTTTTTTTATTATGCCTAATACTTTAGTACTTTATATATGCACAGGAACTCCCCGTATAAATGTTCTAAATAAATAAAAAAAAATTTCGACGTATTTTGAACTCCGAAGTCCAAAAAACGGATTTTAAAAATTTGTCCCGATGTGTGTGTGTGTGTGTGTGTGTGTACTAACATTACATTTGCCTCAATATCTCAGAACGAGAAAGAGATAAAGGCATCAATTTTTTTTTAAATTGTAGGTCTCCCCGGGGGACATAAAACGAGAGTATTTTCAGCCCGATTCATGAAGTTTAACTATTTTTTTTTGCATTTTTCATTTTGTAAAAAAACGTTTTTTGGACATAACTTAAAAAAATGTTAGGACACTTATAAATGTTTTTCTTTAGATTTGTAGAGTTTTTTTACACGCATCTTTTGAGCCCTAATTGAATATTTTTCGTTCATATTAACCAAAAATATTAAACTTTAAAAAATCAAAAATTTTAGAAAATAAGACTTTTTTGAAAATTTTGTTGAAAAATGTAGAAGTTTAGTTTTTTTTTCGTATTTAGTTTTGTAGAGTTTTTTCAGGCGCATCTTTTGAGCCCTAATTAAACATTTTTCGTCCATATTAATCGGAGATATTAAACTTTTAAAAATCTAAAATTTTGAAAAATAAGACTTTTATAAAAAATTTTTAAAATTATGTAAAAGTAACTTCAAAAAATTATTACCAACTTGAAGAGCATTAAAAAACGCTTCAATTGACCTACTTTTTAACCTGATTCGGGCAGAAATTATTAAATTATTGGTATTTGAAAAATCAAAAATTGTGAAAAATATCATTTTTAAACATTCTTGTTTATTAACATATGTGTAATTATTAAACTATTATTACCATCTTATAGAATATATAAAAACACATTTTTTGGTCCAAGATTTAATGATTTTTAACCCTCTTATAAAAAGTAATTCATATATTTCAATTATTATTATTTCTATGAGGAAGCAAAGTGTTCATGAAATGAACACCAAAATTAGAAAAATGTACAACTTGGCAGCGGTTTTTAATATTTTAATATTTAAAATTAATGAAAATTCTAATGTATAATAAAATGCTTTCAATATTGGAAAAGCAATTAAACAAAATTTTTGTCAATTAAAAATATTCCTTATGCGTTATTTCTTACTTAATTTCATAATTTTTAACCTGCAATAATTTAATTTTTACAAAAAAATAAATCCAAAATTTTCATAATAATTAAATTTTTTGCGAAAAATTAAAATAAAATCTTTTAAAAAAGTTTATTCTTACGCAAAATTTAATTAGAATAATATTTAAAATATTTAAATTTTTATAAAGAGTTTTATCAGAATTTCTTATAATAATAATTGAGGAGCCGGGAAGAAGAACTCGCCGAGCGCTCCACTGCACACGCTATTGCTAGTCAAGCGACCCAAAATGTTCAAAAAATTGAAATTCGAAATTTTGATTTTTAAATTATACTTCCTTGTAGAAAACAGAAATACGCATCTTTTTTTTTACTTTTTTTGATAGGATAAAAACTGTAGATAATAAATGGAAAAAAACTAAAAAAAATTTTTTTACCAATTTAATTAAATTTTGAAACATAAATCGTCGTATCTTTGACAAATATTAATGAAATCACTTAATATTTGGTATGCACACTTATTAGGGTACATAAAAGACTACGAAATAAAAAAAAATTAAAAAATCATTAATTTGTTAATAACAATTAATTGTAAATAGTGAACGGTCGGTAATAGGGTTTTCTTACCTTTGACGAAAAAAAGTCTGTGGGGAACTTTGAAGTTGAAAAAACTTTCAGTGAGACATTTGTTTATTATAATATAAGGAAGTTTTTTGGAAATTTACAAACTAATTCATTCACAAGTTTCGAAAATATAAGCGTTTTTCGAAAAAGCGGGTGACGCGCTACCGCGTCTACACGTGGAGAATGATTCAAAGCATCTCGAATGAACGTGGAACGATGTTTTATTACTTTTTGCTTCAATTTGAAACAAAAGTTTAAATATACATATATAATTAATATTATTTTTATTTAAAATTCAAAATTTTATAAGTACAATAATTTTTAAAAAAGTGGAATATTTGTTCTGCAGTTTCATTGTTGTCTTGTCCTTGAGCCGTCCTTCAAATGTAAACAGACGATATTAACCGTTTATTTTTTATTTTTCGGGACGTTTATAGTGAAACAATAGTACAACAAATAAAAAATATATATATAAAACTATTATCGTATTTTAAATGAAATGTGTGACAGGGTGAGTGTATAAATGTTGGCAGAAAATATTTTTTTCTTAATTTGAAAATACTTAGACAAAAAAACTGTTAGAATATTATATTTAATTTTTTTCCTTTATTGGTCAAATTAATGTTTTAAAATTTTTACTTTATTTTATTATTTAATAATTTCTATAAATTACAATTATAACCCTACCTGAATTTAATTATTTTTTACAATTTTCAACTAAACTTCATCTCTGAATCAATTAATTTAAATAATTTTCTAAAAGTTCTTTTAGAATTCAATTATTTAAATACAAAAAATAAATTTTTTATCATAATTGTAATTATATAAATATAATAGTTTTTCAATTTTAAAAAATTTCCAAACCATCAAAATTTAGTAAAATCTATTAAAAATAATTTATTATTTTATTATTATAAATTAAAAAAATTTAATTGGCAATATTTCAAACTTAACATACAATATTTTATTTAAAACCTCTTTAAATTAGTTAAGTAATGAAACAGCCCTGAACGTTCCACGTTCATTTGAGATGCTTTGAATTATATTCCACGTGTAGACGCGGTAGCGCGTCACCCGCTTTTTCGAAAAACGCTTATATTTTCGAAACTTGTGAATGAATTAGTTTGTAAATTTCCAAAAAACTTCCTTATATTATAATAAACAAATGTCTCACTGAAAGTTTTTTCAACTTCAAAGTTCCCCACAGACTTTTTTTCGTCAAAGGTAAGAAAACCCTATTACCGACCGTTCACTATTTACAATTAATTGTTATTAACAAATTAACGATTTTTCGATTTTTTTTATTTCGTAGTCTTCTGTGTACCCTAATAAGTGTGCATACCAAATATAAAGTGATTTTATTAATATTTGTCAAAGATACGACGATTTATGTTTCAAAATTTAATTAAATTGGTAAAAAAATTTTTTTTAGTTTTTTCCATTTATTATCTACAGTTTTTATCCTATAAAAAAAGTCAAAGGAAAAAAAAGATGCGCATTTCTGTTTTCTACAAGGAAGTATAATTTAAAAATCAAAATTTCGAATTTCAATTTTTTGAACATTTTGGGTCGCTTGACTAGCAATAGCGTGTGCAGTGGAGCGCACGGCGAGTTCTTCTTCCCGGCTCCTCAATTTAATTCTTTTGTGAAATGTTATTAATTAATTATTAATTATATAATAATATATTAATTATATTATAATTAATATATTAATATTTATATATATTCATATATATTATATATTATATATATTATATGTATTATATTATATTATATATATTCATATATTAATTATTAATTAATTATGAAACTAATTGAATTTCTGAAAAGAATTTTATTAAAATCTTTGAAAATCCTAATTAAATTCATTTGAATTTTTTTTCAAATAATAGAGTTTTTTTAATAATTTCCATCGAAGATTTTGAAAGTAATTGAAATTTATGAACATTTTTATTTTGTTATTTGCATAATTTGCTGATTTATTGATAACTTTTGCACAATAAAATTTGTAAATACGTCAAGAATATTAAAATTTGAAAAAAGAATAGCAAATTTTATTAATGAATTATTTAATATTTCAGGGTTGCCACAAAAAATTAATTAACTTAAAAAATTATTAGATAAAAAAATATTCTATAGACCTTTTCATTTGTGACCAACAATATAAGAATTTATTGTAAAAATAGATTAAGGGTTCGACTCATATTGCGAGACACAATTACCAACCAGGAATCCACTGCTCGAAAGATATCTCCTCCTTCCTTTGGTGACAAGCCAAGAAAAACGAAATTAGAAGACTAACCTTTTTAGTATTCCCACAACTGAAATTAGCAATTATGACGCTGGAAACGGCGGAAATAATTAGCGCACTCACAATAAACAACAATTTATTTAGCACAAGGAATAAAAATACAATTATATTAATTATGCGCAATGGTGCGTTTTCGCACTTATGGTTCACACCAATCTGGCGTCTCTTGCCGGTCAAAAGCAACATGTACTTTTTGTCGTCTGCTGTTTTTGGCGTGCGCGACGCCTGGTGTTGAAGTTTGGCGCTAAGGCGCGAAATATAATTTGAAAATATAATATTAATATGAATTATTCAATCTGAGTAACAACAAGTATTGTCAGTAGAACAGAAACGTAATAAAACGTTACAATTCCCCCTTCCTAAATCGTTGTTGCTACCCAGGATTGAGTCGTTTGGCTAAATCTCTCCAACCCATAATCCTTGGCTTGCAAAAGAGACTAATCCTTTTAAGTTAGAATTGAATAATTATTAGAATGATTTAGGAATAAAACAAATCATTAAAAATTGAGATGCAAAGATAACTGAATGAAAGGAAGGAAAAGAATCTGAAATCAAAACTTATCTGATATCTCACTTCTCGTCTTAATAATCAGTTGTGGGATATTAATTAATATAATTATATCTAACAACATATTTCAATTAGATTTGCTTTATTCGAAAAGTTTTAATGGCGCTGAGAAGTCGTTGATTACAATTGTAACGACGCTAGGATCTAAGTAGTACAAAAATATATATAATCTTTAGATAATGAGAATAATACTGCGCAACGGCGCTAATATCTAAGTAACTTTGGTGGTTAGAAACTAAATGAAATACTAAGCTAATATTTTTGATTTTACTAATAGTTTACTGCGCAACGGCGCGAAGGCACAACGGTGCAACAATACATAAAAATTTCGACTATTATTAGAAGTCTAACAAAAATAAGTAAAAAATTCTTTTTTTTTTGTTTAATAATAGTTACTATAGTAATCATGGCTTAGTTTAGTTTGCAAAATAATACTTAGTAAAGAAAACAAAATTGGTGATAATTATAATATTTGGTTGTCAAGAGATCGTTCTTAACTAAAAGAAAACTAAATTAAAAAATTAAAGTAATACTGTTTATCGTTACTAAACTAGTTGTACAAGGAAGGCTGGAGTTTAATTCTTTTCGGCGTCTTCGTTTAGTCCAATTTTAAACGCTTCCGTGAGAGATTCACATAGAGCAACGTTGTCATCGATCGATTCCCTTGGAGAGATCAGGTTCTGCACATTACTGGGCTGTACTTGGAGTGAGAGTACTAATGGTTCAACTATTGGGTCTTGTGAAACCGTTGGCTCTTCGTTGGATTGCGCATTTTGCAGAGCAGTCTTGGGATTTGCTGGCTGAGTAGAAGGCTGCATTCCAATCTCGGCTTTTGGTTCGGATTGAATGCAAAATTCGCTCTTAGAGTTGTTAGTTACAACTGACGTAATGGCTATCTGCTGGGCTTGAGAAGCTGGGGGAGCGATGATGGCGCGAGTTGCTTGTCTTCCATCCTTCATTGATTGGCTGGTGGAAGGGAGTGAGAATGATGCATCTTCTAATTCTTGGGCGAGTTTATTGCGCTTAATGGTATTTTCTCTTATCATTCTTCGACGGCACTCAGTGCAATGCGGGTTTGGCGTAGTCTTTGATTGCCAGCACGATTTACATCTGCTGTTCTCGGGAATGCTAGAGGGTCCATTAGGGTAGTGAGGCCAAGGACATTCTTCGGTTGAAAAGTCGGGGTGTGCGCAGGTTTGGCAGAATCGTCCGTTATACTTTCTATGACAGGAACGAAAACTATGCCCGCTGATACCACAGTTAAGGCAGCCTTCGGGGGCCTTAGGTCTCAGCTTCGGTTCACGCAAATTTGCGAGAGCATGGCATACTTCGGATACCGTGTTGTAAAAGAGTTTCTTGAGGCGGAGGCTGTAGTCTTCCTGGTAAGAGTAATCGTCTTCGAGGAGTGGCGTAATGCACAGAACCGGAATCTCTTGTAGGGCAGATCCAGTAGCGTTGTTCGTGTTGTCGTTGGGCGTTGGTTCCATGGTGATCGTATATCTGTAATAGAAATTTTACAACGTAGAGCGCGATCGAAGATTCTTTCTTGCAGGTTTTAAGTCGTTTATATGGTATTTTCCTAACTTTTTGCCATGCGAATTGCCGATAACAACTATCATGGGTGACAATTTTTCTAGAACTGTTGCTGGACCTTTATAACGTGGCGCTAGTTTAGAACTATAACCACGTGCAGCGTTAGACAAGACATTATTAGGGTAGAATACGAGATCTCCAGGTTGAAAATCAATATTATTCTTTCGATTTTTGTTATATATCTTGCCTTGCTTCTTACTAGCCTTTTTCATGAATTGTTCAACTTTTGCGCGAAGCGCATCTATATGTTTTATTCGATCTAGCCATGTGTTAATTGTTTCGTCAATTTTAACGTCTGTGTTTGTGTCACGTGGCGGTTCGCCTATTCGTCTCGGTTCGCGAGCGAAATTTAAGAAAGCTGGAGTGACTCCAAGGGATGTGTGTACAGTGGTGTTGTAGGCGAACTGGATATCTTCGAGCAGAACATCCCATTCGCGTTGATTTTCACCGAGGAGGCTTGCTAACATTGTTTTCAAATTACGGTTTACGCGCTCGACAGGATTGGCCTGAGGATGGTATACGGGTGTTGTCCGTTGTACCGAACCGATTTTTTGTAAAAACGATGTGATATTCCGATTTACGAACTCTGTACCGTTGTCGGTGATGACAA
This sequence comes from Leptopilina syphax, assembly GCA_032872505.1. Taxonomy (NCBI): domain Eukaryota; kingdom Metazoa; phylum Arthropoda; class Insecta; order Hymenoptera; family Figitidae; genus Leptopilina; species Leptopilina syphax. Next base: position 17,749,360 of record CM065469.1, read on the forward strand.
TTCTAGGCGCTCCCCAGCGGTTAACAAGGGTGTTTAAAGATTTTACAATCTTGGGACCGTCTGCTTTAGAAAGCGCGAAGCAGTCAATGTAACGAGTATACGTGTCTTCACAAACCAAGATATAATTTTTACCGGATTTTGACCGAGGTAGGGGACCTACGATATCGAGTGACACTGTTTCCCAGGGTTCCGTAATTTTGCGCGGATAGATTAAACCTTGTGGGGGCGTATTTTTCGGCTTACACTTGAGGCAAATCTCGCATTCATTAACGTAACGCTTGATGTCTTCGCGCATACCGGGCCAATAAAAATGATTAATTATCGAAAGATAAGTTTTATTGATGCCTTGGTGCGCGGATTGAGTAGTGCAATGATGTTCGGTAATAATCGGTAAAATTTCATTTTCTTTAAGGATCTTTTTCCAGGCGTTATTATCGCCGATGGTTTCTTTAACCATATTTGGTTTATAATAGTATAGTTGATTGTTCGAATCAACTTTATATCTTTCGTAGCGCGAGGGATCTTTACGAACTTTTTCTAGCATCTGGTCGTACCAACTTTGACTTTTAACGGAATTTAGTTCGGTAACGAGCGTATCACTAGTATCGTCTTCGTAAAGTCGCGAAAGCGTATCCGGCGCTTCATTAGTCGTACCTTTTCTGTGCTCAATCTTGACGTTATTTGCGGACAGCTCGAGAGCCCATCGCGCAAGTCTGCCTTTTGGGTCCTTGAGACCTTGCAACCAAATTAAACTAGAATGATCTGTGATCACAGTAAATTCAGCGCATTCGAGGTAGCAGCGGAGCTTCTTAATAGCGAAGATTACGGCCAAGCATTCCTTTTCAGTGGTGGTGTAATTTAATTCGGCACCTCTTAAAGGTCTGCTTAAGCATGTGATTAAGTATTCTTTTTCTCCATCTTGCTGTGTCAAGATAGCACCGATACCGGTGTCGCTTGCATCGGTATACAAGTAGAATGGTAAACCGGGCCTAGGCGCAACTAAAGTTAAAGCGCTTTTTAGGGATTCTTTAACTTCGTTGAACGCGGCCTCGTGTTCTTCGGTCCAGTGCCAAGGTACCTTTGGACTCGCTAATTTATTTAGCGGTCCTTGCACTTTTGCAATATTGCGCAGGTGCCGGTGGTACCAGTTTACTGAGCCGTTGAATCGGCGCAACTCTTTTCGGTTACGAGGAGTTGCTCGTTCGAGGATTGGTTCGACACGCTTCGCGTTTGGTTTTAAACCATCTTTGTCTAGGATGAAACCTAAATATTCTACTGACGATTTCGCGAAATAGGATTTATCGCGATTGATAGACAATCCTGCTTCCTGTAGAATGGTAAGGACTACATCGAGAAGCAGAATATGTTCTTCAAAAGTTTTGGATATTATTATCCAATCGTCGAGATACGCGTGAACTTGTTCGCAGTAATGTTCGGGCAGGTTTTTAGCGCGAATGTGTTCTACGAACTTTTCTTTCAGTCTATCGGTTAGAGCTTGGAAAGTTGCCGGCGCATTTGTGAGTCCGAAGGGCATTCTGACCCATTCAAACTGTCCACGACCAGGGACAACGAAGGCGGTGTATTCTCGCGATTTCGGGTCAATTGGTATGTGGTGAAACGCGTCGGTTAAATCAATGGTGCTAATAATGTTAGCCTCAGATAGCGCATCAAGTATGGTGTCCATACGTGGCAAAGGGTATGCTGATTTCTTTGTGTTCTTGTTCAACTTTCGGAAATCCATGCATACTCTAGGCCTACCGTCTTTGCGGTATGTGAGCACCACTGGGCTTGCAAAGCGTCCGTTGCTTCTAACTATAAACTTTTTATCTAGGTAAATGTCAATTTGATCGTTAATAATTTTGTTCGCTTCTAAGCTGCGGCGATAAGGCTTTAATTTAAATGGCGTGGGATCGGTGAGTTCTATCACGTGTGTGGTGAGGTTGGTAACACCGGTTCCAGAAGTAAATTTCGATAATTTATCATCTAAAAATGCATTTAATTTATTCCTTTGTTCCGGAGATAATTCGATTAATTGAGCCGAATTTAGGAAGCTACGCGCATTGGAAATGGAGCCTAAAGGGTGACGAACCGAGGACCCTTTCATGGACCAATAACCTTGGCTTGCGTCAATAATAACTTGCCAACTAGTTATAAAGTCCATGCCTAAAATGACTGGTGTAGTTAGACCGTCGAGAACGGCAAACCATATTTCACCGTGGCAATTATCTATTTCGATATTGAATTTTACGGAGTGGCGAGGTGCGGCTACGTGATCGCGTTGCGCGAGTTGTACGCCGGCGCGCGTTATCGCATCCTTAATCGGATCGCCGTTAGCTAAACTTTCGAGTTTGTCGAAAAGTTCTCCTGACATAAAAGTTCGATCACTACCTGTGTCAAGAAGCGCTGTTATTTTTTCGTTACCGATTTTGATTACCGTGGAAATTGTACATCTTTCCTGAGGCGGTGAGGGCGATGCGTGCCCTTTGTGTACTCTGCGCTTAGTTTTATCAGTCAATACAAATAAATTGTTCGACTGATTAATCAATGGCAACGATCTGAGTGAAGATATGCACGCGCCTATTGTGGGAGAGCAATCTTCCTCAGATTCAGAGTACTCAGTCTCAGATTCAGAATATAAGCAATCATTATAATCGCTCTCAGAATCACTAGTATCAATCCTACCTGCATGCGCTTTGTTTAGCGTTGATGCTATTTGAGGATTGTACGTTGATTCATTAGCGATAGGGATGCTTTCTGAATTTGGATGAGTATCAATTTCGTTTGAGTAATTTATCGGTCGATTTTCGTTTTGTTTTGGTGGGGTTTTGCCAGGGAGATCTAGTCTCTCCTGGCATCTCTGTCGTTTTTTGATTGATTATCTTGCGCGTTATGACCGTAGTTTTGTGGATAATCGCGGTTGTAATTACTGTGCCATGGTGGCTGCGTTGGTTGCGGTGGAGGCGCGTGCGGAGGACAAGGAGGTCTTACGTTTTGTGCGCTGCACTGGCAATCTAGCTGGTAGTACTGCGGAGAGTGGGGGGAGTTATGGTAGTAGCCTTGGTTTTGATTGTAACCACGGCCACTGCCATTCCAACCATTGTTATAACCGCGTCCGCGATTATTTTGATTGTTACCGCCTCGGTGGCCATTTCCACGACCACGAGAATTTTCGCTTTTCTTGTGCGCAGACGATCTACGTTTTTCCCCCCCTTTCTGCGACGAAGCAGAGCTTGAGGAGCGAGAAGAAGTAGAAGTTGAACGTTTGCGCGATCTATGAGAAGACGAAGATTTATTCGGACTGATCAAAGCGCTCTTTGATTTGCTCGTTTTAGCATTTTCTGTGTCGCTTATATTTAATTTTTGTTTAAGAAACTCGAACTGTTTTTGATAAATGTCTATTTTATTTAACTTTTGTTCAGGTTCTGGTGTCGCTTTTTGTTTGACCTTTTTCGCTTGTTTTTGTTTTGTTTCTGTTTTAGATTCTTTTTCGGTTGATTCGTCTGAAGAATTTTTAGATTGCGAGGTTTGCGAATCAATTGCGTTTAATTGATTTCTATTGCGCGGGTTACGGGACCGTTTTGAGTCTTGTTCGCGCAATTTATTTGATTGCTGCATAAAATCTATTTTTTCTTGGTATTTGCGGATCTGATCTAAAAGTTGTTCATACGTTGTAAAACTGTCGCGATCAAAAAGAGAAATTAATTCGGAATGTAAACTTAAATAAATTTTGTCAAGTTAGATGTTTTCCGGAATTTTATTTCTTAATTTGTTATAAAGCGCGCCGATTTTTATGACGAAATCTATCCCTGTTTCATTTTCTAACTGAACTGCGCGGTGGATTTTGTTCAGAATTTGGTTGTCATCGTTAACATAACTAAATGTTTTTCGGAATGACGTGGAAAATTCTGTCCATGTTGTCCATTTGTGACGAAACATGTTGAACCATGAGAACGCGGTATCTGATAGAGTTTGGGAGAAAATTGGGAGCGCGTCATTGGGATTTATCGCTGAAGCAGTCATTTTCCTTTCGAATTCGTCGAGAAATTCGTTTGCGTCTTGTTTTCCCGGAAATTTGAGATCCCACGATTTAATGATTTTATGCAAATTTGGAACGTGAGTTCGTTGCGCGATAGATGCGTTAAGAGCCGGGTTCGAATGCATATAAATTAAATCATGATTATTTGTGTTTAGATTAGAAGGTGTTGGGATTATAGAATCTGGGGCTTCGGAGAAGTGTAGTGTGCGATTAGCAGAGGGCGCTTGTCGCGAAGGTGTTGGAAACGAGAGTGGGAGAAACGTTGATGTTGCAACTGCAGTTGCACTTTGACTTGTAGTCATTGTGGTTCCCGTAAACGTAACCGTATTTGTGGTTAGGGTGGGGGGTAAGCAGGTGGGTTGCGCAACGTGTTCACCACTTATGTCGTATGCCCAACGAGAGTCATGCCATGGTGACTGCTCGTTCCTTGTTTGCATCTGTGACATTTTGTTTGTAATGTCCTTTATGTTGTTTGTCATTTCTGTGCGAAGTTTTTCTACAGATTTTGTCGTTTCTAATCTAAACGTGTTTATTTCGCGGTGGGTTTCGCTGTATAAATTGAGCATATGTTGTTGCGTATCTTCAAGATGGCGTTCGAACATCTGCTGAATTTCATTTTTCAGTTTGCTATTGTCTGATGCTTGATTAGCGGCGAAGTTTTCGAATCGCGAGTAAAATGATTTAATTTGTGTGCTTGTGATTGGTGTTTGTGAAATTTTTGGTTTACGACCGCGGCGCTTAAGTGTTGTTTTAAAAGTTGTTCCTGATGAGGGTTGCGAAGGGTTGACTGTGTGAGTGTCCTTTAATGTGTTAATTTTTTTATCTTTTAAAATGTTCCATTCGTGAATTGGTGTTGTATTGGCGCTAGTTGGTTCTGATTCTATGTCGGCGTTATTTATTGGGCTAAAATTTTCCGTTGGTGAGGGGGGTCTTTGATTTTGATTTTGTGAAAAAATAATTTCTAAATTTTCTTTAGTTGCGCTCCACGTTTCTTCTTGTGGAACGTGTGCGGTGTTAGTGACTGTTTCAGTACGCGCAGTGTTATTATCTAAATTTTTAGGGTTTGTGGGGGTTGTTTTGTTTTCTTTGGGTGGTGTTCTCCACATTTTGTCGGAATCTCTAAATGCGCTTGTTTGGGAACGTGTTTTTGGTTTTTGTTTTTCGTTCTTTTTAGGGCTTCTTCTTCCCATAATTAAAAAGGCATTTTCTTTTGTTAGAAAAAAAATTTTTTAATAGATTTTATTTTATCAGCTTAGTTATTAATAAAATTTTATTTTGTTAATCTGATTTTTAATAAGGTTATTTTACCAATTTAATCATCAATAATAAGATTTTATTTTGATAATCAAATTTTAATAAAATTTTATTTTATCTATTTAATGGGAAAATGAGAGAGAGAAAAAGAAAAAAAATTTCAATTTATTTTAATTTTGTTAATTAAAGAAAAGTTAATTTATCCTTTGATACATTTTGTTTCTTTTGTTTCAATTGTTAATTAATTTTATTTATTAATTCAGAGAGAAAAATAAAAGTTACATTTCGTTTTAATTTCGATAATCAAACTTTTATCAATAAAATTATTATTTTTTTTTTTTTAAATTGATTAGATTCTTCCTTTTTTCAAAATAGTTTCTTTCTTTAATACAAAGATTATACAGAAATCATTGAAATAAATTAAAATTTCATTATTTCTGTAATTTCGAAGACCTGAAGAAAGCAAGGTATTTGTGCTGTGATAGTAAACACAGCTGTGTTTTCATCGCGCTAATCAAGCTGGAGATTCGCAACTCCCTTTTTTTGTTATAAAGAAGGAAATTGTTTAAAAATTGTCAATCATGATTGTTATTTTTACGGAGAAAAACAATATTAAAATAAAATCTTTAAGTCGATGTATTATACAATTTCTACAAAAAAAATTTATTAAATAATTGTTGCTTATTACTTTACGCGAAAAAACAAAGGCGTTGAGAAAGCAGAATAATAGTAAGCGTAGCGAAAAAAAACAAATAGTAAGCGTAGCGTAAGTATAAAATTTAAGCGAAGCGAAAAAATATGTTTTTATTTTCTTGCATGTACTATACTAGAAATATTTTGAAAAAGAAAACAAAGATATTTTAAGTAAAGTGCAGTCTGAAATTTACATTACGTATTTTAATTTTGAGTAAAGTTAATTATTTAATCGAAATAATTCGTTGACAGTTGTAAATTCCATGATTCATGCGAAGTGTATTGAGATTGGTGCGAATACAAGCAGTGAGATAGCAGAAAAGGAAATATTCATGCTTTATTTTTTTTAATAAAAGTGATTCAATAATAGCAATATACAAGAATAATTTTTCTTTTCAATGTCCATTAATTGAGCTGAGGGAACCTGGTTGGGTTTTATATATATATATATATTTTTTTGTTTAATAATAATATGACTTTAATGCGCGAGGATAATTTAGAAAAATGCTAAGTTATTTACAAGAATGGCAAGTGTATTGCTTTTCAGGCGCGACACAGTCATATGGTTGTGTGAGTGATCAGAGAGTGGCCCTGGCGTGACGTCGCAATGGCGACGCGAGGGGAACTCTCAACGAAGACTCGCACAAAGAGAAATGAATTTTAAAGAAATTTGTTAAAATATGCGTTAGGTGCCAAAAATGTGTCAAGGGCACAATTTTGGTTAAAAGATAACGTTGGGCGCCAAAAATGTGACCAACAATATAAGAATTTATTGTAAAAATAGATTAAGGGTTCGACTCATATTGCGAGACACAATTACCAACCAGGAATCCACTGCTCGAAAGATATCTCCTCCTTCCTTCGGTGACAAGCCAAGAAAAACGAAATTAGAAGACTAACCTTTTTAGTATTCCCACAACTGAAATTAGCAATTATGACGCTGGAAACGGCGGAAATAATTAGCGCACTCACAATAAACAACAATTTATTTAGCACAAGGAATAAAAATACAATTATATTAATTATGCGCAATGGTGCGTTTTCGCACTTATGGTTCACACCAATCTGGCGTCTCTTGCCGGTCAAAAGCAACATGTACTTTTTGTCGTCTGCTGTTTTTGGCGTGCGCGACGCCTGGTGTTGAAGTTTGGCGCTAAGGCGCGAAATATAATTTGAAAATATAATATTAATATGAATTATTCAATCTGAGTAACAACAAGGATTGTCAGTAGAACAGAAACGTAATAAAACGTTACACATTTCAATTCGGAAGTCGCGAATGCGCCTGCGCAGCAACCATGACAGTTCACCAATTTTAAAAGTTTCGGCCCTGTTCTATTAACATGTGTTAAAACTTTACTTTTGCTCATGTTTTTATAGAAAAAAGAAAATGTGTCCGGTGCAAAATTGGTATCAAATTTAAACATAAAAACACGCAGTTAAATTTGCAATTAAAAATATCACTGCAGTGCAGAAAACAGTCAACTAAAAGAAGAAAAAAGAGTTGGTTCCAGAGTGAGGTTATGTTTACTATATATTGACATATTGTTATTCGCTGATGAAATGTGAAAAACACAATAGTTACCTCTTTCACTTTTATTTATTGTTTTTATAAACGTTGCATGTAGAAATGCAAAAAAACTAAAATAAATTATTGATATTTCAAAAATAACTTATTGATAAAATAATTAATATATGCTCCGACCTTAATTTTTTAATTAAATTTATTCTAGTATTTGTTATAATTATTATACTCCATTTTTATGCAACATATAATAATTATTAGAACACTTTTTATAATTTTTTTCATATCTGAATAATGCAATAGCTGTAAACAGGGCCGAAACTTGAAACGAAACTTCAATTCCATATAACGCATGCGCAAAGAAAATAATTGAAATGAAAAGGTCTATTACATTTACTTACGAATTTCTTAAATTATAAAATTATTCGCAAACATCAATAGTAGATAAACAAAGTGAGTACCGGGACACATGTTCGCGAGGCCGCCGCTAGAGGCGCCACTGGCGCTGCAGTCGGTGAATGGCGCACTTTTTTGAAATTAGTTCGCGAGGCCGCCACTAGCGCTGCAGTCGGTTATGGCGCGTATATTTGAAATTGTTAAATTTCTACCTAACCCTAATTTTTAACCTAACCCTTTTTACTAGTGCAATTTGCTATGTGTGAATCCGTGTGTTTGGGTATAAATATCTGGAATTCAATGCCAACCCACAGTCGGTATTGCAGATTCCATCATTAACAGTTGATTGAAATGCAGATTCCTACCCTACATTTTAATTCAACCGTCAGAGTAGGGAACTGTTTTTTCGACATGTTTCGACCCTCATCTGTGTTATATTTTACACATGTGTTAGTGCAATTTGTGATGTGTGAATCTGTATATTGGGTATATGTACACACGACAAAGAAATTTACCTGGAACAACCATAAATTTCACTATATTAACGAAAGTTTTAGTTATTTCAGTTAAGACTTTCACCTTATTGCAGTTCCAGTTAAAATTTTATTTCTGTGTACAACACCTGAAATAGATTTCAGATATTCACACCTGTCTCTTCTTAATTCATTATTAATTCATTAATGATTTGTCTTATCTATCCAAATATTTTATTTTAACGAGTCTTGAAAATTTTTTTCTTCAAGACAAGTACATATCAGGATATTTTACTTTAAGAGCTTTCTTATTATATAATCATTATAAAATATACATTACAATTAAATGTAAGAAGTTTTTTATCAGTTGATATTAATTCATTGTTGAATCATAGTTGATGCATTAATGACTCATTGTTGATTCGTTAATGATTCATCGGTGATTAATTAATGATTTATTATTGATTCATTAATGGTTTACGGTTAAATAATTCTTTAAAGATTCATTATTGATTAATTTCTTATTAATTTTTTGAATAATAATAATTTATTAGTTAATGATTTGTCTTGTCTATATAAATACACAGAGAAAAATTAATAGTCAAAATTACACTGAGAGAAGTTTAGCACAGCATCTGAACTCAGATACAGCAGCCGCGCGAAATGAGGGTTAGATATTGTTCCCTGATTTTATTCAGATGCTGAGATAAAATAGAACAGCATATGTGCTAAAACTTTCGTATATGTGTTAAAAGTTTAGTTTCTGTAATTCTGTACACCAGAACGAGAAGTCTTTTAAACCGTGGGACCAATGTTGCGCGGAAGGTTAGGTACCAAATCTGAAACATGCGCAATGCAGAATCTGAGCTAAACTTCCCTCAGATACACCAGATCATGGACGAATATACGTTGAAAGACTTTTCATTTCAAAAAGGGTAAAATGATGTTTTTATGTTACTTAATCGTATGAACGTATCCACTATTAATACAGTTCAAAATAATAAGTGGGTCTCTACTAAACGAAAAATAATATATTTTTCTCATCTAAAATTGCGCGAAATTGTAGTAGAGGTGGGAGGGGGTGAATCTCAAAAAACACTACATGACATCATTTGGGAACGCTTCCTAACCAATTGACAAATATTTTAGTTCATTATTGGTTCATTAATGACTCATTGTTAATTCATTGTTGATTCCTTAATGATTCATACTTGATTTATTTATGATCCATTGATGATTCATTAATGTCTCATTGTTAATAAATTAATGATTGATAGTTGATTTATTTATAATTCATTATTGATTCATTATTAATTCATAGTTGATTCACTAATGACACATTGTTGATTCATTAATGATTCATAGCTAATTTTTATGATTCATTAATGACTCATTGTTAATGAATTGTTGATTTTAATGACTTATAGTTGATTTATTTATAATTAATTGTTGATTCATTAATTATTCATAGTCGATTTATTAATGTTTCATAGTTGATTTTTTATGATTCATTCTTGATTCATTAATGATTCATTGTTGATTCATTAATGACTAATTGTTGATTTATTAATGCTTCAGTGTTGATTAATTAATTATTTACTGTTTTTTCATTAATGATCTGTCTTAAATATCCAACTATTATTGAAAATGAATGATGAAATGTTAATGGTAGTGAATAAACTCCATACATTAGGTTGAAAAACTTATCGATGTCGAGTAAAAATGCTTGGTATTGTAGATTTAGTAGATTTTAGTAGATTTAGTAAAAATGGTATCTTATTTTAAAATAAATAGATATTTTTTCCAAATATTTTTGGGCTGTTCCTGTAGAGAATAAAAATGGAAAAGATGTTGCTGATGCAATGTAATATTTAGTAAATAAATGTATTCCAAAATACCTGCATTCAGATAATGAAAAGAAAATAATCTTACAATTAACAATTTGAATCAGAAACGAAAATGAATAAAATTACTTTTAATCAACATGCAGGAATCTAAAAAATGTCAGTTGTTGAACGATTTAATAGAACACTTAAGAGTGAAGGTGTAAATTTAGAAGTTGTTGACACATTAAAAGTACGTTTTTTAAAATTAAAAAAAGTACCGCAGTGAATACCAAAGTTAAAAAAATCATGATAAAGTGCGAGTCATCAAATAAAACATTAACTAAAACATTTACCATTGGGGTCGTCCATTAAATTAATTAAAACATTTATGGGGGAGGGTCTACACGGAAAAAAAGTACGTGAATCCTTCCTTGAAAGTGCTTGACTTTTGGATAGAACACAAAATACAAGGCTGTATCATATACTTTTTATTAGAAAATATAGAAAAGTCCTAGAGTTATTCTAGTACTAGTATGGGCAACAGTGTTTTTTAAATTTTAACGAAAAGTCATTTGTTCAGTTTTATAAAGTACGTGAAAGATTAGTTGACTGCGCTTGAAAATTCTGTAGAGCATGCGCAGTGTGCGTTGCGCGTTTCTACCCAAAGTAAATGCCAGCTGATCGTCTGTTTCCATTTGTGTTAATTTCAGATGTGAATATACTATTATTTTATGAAAAACAAATAGTGTTAATATATATTTGTCTTCAAGAATTGACTTTCAAAAAAATATTTTTTATTTTGTGTTTCTCACAAAACAGAATGTTATGTAAGTATCAGTTTTCAGTGAAATAGCATGTCTCAGAAGTCGTGAAAAATTTCACCATGTGGTATATAAGAACAATTCGATACGTACTTTTAAGTGTTAAGTGTGTGTTTATATTTAACTTATACGCGAATATATGTGTGTGTTATAGGTTAGTTCATAAGTGTTGACGAACGTCGAAAAGTGATACAATAATTGTTCTTTGTTTGTGTAATTAATTATCCAAATATGTGAATAAATTTCAGAAAAACTGTGTGAACAAGTGGAAATTATTTTTTTTATTTTACAATTTTTTTGAAAGTCAATGAAATTCTCAAGCAAGGTACTAGAAATTTTCATTGACTGCTTTTGAAACACTCATGCAAAAGTACAAGACTGTTTTCAGTATTTTGTGTCGTATCCTAAAGTCAAGTATCGAGTCAATGAAAATTTCACGTATTTTTTTTTCCGTGTAGCTAGTTCTTACGAACAATAGAAAAAATTGAGCTGATGTATGTAAAATATCTTACTAGGAGGAGGGGGGGGAAGGTTAAATTTTCAAAAAATATTTTACGTAATTTATGGACGGCCCCATTGACAAAGTTGTATCAACTACACCTGTGACTTATAAGATCAATAATTACTATAGGACCAACCAATAAGTAAAATATCCTGGTACATATCTTGTAGAAAAAGTTGTCAAGTCTCGTGGAAATAAAGTTTTGATTAAGTGGTTAGACTTTAATTATTATCAAAACAGTTGGATAGATAAGACAAATTATTAATGAATCAACTAACAATTATTATTGTTGACTATTGAAAACTACTTAAATTGTATTATAATGTATATTTTATAAGGATTTTATAGAGAGAAACTTCTTAAAGTAAAATATTCTGATACATACATTCTATAGCAATAGTTCTTAAGACTCGTGGTATTAAAATATTTGTCAAGTGGTTAGGCTTTGATAATTCTCATAATAGTTGGATATATAAGACAAATCAATAATGAATTAATAATGTTTCATTATTTTATTAACAGTCAATCATTAATGAATCAACAATGAATCATAAGTAAATCAAGTATGAATCAATAATGAATTAATGTTAACTACAAAAAAGACTAGTTAATTTGAATTATAGTGTATATTTTGTAAGAATGCTATAAAGAGGAACAGTTTAAAGTAAAATATTCTGATGTACATATATCTTGTAGAAAAAGTTGTCAATTCTCGTGAGACTAAAATATTAATCAATCGCTTAAGCTTTGAAAATTCTCCTATTAGTAGGATATTTGTATAAGACAAATCATTAATGAATCAATAATGAATTATTAATAAAATCATTAATTAATCAATAAAGAATCAACTATCAATCATCAATAAATCAACTTCAAAACATTAATTCATTGTTGATTTATTAATCAACAATGAATTAATGTTAAATATTAAAAAGCTACCTATAGTGAATTATAATGTATATATTTTATAAAAAATCTATAAAAAGGAACTTCTTAAAGTAAAATATCCTGATGTATTTTATAATACAAATCAATAATGATCAATAATGATCATTAATAAATCAGTCATAAATCATTAATGAATCAACTAACTAATTAAGCAAGCCAACGATTTGTCAAAAAAAAGCAAAAGCAGTCAAAGTGATAGTCAAAGTCTTAGTAAAGTTAACGTTCAAGTCTTATTCCAATTCTTAATCAACGTCTTAGTCTAAGTCTCGGTCAAAGTATTGGTCACAGTCCAAGTCTTAGTCATGATCAAAGTCTAAGTCAAAGTCTTAGCCATGGTGAAAGTCAAAGCCTTAGTCAAATTCTTGGTCAAAGTCTCGTCCAAAGTCCTAGTCTTAGTCCAAGTCAAAGTTTCAGTCTTTGACTTTGACCATAGTTAGTCTTAGACTTAGATTTACTTTGATTTTCTTTGATAAATCGTTGACTTGGTTTAGATTTTAAATAAAATTTCATTCGTAATTAAAAATAACAGTAAAATGAATTATTTTTTATCCATTCTGGTGTTATTTTTAATACCTCACGATTTACTGTGTAAGGATTCCTATTCAATTCAACATGCTCCTTTTGTCAATACCACGAATCCAATCTTGTCAAAGTATAACTCTCCTAGTTAAGTCAGCTAGTATAATTAGTCATTTTGAAAGTTTTCTTAGTTGTGCATGCGCATGTTTCTGCTTTAGCTGTATTTGGCTCTGTGAATCGTGAATTTACGTGAATCGTGGAATTTTTTTATGCATATAGAATGGGTTTTCTATGTCTTCCACGTTTTAAAATGAAGCTATTACATTTTATATTACTAATATAATGTAATTATAAGTAGTCAATTATTTCAGACATTTTAGATTTAGTTCCAGTCTAAAATTAATTTCATACAAGCGGTATCAACATTTTTTAGTATTCTAATTAGTTTTGTTAAAACGTACTTTACCATTGCAATATGTAATGCATGGATTTGGATGCATTTACATTAAGTTCTTGACAAGCAAGTAAAATGGTTTTTATTTAATTATTCATTTCTTGTTAAGTCATTAACGATTCTTTAATAATTCATTATTGATTCATGGTTAACTTATTAATGATTCATTATTGATTCATTAATGCTTCATTATTGATTCATTGTTGATTCATTGTTTATGCATTAATGATTCATTGTTGATTCAATAAATAATTCATTATTGATTCATTGTTGATTCATTGTTGATTCATTGTTGATTCATTATTGATTCATGGTTAACTTATTAATGATTCATTATTGACTTATTAATGATTCATTATTGATTCATTGTTGATTCATTAATGATTCATTATTGATCCATTCATTCATTGTTGTTTTATTATTGATTTATAAATGATTCATTTTTGATTTATTAAGGGGTTACATCACTTTGACCCGACCAAAAAATACGCTTTTTCAACAATTTTTATTTAACAATAGAAATTTTTTTAAAAATTCCAGTGTTAGTTTGATGCAATCTTATAAGGTGTAAGCTTACGTTGACCTTATACTATACGCTGTGATTATTGTCATAAGATTACCGTAACCTTGCATGTAATCTTACGTTGACATTAAGGTGTCAATTTTTTTAAATATAATGATAAGAGTACAATATTAATTCCCCTTTAAATGTTTCCATCATCCAATTTTTTTAAGAGTTTTCTTTTTATAATATATTTTTCAGATTTTTGAAAAATGTATTTTTATATATTTTATATATAATATTTCGATGTACTTTTCAAACATATTACAACTTGTTTAAGTGAATATTATTTAAATATTATGTAAAATTCATTTGTTTTCTATTTATATTAACCTTCTTGTTTCACAAAATTGCTGGTGTATGGCTGATTCATTAAGGATCCATTATTAATTCATTATTGAGTTATTAATGATTCATTATCGATTCATTAAAGATTCATTATTGATTCATTAATAATACATAGTTGATTCAATAATGATTCCTAGATGATTCAATAATGATTTATAATTGATAAATTATAGTAATTCATTGTTGATTCATTACTGATTCATGTTGATTCCTAGTTTATTTATTAATGATCGCTAATTGATTTATTAATCATCGCTTATTGATTCATTAATGATCCATTATTGATTTATTAATGATTCTTGTTGATTTAAATTTGATCCATTAATTATGCATTAATGATTCATTATTGATTCATTAATGATACATTAATGATTCATTGTTTATTCATTCATGATGTATGACTGATTCTTCGTTAATTCTTTAATGGTCTATGGCTGATTCGTTAATGATCTATTAATGATTCATAGTTGACTCATTAATTATTTATAGCTGATGAATTAATGATGAATAATTGATTTATTACTGATTCTTCTTGTTTCACAGTTGATTTATTAATTATTCATAGTTGATTCATAAAGGATTCATTGTTGATTTATTAATGGCTCATTATTGCGATTCACTAATGATTTGCATTATTCAATATATGGCATATTTTTTTTAGAAGTTCCTCTTTACAAAAATTCTTATAAAATATACATCACACATAGCACGTTATCTTGCTGTAAGCTTATTCTTTAAGCTTATGAGTGAAGTTCGACAGTAAACTTAAGGTAAATTCAGAAAAACCGTAATATGTCCGCATCATAGTAAACTTACATTATAGACAGTGTAGTGGCACAGTGGTTCAAAATTACAATTTAGTGTTCATAATCACCTACATCCTACAATTTTGACTTTTTTTTAAATAAATAAAAAAAAAGAAAAAGTTGCCTATTATGGCTGCAATAATTTAAATAGTAGTTTAAATAAAAGTTAGGATAGAAAAGTAAATGTTTATAATAATTATAGGCATAGGGCATATGTCAAAAGATGAACACAACCTCAAAATCAGGTCAAAGATCATAGGTTAAGAGACGAACATAACCTTAAAATTAGGGCATAGATCACACACTAGCGCTGCGCATGGGAAAAATGGAAAACACAATTCACTCACAATTGATAGAATTATAACACTGAAAACAACACTATAATTATTTTACTTTGATAATATTAAAAAAGTATGAGGAACACATGAAAACATATATGACACAGATGAATTAGTGAAACATAAACAAAGAATATAGGTTATGTTTTGTGCTACAATGTTTGCCATCTGACCTAACACTGTAAGGAAATTTTAAGGTTATGTTCACCCTCTGACCTAGCATTCTGACCTAATTTTGAGGTTTTGTTTGCTTTATGCCCTAGCATTTTGACCTAAATTTGAGGCTATGTTTGCCCTATGACCATGAAGTAGTATAAGGAGACCGAACGACAATGCAAATTTTGTATTGAAAGTGAAACAGAATTCGGTACCCGAATAGTGGGTGAAAAATACCGAAAGGAACACCTAATTTTTAGGTTATGTTCGTCTCTTGACCTATGACCTATGATCTTTGACTTTTGACCTTTGACTTCAAAACAATGAATCCGGCGACGAAATCTTTATATAATATAGAGAGATAATTATTATAAACATTTACTTTTCTATCCTAACTTTTATTTAAACTACTATTTAAATTATTGCAGCCATAATAGGCAACTTTTTCTTTTTTTTTATTTATTTAAAAAAAAAAGTCAAAATTGTAGGATATAGGTGATTATGAACACTAAATTGTAATTTTGAACCACTGTGCCACTACACTGTCTATAATGTAAGTTTACTATGATGCGGACATATTACGGTTTTTCTGGGTTTACCTTAAGTTTACTGTCGAACTTCACTCATAAGCTTAAAGAATAAGCTTACAGCAAGATAACGTGCTATGTGTGATGTATATTTTATAAGAATTTTTGTAAAGAGGAACTTCTAAAAAAATATGCCATATATTGAATAATACAAATCATTAGTGAATCGCAATAATGAGCCATTAATAAATCAACAATGAATCCTTTATGAATCAACTATGAATAATTAATAAATCAACTGTGAAACAAGAAGAATCAGTAATAAATCAATTATTCATCATTAATTCATCAGCTATAAATAATTAATGAGTCAACTATGAATCATTAATAGATCATTAACGAATCAGCCATAGACCATTAAAGAATTAACGAAGAATCAGTCATAAATCATGAATGAATCAACAATGAATCATTAATGTATCATTAATGAATCAATAATGAATCATTAATGCATAATTAATGGATCAAATTTAAATCAACAAGAATCATTAATAAATCAATAATGGATCATTAATGAATCAATAAGCGATGATTAATAAATCAATTAGCGATCATTAATAAATAAACTAGGAATCAACATGAATCAGTAATGAATCAATAATGCATCATTAATGAATCAGATATAAATCATTAATGAATCAACAATGAATTACTATAATTAATCAATTATAAATCATTATTGAATCATCTAGGAATCATTATTGAATCAACTATGTATCATTAATGAATCAATAATGAATCTTTAATGAATCAATAATGAATCATTAATAACTCAATAATGAATTAATAATGGATCCTTAATGAATCAGCCATACACCAGCAATTTTGTGAAACAAGAAGGTTAATATAAATAGAAAACAAATGAATTTTACATAATATTTAAATAATATTCACTTAAACAAGTTGTAATATGTTTGAAAAGTACATCGAAATATTATATATAAAATATATAAAAATACATTTTTCAAAAATCTGAAAAATATATTATAAAAAGAAAACTCTTAAAAAAATTGGATGATGGAAACATTTAAAGGGGAATTAATATTGTACTCTTATCATTATATTTAAAAAAATTGACACCTTAATGTCAACGTAAGATTACATGCAAGGTTACGGTAATCTTATGACAATAATCACAGCGTATAGTATAAGGTCAACGTAAGCTTACACCTTATAAGATTGCATCAAACTAACACTGGAATTTTTAAAAAAATTTCTATTGTTAAATAAAAATTGTTGAAAAAGCGTATTTTTTGGTCGGGTCAAAGTGATGTAACCCCTTAATAAATCAAAAATGAATCATTTATAAATCAATAATAAAACAACAATGAATGAATGGATCAATAATGAATCATTAATGAATCAACAATGAATCAATAATGAATCATTAATAAGTCAATAATGAATCATTAATAAGTTAACCATGAATCAATAATGAATCAACAATGAATCAACAATGAATCAACAATGAATCAATAATGAATTATTTATTGAATCAACAATGAATCAATAATGAAGCATTAATGAATCAATAATGAATCATTAATAAGTTAACCATGAATCAATAATGAATTATTAAAGAATCGTTAATGACTTAACAAGAAATGAATAATTAAATAAAAACCATTTTACTTGCTTGTCAAGAACTTAATGTAAATGCATCCAAATCCATGCATTACATATTGCAATGGTAAAGTACGTTTTAACAAAACTAATTAGAATACTAAAAAATGTTGATACCGCTTGTATGAAATTAATTTTAGACTGGAACTAAATCTAAAATGTCTGAAATAATTGACTACTTATAATTACATTATATTAGTAATATAAAATGTAATAGCTTCATTTTAAAACGTGGAAGACATAGAAAACCCATTCTATATGCATAAAAAAATTCCACGATTCACGTAAATTCACGATTCACAGAGCCAAATACAGCTAAAGCAGAAACATGCGCATGCACAACTAAGAAAACTTTCAAAATGACTAATTATACTAGCTGACTTAACTAGGAGAGTTATACTTTGACAAGATTGGATTCGTGGTATTGACAAAAGGAGCATGTTGAATTGAATAGGAATCCTTACACAGTAAATCGTGAGGTATTAAAAATAACACCAGAATGGATAAAAAATAATTCATTTTACTGTTATTTTTAATTACGAATGAAATTTTATTTAAAATCTAAACCAAGTCAACGATTTATCAAAGAAAATCAAAGTAAATCTAAGTCTAAGACTAACTATGGTCAAAGTCAAAGACTGAAACTTTGACTTGGACTAAGACTAGGACTTTGGACGAGACTTTGACCAAGAATTTGACTAAGGCTTTGACTTTCACCATGGCTAAGACTTTAAGAAGTTTCTCTCTATAAAATCCTTATAAAATATACATTATAATACAATTTAAGTAGTTTTCAATAGTCAACAATAATAATTGTTAGTTGATTCATTAATAATTTGTCTTATCTATCCAACTGTTTTGATAATAATTATAGTCTAAGCACTTAATCAAAATTTTATTTCCACGAGACTTGACAACTTTTTCTACAAGATATGTACCAGGATATTTTACTTATTGGTTGGTCCTATAGTAATTATTGATCTTATAAGTCACAGGTGTAGTTGATACAACTTTGTCAATGGGGCCGTCCATAAATTACGTAAAATATTTTTTGAAAATTTAACCTTCCCCTCCTCCTCCTAGTAAGATATTTTACATACATCAGCTCAATTTTTTCTATTGTTCGTAAGAACTAGCTACACGGAAAAAAAAATACGTGAAATTTTCATTGACTCGATACTTGACTTTAGGATACGACACAAAATACTGAAAACAGTCTTGTACTTTTGCATGAGTGTTTCAAAAGCAGTCAATGAAAATTTCTAGTACCTTGCTTGAGAATTTCATTGACTTTCAAAAAAATTGTAAAATAAAAAAAATAATTTCCACTTGTTCACACAGTTTTTCTGAAATTTATTCACATATTTGGATAATTAATTACACAAACAAAGAACAATTATTGTATCACTTTTCGACGTTCGTCAACACTTATGAACTAACCTATAACACACACATATATTCGCGTATAACTTAAATATAAACACACACTTAACACTTAAAAGTACGTATCGAATTGTTCTTATATACCACATGGTGAAATTTTTCACGACTTCTGAGACATGCTATTTCACTGAAAACTGATACTTACATAACATTCTGTTTTGTGAGAAACACAAAATAAAAAATATTTTTTTGAAAGTCAATTCTTGAAGACAAATATATATTAACACATTTGTTTTTCATAAAATAATAGTATATTCACATCTGAAATTAACACAAATGGAAACAGACGATCAGCTGGCATTTACCTTGGGTAGAAACGCGCAACGCACACTGCGCATGCTCTACAGAATTTTCAAGCGCAGTCAACTAATCTTTCTCTAGGACTTTTCTATATTTTCTAATAAAAAGTATATGATACAGCCTTGTATTTTGTGTTCTATCCAAAAGTCAAGCACTTTCAAGGAAGGATTCACGTACTTTTTTTCCGTGTAGACCCTCCCCCATAAATGTTTTAATTAATTTAATGGACGACCCCAATGGTAAATGTTTTAGTTAATGTTTTATTTGATGACTCGTACTTTATCATGATTTTTTTAACTTTGGTATTCACTGCGGTACTTTTTTTAATTTTAAAAAACGTACTTTTAATGTGTCAACAACTTCTAAATTTACACCTTCACTCTTAAGTGTTCTATTAAATCGTTCAACAACTGACATTTTTTAGATTCCTGCATGTTGATTAAAAGTAATTTTATTCATTTTCGTTTCTGATTCAAATTGTTAATTGTAAGATTATTTTCTTTTCATTATCTGAATGCAGGTATTTTGGAATACATTTATTTACTAAATATTACATTTCATCAGCAACATCTTTTCCATTTTTATTCTCTACAGGAACAGCCCAAAAATATTTGGAAAAAATATCTATTTATTTTAAAATAAGATATCATTTCTACTAAATCTACTAAAATCTACTAAATCTACAATACCAAGCATTTTTACTCGACATCGATAAGTTTTTCAACCTAATGTATGGAGTTTATTCACTACCATTAACATTTCATCATTCATTTTCAATAATAGTTGGATGTTTAAGACAGATCATTAATGAAAAAACAGTAAATAATTAATTAATCAACACTGAAGCATTAATAAATCAACAATAAAATTAGTCATTAATGAATCAACAATGAATCATTAATGAATCAAGAATGAATCATAAAAAATCAACTATGAAACATTAGTAAATCGACTATGAATAATTAATGAATCAACAATTAATTATAAATAAATCAACTATAAGTCATTAAAATCAACAATTAATTAACAATGAGTCATTAATGAATCATAAAAAATCAGCTATGAATCATTAATGAATCAACAATGTGTCATTAGTGAATCAACTATGAATTAACAATGAATCAATAATGAATTATAAATAAATCAACTATCAATCATTAATTTATTAACAATGAGACATTAATGAATCATCAATGGATCATAAATAAATCAAGTATGAATCATTAAGGAATCAACAATGAATTAACAATGAGTCATTAATGAACCAATAATGAACTAAAATATTTGTCAATTGGTTAGGAAGCGTTCCCAAATGATGTCATGTAGTTTTTTTTGAGATTCACCCCCTCCCACCTCTACTAAAATTTCGCGCAATTTTAGATGAGAAAAATATATTATTTTTCGTTTAGTAGAGACCCACTTATTAGTTTGAACTGTATTAATAGTGGATACGTTCATACGATTAAGTAACATAAAAACATCATTTTACCCTTTTTGAAATGAAAAGTCTTTCAACGTATATTCGTCCATGATCTGGTGTATCTGAGGGAAGTTTAGCTCAGATTCTGCATTGCGCATGTTTCAGATTTGGTACCTAACCTTCCGCGCAACATTGGTCCCACGGTTTAAAAGACTTCTCGTTCTGGTGTACAGAATTACAGAAACTAAACTTTTAACACATATACGAAAGTTTTAGCACATATGCTGTTCTATTTTATCTCAGCATCTGAATAAAATCAGGGAACAATATCTAACCCTCATTTCGCGCGGCTGCTGTATCTGAGTTCAGATGCTGTGCTAAACTTCTCTCAGTGTAATTTTGACTATTAATTTTTCTCTGTGTATTTATATAGACAAGACAAATCATTAACTAATAAATTATTATTATTCAAAAAATTAATAAGAAATTAATCAATAATGAATCTTTAAAGAATTATTTAACCGTAAACCATTAATGAATCAATAATAAATCATTAATTAATCACCGATGAATCATTAACGAATCAACAATGAGTCATTAATGCATCAACTATGATTCAACAATGAATTAATATCAACTGATAAAAAACTTCTTACATTTAATTGTAATGTATATTTTATAATGATTATATAATAAGAAAGCTCTTAAAGTAAAATATCCTGATATGTACTTGTCTTGAAGAAAAAAATTTTCAAGACTCGTTAAAATAAAATATTTGGATAGATAAGACAAATCATTAATGAATTAATAATGAATTAAGAAGAGACAGGTGTGAATATCTGAAATCTATTTCAGGTGTTGTACACGGAAATAAAATTTTAACTGGAACTGCAATAAGGTGAAAGTCTTAACTGAAATAACTAAAACTTTCGTTAATATAGTGAAATTTATGGTTGTTCCAGGTAAATTTCTTTGTCGTGTGTACATATACCCAATATACAGATTCACACATCACAAATTGCACTAACACATGTGTAAAATATAACACAGATGAGGGTCGAAACATGTCGAAAAAACAGTTCCCTACTCTGACGGTTGAATTAAAATGTAGGGTAGGAATCTGCATTTCAATCAACTGTTAATGATGGAATCTGCAATACCGACTGTGGGTTGGCATTGAATTCCAGATATTTATACCCAAACACACGGATTCACACATAGCAAATTGCACTAGTAAAAAGGGTTAGGTTAAAAATTAGGGTTAGGTAGAAATTTAACAATTTCAAATATACGCGCCATAACCGACTGCAGCGCTAGTGGCGGCCTCGCGAACTAATTTCAAAAACGTGCGCCATTCACCGACTGCAGCGCCAGTGGCGCCTCTAGCGGCGGCCTCGCGAACATGTGTCCCGGTACTCACTTTGTTTATCTACTATCAATAACTAAATTTTTAAATGAACATTTAATTATTATTTTTCCATAGAAATTCAAATTCTTCAAAACATTCAAGTTGAAAAATTTTTTAAATTCAACAACTTATAAGAATATTATTATAAAACATAAAGATATTAATCACTCCGAGTCTTCGACTCGGAATATAAAATATTTCGAAAAAGTTAAATTATTTAAACATTATAATAAAATTCGTTGCACGAATTCAATTATTTTCATAAATAATAAAAACTTTCACAGGATTTCAGTTATTTTTAATACAATTTTAAATAAATTTCTCGAAAAATGAAATTATCTTCAAATTTTTGTTGCAAGAATTTAATTGCATTTCACGAATATAATGAAATTCTTCGTTGAAATTTAAATATTTTGAAAATCTACTATTTTAATAAAAGTTCTCAAAAGAATTCAATTATTAAAAAAAATGTAATAAAATTCATTGCATATTCAATTATTTTCATAAATAATAGGTAAGATTCTTTACATTATTTCAATTATTTAAAGAAAAATTTGAAATAATTTATTGCAAGAAATTTAATTATAATTTTTAAAACATCAACTTACGTGTCCTTCGGACAAAAGAAATTGTAAAGGTAGTGGATTCCCCCTCAACTTAGTTATTGATTCAACTAAGAGGTTGAGAACCCTACTCTTGAGTAAAATGAGAAGATAGGAAAATTATTAGGCTGTTTGAATTGAAACACAAAATTAAGATAATAACAATTAAATGTATATATTTTGGCCAAAGTCCCTATTACAGATAAATCTAATTTTATGTGTAAGACGAGTAAGTGTATCTGTGTGAATGGAGTATTAGTGTGTGTTGTGACACGTTAGAACTTTACTCACTACTCGGTGATTCTTCCTTGGTAATACGAATCCAATAAATGTGTCTTGTCTTTATACCCGCTTCACGATGTTCTCCTGAAAAATTCAGGAAATACCAAATCTAGGTTCACTAGATTGATATTTCGCTGGGAACTTTAATATTCTTTTTATTTTGCACAAAGTTTAAGATCTGAACCTCGTAAATAAAGGTTGTCTTCTAATATATATTTGAAATTAATATTATTTATTCTTTAGTAGCTTTACTTTATTTTATTCTTTATGATATAAGAGACTTTTACTTTACTTTGATCACTTTGATTCTTTTATATTTCTTTCACAAATTCTTTTATTTTTATTCCACAAATTTTATATTCAATATCATTTACGTTATTTTCAATATTTTCTTTTATTTCTTTTATCTTTTTAATTATATCACTTTATTTTATTCTTTATACTTTAATTATATATTTTTTTAATTCAACCTTTTTTTACTTTTATTTATTTATATTTTTCTCAATTAAATTCACTTTTCTTAACAAACTTCTTATTAATTTCTTTAAACTTCTGAGATCGTTTTCATACAAACACGGCCAATTGCCGGACTTAGGTTTGCCTGGCCCAAAAATGCCGGCTACAACTACAGGCTACAACGGCCTGGACTAAACTGCCCAGATTTCCCTATGTCGATCACTTTTATTGAAAGACGATTTAGTGGGAGAATTCATAGTTAACGTGGCTGTTGCTAAGCCGATTTCTGCAACCTTGCAGATTTAGGCAGTGGCGTGATCCGAGTTCGGTGACTTGGATGCACCACTCCTTATATTGAACTATTTGCTTGCCTTTGATAATTTCTATCCATTTCTCAAAAGAGTTAATAAGCTGTTTGTGAAAGAAAGGAATTTATTGAGAAGTATTGTATTATATTCTTAAGTTTTTTACTTTAAAAATTGTTAAACTAAAAAAAAACATTAAATTCAATCTTTATGTAGAATTGGAATTTTTGTCAAATTTGGGATACCTTGGATTAAAATTACCAAAGCGAGAAATGCCCCTTTTGTGAAATTACAAAGGGTTGTTTTTCGTGTAAATGTGTTTAAGTTTGTTAACAAAATCTCTTGTGTATAATTCGTTGTTTATAATTCGGTTTTTAAGTATTGTAAATAATTATTTATGATGTAAAAAGTTACGGAGTTCGGCCGTAACATTTTGCGTAAGAATAAACTTTTTTAAAAGATTTTACTTTAATTTTTCGCAAAAAATTTAATTATTTTGAAAATTTTGGATTTATTTTTTTGTAAAAATTAAATTATTGCAGGTTAAAAATTATGAAATTAAGTAAGAAATAACACATAAGGAATATTTTTAATTGCCAAAAATTTTGTTTAATTGCTTTTCCAATATTGAAAGCATTTTATTATACATTAAAATTTTCATTAATTTTAAATATTAAAATATTAAAAAGAATAATTAATTATAAAAAAAACTAGAAAACAAAATGCAAACAGAAACAACTAACTTCAAATTGCGAATAGATGTGAAGTCAAATTAAGTAAGGAAAAAAATAAAGTTTAGTTTAATGCTTATCTATTAACTTTCTAATTTAATATTTTCATTTTTAATAATTTATTTATTCTTATTTTTTGAAGATTTAATTAATAAATAATATTAGAAATTAAATTATTTATTGTAATGAGAAAATTCAAATATCTTTGTGAATCCTTTTTTAAATTATCCCGCCATTAGTGACACCAACCAATGAGATCACTTGAAGCTTAAAAGATCCCGAAATATTCTTCCCTACACATGGTTGATTAGGTTAGTTGGTTAGGTTGTTTCTTTCTGCGTTGTGAACCCGGGATCTATCCCCAGTCCCTCCAAATTTATTTTCAAAATTATTCTTCAATAATATTGATATTGAGGAATAAATAAGTAATCAGTTCGCGGCAATAAATAAATTATAAAGAGAAATATTTTTTATTAAATTTATAAATACTATTTTTTTAGTTATAAATAAACTGAAATATTAAATAAGTTTAAGTGCAAATTAAATAGATAATTACGGAAATTCCGTAAATGATTATTTGTATAATATCAATTTATATTATATTACTTACCTTATGACGCTTACTAGAAACTACCTTCTAATGCTTACAGATACTTACCAGAGATAGTTTTAAAGAACTTTTCTTTACTTGTTTTCAGAAAAGTTTCTTAGATAACTTTCTGCAAGCTAACACGGAAAACTAAAAAGCGTAGGACATTTATAGGCCAAGGGAAGCTAACGGGAAGCTAACCATGTTAGCTATAGAAGCTAACATGGTTAGTTTCCCGTTAGCTTCCCGCAAAATATAGTGCTATGTGGGTTTTTATAAATGATAATTCAGTTATTTGAAGATTATAAAAAATTTTCTTTCGCAGTGTTAAACATTCTGTTGATTAGTCATTCAAAAAAATAATGTTTTTGACAATCATTTTTTCGATTAAAAGAAATTATAATTAACTCTTATTAGATAAAAAGAATTTTGATAAAATAAAGATTCGGAAAATAAAAATTGGAGACTTTTCATGCGCCTCCAAAAATATGATGCATATTATAATGTCATATTTGTCAGGTGCAAGGAGTGATTTTTTAGTGTCAAAAATTTTATATATTATTTGAAATATTCATTAAAATATAAAATACCGCGATAATTCGGATTCAGCGTGAAAAAATACATGGGAATATACTTTTGCAGTGTCACAGAAGAAATTTTTCATTTTCGTCATTATAATTCGGTTTTTGAGTCGTTTTTTGAGTTTAGCTCAAAATTTTGAGCACATCTGTCAATTTTGACTTCGAATCCGGATTCAGCGGGAAAAAATACATGGAAATATGCTATTGTTATGTCACAAAAAAAATTTTTAATTTTTAGGGTTCAAATTCGTGTTTTGAGTCGTTTTTTGAGTATAACTCAAAAAAAAGAACAAATTTGAGCATTCGGACTTCAGATTCGGATTCAGCGGCCAAAAATACATGGAAAAGTACTACTGTAGTGTCTCGGCCACGACACTTTTTTGTGTGCCTGTGTAATGAACGCTTTTTAATTATCTTAGGCATATTTTAAAGGTGATTTTCAACAGAATGAAAATCACTTATAGGCATTAACGTATAACTTTCTTCTTAGAAGATCCAGGTCGTCAAAGTTGGATAAAAAATTCAAGAAATTTGAAATAATGTTTTTATTCTGAAAACTATTCTAGAAAATATATAAAACATTATATGTTGTAGATTTTTCAAGGTAATTTAATAAAAAAATATATTTGAGTTTAAAAAATTATTTATTATTAATTTTAAAATAAGTCAAAGAACGTGATGCTTGAACTGGCATCCAATTATTTTAGCACCAATTTAACTTTTAGAATTAAATTTTAATGCTAAATATTCCTTTTTTAAAACAAAAACATTAATTTTTTTAAAATAAACTGGATGCTTGTTTCAACTTTATCCAAAGAACATTAAAACATATAAAGTATTTTTGAAATTATATTAATTTTAATAAAACAAACAAAAATGTAAAACTTTTTGTGCGCCTAAAATTATGAAGGGTGGGAAAAATCTGATGGACGCACAGAGGTTCAAATCTGCAATTTATTGTTCAAAACAGTCTACAGCCTAAAATTTTTAACCGATTTGAGTGTTTTTTGTTTTAAATTAAAGGGGAATAAATTCTTAAGACATTTCTCGAGGCCGATTTTTGAGTTTTTAATTGTTTATAATTTATTATTTTAATTAAAGTTAACAAATTAATACAATTTTTTACACTAAGAAAACTGGATATTAAAAATCTTAATATATATTAAATATAAAGAAAAGATGCTAATGCATATCATCCAGATGTTATGGTTTAATATCTCAGATGTTAAAAAGTATAATCTGTAAATGTGAGGTTATGTTTAAACAAGTGTTTTTCCAATATCTTAGATATTAAATTTGAACATCTAAGATGTTTACATAGTTCACTGTCACAGATATTGACCATTAATATCTAGATAATAAGGCTTAATATCTATTTTTCTTAGTATAAAAAAGGGTGTTTATTTTTTTATTCCGTTACTGCACATACCCTAAAACCTAAAACTGCTACGTCCTAATATTGGCAATTATAATTTGTCAACAAAGATACAAAATTTGTGCCACTAAAGTGCAAATAATGTGCCATTACTAGACCGAGCTACGTCCTAATATTAGTTATTATAATTTGACGTCATAGATAAAAAATTTTAGCCAATAATGTGCTGTAATTGGGCCGAGCTACGTCCTATTACTGGCAATTATAATTTGACATGGAAGATGCAAAATTTTTGCCATTAAAGTGCCAATAATCAGCCATTACTGGGCCGATAGTCAGAACATCACTGGCAATTGTATTTTGCCATTAAAGATTGACAAACTTTGCCGATAACTTGTCATTATTGGGCCGAGAGTCGACCCAGTCTTGGAAAAATAGAATATCTGATAATCGGCGCCATCATTGGCCCAGCAATGGGACGTTTAGAACACCAGAAATGGCCCAGTCACTATCGACAATTATCAGCAGACATTACTGAACCAATGATGTGCCGTTTTTGCAGTATTGGCATTTTGCACTTGGGTTGATTCCTCTCCACTAAAAAATTTTTTCCCCTACATTTTCTTTTTATTTTAAGATATTAATATAATAATTGCGCAACTTTTTCCTAGAGACACCTATACTTTAACTTTTATTGTTTAGTTGCTGTGTTAGCTATATAATATCACACTAAAATTGTAAATCCAAACAAAATAACAGCACAATAAATTTAAAATAGTTTAAAATCATCATTTAATTGAGTCTAAATTTTCTGCTTACGTTAGTAAGCAGAACGCTTTCAACGCTTTTAACAATCAAAATATTAAAAATTTAAATAAACAAATTTCGCCTTCTGGCGCCAATTATTTTAAAGCTAATTAATAAGCTTTACTCTGGCACATAACACAACCGACAACAAACCCAACACCTCTGAGTTTCTCTTTTGCTCAGAGGGAATTCTGCTCGAACAACTGACAAGCAGAAAATGTCAACGACGAGACACGACTGGCTAAATACTGGCACGACTTACCCACGCTGGCGATGTTCTCTCTTTCTCTCGGCCCGCTGCTCCTCGTTCTCTCCGTCGACGATTGAAACAGGCTTTCTCCAAGAAAATGACACTTGCTTTAATTTAATTTACACTATTTATTTACTGAACACATGGCATCGTCATGCTTTTACTATCATATATGTTATCCTCTGTTTCATTATTTTTGTCTTGATTGTTTATTCTGAGGCGAAAAAATAAAAACCTGCGCAAAATTTTTTCTTTTAGACCGTGGGACGGTAAATTATGACTACTCTTAATATTTTCGAAATGACAGGAGTATAAATTTAAAATGTTTACATTTTTTAATGTATTTACAACTGGTTCCCAAGAGCGGAATTTTTGTTCAATTTGTAGAAATAGGTTAAACGTATCTTCGTTTACATAAAATAACAAATTTTCCTTAAATTCTTTGAAAGCAACAAAAGTGGCAAAATCAAAATTATTTTTATCGTGGTTTCTTAAACCTACAGAAGCAATGCATAAATTGCAATTCTTTGTTGTTTTTTGGATACTGTTGATTAAATAACTAGCAACATAATATAAACAATTTTTTTCAATATTATTTAGCGGTTCAACAGATGTTTGATACATTTTCATTCTTTATTATAAATTAAAAATTCGTTGGTGACGCTTTTAATTACCTAATTTTTAACTTCATATTCTACACAGGCATTACACAGGCACACACAAAAAAAAAGTCAAAACCCAGAGGTCACACCCCCCTATCCCCATGTTTTTGGGGTCGCTGAAACCGAATATGACCATGAAAAATTTTTTTCGTCGGCCTTTTTCCCGCTACCATCCCCTTACACCTGCTCCCGGGGGTTGGAATTTCAGTTTAAAAAAAAGTGGAGTAGGGTGTCTATTCCTATGTTTTTTGGGTCGCTAAAACCAAAAAGGACTACCAAAAACAAATTATTCCCTCCCTTAACCCCCTACAACCCCCTTAACAACCCCAAGGTGAGGGGTCGAAATTCGAATTTTCAAGAAAAGTCGATTACGGTGTCTAAACCTACGTTCTTTGGGTCGCTGAGACCAAAAAAGACTACCAAAATCAAATCTTTTTTACCCTCAACCCCCTGCAATAATTTTTTTCAAATAAAACGAACCGATTTTTGGGAAATTGAAAATTAAATATTAATTATCAAAAATTATTGCAGGGGGTTGTAGGGGGTTGAGGGTGGAAAGGATTTGATTTTGGTAGTCTTTTTTGGTTTCAGCGACCCAAAAAACGTAGGTTTAGACATCGTAATCGACTTTTCTTGAAAATTCGAATTTCGACCCCTCTCATTGGGGTTGTAGGGGGTTAAGGGAGGAAAGAATTTGTTTTTGGTAGTCCTTTTTGGTTTTAACGACATAAAAACATAGGAATAGACACCCTACTCCACTTTTTTTAAAACTGAAATTCCAACCCCCGGGAGCAGGTGTAAGGGGGTGGTAGCGGGAAAATGTCCAAAGAAAAAAATTTTTCATGGTCATATTCGGTTTCAGCGACCCCAAAAACATGGGGATAGGGGGGTGTGACCTCTGGGTTTTGACTTTTTTTTGTGTGCCTGTGTTATAAAGAGAATTAACTGACAAATACATGATTTTAATATGTTTAGGCCTAATCTGGTCGATTTATACTTTTTATAAGTGTATATGCACTTATTGAACGAGAGAGCGACTTATAACTTACAAATATGTGAATTTTCACATATTCAGATTTAGAGAGTAAGCGATGCAATACAATGCAATATCGCGTGTGACGTATTAACATAACCTCACTTTCTACAATCGTTGTTTAAAAATAATTCAAAC
This sequence comes from Leptopilina syphax, assembly GCA_032872505.1. Lineage (NCBI taxonomy): Eukaryota > Metazoa > Arthropoda > Insecta > Hymenoptera > Figitidae > Leptopilina > Leptopilina syphax. Next base: position 17,779,609 of record CM065469.1, read on the forward strand.
TTTCGTGGGGATATAATGAATATCCGATTCCGATTTGGCACCAGACTACTATGTGTTTCAAACAAAGATATGAATCAAAAAGCGTGAAAAACAGGGACTTTTGAGTGATTTTTACTAAAGGACACTTTGACTCTATAAATTTCATAGAAAAAATGGTAGAAGAAATCTGAAAAAATTCATCAACATTCCTTAATATCTACTTTCAACATATTTACAAATTGTTTTTTAAAAAAATTTAAACAATTGTTTACATATTTATTTGTAAGGAGAAGTGCAATTTTGGCTTCTAATTGTGATAGAAACTTCAAACAAAATTAATAGTTTTTTAAATAAATTTTTTATTCTAAATTTAATAAAAAAATTATTGTACAAGTGTAAATTTCTATTATATTAACAATTATTTTTTTCAGAATTTTTTTTCCTTTGCATACAAAGAGGGCAATAAGTTTCAATAACAGCCTTGTACTTCTGGAAGGATTGCTATCCAGCGCAGCTATTTTTCTGCATGGCACCTGAAAATAGAAAAAATTACATAGCCATAAACGAGACAGTTCTACCTGAGTTTTCGGAGAGTATCAATTACTTTTCCCTATTAAGTGACTTTTAAAAAAACTTTAAAAAAGAATTATTAATATAAAAGAAATTTACGCTAGTACAATAATTTTTTATTAAATTTAGAATAAAAAATTTATTAAAAAAAATTTTAATTTTGTTTAAAGTTTCTATCACAATTACAAGCTAAAATTGCACTTCTCCTTAAAAATAATAGAGGTTTTCACTTATAGAGGTTAAAGAGCGACCTCAATCACTTATACTGCCGTCCAAAGGAAAAAGATACATAAGCGACATTTTTAAAAAAAATTAGGTTTTTAGTACCATTGGATTAATAAAAAAGCTGCATTTAACAGTGTAAAAAAGAATTAAAAAATTTAATTATTTATTGCAAAAAAGATTGTTTAAAAATGATAAAAATGGAAAAAGGGACGAAATACAGAGTTAAAAGATACATAAAGCACTTTGTGGGTTCATATTTCGGTAATCAACGCTGCACACGTCACCAACTTACAGGACAAAATGATACACAAAGTCGCTTATGGTTAGATTTTCTCAAGTGGACCTTAAATTTTTAAAAGTTGAAATTTATCAGTGTAAATGTGCAAAAAGATAGTTCTATTAGAGTTACAAATAACCTGTAAATTTTATTAAAAAATATTTAATTGTTTATTTTTTATAAACAATTGAAATTTTATGCATAACATTTTTAAAAATTGCATAACTTTGACAAAAATTGACGAAACTTCCCAGGTGCGATTTTTTGGTCGGCCCATAGTTGGGCCAACTTTTACAAAGTCGGTCCAACTTCTCGTGCCAGAGGTTGGGCCAACCATACAGATGATAACGGTTCGCCGTCTAATGGGGACGATGGTTGGCCCGACAACTCATAAGGAAGTTGGCCCAACTTACAATGCATATGTTGTGCCAACTACACATTTCAATGGTTGGTCCAAAGACTGACGCCAAAGTTGTCACAACTTTAGATGCGTAAGTTGGGTCAACCACAATTTTTAAAGTTTGGCCAACTTCAACAGCCAAAGGTAAAAAATTATTAAAAAACTAAATTATTTAAACAATTAACAGGTTATTAAAAGCGGGAACATCAGATATAACCTTTGCCTATTATTATTAAACACAATCTCATACATACATTTTCAAAAATATCTAACGCTCGCTGGGATCGAACCATTACCTAACGCACCGAAGACTTATACACTGACCACTACGCTACGCTCACATGGGAGTGCATAACGCAAAATGTATATTTAAGCTGCAACAGTCGGGCCAACCGTGGCCCAGAGTTAGCCCGACCAAAAAAGTTTAAGTCATTTAAACTGCGTTTCACAAAGTTTTGCCAACCGTTAGGCCAACCGTGGCCCAGAGTTCGGCCGACCAAGAAAGTTTAAGTCATTTAAACTGCATTTGACATAGTTTTGCCAACCGTTGGGCCGACCGTGGCCCAGAGTTTAGCCGACCAAGAAAAATCAAGTCAATTAAACTGCGTTTTACAAAGTTTTGCCAACCGTCAGGCCAACCGTGGCCCAGAGTTCGGCCGACCAAAAAAGTTTAAGTCATTTAAACTGCGTTTCACAAAGTTTTGCCAACCGTTGGGCCAACCGTGGCCCAGAGTTCAGCCGACCAGAATAATGTAAGTCAATTAAACTGCGTTTCACAAAGTTTTGCCCACCGTCGGGCCAACCGTGGCCCAGAGTTCGGCCGACCAAAAAAGTTTAAGTTTTTAAACTGCGTTTCACAAAGTTTTGACCTCCGTTGGGCCAACCGTGGCCCAGAGTTCGGCCAACCAAGAAAGTTTAAGTCATTTAAACTGCATTTGACAAAGTTTTGCCATCCGATGGGCCAAACGTGGCCCAGAGTTCGTCAACCAAGAAAAATCAAGTCAATTAAACTGCGTTTCACAAAGTTTTGCCCACTGTCGGGCGAACCGTGGCCCAGAGTTCAGCCAACCAAGAAAGTTTAAGTCATTTAAACTGCGTTTCACAGAGTTTTGCCAACCGTTGGGCCAACCGTGGCCCAAAGTTCGGCCGACCAAAATAATTGTAAGTCAATTAAACTGCGTTTCACAAAGTTTTGCCCACAGTCAGGCCAACCGTGGCCCAGAGTTCGGTCAACCAAAAAAGTTTAAGTCATTTAAACTGCATTTGACAAAGTTTTCCCAACCGTGGCCCAAAGTTCGGCCAACCAAAAAAAATCAAGTCAATTAAACTGCGTTTCACAAATTTTTACAAACCGTCGGGCCAACCGTGGCCCAGAGTTTGACCGACCAAGAAAGTTTAAGTCATTTAAACTGCGTTTCACAAAGTTTTGCCAACCGTTAGGCCAACCGTGGCCCAGAGTTCGGCCGACCAAAAAGTTGAAGTCTTTTAAACTGCGTTTCACAAAGTTTTGACCTCCGTTGGGCCAACCGTGGCCCAGAGTTCGGCCAACTAAGAAAGTTTAATTCATTTAAACTGCGTTTCACAGAGTTTTGCCAACCGTTGGGCCAACCGTGGCCCAAAGTTCGGCCAACTAAGAAAGTTTAAGTCATTTAAACTGCGTTTCACAGAGTTTTGCCAACCGTTGGGCCAACCGTGGCCCAGAGTTCGGCCAACCAAGAAAGTTTACGTCATTTAAAATGCGTTTCACAGAGTTTTGAAAACCGTTGGGCCAACCGTAGCTCAAAGTTCGGCCGACCAAAATAATTGTAAGTCAATTAAACTGCGTTTCACAAAGTTTTGCCCACAGTCGGGCCAACCGTGGCCCAGAGTTCGGTCAACCAAGAAAGTTTAAGTCATTTAAACTGCATTTGACAAAGTTTTGCCAACCGTGGCCCAAAGTTCGGCCAACCAAAAAGTTTAAGTCATTTAAACTGCGTTTCACAAAGTTTTGACCTCCGTTGGGCCAACCGTGGCCCAGAGTTCGGCCAACTAAAAAAGTTTAAGTCATTTAAACTGCGTTTAACAGAGTTTTGCCAACCGTTAGGCCAACCGTGGCCCAGAGTTTGGCCAACCAAGAAAGTTTAAGTCATTTAAACTGCATTTCACAGAGTTTTACCAACCGCTGGGCCAACCGTGGCCCAAAGTTCGGCCGACCAAAATAATTGTAAGTCAATTAAACTGCGTTTCACAAAGTTTTGCCCACAGTCGGGCCAACCGTGGCCCAGAGTTCGGTCAACCAAGAAAGTTTAAGTCATTTAAACTGCGTTTCACAAAGTTTTGCCAACCGTTAGGCCAACCGTGGCCCAGAGTTCGGCCGACCAAGAAAGTTTAAGTCATTTAAACTGCATTTGACATAGTTTTGCCAACCGTTGGGCCGACCGTAACCCAAAGTTTAGCCGACCAAGAAAAATCAAGTCAATTAAACTGCGTTTTACAAAGTTTTGCCAACCGTCAGGCCAACCGTGGCCCAGAGTTCGGCCGACCAAAAAAGTTTAAGTCATTTAAACTGCGTTTCACAAAGTTTTGCCAACCGTTGGGCCAACCGTGGCCCACAGTTCAGCCGACCAGAATAATGTAAGTCAATTAAACTGCGTTTCACAAAGTTTTGCCCACCGTCGGGCCAACCGTGGCCCAGAGTTCGGCCGACCAAAAAAGTTTAAGTTTTTAAACTGCGTTTCATAAAGTTTTGACCTCCGTTGGGCCAACCGTGGCCCAGAGTTCGGCCAACCAAGAAAGTTTAAGTCATTTAAACTGCATTTGACAAAGTTTTGCCAACCGTGGCCCAAAGTTCGGCCAACCAAGAAAAATCAAATCAAATAAACTGCGTTTTACAAAGTTTTACCAACCGTCGGGCCAACCGTGGCCCAGAGTTCAGCCGACCAAAAAAGTTTAAGTCATTTAAACTGCGTTTTACAAAGTTTTGCCAACCGTTAGGCTAACCGTGGCCCAGAGTTCGGCCGACCAAAAAAGTTTGAGTCTTTTAAACTGTGTTTCACAAAGTATTGACCTCCGTTGGGCCAACCGTGTCCCAAAGTTCGGCCAACCAAGAAAGTTTAAGTCATTAAAACTGCGTTTCACAAAGTTTTGCCAACCGTTAGGCCAACCGTGGCCCAGAGTTCGGCCGACCAAGAAAGTTTAAGTCATTAAAACTGCGTTTCACAAAGTTTTGCCAACCGTTAGGCCAACCGTGGCCCAGAGTTTAGCCGACCAAGAAAAATCAAGTCAATTAAACTGCGTTTTACAAAGTTTTGCCAACCGTCAGGCCAACCGTGGCCCAGAGTTCGGCCGACCAAAAAAGTTTAAGTCATTTAAACTGCGTTTCACAAAGTTTTGCCAACCGTTGGGCCAACCGTGGCCCACAGTTCAGCCGACCAGAATAATGTAAGTCAATTAAACTGCGTTTCACAAAGTTTTGCCCACCGTCGGGCCAACCGTGGCCCAGAGTTCGGCCGACCAAAAAAGTTTAAGTTTTTAAACTGCGTTTCATAAAGTTTTGACCTCCGTTGGGCCAACCGTGGCCCAGAGTTCGGCCAAACAAGAAAGTTTAAGTCATTTAAACTGCATTTGACAAAGTTTTGCCAACCGTGGCCCAAAGTTCGGCCAACCAAGAAAAATCAAATCAAATAAACTGCGTTTCACAAAGTTTTACCAACCGTCGGGCCAACCGTGGCCCAGAGTTCAGCCGACCAAAAAAGTTTAAGTCATTTAAACTGCGTTTTACAAAGTTTTGCCCACAGTCGGGCCAACCGTGGCCCAGAGTTCGGTCAACCAAGAAAGTTTAAGTCATTTAAACTGCATTTGACAAAGTTTTGCCAACCGTGGCCCAAAGTTCGGCCAACCAAGAAAAATCAAATCAAATAAACTGCGTTTCACAAAGTTTTACCAACCGTCGGGCCAACCGTGGCCCAGAGTTCAGCCGACCAAAAAAGTTTAAGTCATTTAAACTGCGTTTTACAAAGTTTAGCCAACCGTTAGGCTAACCGTGGCCCAGAGTTCGGCCGACCAAAAAAGTTTGAGTCTTTTAAACTGTGTTTCACAAAGTATTGACCTCCGTTGGGCCAACCGTGTCCCAAAGTTCGGCCAACCAAGAAAGTTTAAGTCATTTAAACTGCATTTGACAAAGTTTTGCCAACCGATGGGCCAACCGTGGCCCAGAGTTCAATCAACCAAAAAAAATCGTGTCAATGAAACTGCGTTTCTCAAAGTTTTGCCCACTGTCGGGCGAACCGTGGCCAAGAGTTCGGCTAACCAAGAAAGTTCAAGTCATTTAAACTGCGTTTCACAGAGTTTTGCCAACCGTTGGGCTAACCGTGGCCCAAAGTTCGGCCGACCAAAATAATGTAAGTCAATTAAACTGCGTTTCACAAAGTTTTGCTCACCGTCAGGCCAACCGTGGCCCAGAGTTCGGCCGACGAAAATAATGTAAGTCAATTAAGCTGCGTTTCACAAAGTTTTGCCCAAAGTCGGGCCAACCGTGGCCCAGAGTTCGGTCGACCAAGTAAGTTTAAGTCATTTAAACTGCATTTGACAAAGTTTTGCCAACCGTGGTCCAAAGTTCGGCCAACCAAGAAAAATCAAGTCAATTAAACTGCGTTTCACAAAGTTTTACCAACCGTCGGGCCAACCGTGGCCCAGAGTTTGACCGACCAAGAAAGTTTAAGTCAATTAAACTGCGTTTCACAAAGTTTTGCCCACCGTCAGGCCAACCGTGGCCCAGAGTTCGGCTAACCAAAAAAGTTTAAGTCATTTAAACTGCGTTTTACAAAGTTTTGCCAACCGTTGGGCCAAACGTGGCCCAAAGTTCGGCCGACCAAAATAATTGTAAGTCAATTAAACTGCGTTTCACAAAGTTTTTCCCACAGTCGGGCCAACCGTGGCCCAGAGTTCGGTCAACCAAGAAAGTTTAAGTCATTTAAACTGCATTTGACAAAGTTTTGCCAACCGTGGCCCAAAGTTCGGCCAACCAAGAAAAATCAAGTCAAATAAACTGCTTTTTACAAAGTTTTGCCCACTGTCGGGCGAACCGTGGCCCCAGAGTTCGGATGACTAAAATAATGTAAGTCAATTAAACTGCGTTTCACAAAGTTTTGCCCACCGTTGGGCCAACCGTGGCCCAGAGTTCGGCCGACTAAAATAATGTAAGTCAATTAAACTGCGTTTCACAAAGTTTTGCCCACCGTCGGGTTATCCGTGGCTCAGAGTTTGGCCGACCAAAATAATGTAAGTCAATTAAACTGCGTTTCACAAAGTTTTGCCCACCGTCGGGCCAACCGTGGCCCAGAGTTCGGTCAACCAAGAAAGTTTAAGTCATTTAAACTGCGTTTCACAAAGTATTGCCCACCGTCGGATCATCCGTGGCTCAGAGTTTGGCCGACCAAAATAATGTAAGTCATTTAAACTGCGTTTCACAAAGTTTTGACCTCCGTTGGGCCAACCGTGGCCCAGAGTTCGGCCAACTAAGAAAGTTTAAGTCATTTAAACTGCGTTTAACAGAGTTTTGCCAACCGTTGGGCCAACCGTGACCCAGAGTTCGGCCAACCAAGAAAGTTTAAGTCATTTAAACTGCATTTCACAGAGTTTTACCAACCGTTGGGCCAACCGTGGCCCAAAGTTCGGCCGACCAAAATAATTGTAAGTCAATTAAACTGCGTTTTACAAAGTTTTGCCCACAGTCGGGCCAACCGTGGCCCAGAGTTCGGTCAACCAAGAAAGTTTAAGTCATTTAAACTGCGTTTCACAAAGTTTTGCCAACCGTTAGGCCAACCGTGGCCCAGAGTTCGGCCGACGAAGAAAGTTTAAGTCATTTAAACTGCATTTGACATAGTTTTGCCAACCGTTGGGCCGACCGTGGCCCAGAGTTTAGCCGACCAAGAAAAATCAAGTCAATTAAACTGCGTTTTACAAAGTTTTGCCAACCGTCAGGCCAACCGTGGCCCAGAGTTCGGCCGACCAAAAAAGTTTAAGTCATTTAAACTGCGTTTCACAAGGTTTTGCCAACCGTTGGGCCAAATGTGGCCCACAGTTCAGCCGACAAGAATAATGTAAGTCAATTAAACTGCGTTTCACAAAGTTTTGCCCACCGTCGGGCCAACCGTGGCCCAGAGTTCGGCCGACCAAAAAAGTTTAAGTTTTTAAACTTCGTTTCATAAAGTTTTGACCTCCGTTGGGCCAACCAAGAAAGTTTAAGTCATTTAAACTGCATTTGACAAAGTTTTGCCAACCGTGGCCCAAAGTTCGGCCAACCAAGAAAAATCAAATCAAATAAACTGCGTTTCACAAAGTTTTACCAACCGTCAGGCCAACCGTGGCCCAGAGTTCAGCCGACCAAAAAAGTTTAAGTTATTTAAACTGCGTTTTACAAAGTTTTGCCCACAGTCGGGCCAACCGTGGCCCAGAGTTTGGCCAACCAAGAAAGTTTAAGTCATTTAAACTGCATTTCACAGAGTTTTACCAACCGCTGGGCCAACCGTGGCCCAAAGTTCGGCCGACCAAAATAATTGTAAGTCAATTAAACTGCGTTTCACAAAGTTTTGCCCACAGTCGGGCCAACCGTGGCCCAGAGTTCGGTCAACCAAGAAAGTTTAAGTCATTTAAACTGCGTTTCACAAAGTTTTGCCAACCGTTAGGCCAACCGTGGCCCAGAGTTCGGCCGACCAAGAAAGTTTAAGTCATTTAAACTGCATTTGACATAGTTTTGCCAACCGTTGGGCCGACCGTAACCCAGAGTTTAGCCGACCAAGAAAAATCAAGTCAATTAAACTGCGTTTTACAAAGTTTTGCCAACCGTCAGGCCAACCGTGGCCCAGAGTTCGGCCGACCAAAAAAGTTTAAGTCATTTAAACTGCGTTTCACAAAGTTTTGCCAACCGTTGGGCCAACCGTGGCCCACAGTTCAGCCGACCAGAATAATGTAAGTCAATTAAACTGCGTTTCACAAAGTTTTGCCCACCGTCGGGCCAACCGTGGCCCAGAGTTCGGCCGACCAAAAAAGTTTAAGTTTTTAAACTGCGTTTCATAAAGTTTTGACCTCCGTTGGGCCAACCGTGGCCCAGAGTTCGGCCAACCAAGAAAGTTTAAGTCATTTAAACTGCATTTGACAAAGTTTTGCCAACCGTGGCCCAAAGTTCGGCCAACCAAGAAAAATCAAATCAAATAAACTGCGTTTCACAAAGTTTTATTAACCGTCGGGCCAACCGTGGCCCAGAGTTCAGCCGACCAAAAAAGTTTAAGTCATTTAAACTGCGTTTTACAAAGTTTTGCCAACCGTTAGGCTAACCGTGGCCCAGAGTTCGGCCGACCAAAAAAGTTTGAGTCTTTTAAACTGTGTTTCACAAAGTATTGACCTCCGTTGGGCCAACCGTGTCCCAAAGTTCGGCCAACCAAGAAAGTTTAAGTCATTAAAACTGCGTTTCACAAAGTTTTGCCAACCGTTAGGCCAACCGTGGCCCAGAGTTCGGCCGACCAAGAAAGTTTAAGTCATTAAAACTGCGTTTCACAAAGTTTTGCCAACCGTTAGGCCAACCGTGGCCCAGAGTTTAGCCGACCAAGAAAAATCAAGTCAATTAAACTGCGTTTTACAAAGTTTTGCCAACCGTCAGGCCAACCGTGGCCCAGAGTTCGGCCGACCAAAAAAGTTTAAGTCATTTAAACTGCGTTTCACAAAGTTTTGCCAACCGTTGGGCCAACCGTGGCCCACAGTTCAGCCGACCAGAATAATGTAAGTCAATTAAACTGCGTTTCACAAAGTTTTGCCCACCGTCGGGCCAACCGTGGCCCAGAGTTCGGCCGACCAAAAAAGTTTAAGTTTTTAAACTGCGTTTCATAAAGTTTTGACCTCCGTTGGGCCAACCGTGGCCCAGAGTTCGGCCAAACAAGAAAGTTTAAGTCATTTAAACTGCATTTGACAAAGTTTTGCCAACCGTGGCCCAAAGTTCGGCCAACCAAGAAAAATCAAATCAAATAAACTGCGTTTCACAAAGTTTTACCAACCGTCGGGCCAACCGTGGCCCAGAGTTCAGCCGACCAAAAAAGTTTAAGTCATTTAAACTGCGTTTTACAAAGTTTTGCCCACAGTCGGGCCAACCGTGGCCCAGAGTTCGGTCAACCAAGAAAGTTTAAGTCATTTAAACTGCATTTGACAAAGTTTTGCCAACCGTGGCCCAAAGTTCGGCCAACCAAGAAAAATCAAATCAAATAAACTGCGTTTCACAAAGTTTTACCAAACGTCAGGCCAACCGTGGCCCAGAGTTCAGCCGACCAAAAAAGTTTAAGTCATTTAAACTGCGTTTTACAAAGTTTTGCCAACCGTTAGGCTAACCGTGGCCCAGAGTTCGGCCGACCAAAAAAGTTTGAGTCTTTTAAACTGTGTTTCACAAAGTATTGACCTCCGTTGGGCCAACCGTGTCCCAAAGTTCGGCCAACCAAGAAAGTTTAAGTCATTTAAACTGCATTTCACAGAGTTTTACCAACCGTTGGGCCAACCGTGGCCCAAAGTTCGGCCGACCAAAATAATTGTAAGTCAATTAAACTGCGTTTTACAAAGTTTTGCCCACAGTCGGGCCAACCGTGGCCCAGAGTTCGGTCAACCAAGAAAGTTTAAGTCATTTAAACTGCGTTTCACAAAGTTTTGCCAACCGTTAGGCCAACCGTGGCCCAGAGTTCGGCCGACGAAGAAAGTTTAAGTCATTTAAACTGCATTTGACATAGTTTTGCCAACCGTTGGGCCGACCGTGGCCCAGAGTTTAGCCGACCAAGAAAAATCAAGTCAATTAAACTGCGTTTTACAAAGTTTTGCCAACCGTCAGGCCAACCGTGGCCCAGAGTTCGGCCGACCAAAAAAGTTTAAGTCATTTAAACTGCGTTTCACAAGGTTTTGCCAACCGTTGGGCCAAATGTGGCCCACAGTTCAGCCGACCAGAATAATGTAAGTCAATTAAACTGCGTTTCACAAAGTTTTGCCCACCGTCGGGCCAACCGTGGCCCAGAGTTCGGCCGACCAAAAAAGTTTAAGTTTTAAACTTCGTTTCATAAAGTTTTGACCTCCGTTGGGCCAACCAAGAAAGTTTAAGTCATTTAAACTGCATTTGACAAAGTTTTGCCAACCGTGGCTAAAAGTTCGGCCAACCAAGAAAAATCAAATCAAATAAACTGCGTTTCACAAAGTTTTACCAACCGTCGGGCCAACCGTGGCCCAGAGTTCAGCCGACCAAAAAAGTTTAAGTCATTTAAACTGTGTTTTACAAAGTTTTGCCAACCGTTAGGCTAACCGTTGCCCAGAGTTCGGCCGACCAAAAAAGTTTGAGTCTTTTAAACTGTGTTTCACAAAGTATTGACCTCCGTTGGGCCAACCGTGTCCCAAAGTTCGGCGAACCAAGAAAGTTTAAGTCATTTAAACTGCATTTGACAAAGTTTTGCCAACCGATAGGCCAACCGTGGCCCAAAGTTCGGCCAACCAAGAAAAATCAAATCAAATAAACTGCGTTTCACAAAGTTTTACCAACCGTCGGGCCAACCGTGGCCCAGAGTTCAGCCGACCAAAAAAGTTTAAGTTATTTAAACTGCGTTTTACAAAGTTTTGCCCACAGTCGGGCCAACCGTGGCCCAGAGTTCGGTCAACCAAGAAAGTTTAAGTCATTTAAACTGCATTTGACAAAGTTTTGCCAACCGATAGGCCAACCGTGGCCCAGAGTTCGATCAACCAAAAAAAATCATGTCAATTAAACTGCGTTTCTCAAAGTTTTGCCCACTGTCGGGCGAACCGTGGCCAAGAGTTCGGCTAACCAAGAAAGTTTAAGTCATTTAAACTGCGTTTCACAGAGTTTTGCCAACCGTTGGGCTAACCGTGGCCCAAAGTTCGGCCGACCAAAATAATGTAAGTCAATTAAACTGCGTTTCACAAACTTTGCTCACCGTCAGGCCAACCGTGGCCCAGAGTTCGGCCGACGAAAATAATGTAAGTCAATTAAGCTGCGTTTCACAAAGTTTTGCCCAAAGTCGGGCCAACCGTGGCCTAGAGTTCGGTCGACCAAGTAAGTTTAAGTCATTTAAACTGCATTTGACAAAGTTTTGCCAACCGTGGTCCAAAGTTCGGCCAACCAAAAAAAATCAAGTCAATTAAACTCATTTCACAAAGTTTTACCAACCGTCGCGCCAACCGTGGCCCAGAGTTTGACCGACCAAGAAAGTTTAAGTCAATTAAACTGCGTTTCACAAAGTTTTGCCCACCGTCGGGCCAACCGTGGCCCAGAGTTCGGCTAACCAAAAAAGTTTAAGTCATTTAAACTGCGTTTTACAAAGTTTTGCTAACCGTTGGGCCAACCGTGGCCCAAAGTTCGGCCGACTAAAATAATTGTAAGTCAATTAAACTGCGTTTCACAAAGTTTTTCCCACAGTCGGGCCAACCGTGGCCCAGAGTTCGGTCAACCAAGAAAGTTTAAGTCATTTAAACTGCATTTGACAAAGTTTTGCCAACCGTTGCTTAAAGTTCGGCCAACCAAGAAAAATCAAGTCAAATAAACTGCTTTTTACAAAGTTTTGCCCACTGTCGGGCGAACCGTGGCCCCAGAGTTCGGCCAACCAAAAAAGTTTAAGTCATTTATACTGCGTTTCACAGAGTTTTGCCGACCGTTGGGCCAACCGTGGCCCAGAGTTCGGCCGACTAAAATAATGTAAGTCAATTAAACTGCGTTTCACAAAGTTTTGCCCACCGTCGGGTCATCCGTGGCTCAGAGTTTGGCCGACCAAAATAATGTAAGTCAATTAAACTGCGTTTCACAAAGTTTTGCCCACCGTCGGGCCAACCGTGGCCCAGAGTTCGGTCAACCAAGAAAGTTTAAGTCATTTTAACTGCATTTGACAAAGTTTTGCCAACCGTGGCCCAAAGTTCGGCCAACCAAGAAAAATCAAGTCAATTAAACTGCGTTTCACAAAGTTTTACCCACCGTCGGGCCAACCGTGGCCCAGAGTTTGACCGACCAAGAAAGTTTAATTTAATGAAACTGCGTTTCTAGAGTTTTGCCAATCGTTGGGCCAACCGTGGCCCAGAGTTTTTTAAAGTTATGTCGGAACTGCAAACTCAAACTTCATCCGTATTGGGATCTTTTTCAAGGGACGATACAATGAATGAGGTTAATTTGTCTGACTCTAATAACACTATAAGTCAATCAGTTTTTGAATCGACGCCACTTATAGAATTTAATAATTTTTATCTTACGTGCTCCAACTGCCTCAAAAAAATTAATGACATTAATAATGTAAATTACATTCCCTGTAGGGATAATTTAAAAATTTTGTTGGAAAGTTCGTTTGAAGGACAATTAATTTTATTAACATATCAAAATTTGAAAGATTCAGATAATTTACCTGAGTCATGGTATATAAGCTTATCTCGAGTTATTATCGATAGAGAAATTTCAATAATTTTTAAAAGAGAAAAAGTAACTGCTTTACATCCTTTGCAAAAATTAGAGTAAGCATCCTACAAAGCGATTTTTATAGTAACTATTTAGTTACGTATATTTCCCTTAATATCTGAAAACATATTAATTCTTTTAATATTATTGAAGGATTCCTTCATCAGTATTAATAAGTCTAACAAATGAGATCCACGCATTGTTTAATTTAAACTCAGCAATTTTTTACTCTCCTGCTCGGAAAGAGGCTGGAAAATCATTGGGGGCTTGTGGCAAACTTCTTTCTAGAGTCAACTACGTAAGAAAATTGTTAGTTGAATACAAATTTCTACAATTTTCGTTATCTGAAAATACACCCAACAACTATGTCCTTCCAGATGAAGGTACATTTATTTTATTGTAACAGATTATTAACATAAATAATATTCTTATAATTTCCTGCTGTAATTCTCAAAATATTTTTTAGTCAATGTCCATGCAGAATTGACTCTTCTTCGCGATAAATCAATCGAAAATCTCATATTCAAGCTGAAAAATTAAGTGAATTTAGTCAATTTAAAGACTATCCTTGTCTGTTGGAAGAATTAGTAGGGCCGGAGCTTGTTAGTTCATTACTTTTACAACAAAATTCTACAATAATTCTAGAATAAATTTAATAACTTAAATAAATTTAAAAGATAAATTTATTATTTTATTTAAGAGATAAATTTTAATTTTAAGATTGACCTTGATTTTGAAGTAAAGCATCCTGGTTTAAACAATTTGAGCGAAAAATGGCCATTAGTTCCGGAACAAATGAAAAACTTTATTGAATCGAAAAAATACCTGGCGATGACGTAAACGCTATTCTCACAGATTTGAACACTTTTATTGATGGTAAGATTAATTTAAAAGAGTCACGATAATAAATTATAAATAATAAAAATAAATAATTATGATAAATACTAAAAATAAATAATTATAAGAAATAATAAAAATAAATAATTATAAGAAATAATCAAAATAAATAATTACAATAAATAATAAAAATAAATAATTATAATAAATAATAAAAATAAATAATTATAATAAATAGTAAAAATAAATAATTTTAATAAATAATTATAATAAATAATAAAAATAAGTAATTATAATAAATAATAAAAATAAATAATTATGATAAATAATAAAAATAATTAATAAAAAATAAATAAAAAACATCTAATAATAAATTCATTAAAAATTAAAAAAAAAATTTTTGACTTTATAGATCAAAAAGATACAGCAATATTGATGGTTCTGCCATGGGCAATTAAATCCCCTGATTGGAAATTATTAGAGAAAGCAAAACTACTGTCGACTAAGAGACGAAGTAAGAAAGCTAAGCTTGAAAGTGACGAAGAAAAGACAATTAGAACACCTGAAAGAGAAAAATGTATTCTTCATGTAGAAGTTAGTAGTTTTTAAAAAATTATATAGCAAATATAAAAATATTTAAAAAATTTTGTGTTCCCTTTCAAAATTGCTGCTATAATTTTGGCGATTTTTTATATAGGACAACACTAATGTAAATGAAGCTATTTCAAAACGGAATCAATTATATCAAGAAGAAGCATTCAGTCCATTTTTAATTAAAGTTGGACCACTTTCATCGCCTGAAGAATATTATGCTGCCGTTGGCAATGTTAAATACAAAGTTGAAACAGTCATAGAAGCTTCAACTTTATGTTTCAAGATTTTTATCGCTTTTGATCTAAATATCCCCAAAAGTGTGGCTAACGTATCACGTGTATTCAAAAGCGAAATATTGCTAGTTAGTATATATTAAAAATAGTTAATGCTAGTTTTATATATTAAAAACTTAGTATAATATGTTTAAAAGCAAAGAATTGCCAGTTAGTTAATTAGTACACAAAATTCGATTAATGTTTATGCACATATAAAAATATATTTCAAATGTTAAATGAAATGTATAAAAAAATAAAAATTTATTTAAATATTCCAAGAAAGTTCTTGTAAAAATTCTATATTTATTAAGAAAAATTTATAATAATTCTAAGAGAACAAATCTGTAAAATTGGCAAGGATTTTCTTCAAAATGTTGTATCTTAAAACAAGGCTGCTGTTCTACCTTAAAATTAGACTCTTTTTTGTAATGAAATTTTTAGATTATTAAAATTATCATTTGGATTTGCTTATAATTTCAACTATAAATTTTAAATCTTTTACTGTTTTTTAAATTGGTATAGTATAGAAAATGCCTATTTTAATCAAACTTATATCTTCATTTTTTCTATTTACTTATTCGAACAATTAATATTCAATTGATATAAAATGTAAATATTACTTAAAACATATTAAAGAATCTAAAAACTTTGAAATTTGTTCTATAAGTTAAAATTATAACTTTAAATAATCAAATTAATAAATATTTATTTTTTATGAACATAAAAACTAAATTAAATAATAAATAAAATAAAAAAATTAATTAAATAATTAATTAATTAAATAATGGTTTTAAAAAATATGACTTATTTTATTAAATAACATAACTCTGTAATTTTCTTTAAAAAGCTTATTGTTCTTAACCTTTAATAAAGCGTAATTTTCGTTAAATTATAAAAGTATCGTCAAACAAGAATACATATTAAATTTAAAATTTGTAGTTATTAATCATTTAATTGATTAAACTGAATTGCGAAACAAAGCCAAATCAAACATTGTAGTTTTTGGTCTCCCTGAAGCCTTAACAAGTGATAAATCCTCTTTTGACCCAACTACTGATCATATTTTTTCTACTCGCCTACTCGACTTCTTTTTATCGGATATCCAAAAAAATAACACACCCGATTTTGGCTTTTTTCGTATCGGCAAATTCTCAACTGCTCGCCCTAATCCAAGACCATTAAAGATCCTCTGCAGATCTCCAGAACATGCAATGATGGTCCTCACAGCAGCAAAAAAATCTCGAGAGATTTTGAACTCATCCCCAACATACAACAAAGTCTCATTCACCATGGAACGAACTCGAAGACAACAAGAAATCTATCAACAAGTCAAATTACAACTTCAAACCCGCTTACAACAAGGAGAAACAAATTTAAAAATTCGCCACGTCAACGGAACCCCGAAGACTGTGTCAACATCAACAACAACTCCAAACCCATCTACCTTCCAACATATAAATATTTTTTATCAAAACGTTCGAGGACTGAACTCTAAATTTTTTCAAGTGAACAATTTTCAAGATTTTAATTTTTTTAATATTATTGCTCTAACTGAAACTTGGTTTAACGCCAATGTGAATCTTGATTTATTGTTTTCTTTGCACTCTTTTAATATTTTTAGAGATGAACGCACGAATCGCCGCGGAGGAGGCGTACTTTTAGCTATCTCTCCTTCCATTCAAGTTCAACCCTTAGCTATCAAACTACCACCAGAGACCATTGATTCGTTTGAACCTAGTTTCGGTTAAAATTTTTTATTCTTTCTCTATTACCTTAGTAATTATACTTTTATATATACACTGGGGTCAAAAAGTTTCAGTACATTTGTACTGATAACTTTAAAATGCTCGCTTCACTTCAAATTTAAATATTTCTGTAAAAATTGGTGTTAGAGATATCAAACTAGGATCATTTTGAAGTTCAATAAATTTAGAGTCAAATAGGCTAAGACATAACCAATTTAATAGTGTAAATATTAAAAATATAATTCTTTAAAGTTAGAGATTTTTTGTGAAAATTGCGATTTTGAAATTTGGAATTCAAGCGTACGCCAATTGAAGAAAATTTTTTTTTAAGATTTGACAGTTGCACAATATCAAGTATAAATTCCATTCTTTAATTCTAGACCAAAATAATTCACAAATATTGGATATTTTGAGGATTGGTTGCGTGATGAAAAAGTTGGGATGTGTTGAGACATATATGTAGTGAAAACGTCAGTGATTGTGGATGCATTTTCGTTGACAATGGTGCTTTGTAAAAGAGACGAAAAATCCAAATGGCAAAAATCCGCGTAGAGTGCAGAGTAGTCGCCTTGTTTAAAATTGAGTCGAGGAGATGATGTGGATAAAGTGGAAAAAGGTGTTGTGATTAATAGAACGATGTCATGTTTAGATAGTGTTATGGATAAGGGTGGATGATACTTGTCTGGAGGAACAATAGGGTGGGGAGCCTCAAGGACAGACACGAAGCAATTGCCTAGAACTACACGGAGCGAAAAAACAAGGCTTTTCCCCATGAAAAAATATGCATTTAACGCGTGAAAATTATCACAGTAAAAATGCAGGACGCTCACGGGTTTTCCCGGTGAGATTCTTGCAACGAGCTAAGGCCCATAGGGGATAAGGCGTGGCCTAACCGCTAAACGCAAGAAATTCATCGGAAAATCCGGTGAAACTGCTACCTGAAAAAGGCATGAATTGAATTCACGGGGAAAAGCCTTGTTTTTTCTCTCCGTGTAGGTCTAGAATATTACCTGTGATATTTTTAATGTCGTTAAATTGCTTAAGGTTGTGTAGTAATGAAAAGGTGTTTAAAGATTCTGCCTTAGAGTTCCACTGATGGTTAAGTGTAAGTGTGTTACATTTTTTAGAGAATGATGGAACGTTGAAATCGCTTATAATTAAAATTTTTGAGTTTAATGTAATTAATTGATGAAAAAGTAAATCAAAAATATTTTGAAAATTTTGTGTAGATGTAGAGGGAGGTACACTGGGGTCAAAAAGTTTCAGTACATTTGTACTGATTATTGTTAAGTGCTCGCTTCACTTAAAATTCAAATATTTCTGTAAAAATAGATGTAAGAGCTATCAAAGTAGGATCATTTTAAAGTTCAATAAATTTAGAGTCAAATAGGATAAGATATAAGCAATTTAATAGTGTAAATATTAAAAATATAATTCTTTAAAGTTAGAGATTTTTTGTGAAAATTGCGATTTTGAAATCTGAAATTCAAGCCTACGCCAATTAAAGAAAAAATTTTTTTTTAAGTTTTGATAGTTGCACAATAAAAAGTACAAATTTCATTCTTTAATTCTAGACCAAAATAATTCACATATATTAAGTATTTTCTTCAAATTTTATAAAAATAATATCTCTTGCTCTAAATTTTTTAAAGAATATAAATTGCAAATACCCATCTATGCAAAGCGGGGCACACGACATTCGTCAGACGCGGGAGCCCACATCACGGAGCTTGCCCGCGCTTACAAAAAAATTCATAATTAATAAAATATTTGCTTGAAACAATTTTTTCTTTTTGATATGCAATCCTTTATAAATTCTCTTAAAGTTCTTATTTATAAAATTGAATATGGTTATCCAGAACACGTTTTATTTCTAATTTGTTTATAATAAATAATTATTTTTATAACATATTAAGAGCTTCGATGGAGTAAACATTATTTTTATAAAGTTTGGAATTTCATAGTTAATTTGCAAAAAGAATCATCAAGTTTCGTCAATTTTTGTCAAAGTTATGCATTTTTTAAAAATGTTATGCATAAAATTTCAATTGTTTATAAAAAATAAACAATTGAATATTTTTTAATAAAATTTACAGGTTATTCGTAACTCTAATAGAACTATCTTTTTGCACATTTACACTGATAAATTTCAACTTTTGAAAATTTAAAGTCCACTTGAGAAAATCTAAAAATGTATCTTCTTACTCGGTAAAGGAGCCTGAGAGTGAGCTGACTTTACAGACTAAAGGAAGCGACTGTCTTTATGTATGTTTTTCATCTGTAAAAACGTCTGAGAGTGAGTTGAGATTAATTAATTTTTTGTTACATAATGAGAAGCAGAATATTTTTTTATTAAATATTGATTAAAATTTATTTTTGAAAAGTTAATTTGAATTAAAGTTTCGGAGGCAAAAAGTTTTCTTTGATTTTCTCGGATTGATGGTAATGTCGCTTATGTATCTTTTTCTTTTGGACGGCAGTATAGAGGTTCTCGAACTTACAGAGGTTTAAGCGTGCCGTCTTTTACTCATAGAGGTTTAATCAATTTAATCTACAATGAAAATAACAAATTTACTAAATTCATTAATTTATTTGTAAAAATTTTATGAAAAAGTGATTTGTCGATTTACACAATTATTAATTAAGTGAACTTATATTGAAATTTGAATTACTGTTTACTTACTTCTATTGCCCAGGAAAATATTTATATGAGAAAAAGATTTTCACTTACAGAGGTTGGAGACATGCTCCTGTCACTTATAGAGGTCTACTTAAGGGGAGGTTCTCATTGCGGAGGCCAAAATAAACACAAATTTTGACAATTTTTTAAGAGGAACGGCTATAACTTAGCGATGTATTTTTTTTCTAAATAAAGATACATTCTTGAACTTTTAAAACATATATTTCATTTTCAAAAAAATTCAAAATGGCGGCCAATATGGTGCATCTAGAAAATAATGTTTTTTTAAATAGGGAAAACGGTGGTCATTCTACACTGCGCAATTTTAGTCTAAAACAAAAACTCAACATTTTTTATAAAGGTGACATCCTAAAGAATAGGTTATACCTATAAAATAGTTCAAAACTTAATAAAATGACAAAATAGTTTAGACGCTACTGTGCCCACCAGTTTGCAAAATCTTGTTTCGAGAAAATCGCATATAAAGTCTGATAAAAATTTTTGTGCAATAATTGTATTCTTTGCAATTCTTTGTTTAATTTGCGTATATGATAAATATCTATAGGTATTTAGAGTCGCTCTTTACGATTCTGAGGCCAGATTTGAAAAATTTTTAAAAATCGATTCTATTTGCCTGACATTTGTTACTCAGTGCTCGGGACGGCAGTGAGTTCAAGACCCCATAAAAAAATCAATTTTTTTTATTCCTGCAATGGGAACCTCCCCTTAAGAAAAATAATCACTTATAGAGGTTCAAGGAGCGCTTCATTCACTTATAGAGGTCTAGCAAAGAAAAAATATCGGTCACTTACAGATTCTCACTTATAGAGGATTTTACATGGGAAAATGAAGGGACCTAGCGATTACCGTCTCTAATAGAGGTTTTCACTTATCCAGGTTTCACTTACCCAGGTTCGACTGCATTAAGGAATGTTAATAAATTTTTTCAGATTTCTCCTACCATTTTTTCTATGAAATTTATAGAGTCAAAGTGTCCTTTAGTAAAAATCACTCAAAAGTCCCTGTTTTTCACGCTTTTTTAGGGTTTCGTGGCCAAGGGCCAAAACCCTTATAGCGAGATTTCGGTGTCCGTCCGTAGTTTTTACGTCTTAAGTCTTATGTAATAAATCTTAAGTCTTATATAGCGAGACTTTGGTATAAGAAAGTCTTAAGTCCTAAGACTTAAGACTTAACTTTCAGTATAAGAAGGTCTTAAGTCCTAAGACTTAAGACTTAACATCGGTATTTTTATTCATATCTTTGCAAACAAAAATTTTAGTCATATGTTATGAATGAAAATTATATAAAGAATAAAATTATCTATTTCGTGCATTTTGTCTTGTTTTATAGAGATTTTTTTCTACTGAGTAATATCAATTTTTATCCAGGGTCAAACATTTTTGAAACACATAGTAGTGGAAGAGGAATCGTGTCTCATCTCTCCTTCTAGGATCTCTAGTTTCTACTGGTTACAGTATTAGAAAAATTCAAATCTATTACTTTAGAGTCTCTTGAATAATTAACGAATTTTCACAGAAATTTAATTATTCTTTCTTGAAATGTGTACATAATATTTTAAAACTTGTTGATCCGTAAATCTTAGCAACTTTTTCTAATATCCACCGTTCTTGAACTAATTCAGGAATGGTCCCTGAATTCTTTTTTTTCCGTGTAGAAGAATTTGGAGAAAGCCGAAAATTTTTTAAACAAAAATAGACACTCTATTTAACTTTTGACTTTACATTGCTCAAAATATCTTTAAAAGTTAACTCTAGAAGTAAAATAAAAAAAGCTTTTTTCCATCTAAGCTTTTACCCAGTAGCATAATGATATTATCGTATCACAGGTTACTTACAATTCTTGACATACTACGATTTTTTTCATAAAACTTCTGCATTTTCAATATTTCTGAATTCTTTCAATTAAAGAAAATTAAATGAATTGGATAAATAAATAATTTTAAATTGCGTTATTTTGAAGTTAAAATCTTAATCAGAGACCTCAAAAATACTACTTAAGGGGTTATATACAGTCAGGCGGTCGGAAAAATGCAGTTTTTCGGGATTTTTTTTTAATGGAATATTTAGTTATTAAAGCGAAAGTTTTCCTATAATTTTTTACATCTTTTAAAGTTTAAAAAAATATATTTCATTTGTAAAAATATTATTTTTTTTGCCTCTGTAGCTTATCTTCCAAAGATCAACGAAAAAAAGTGCCCCGCGGTGAACAAGATAACAATTTATAGAATCATCTGAGATAAAAAAGTTAAAAAGATTCTGTTAGTATATGAGAAAATGTAGTCTTTGATCGTTAAAATTAAAAAAAATATCACTTTTTGACAAAATGACAGCCAAAGAAAAAAAAGTTCATTTTTATGAAGAAAAAAATCGTCTTTAAATGTTGATTAAAATTATAATTATAATTTTACTTAAAAAACCAACGATCAAAGACAGCAAAAAGTAGTTGTTGTGCTTGTGTGAAAATTAGAGCTAAATCGGTTTAGCGGTTTTTGAGAAATCGTGTTCACCGACTTGAAAAACATAGTTTTGAGAAAAGCGAGTTTAAAGACGCTGCACCTGCTCTACACCCCATGGCGCGCCTTTCTAGTTTTGTCTGCAACTTCGAAAATATTTCTCGAATCTTAATAAAAATTTTTTTCACAACAGGCAAAATTTTTTTCCTTCAAGAAAATGCAAAAAAAATCGATTTTTTGAAAATCGTGACTGTATATAACCCCTTAATTAAGCTGGACAGTAATTCGTAACAATTATAATTTTTAGATTTTTTTATATTGATTATAGAATAGTATTTTGTTTTAAAATTATGCTAAATTTACATTTTGGTTATAGAATAGTATTTTTTGTAAAATTATGCTTAAATCGTATTACAATACTCAATTACAGAAAGTTCAAAAGCAATACATTAAAAAATGTAAAAATTTGAAATTTTTGATGTTTTGGATATTTAGAAAAAATGTGATTTTTCCCGTTTGTAATTAATATTTTTGAAAACTATAAATTTATAAACCTTCCTTGGATGAATACTTAACACGCTGACAAATTTTATTTTAATTGGTACAGGCGTTTTTGTGTGATTGTCGCACAAAACTTTTGTGACAAGCAGACATACATAATTTTTTATGACCTTTTTTACATTTCTTGATGCTTTAAAACAACTTTTTATACTAAAATTTTTAATTTTTGAGCAATGTACAGATAGAAGTGTGATTTTATTTATAATCATATCTTTATAAATAAGATCAGACTTTTGTCTGTACGTTGCATAGAATTTGAAAATTTATGTTTAGTTTTTCTATTCAAGTAGAAAGAATTCCAAAAATGCCAATAAAAAATTTATGTATTTTATGTATGTATGTCTGTCCGCAATATTTTGTCCGGGATAAACACAAAGACTACTTGACCGATTAAAAGGAAACTTTACAGACGCTTAGGTATTATTCAAACTTAAAATCCTAGCCATATCCGATTGAAAAATATTATGGCTCAAGGCTTGATCATGGCTCAAGGCTTGGTTATGCCTTAAGGCTTGATCATAGCTAACAGCTTGGTTATGGATCAAGGCTTTGTTATTGATCAGGGCTTGATTATTGCTCAAGGCTTGGTAATGGCTCGAGGCTCGATTATGGCTCAAGGCTTGATCATGTCTGAAGGCTTGGTTATGCCTCAAGGCTTGATCATAGCTAACAGCTTGGTTATGGACCAAGGCTTTGTTATGGATCAGGGCTTAATTATGGCTCAAGGCTTGGAAATGTCTCGAGGTTCGATTATGGCTCCAGGCTTGATCATAGCTAAAAGCTTTGTTATGGATCAAGGCGTGATTATGGCTCAAGGCTTGATTATGACTCAAATCTTGATTATGGAACAAGGCTTGATTATGGCTCAAGGCTTGATCATACCTAAAAGCTTGATTATGGATCAAGGCTTGGTAATAGCTCAAGGATCGATTATGGCTCAAGGCTTGATTATAGCTCAAGGCTTGATCATAGCTACAAGCTTGATTATGGAACAAGGCTTGGTTATTAATCAAGGCTTGATTTTGGCTTAAGGCTTGATTATGACTCAAGGCTTGATCACGACTCAAAGCTCGATTATGGATCAACGCTTGATCATAGCTAAAAGCTTGATTATGGATTAAGACTTGATTAAAGCTCAAGGTTTGGTTACGGCTCAACGCTGGATCATAGCTAAAAGCTTATTATGGATCAAGGCTTGATTATAGCTCAAGATTTAATCATTTAGGGAAAGAATTCCTGAAGTGGGCAACGGATTTTCCAAGGTTTGCAATTTCTATAATAAACTTTATAAAAATAAAGTACTAATAGAGGGACAAACAGTCACCAAGTTTTATTTGAAAATATTCATTTGTTTATTTTTTATAAACAATTTAATTTTAATGTAACATTTTTTTTTTATATTTATATCTCAGCACTGGATTATCGAATTTTGATGAAAATTTATGGACACAATTAATGAAGATTTCAGCTTTTTAAGGAAAATTATTTCAATGTTAAAAAAATTATTTATTGTAAAAAATAATTGTTAATAATAAACAAATGAATAATTAATTGTGTTCTGGACCTTTTTCGTAAAATTTTTTTTCAGAAACTTAAACTATATAAATCAAGGATTAAATAACTGAAAGAAAAAGTTGGTAGATCGAAATAGTTTATTAACTGTGAATTTTTTTGTGAGCGCGGTCGCGTTGTTCCGTGCGTCGCGGCTTGACGTGGAGCTCCATAAGTTCATTGCACACTCACCACGAACACCAAGTATTCTTAAAAACTGAAATACAGAATAAGTATCTAAAATTTAAGATTATTAGTAGAATTATTTTACCACATTATTGTTTATACTAGTGACAATAATATGCAAAAATAATTTTTTTATTCAGGTATTTTTAAGAAATGTAATTTATTTTCAATTAAATAAATTTCACTTTGTTGGTGTTTAACTAGTATTTTTGTTTTAATTTTCGACTAAATTTGTAAATAAATAAAAAATGTTTTAGTTAAAAGTAAAAATTTAAATTTCTGTTATGGAATTTTATTGAAACTGGTAAAATTTCGTCTAAAGCAAAGATTTTAAATTTGCTTATGTTGGATTTATTTTTTTAATATCATCAACGATAATTTGAAGAAAAAAAAACTGTTTATTACTCAGAAGACAATATTTTACACTTGAAATGTTTTCAATTTTAATTTTTTGTTTGAGAAATATTGTATAATTTGTTTTATTAATCTAACACAAGGAAATTTTAATTTTTTGCTTTAGACGAAATTTTACCAGTTTCAATAAAAATCCATAACAAAATTGTTAATCTAAAGAAAATTTTTTAACTGTGAACTTTTTACTTATTTAACAAAAACATTTTTTATTTACTTACAAATTTAGTTTAAAATTGAAACAAAAAGACTAGTTAAACACAACAAAGTAAAATTTATTTAATTGATAATAAATTACATTTCTTAAAAATACCTAAATAAAATAACTATTTTTACATATTATTGTCACTAGTATAAACAATAATGTGGTAAAATAATTCTACTATTAATCTTAAATTTTAGATAATTATTCTGTATTTCAGTTTTTAAGAATAGGTACTCTGTGTTCGTGGTGAGTGTGCAATAAACTTATGGAGCTCCACGTCAAGCCGCGTCGCACGGACAACGCGACCGCGCTCACAAAAAATTCACAGTTAATAAACTATTTCGATCTACTAACTCTTTCTTTCAGTTATTTAATCCTTGATTTATATAGTTTAAGGTTCTGAAAAAAAATTTTAGGAAAAAGGTCCAGAACACAATTAATTATTCATTTGTTTATTATTAACAATTATTTTTTACAATAAATAATTTTTTTCAACATTGAAATAATTTTTCTTAAAAAGCTCAAATCTTCATTAATTGTGTCCAAAAATTTTCATCAAAATCCGATAATCCAGTTCTGAGATATAAATGTTTAAAAAAAATGTTACATTAAAATTAAATTGTTTATAAATAATAAACAAATGAATTTTTTCAAATAAAACTTGGTGACTCTATTAGTACTTTATTTTTATAAAGTTTATTATAGAAATTGCAAACCTTGGAAAATCCGTTGCCCACTTCAGGAATTCTTACCCCATAGCCAAAAGCTTGATTACACAGGCACACAAAAAAAAAAAAGTTGTCTGTTCATTGAACCAGACCTACATGTCTTATAGTATTTTGGCCCCCTGAATACGAATATAAAGTCAGAATTGCTCCATCACCCTCTGTTTTTTTTAAATCGAAAAAACTACCCTTAAGTCTAAAATTCAAGAACTAAATTTAAAAAAATGAAATTCTTTTCCCATAGTTAAAATATTGAAAGTAGTTTTTCTTGTCGCCATAGTTCCCCACACTTTTCCTATAGTTGAAAATATAATTGAATATAGATCGTCTTGTTTCCATAGTTTCTTATACTTTTCCCATAGTTAGAATATACGATATATTTTTTCTGGTCCCCATGATTCTCCATACTGTTCCCATAGTTTAATATGCAAAAAAATTAAATTTATTTCTCGTGCTTTTCCATACTTTTCCCATAGTTAGAAAATTCAATATACTTTTTCTGGTCCCCATGATTTTCCATACTGTTCCCATAGTTTAATATACAAGAAAATTAAATTTATATCTCGTGATTTCCCATTCCTTTCCCATAATTAGAAATATTAAAAATAGTTTCTCTTGTCGCCATAGTTCCCCATACTTTTTCCATAGTTAAAATATTAAATATACATTTTCTGGTTGCCAAGATTCTGTATATTCTTTCCATAGTTTAATATGCAAGAAAATTAAATTTATTTCTCGTGATTTCCCATACTTTTCCAATAGTTACAATATTAAAAATAATTTTTCTTGTCGTCATAGTTCCCCATACTTTTCCCATAGTTAGAATATTGAAAATAGTTTTCTTTTTCGCCATAGTTCTCCATACATTTCCTATAGTTAAAAATATAATTGAAAAGATCGTCTTGTTCCATAGTTTCCCATACTTTTCCCATAGTTATAAAATTCAATATATTTTTTCTGCTCCCCATGATTCTCCACACTGTTCCCATAGTTTAATATGCAAGAAAATTAAATTTATTTCTCGTGATTTCCCATACTTTTCCCATAGTTAGAATATTGAAAATAGTTTTCCTTGTCACCATAGTTCCATATACTTGTCCCATAGTTGAAAATATTATTGAAAAGATCGTCTTGTTTCCATAGTTTCCCATACTTTTCCCATAATTATAAAATTCAATATACTTTTTCTGGTTGCCATGATTCACCATACTGTTCCCATAGTTTAATATGCCAGAAAATTAAATTCATTTCTCGTGATTTCCCATACTTTTCCCATAGTTAGAATATTGAAAATAGTTTTCCTTGTCGCCGTAGTTCCATATACTTGTCCCATAGTTGAAAATATTATTGAATAGATCGTCTTGTTTCCATAGTTTCCCATACTTTTCCCATAATTATAAAATTCAATATACTTTTTCTGGTTGTCATGATTCTTTATATTCTTCCCATAGTTTAATACGCAACAAAATCCTTTTATTCCTCATGATTTCCCATACTTTTCCTATAGTTAGAATATTGAAAATAGTTTTCCTTGTCGCCATAGTTCCCCATACTTTTCCTATAGTTGAAAATTGAATTTAAATGAATAGATCGTCTTGTTCCATAGTTTCCCATACTTTTCCCATAGTTATAAAATTTAATATATTTTTTCTGCTCCCCATGATTCTCCACACTGTTCCTATAGTTTAATATACAAGAAAATTAAATTTATTTCTCGTGATTTCCCATACCTTTCCCATAGTTACAATATAAAAACTAATTTTTCTTGTCGTCATAGTTTCCCATACTTTGCCCATAGTTAGAATATTTAATATACATTTTCTGGTTGCCATGATTCTTTGTATTCTTCCCATAGTTTAATACGCAAGAAAATCCTTTTATTCCTCATGATTTTCCATAGTTAGAATATTGAAAATAGTTTTCCTTGTCGCCATAGTTCCCCATACTTTTCCCATAGTTTAAAATATAATTGAATAGGTCGTCTTGTTTCCAAAGTTTCCCATACTTTTCCCATAGTTATAAAATTCAATATACTTTTTCTAGTCCCCATGATGCACCATACTGTTCCCATAGTTTAATATGCCAGAAAATTAAATTCATTTCTCGTGATTTCCCATACTTTTCCCATAGTTAGAATATTGAAAATAGTTTTCCTTGTCGCCATAGTTCCATATACTTGTCCCATAGTTGAAAATATTATTGAATAGATCGTCTTGTTTCCATAGTTTCCCATACTTTTCCCATAGTTAGAATATTTAATATACATTTTCTGGTTGCCATGATTCTTTATATTCTTCCCATAGTTTAATACGCAAGAAAATCCATTTATTCCTCATAATTTCCCATACTTTTCCCATAGTAAGAATATTGAAAATAGTTTTTCTTGTCACCATAGTTCCATATACTTATTCCATAGTTGAAAATATAATAGAGTAGATCAGCTTGTTTCCATAGTTCCTTATACTTTTCCCATAGTTGAATTATAAGTGAATAGATTTTCTTGTCCCCATAGATTCCCATACTCTTCCAATAGTTAAAATATTAAAAGTACTTTCTTTGGTCCCCACGGTTACTAATGTTTTCCCCATATTTAAATTATAAGTGAATAGATTTTCCTGTCCCCATAGTTTCTCATACCCTTCCCATAGTAAGAATATTAAACATACTTTTCTGAGCCCCATGATTCTTTATACTGTTCCCATAGTTTAATATGCAAGAAAATACTTTTTATTCCAAGTGCTTTTCCATACTTTTCCCATAGTGTCATACACGAGAAAATTAATTTTGTTCCTCATGATTCTCCATACTTTCCCCATAGTTTAATGTAAAAGAAAATTCATTTTATTTCTCACGAATTTAAAAAAATAATTAATAGATAGTTTCCCATACTTTTCCCATAGTTAAAAATATCATTGAATAGATCGTCTAGTCCCCATAGTTCTTCATACCTTTTCTAAAGTTACAATATTGCAAATAGTATTTCTGGTTTCCATCATTCCCATACTTTTCCCATAGTGAATATATAATAAGAATTTGTATTATTCCTCACCATTTGCCATACTTTACCATAGTTAAAATATATCAAATAGTTTTTTTGTCCCCATAGTTCCCCATACTTTTTCCACAGTTAGAATATTAAGTATAAATTTTCTGGTTGCCATGATTCTTTATATTCTTTTCATAGTTTAATACGCAAGAAAATCCTTTTATTCCTCATGATTTCCCATTCTTTTCCCATAGTTAAAATATTGAAAGTAGTTTTTCTTGTCGCCATAGTTCCCCACACTTTTCCTATAGTTGAAAATATAATTGAATATAGATCGTCTTGTTTCCATAGTTTCTTATACTTTTCCCATAGTTAGAATATACGATATATTTTTTCTGGTCCCCATGATTCTCCATACTGTTCCCATAGTTTAATATGCAAAAAAATTAAATTTATTTCTCGTGCTTCTCCATACTTTTCCCATAGTTAGAAAATTCAATATACTTTTTCTGGTCCCCATGATTCTCTATACTGTTCCCATAGTTTAATATGCCAGAAAATTAAATTCATTTCTCGTGATTTCCCATACCTTTCCCATAGTTAGAATATTGAAAATAGTTTTTCTTGTCGCCATAGTTCCATATACTTGTCCCATAGTTCAAAATATTATTGAATAGATCGTCTTGTTTCCATAGTTTCCCATACTTTTCCCATAGTTATAAAAATTCAATATACTTTTCCTGGTCCCCATGATTTTCCATACTGTTCCCATAGTTTAATATACAAGAAAATTAAATTTATATCTCGTGATTTCCCATTCCTTTCCCATAATTAGAATATTAAAAATAGTTTCTCTTGTCGCCATAGTTCCCCATACTTTTTCCATAGTTAAAATATTAAATATACATTTTCTGGTTGCCAAGATTCTGTATATTCTTTCCATAGTTTAATATGCAAGAAAATTAAATTTATTTCTCGTGATATCCCATACTTTTCCAATAGTTACAATATTAAAAATAATTTTTCTTGTCGTCATAGTTCCCCATACTTTTCCCATAGTTAGAATATTGAAAATAGTTTTCTTTTTCGCCATAGTTCTCCATACATTTCCTATAGTTGAAAATATAATTGAAAAGATCGTCTTGTTCCATAGTTTCCCATACTTTTCCCATAGTTATAAAATTCAATATATTTTTTCTGCTCCCCATGATTCTCCACACTGTTCCCATAGTTTAATATGCAAGAAAATTAAATTTATTTCTCGTGATTTCCCATACTTTTCCCATAGTTAGAATATTGAAAATAGTTTTCCTTGTCACCATAGTTCCATATACTTGTCCCATAGTTGAAAATATTATTGAAAAGATCGTCTTGTTTCCATAGTTTCCCATACTTTTCCCATAATTATAAAATTCAATATACTTTTTCTGGTTGCCATGATTCACCATACTGTTCCCATAGTTTAATATGCCAGAAAATTAAATTCATTTCTCGTGATTTCCCATACTTTTCCCATAGTTAGAATATTGAAAATAGTTTTCCTTGTCGCCGTAGTTCCATATACTTGTCCCATAGTTGAAAATATTATTGAATAGATCGTCTTGTTTCCATAGTTTCCCATACCTTTCCCATAGTTACAATATAAAAACTAATTTTTCTTGTCGTCATAGTTTCCCATACTTTGCCCATAGTTAGAATATTTAATATACATTTTCTGGTTGCCATGATTCTTTATATTCTTCCCATAGTTTAATACGCAAGAAAATCCTTTTATTCCTCATGATTTTCCATAGTTAGAATATTGAAAATAGTTTTCCTTGTCGCCATAGTTCCCCATACTTTTCCCATAGTTTAAAATATAATTGAATAGGTCGTCTTGTTTCCAAAGTTTCCCATACTTTTCCCATAGTTATAAAATTCAATATACTTTTTCTAGTCCCCATGATTCACCATACTGTTCCCATAGTTTAATATGCCAGAAAATTAAATTCATTTCTCGTGATTTCCCATACTTTTCCCATAGTTAGAATATTGAAAATAGTTTTCCTTGTCGCCATAGTTCCATATACTTGTCCCATAGTTGAAAATATTACTGAATAGATCGTCTTGTTTCCATAGTTTCCCATACTTTTCCCATAATTATAAAATTCAATATACTTTTTCTGGTTGCCATGATTCTTTATATTCTTCCCATAGTTTAATACGCAAGAAAATCCTTTTATTCCTCATGATTTCCCATACTTTACCATAGTTAGAATATTGAAAATAGTTTTCCTTGTCGCCATAGTTCCCCATACTTTTCCTATAGTTGAAAATTGAATCTAAATGAATAGATCGTCTTGTTCTATAGTTTCTTATACTTTTCCCATAGTTATAAAATTTAATATATTTTTTCTGCTCCCCATGATTCTCCACACTGTTCCTATAGTTTAATATGCAAGAAAATTAAATTTATTTCTCGTGATTTCCCATACCTTTCCCATAGTTACAATATAAAAACTAATTTTTCTTGTCGTCATAGTTTCCCATACTTTGCCCATAGTTAGAATATTTAATATACATTTTCTGGTTGCCATGATTCTTTATATTCTTCCCATAGTTTAATACGCAAGAAAATCCTTTTATTCCTCATGATTTTCCATAGTTAGAATATTGAAAATAGTTTTCCTTGTCGCCATAGTTCCCCATACTTTTCCCATAGTTTAAAATATAATTGAATAGGTCGTCTTGTTTCCATACTTTCCCATATTTTTCCCATAGTTAGAATATTTAATATACTTTTTCTGGTCCCCATGATTCTTCATACTGTTCCCATAGTTTAATATGCAAGAAAATTTAATTTATTTCTCGTGATTTTCCATACCTTTCCCATAATTAGAATATTAAAAATAGTTTTTCTTGTACTCATAGTTCCCTATATTTTTCCCATAGTTAGAATATTTAATATACATTTTCTGGTTGCCATGATTCTTTATATTCTTCCCATAGTTTAATACGCAAGAAAATCCTTTTATTCCTCATGATTTTCCATAGTTAGAATATTGAAAATAGTTTTCCTTGTCGCCATAGTTCCTCATACTTTTCCCATAGTTTAAAATATAATTGAATAGGTCGTCTTGTTTCCATACTTTCCCATATTTTTCCCATAGTTAGAATATTCAATAAACTTTTTCTGCTCCCCATGATTCTTCATACTGTTCCCATAGTTTAATATGCAAGAAAATTAAATTAATCCTCGTGATTTCTTATACATTTCCCATAGTTAACATATTGAAAATAGTTTTTCTGGTCTTCGTGATCCCCCATACTGTTCCCATGATGAATGATAAGAAAATTTCGTGATTCCCATGAATCCCTATACTTTTTCTATATGCGAATGCATTTTCCCATTGTTAAAAATATATAAAAATAGTTCTTCTTTTTCCTGTTAATGACCCATCGTTTCCAATAGTTTAAATTATGAAAAATAGTCTTTCGAATTTCTATAGTTTATCATACTTTTTCCAATGCTCATGGTTTTCCTTTTTTCCTATTGTTGAAGATAAAATATTAGTTTTTAAATTTTTATTTATTCTTTTGCTTGCTCATGTTTCGACTATTCTTATTTTATTTTTTAATTTTCTTGGTTTGTTCTATTATTTTTACCTTTTCATTTTATAAGACTTTTTGTAATTTTCTCTTTGCATTTTTAACTTAACTTTTCTATTTTTAAAAATAAATTTGTATTATTTTATTATTACATAGAATTTTACGATGCACTGGATCAAAGTGATGATGAAAATGGCAACAGTTCTTTAGAAAGTGAAGATAATGAAAGTGGCAGCAGTGATTCAGAAAACGAAAATTACGAATTTGAGAACAATCAGGACCCTCCTTTATTTAGAGAATGTCCTTTAACAGTTTCAGGAAGCTTACTCTCTATACTTTCTCTTACATTACGCTATACTATTACCGGCGTATTACTTGCTTTCATTTTGGAATTAATTAAAATGCATTGTCCAGATCCTAATAATTGTATTGATTCTCTTTACAAGTTTAAAAAATATTTTGAACATTTAAAAAGCCCTGTAAAGAGACATTTTTATTGCACATTATGCCTAACAAATGTTGAAGACGAAAATCAGCAGTGTCCAAATTGCATAGATACATCAGAAATAAATTATTTCATGACGATTTCGATAATATCTCAGTTAAAAGCATTATATAGTAGACGTGGATTTCGCGATAAATTAAATTATAAGTTTAATAGAGTCAAAGTAATAGACGAAAATATTGAAGACATCTATGATGGGGACGTCTATAAGGAGTTAAGCGATGACGGACAAATATTATCTGACCCAAACAATATTTCATTCTGCTGGAATACGGATGGTGTTAAAGTATTTAAATCATCAAAGTTTTCTTTTTGGCCACTATACCTTGTCATCAATGAGTTACCTTACTGTGAGCGCTTTAAAAAAGAAAATTTAATTTTAGCAGGAATGTGGTTTGGTGAAGAAAAGCCTTGTCCAAACTTATTCCTTCTTCCCTTATGTGACGAAATTGACCAATTAGCAACCGGTGTCGAATTTAATATCCCTGATACTGAAGTTCCAATTGACGTAAAAGGAAAAATAATTTGCGGAACCTGCGATCTTCCTGCTAAAGCCCTCTTCTTGAACATGATGCAGTATAATGGTAAATGTGGTTGCCACAAGTGTAAAGAAGAGTGTTTCAGATTCTGCGGAGTGCAAGTATATCCTTACCACCGGAATATGAGGATGAGAACAGAAGAGGAAACTTTGCAAGAAGCCATGCAGGTTAATCAACTTCCTGTTTTTGGTGTGAAAGGACCAACAATTTTGTCTGTTCTTGTTCATCAGTGGATAAGGACAACTGCTCTCGATCCAATGCACTGTATTTTTGAAGGGGTCATGAAAGCTCTACTAAATTTATGGTTCAATCCAATGTTTTCTGATAGCTCTTGGTCACTTTACGAATACGTTGATATCGTTGATGATAGGTTGCAGCATATAAAACCTCCTGCATTTGTTCAGAGAAGACCAAGATCTATTAAAAAACATTTGAACTATTGGAAGGCTTTGGAATTAAAAAATTTCTTTTTTTACTATTCTCTTGCGATTTTGGAAGATCTTATGGAAAAAGACAATTTTGATCACTTTAAATTATTGATTGGAGCAGTATACCTACTTTGTCAGAAAAGCATTTCGGTGCAAATGATCATTCAGGCATCTCGAATGTTACATGAATTTGTTTCGAGATATCAGTATATATATGGTCTCAGAAATATGTCATGTAACGTACACTCTCTTCTTCATTTACCAGAAATTGTACGCGATTTAGGTCCACTTTGGGTGTACAGCTGCTTTTGTTTCGAGGACATCAATGGAAAATTAAAAGCTTTGGTTCATGGAAGTAAATCTGCACAATTACAAATTTGTAACGCAGCTTCCTTATATATAGGTACTTTCACTCTTAATAAGGATTACTTAAATGAAGGGAGCAAGTCTTTTCAATTTTGTAAAAATCTATTATGTCCAACAAAGCAACTGAAGCTGCAAAACATTGGTCATTCTCTTTATATAGCTGGAGGATTGTCGAGAATTCCACTTCCAGATGAAATACTAAATGCATTTCAACAGAATGGAATTGTTGGTCAAAAGTATACCGTTTTCAAAAGATTAAAGAAAGACGAGACAGTATATATGTCCGAAATATATACTTTACCCAAACTGACAAATTCTACTTGTGTGAAGTACATAAATTTGAATGGACCAATGTTTGGAATTATAAAATCATTCGTCAGAGTTACCAACTGCCTATGTAATCGAATATGCCAGTGTAGAGCAGATCATTATGCTGTATTAAAAAAATGCCGTTCTCGAATCGCTTATACAAACACATGCATACCTGATCTATCACCGCTTAATTACATTCATCAACTTGTGATTGATGAAAATGAAATTAAAATCGTAAATGTAAATTCCTTACTCTCACTGTGTTTTCTTATCGAAATTAAGGATACTGACTTTCTGTACGCTGTTGAGCCTATAAATACAATAGAACAAGAATGAGTTCTCTATTAATTACAAAATTGTTGTAAAGACCTTCAGTAAAATCAGCGATAACTTTAGATTTTTTTCGATTATTTTCCTGGGTCTGGCCGTATTGATATTTTCAAATCATATATCGACAATCGCTAATCGACAATTAATGATTATCTCTCGTTAATCTAATATATCGTGAATCGTATATCGTAAATTTTTAATCGTGAATCGTATATTGTTAAGCGTGACTCACATATCGTAATCTTATATTCTTAATCGTGAATTGTATGTCGTAATCGTAAATCGTATATTATTAATCGTGAATCGCATGTCGTAATCTTATATTGTTAGTCGTGAATCGTTAATCGTAAATTGTTAATCGTGAATCGTATATTGTTAAGCGTGACTCGCATATCGTAATCTTATATTCTTAATCGTGAATTGTATGTCGTAATCGTAAATCGTATATTATTAATCGTGAATCGCATGTCGTAATCTTATATTGTTAGTCGTGAATCGTAAATCGTTAATCGTAAATTGTTAATCGTTTGTAATCATTCGTATATCATTAGTATATCATCAGTACTTTACCGTTTATGATTATTCGTCAATAATAATAGTTCTTTTTAAATGTTATACGACTTATTAATTATAAGAGAATTTATTTCAAGAAGCACATTAATTTTATTAATTAGGTACCGAAAACTTTATTTTTCTACTTTATTAACCAACTTTACGATGTGCTCTCCTAAACTGAAAAAAGGCTTATTAAAAGCCATTACACACAGCTTCTCCATTTACTAATCAGAACTTGCTCAGAGTTACATTTTAAATAAATTTAATTGAAATCATGAACTTATTGTAAACCGTTATATACTAAATCTATTCACCTCGTTATCAACATTAATTATTGTATTATTGTGTAATTTTGTGCTAATTTGTAGTATTTTTGTTATAAATTTAAATAATAGTGTTCAATTTTCTGCGGTTAAAACATTGTAATATAGTCATATTATTAAATAAAAATTTTTAAAGTTATACATATCTAAAAAACGATAACATAATTATTTAAAGTTTAGAAATGTCGATTACATTTTTTAAGGTAAAATTTTTCAGTAATTACCAGTTTTTCCACGATGGTGTGTAGATTTGGCTATTAAATTCAATTTTCCTATGGTTAGCATGATTTCATCAATGATTTACGAAACACAATTTTTTGCTGAGGAAAAATTTCCCATAATTGCTAGTTTTTAGCAATGGTCTGTAGGTTTGGAAAATAAAATAATCTTAACCATGGATAGCACGTTTCCCAAATGATTTAAAAACCGCTGCCAAGTTGTACATTTTTATAATTTTGGTGTTCATTTCATGAACACTTTGCTTCCTCATAGAAATAATAATTGAAATATAAGAATTAATTTTTATAAAAGAGTTAAAAATCATTAAATCTTGGTCTAAAAAATGTTTTTATATATTCTATAAGCTGGTTATAATAGTTTAATAATTACTCATAAGTTAATAAACAAGAATGTTGAAAAAATTATATTTTCCACAATTTTTGATTTTTCAAATGCAAATAATTTGATAATTTCTGACTGAATCAGGTTCAAAAATAAATCAATCGAAGCGTTTTTTAATGCTCTACACGTTGGTAATGATGTTTTTAAAGTTACTTTTATATTTTTCAACAAAATTTTCAAAAAAGTGTTATTTTCGACAAATTTAGATTTATAAAACTTTAATATCTCTGGCTAATATAAATGAAAAATGTTCAATGAAGGCTCAAAAGATGCGTATAAAAAACTCTACAAAACTAAAGAAAAACATTTATAGGTTCTAACATTCTTTTAAGTTATGGACAAAAAACTTTTTTTTACAAAATGAAAAATGCAAAAAAAAATATAGTTAAACTTTATGAATCGGGCTGAAAATACTCTTATTTTATGTCCCCCGGCGAGACCTACAATTTAAAAAAATTGAGGCTTTTAGATCTTTCTCGTTCTGAGATATTGAGGCAAATGTAATGTTAGTACACACACACACATCGGGACAATTTTTTAAAATCCGTTTTTTGGACTTCTGAGATAAAATCACATCAAAATTTTGTTTTATTTATTTATAACATTTATACGGGCAATGCTCATTGTGCATAAAGTACTAAAAGATTAGGTATAATGAAGAAAAGTTTATAAATATGTCAAAAAATCACAATCGAAAATTTTGCTAATACAATCCTTCCTCTATGAGGAAGCAAAATTATAAATTTTGTTAAGACAAAAAGTTTTTCAGTGTCTATCAATTTCTCTGTAATGGTCTGGAGATTTGGTTATTAGAAACAATTCGCCCATGGTTGTCACGATTTTATCAATAATTAAAAAAAACATTCTTTTACAATTAATAAGTTTTCAACAGTTGATCATTCTTTTGCAATGCTCAAAAGATTATTATAAACTTTTTTAAAATGTTGCAATGATTACTACGACTTTACCAACGGTCTAAAAATTTAAAAATTTTTTTGGGTAAAATGTTTTCCACTGGTTGTGAAGATTTTACCAATGGTAAGTTTGTAAAAATTTCAATTTGTAACCCTGGGAAACGGACATGAGCAAAGATTGATCATATTATAACAATGGTTTGAAACTATGGGAGAAACCGTTTCTACTTTTGTTTAATATTTGACCCAATGTTTGTACTATTTTACCAATTATTATTTTTCCACGCGGGTATATATATACTACAGGAGGACTCGCCCCTCTGTGCGGCAACCCCCTCTCTCTATTTTTATATTTATTTTAATTTTTATAAATTTAAAATAATGTTTTCTTAATATGAATGCATCGTAATAAATTACATACAATACATACAGTGCCGCTCAAAAGGATTTGCCCACCCTACGCCATGCAAGAGCATTACAAAAAGTTTTGTATCTTCAATAATAATAAAGATAAAATCTTAATCAAATATTTATCTTAAACCTTAAGTATTTGACTTGATATAATGCCAAAAAAATTCAAAAAAAAATTTTTTTCAATGTTTAATTGCTGAAAATTAAAAAAAATTTTTTTCACTTTTTTTGAAAAATTTTAAATTGATACAATTTTTGAAGAAATCATCACATTTAAAATCTACAAATGTCATTGGAAAGCATTTTTTGTCACCTTTCAAACGATTTTTTGAAAATTGCTCTACGATAATTTTTAAGAAAGATATAATCATTTGTTTATAAAAATAGCATATTTTTTCAATTATTGGTAACTTGGGAACAATAATTGATTTTTGAAAAAAATTGTTAAGGAAAAAATGTGTCTCTTTGTGCATAGAATTAAAAAAAAATATTTAAACAATAAAAAAAAAAATTTTTTTACATTTTTTCCTTCTGTATATATTTTTAAGACGAATAACATATACTTATCAATACATATCGATAAAATCTAACACAACATAAATTATCACTGTTAAACAGAACAGTTAATAATTACATTTTTTAAATATTTAAATAACATTAATTAATTAATTAATTTCGTGATTTTTATATTGAATGTTATTTTTAACAACACTGATTGTATTTATAAACAAATAAATGTTTTATAATTAATGTTATTTAAATATTTAAACAGTGTAATTATTAACTGTTCTTTTTAACAGTGATAATTTATGTTGTGTTAGATTTTATCGATATGTATTGATAAGTATATGTTATTCGTCTTAAAAATATATACAGAAGAAAAAAATGTAAAAAAAAATTTTTTTTTTAGTTTAAATATTTTTTTTCTAATTATACGCACAAAGAGGCACATTTTTTTAATTAACAATTTTTTTCAAAAATCAATTGTTCTCAAGTTACCAACAATTGAAAAAATAGGCTATTTTGATAAACAAATGATCATATCATTCTTAAAAATTATCGTAGAGCAATTTTCAAAAAATCGTTTGAAAGGTGACAAAAAATTATTTCCAATGACATTTGTAGATTTTAAATGTGATGATTTCTTCAAAAATTGTATCAATTTGAAATTTTTCAAAAAAAGTGAAAATTTTTTTTCTATTTTCAGCAATTAAACATTAAAAAAAATTTTTTTTTGAATTTTTTTGGCATTATTTTAAGTCAAATGCTTAAGGTTTAAAATAAATATTTGATTAAGATTTTATCTTTATTATTATTGAAGATACAAAACTTTTTGTAATGCCCTTGCATGGCGTAGGGTGGGCAAATCCTTTTGAGCGGCACTGTATATGACAAAATACACATAGATTTTGACGTAACTAAATACAGACTTAATGTTGGTGTAAAGTTTGCCATCTGACCTAACAATGTAAGGCAATTTTAAAATTATGCTTGCTCTCCCACCTATCATTTTGACCTAATTTTGACGTTTTATTTTTACTCTCTCACCTATAACTTTTGAACTAATTTTAAGGTTATGTTTACCCTCTGTCCTTTGACCTAATATTGAGCATATGTTTTCTCTGTAACCTATCATTCTGACCTAATTTTGAGGTTATGTTTGCTTTCTGATCTATCATTTTGACCTAACTTTGAGGTTTTGTTTACCGTCTGTCATATGACCTAATTTTGAAGTTATGTTTACCCTTTGTCTTGTGACCTAATTTTGAGGTTATATTTACCCTCTGTTCTTTGACCTAATATTGAGGATGTATTTGAAGTTATGCTTGCCCTGTGACCTGTCCGTGGGGATAAAGGGGGAAGGGGCAATTTTGAGGCTATGTTTTCTCTGTGACCTATGACCTATGAGTGGGGGAGGAGGGGGATGGAATCTTGAAACAGCGGCGACAGCGATATATTTTTGTAATATAGGGAGATAATTACACAACAATAGTAGGGGAGACTGGGGCGAAAGGTTAAGGGGGAGTGACACCTTTAAGGTGCCTTTTGAACCTGTTTTTCATGAATTTTTTTAAGACAGGAATAAAGTAAACAAAATTTAGTTTTGAGGATTTTATTTATTAACTTTTTAAGTTTACGAAAATATAATTATACTTAAAAAAAATTTAAATTTGTTGCCTACAGAGGGCGCCGAAGTTGGTCTCGTTTCTATGCAGTGTAAATCGGTGGGAAATATTCTGGTTAGACCGTTTAATCAAAAACAAAAATTCAAACTTTTTCTGAATCTGTGATAGATTTAGCTTTCGAGTAAGTAGGATATTTTAAAAACATTAATTTTTGTGTGTTTGGCAGCTTTTTGATGAAAAAAGTCGAGTTTTTTCAAAATATCTATTGTCAAAAAAGATAAATTAAACAAAAAAAATCCGCTACGTACTAAAAAGCATTAGTAAATGACGAACAAAAAAAACTTTGGCCGAAGTCAATCCGAATAAAACTGTTCTGGCTAGACTGCCCACCGTTTTGAAAAATGTCTTTTCGAGAAAAACGCATTTAAACAAATGTAATGTGAAA
Source organism: Leptopilina syphax (assembly GCA_032872505.1). NCBI lineage: Eukaryota > Metazoa > Arthropoda > Insecta > Hymenoptera > Figitidae > Leptopilina > Leptopilina syphax. The sequence continues at coordinate 17,819,201 of CM065469.1, forward strand.
ACATGAAAAATGTAACCACTTGTAATCTACGATGCCTACACTATATAAGTGACTTTCTACATTAATATTTCCTTCATTTCTATCCTTTAGAGCAATTTGAAGCTGTCTTCAGTATTCTTGAGCTGCTACGATAAAAGAAAAAATAGCCAATGGCGCTAAAAGGAACTCAAAGCGCCCTTGGACACCTTTTACAAATATCGATTTTTTTCACATAAAATAACTTCAAAATTACTTCTCATGATATAATTTTTATTCTACACCTCATAAAGAATCGTTTAAGCAAAAAAATAAAATCAATTTTTTTCGGGTCAAAGGTGTTACTCCCCATTATGCAACAAGGGAGGTGTGTCCGAGTTTATATACTGAGCACAATATAGAAAAGCGAGTGCGAAGACGAGTTTTTCAATATTGTGCGAGGTCGTAAACGAGGTTACCTCCCTTGTTCCATACTTTGCTTTATACAACAAAGGCGTATTATGGTTACTCTATGCTACCTGTACCGGTGCATGCTAAGTTCTCCCATATAACCCAGCTGGTCAATAAAGTAACCATTATTGCCCTAGGGAGATAAAGGGTACTTTATTGACCTGTGAGCGGTCAATAATGTACCCTTTATCACTGACGTTATTCGTTCTGCTAGTTCCTTCAAGAGCAGATACATAATGATTCCACATGGGAATAGGATATCGAGGCGACACAGCTCTTCTTCGTCCTCGAGCTGGCCGTCCAATGACGTAATTTTCTTCAAAATATTTTAATATGGGCCAAAGCTCGTCTACCGAATTATTTACAAGCAACTGAAAAGCATCCTTCACGTCATCCGGAGGTATAAATGCCAAAGAAAACATCATATGTGACTGTATTTTAAGTTCTCGATTGTCTGGGTTATTGTATGATTCCTGTAAACCTAACGCTTGTATTCGACGATAAATTGCTTAGCCTAGGTGAAACAAACAACACAAAATTTCGGCTTCGGGATAAACTTCTGTACAAGAATTATGTATAGCTATTTCAAAGTCAGACATGAATTTATGTGGTCGACAATTCTCTATGCGGTAATGATCATCCATGGACCGAACAGCATTCAGTACTGCAGTGTATTGAACCGATTCCTTCGTAGACATTAGGGCGTAAACAAATGGTAAAGCAATTTTGTTGAACTGAGTGTTTTCATCAACACCAATCACATTCTGCTTCACTATTCCCAGAATAGTGAAAATTTGGGTAAAAATATTTGGTGCCACTTTGAATGTTCCATCCAAAAACCATATTGAACTTCTGGACAAGAGCTCTAAATTTCTTCGAGTACTGAAGACAAGAATTCTTCCTTCAATGGTAAGATCAACGAGTGAATCGTAAATAAGGAAAGTTTCTCCAATCAAAGAATTTTTAAATCGTACTGGAATATCCAACAAATCCGATAACGATCGAGGATTCGGCGGTAAATTTTTTTGCCTTTGTCGTCTCATAGCTTTCTTTAAATTTTCACGTTCAGGAAGGTGGCTAAGAACTCCTGAATCCAACAGCGGTAATTCAGTGCGTAAGATTTGTGCCGGAGGTTGTTCCGGATTTTCATCTGCTCTTCTTTTCAATCTAAGATATAGAAATAGAAATAATATAAATATAATAATATTATAATAAATAGATAGACAGATAGAATAGAAATAAAATAAATATAATAATATCATAATAAATAGACATTAATTCTTAATAAAATAAAATTAATTTTTTCGTAAGTAATAAAGTGGATTAGAAAATAAAGTAATGTATCATTTAATCTAACCTCATTTTCGCAATTTCTGCCTGACATAATTCTCTATTTGGTGGATGAGGATGTTCTCTATTCTTAAGAATTACGACTTCTTCTCCTGGCTCAGTATCTGCGGTTATCGCACGAGATGTGCACTCCTTTCCACGAAGTTTGATGCAATCCCAGTAACATTTTCCTTTTGCACGTTTGGACCGTTGATATAAATATCCATTTATTATTAATTTTGTTCCTAAATTCACTGGTGCTGCTTCCATAATTATTCACAAATATTCACAAAAAATTTATTTAATTCACAAAAAATTTAGACTACATGAGAACAAAGTTTAAACGTAAAGCAATGTTATTCTACAAACATTTACATTTGTTACTATGACAACGCTATTCATCTTTTTTTGAAACAAAATATTGTCTCGCCGAATATTAATGAATTATTTCAACCAACAATATAAAAAAGTGTATTCAGTAAAGTAGATTCGGGAAAAAATGCATTCGGGAAACTGGTTTTCGGGATATTCGATTCGGGAAAATGGATTCGGGAAAAAGGTATTCGGGAAAAAAGGTTTTCGGAATAAAAGACATTCGGGATAAAATACATTCGGAAAATTGGTTTCGGAAAAATGGCCGGTAATCCCCTAGGGCTATAATAGTTTCTGCTATTGACTGCTGGGTTATAAGGGGGAACTTAGTACGCGCCTGTATAGGTAGATAAAGTGACCATAATACGCCTGAGTTGTATAAAATTCATTATCTTTCGAACGGAAATAGTTAGAGCATTGCAATTTGAATTATACAAGGGTGTTATCACTCTAAAGAAATGTCCGGAGTTATGTGACATTCTGTTCATTTTTGTGGTGTCCATATTTAAAGTTTGTTTTCACCCTACTTTTGAAAATTTTTTCATAAAAGAAAATATCAACTTTTAAGTATGTTTTTTGAATTTATTCTCATCGCGACTTTTTTAGGTCCTTAATATTGATAAATACATATTTGCATCTAAGCAAATTATATTGTTTAAAAAAATCATTTATGCAAAATTTAACCTTTCGCCCCAGTCTCCCCTAATTTAGATTACATAAATTAAATGGATTTTATTAGGTACTACCACGTCTTCTTTAGTGGCTTTGGATTTGCAAAGAGTGTAATTCACATTGAATCTTAAAAATTTTGAAGTAGAAATAAATAGTTTCCATCGAATCTGGTTAATTTTTTAATATTTAGGTCGCCATATTGGAACGGCTATTTTGAATGTTAGATATCTGATATCAGATTCGGAATCAGCGACGCCAAAAACCCCCGGGTAACACATTTCGATTGAATAGCATCAATTTAAAAAATTCCGCTATATTGAATCAGGAATTTAAAAATTTTTTAATCTGATATCGAGTTCGGAATCAGCGACCTCAAAAACCTTAGAATACCCACCGATACTAAACTCGAATTAGATTTAGTATTTTATTTTTGTGGTGGCACGACTTTAAATGGGTTGTATATATGTGCCACAGACTGTCAAGGAGTTAAACAACAATACTTAAATTACATGCATAATTACGTGCAATATTACATGAAATATTTAAATCATTCATAATAATTAATACTAAAAACTTATGGAAAATTGGAATTAGGTTAAAAAATTTCTAAAACTGATGTGTTTTACAACTCCCCACTGACGCTGTTGCACAACTCCCCACTTCTTATATTTTCAAAACAGCCATTAATTATCTTAACATCGAATTTTTATGAAAAATTGAATTTAGTATATCGAAAGCAAAACCACCATTCAAGCAAAACAGTCACATCGCGCCTCATAGCCAGGGCCGAATAGGACGCTTAATCAAAAACGGGCCCCATTATTATAATTATTTTATTAATTATTAATTATTAATTATTAATTATTAATTATTAATCATTAATTATTAATTATTAATTATTAATTATTAATTATTAATTATTAATTATTAATTATTAATTATTAATTATTAATTATTAATTATTAATTATTAATTATTAATTATTAATTATTAATTATTAATTATTAATTATTAATTATTAATTATTAATTATTAATTATTAATTATTAATTATTAATTATTAATTATTAATTATTAATTATTAATTATTAATTATTAATTATTAATTATTAATTATTAATTATTAATTATTAATTATTAATTATTAATTATTAATTATTAATTATTAATTATTAATTATTAATTATTAATTATTAATTATTAATTATTAATTATTAATTATTAATTATTAATTATTAATTATTAATTATTAATTACACAGCCACAAAAAAAAATTCTGATCTGGGGGTCTCACTATGTAGACTTTATGTTTTTTGGGTCGCTGAATCCGAATCCGAGGTCCATTTAACCTCATCAAATCAGGATTTTGACATAACCTCAAAAAACCAATATGGCGGAAACATTTTTGAAAAGTTCATTGGATTCGCTTGAAATTCGTTACTCGGGAGTTTTTGGGGTCGCTGATTACGAATTTAAAGTCTGATTTCAAAAATTTAAAATGGCGGATCCACTATGTCTGTGTCAGCCATATTGGATCCGCCATTTTGAATTTTGAAAAACCGACATCAGATTCGTAATCAGCAACCCCAAAAACCCCAGAGTAACGAATTTGAATCGAATCCGATGAATTTTTAAAAAACGTGTCCGCCATACCCTATTAAAAATAAATGACCACAAAAACGACCGTAAAAACGACCCCCAATGTGGGTGTATTAGTGGCTCCTTATACGACCAATTAAATGACCGCGAATTTGAAACAGCATTAGTGCCCGTATTAATGGTCGTATTTGTGCCCTTATTAATAATCGTATATGTGCCCCTATTATTGGTCCTATTTGTGCCCATATTAATGATCGTATTTGAGCTAACATTTGGAATAAAATGTTATCCCACAAAAAAATTTTGTCTTTTTTAATATATTAATACACTTATTATTATTATTAAATTATTGATTTTAGTTAAGGGTATTTAAACCATAATGACGTCACAATTTTAATACACATGTTTTGCACAGACTGTAACGTCATAAAGGTTTAAATGCCCTTAAATCTTGAATAAAGTAAAACAATATTTTTAATGGAATAAAATAATATATTTATTATTTCTCATTTACAAATATTCAAAATTATATATTATTAAACGATATTAAGATATTAAACACAATATTTTTGTCTGAAACCTCGCTGACAGCAAATTAATTTACAAACAATTTTGAACAAGCATTTAAAAACATTCTCATAAAAAGCAAAGTGTTTATTCACACAGATGATTTGTGATTTTAACATTAGTACCATTTGCTTAATATTTATTACTATATAATAGAATACAAATTTATATAACCAAACATTTTTTCTTAGTAATTGTTTTAATAGTAAATAAATTTCTATAAATAATTATTTTTCATTAATTTAAATATTAACAGATTTATGGACTAAGTTGGATGTCATGAGATATAATTTTGGCTTTTTTTAAATTCTTCAAGCTGAGTTTCGCGATATCTCGCAACTTTTGTATTTTTGTTTTTGATAAACATAGCGAAACAAAAAGTTATCCTAAAAATAGTACATTCGGAATAGGGCAAATGTATTCAAGTTTTTTAATCTTAAGATAAACCGAAATTGTTTTAATTTTATTAGTATCAATGATTGATAAATTTTTCGCACATGACGTAATTTTCTTGTAATATTTACATTGATCTTCGAAGGCATTTTCTGTGGTAAGAGCACTGTAAACTGTAAATTCAGTTTTATTTGTTTCGTAAACTAAAAAATTGTGAATTTTTATAAATGAACCGTTCTCCAATTGCGCATGAGTGTTGTCTGATCGAGTTTGTTTACATGTTGCTGTTAAATATATACATTTGTCTTTTGACATTCTTTTATAACAATTGGTATTCTGAGGTAGGTGAAATAAGTCTATTAGATTTTGGCGGACTTGCTTAGAAGTTCCAAAATATCGAGCTGAATTTAATTTAAATGTTTTTTTTTGTCGTTTTTCCTGATAAATTTGAATATAATTCTTTTACGCGAATAGAAGATTGGGGAAGAATTGAATGTCTCAAAATTGTGTCACATTTTTTCATTGATAAGCTGCGACACACTTGGTTTATAACACCTTTTGCAGCTTTTATGGTGTTTAATAGTTCACCGTTAGCAGTCTCAAATGGATAGGTAGTGTGGGTAAATGAAGGACCCCAGTTACCCAGTGAAGTTACCCAATGAAGTGCTTGGTGGACATTATACGTCATTGCCGACTTTGTATAATACTCTTCTGTGTATACGACAAATCTTTTTATAAGACCTTCTAATCTTTCAAGATCATATCTTGTAATAGTCTTTTGAATAGATATATATGTAGCTTCAACAAACAAAGCCCAGTGTTGAACATACTTCTCTTCTAGATATAAGGTAAGAATGGGTAAACTGTAATAGAGAATCCAGTTTTCCCATTCTTTACCTTTCCAGAATGCTCTGTCCTTTAATGATCGAGTCAGCCTCATTGCTTAATTTGGAACTGAAATTTCACATAAAAGCTTGTCGATGTCTTTTATCTCTAATGAAGTTATCGTTTTTGCCAAAGGTGAATTTTTCTTGGTGAACCAATATTCACCGAATTGTTTAGCTATGCCCAATCTGGAGAAATGGAGATCATCAGGTACAAAGCCGGAAACAATATTGAACTTTTGCAAGTTAATAAGAGGTGATACATGCTGCACTCCAAATTTATTTAAGTTTCTAGTTGAAGATGTGGCCGATTCCTGAGATCTAACAAGTAACTTCATACATTCTACCATATTCTGTTCAGTTCTATCTTCTGGTATAGTAGTTAAAATAGGGTATTTCCAAGAACCTGTATTGCCGTCAGCAATTTTAACATGTTCACCTTCATGTCTGCACCAAGCACAACCGTAGTGGCCGTTATATTGAATTAATCCTTGCATAATAGCACGGGCGACGGAGTCGACGCAACAACAAATTGCATACCCTTTAATAAGTAGCATTTCTCCATTTATGTCACATTTAATACCAACGTCAGCTAACTCATTCATCTGTTCCACAAATGCATGAAGAAAAACGTTCATGTCAGGCTTTCCTTTTCCGAACCATAAGCCACAAAGGATGAGTTCAGAACCTCTAACGTCAATGGGTATTTCGTTGATCATTAAATAAATCGGATAAGCAGAAATGGTTGAACTTTCAAATCTCGAAGCTCCATCGGAATTAAACACAAAAGATACATATTGTGTCCGAAATTCAGGGTCTAGACTGTTCACAAATTTTATATACTCTTTTCCATCATAAATATCTTCGTAAATATTATTTTCATGAAACCTTTCTCGCATAATAAAATTATAGTAATCTGAATGACGTTCCAACAATTCTCGAATATCAAACTTGACATCGAATGTGACGTAAAAATTTTCAAAACATTCACTAAGTAAAATAATTTTGTTACAATTGGGACATTCTTTTTGTCGATCAAGTCTCTGAAAAGTATCTACATATGCCCCACAATCTGGACAAATGGCATGATAAGTTACGAAGTCTGTTGAAAAGAGTAGTTTATCTACCTTGTATCGGGTCTCCGGTAATATACATTTGGCAAATGTTGTATTAACAGTTTTAAATAACTGTGTTACAGCAGAATGTGTAAGTCAGTTTACAATAGCAAACTTCAAATAAACCATAAGAAGTTCTCCACGACTTATATCTGCCGGTACCGAAATAATATCCAAGATATCTTCCGATTTGAGAGTCTTATGAAGTTCATTGCTCCCTACAAGTAAATCGATGATCTCCTTACCATCTTCATCTAGTGGTCTATTCTCATCATTATTTCTCACTGGAAACTCATGATCTTCTTCTTCTTCGGAATAAACGACATCTTCTTCATCTGTAACTTCAGAATCACTACCATCAATAATATTATCCAAAGTTTCGTTGTCGTCATGGTTTTCACTTTCAGCATCATTACTGTTTTCATTATCCGTATTGTAGCGTTCTATGAAAGGTCAAGCTTCTAGAAGCATCTATAAACAAAGAAAATTATAACATATATAATGTGAACAAAATTTTGTGATAAATAACAAAATGGCGGGGGGTAAATTTTCCCAAAAAAATTTTTCCCAATATTATATTTCCCAAAACAAAATTTTCCCAAGCAAATCATTTTTCCCAATATTTTACTTCCCAAAAAAATAATCCAACATTGTCCACCAATCTGTTCGAACTAGAATTTATTCAAACTATTATTTTTTCAAATTATTATTTTTTCAAACAAAAATTTATTGTAACCATTATTTTTTCGAAATAGAATTAACTCAAACTATATTATTTTTTCAAACTAGAATTTATTGAAATTAGTCTTTTTTCGAAATTTGAAACTATTAATCTGTCGAAGTAGAATTTATTCAAACTACAATTTTTTAAAACTATTATTTTTTGAAACTACAATTTATTAAAAGTATTTTTTTAAAACAAAAATTTATTTAAACTATTATTTTTTCGAAATAGAATTTATTGAAATAAGAATTTTTGAAAATACTATTTATATTTATTCAAACTATTATCTTTCTAAACTTGTTACGTATTTACAATCACTTGGACATTACGTTCGAATGTGATTATTTACTACTAATTTGGCAATAAATATACATTTTGGAAAAAATATAACATTGGGAAAATTTTTTGGGAAAATTATTTTTTGGAAAATCCAGCATTGGGGAAAAAATATTTTGGGATAAACTGTTTTGGGAAAAGCTTTTTTGGGAAATGGATTTTGGGAAAATTGTCCACCAATCTAACAAAATATTTATTATCTAGAATAAATAATATTAATAGGGGAATATTTGCTTTGACCTAATCATGTGATGTCAGTTTTGAAAAATTCAAAATAGAGGATCCAAATGATGCACATTCAAATTAAAAATCGATTAAATTTCTTTTCATCTTGTAACTTCAGGATTTTTGGGGTAGCTGTATACAAATTTGATATTAGTTTTAAAATATTTAATGAAACAAATAACACTTATAATATAAATTTTTTAATAAGTCCCTCAGCAGGTAAATATTTCTTTTAGTTAAAATAACCAACACTAACGATTCCAAAAACAGGTAAGTTTTGGTTTCAATAAAACAAATGGGAGATTGTCACTGAGACTTTAACGATTTCCTTCATAGATAAGTATCGGATGAAATGAAACAAATGATAATCTTCACCACTAAATCTCCAACGATTCTAACAAGTAAAATTATACAGGTAGCCCTAAAACAGATTGTTGGATACAAGACTTTTATTCTTTTGTTGTTATTATTTTCGATTTTGCCTTCTGTAACTCTGAAAATACCTGAATATTGATTTTCAAGCCAACTCAGTCGATTTTTAATTTTCATGTCCGCTATATTGTGCGCAATTTTGTGAACTGGAAGACTTATGTCAGATTCGTATTCAGCAATTTCAAATAAGTAAAATAAATTTCCCTTTAAGAAATTCGTAAGGATAAGAAGAAAATGGATTTTTTAAAAAAAAAGAAGCAATAATTTCTATATATCTAGTGTCAGAATTTCTCAAACAGATCACCTAAAGGTACAAATTTTTTTTAACCAAAATATTTTTTTTTACTCTTAAGGGGAGGTTCCCATTGCGGGAGTCAAAAAAATTGATTTCTTTTTTATTGTATTTTTTTAAAGCTATATATATGTAGAATATGTGTGTATAGTGATTTTTTGATCCGAAGAATATTTTCGTTTTAATGGAGTCTTGAACTCATCGCTGTCCTGAGCACTGAGTAACAAATGTCAGGCAAATCGAATCAATTTTTAAAAATTTTGCAAATCTGACCTCAGAATCGTAAAGAGCGACCCAAAATACCTATAGATATTTATCATATACGCAAATTGAACAAAGAATTGCAAAGAATACAATTATTGCACAAAAATGTTTCTCAAACTTTAAACGCGTCTTTCTCGAAACAAGATTTTTCAAACTGGTGGGCATCGTAGCGTCTAAACTATTTAATCAATCAACTTCGGGTTTGCGGCTAATTAAAGGTAACTAAATTCTACTAGGGTTATACCTATAATATGATAAAATTGTTAACAAAAGAGATTTTTACAAGAGGTCAAATATGGAAAAATAATGCAAAAACGAAGTTTTTTCTAAAAATGTGTCCGCCATTTTGTCATTTTATTAACTTTTTAACTATTTTTTAGGTATAACCTATTCTTTAGGATCCCTGTAAAAAAAAAAGTATTGGGAGGTACGGGATTCCGTATTGCAAGTGCCAACCTGCCAATGCGGTATTCGCGAAATACCGCATTGGGTGTCGTGGTGAATACGGAAATCAAAGGGTCCCAATGCGGTGCAAGTTTTAAGCTTTAAAAAAAACGAAAATACGTGACAGGAGGAAATAATTAGTGTCAGTGCAGAAATATGCGAGTTAAAGGAATGAGAAAATAATAATAGTGAGTGTAAAAATGAAACTTTAAGAAAAAAAGGTAAGTTGAACTGTCAAATATGAGTCCAATGCGGCGTAGGCTGCTTTCAATGCGGTACCCAATCGGTACATAGTGCAAGTCGCCAGAAGAGGGCAGAAGCAAGCAGAGCGAATCGAGCGAACACAGTGGCCCAGCTGACATATGATTTGCATTACATTACTTTCCAATTTTTTATTTTATAACCACGTTTCTGCATGAAGCTAAACAATATTTTCGATTATTGTAATTTAGAAGATGCTTACCAATTGTACGTTGGCAGATTTAGTGAAAAGTGTCTGTGTACGGAGACAAATGTGTTAGAAAATGTTTGTTTACCTATTTCACACCATTCAAACCAGTCAAATTTGCTTTTGCTGTGGCGCATTGAAATCAGCCTACGCCGCATTGGACTCATATTTGACAGTTCAACTTACCTTTTTTTCTTAAAGTTTCATTTTTACACTCACTATTATTATTTTCTCATTCCTTTAACTCGCATATTTCTGCACTGACACTAATTATTTCCTCCTGTCACGTATTTTCGTTTTTTTTAAAGCTTAAAACTTGCACCGCATTGGGACCCTTTGATTTCCGTATTCACCACGACACCCAATGCGGTATTTCGCGAATACCGCATTGGCAGGTTGGCACTTGCAATACGGAATCCCGTACCTCCCAATACTTTTTTTTTACAGGGATGTCACCTTTATAAAAAATTTTGAGTTTTTGTTTTAGACTAAAAATTGTGCAGTGTAGAATGCCCACCGTTTTTCCTATTTAAAAAAACATTATTTTCTAGATGCGCCATATTGGCCGCCATTTTGCATTTTTTTGAAAATGAAATATATATTTTAAAAGTTCAAGAATGTATCTTTATTTAGAAAAAAAATTACATCGTTAAGTCATAGCCGTTCCTCGCAAAAAATTGTCAAAGTTTGTGTTTATGTTGGCCTCCGCAATGAGAACCTCCCCTTAATATGGTTAAAAAACTCCCTAAAAATATCAAGCGAAAAAAATTTCTTTGTAAAAGTTATTAACAATTGAAAATTAACAAATTTTTTTCTCGAGTTCCAATTGACGGATTTAAAAATTAAAATATGTGTTTCTTTCGTCTTGAATTGATTTCAATTATTTGCAACGAAAAAATAAAAAAATAAACATGATTTTCTTTAAAAGTATTGTAAATTGTTAACTTTGAGTAACAAAAAAATATGAACAATTTAAAATTCAAAAATTGGTTGAGAGGGATCTCTTAGAAATTTTATCCCCTTTCATTTAAGACCAAGACCATCAAAATCCAATAAAATTCGTAGGCTTCATACAATTTTGAACAGTAAATTGTACAAATGCCAATGTGCACGGGGCACATTGGCACAAAACAAACCAAAATTTTAATTTTTAAATCCGTCAATTGGAACTCGGGAAAAAAATTTGTTAATTTAGCAGTACTAAACAATTCAATTGTTAATATATTTTACAAAAAATTTTTTTGCTTGATATTTTTAGAGATTCTTTGTAACCATCAAAAGAAACCGTCAAAAAAATATATTTTTATCCCACATGGAGGTCGAGGGCGCCCTCGACCTCCACTCGTGTCACAAAAATCACCGTAAAGAAATGGCTGCCTTTATCCTCTTGTTGCTTAATATACTATTTGGTTCAAAGGAACATTTTTTAGTTTTGAGTGATCCGTTTGGGAAATTCTGACTCGACTATTTGTTTACAATGATTTTATTATTATCAAATTGTGATTCAAAATTTTTTTAGACTTGTTTATTTATTAGGAAAATGACACACCTTCACCTAAAAAACTAAAACTATAATTAGATCAACACAAAAATTTTTGTAATATTTTTTAAACCTTGTAGAGTAAGTTTGCATACTTAAAAATTTTCCTATTACAAATATTTTATTAGAATAGAAAAAAAATTCTAAATGGCAACAATTTTAAAAAAAATGTTGTTCTTGTTTTATTACTATTGAAGTAAGTTATATATTATAATGAAATATTATAATACACTAATAGCATAATTACTTTTAAAAATAATTGGTAAAAAAACTATAGCTTCTTGTTTTTTCATTAGTCACGTCAAAATCAGTGGGTCTTGTCTATAATGTTAATTATACATAAGAAAATTTAAGGATAATTCATTGTGTTGAGGTCTTTTTGTCACTGTGTTCCTGAATTAATCATTATTGTCATAAAAGAAATCGACATGGAAAGTAAAATGGAAAATCACAATTTTTTTTAGAAGTTATTTATCACTAAGAGTACTTTTATTGTATGTATATCCATTGTCCGTATCATTACTGAGATGAAAAATTTTAATAAAATTTCTTTGCTTTTGAAGTTCTATTTGTTATGTACACAAAATGAAAAGCGTTATCTAATTATTTTTTTGTACTTCGTTTTCAAAAAGGTTTCAGTCTTAAATTTAATTTTTACAGTTCAAGTATTTCAACATTGATATACTTACTTCGTGTTCTGAAACATCTTTATTAATTTCCATATCTTCGAGTGCAGAAACATCTTCTCTAATTTTTATATCTTCGTGTTCAGAAACATCTTCACTACTTTTTATATCGACATTAGTCTGATCCTTACTCTGAAAAAATTGAAAGCAGTATGTATATACCTGTAGGAGACGTGTTAGAAACTAGTTAGATATATTAATTTGAGAGCAGGCATATCACAATTAATAAAGATGTCTTATTTTACAGAAAAATTAAATCCAGGGTGTCTACTATTTTTGTTCAACAAAATTCCCGGTTATTTCCCGGTTTTTTTCTCATCAAATTTAAATTTATTCAATTTTAAACATAAATAAATCTACAAATTGCTTCAAAAATTTTTATTTAAAATTTTATGAAAAATAAAATTCTTTTGACAAGTTTCTTTAAATGTTTTGAAAATAATGTTTTTTAATAATTTTAATTAGAAATTTGGAAAATAATTGAATGAAACAAAGAAATTTTTCAATTTTTTAAAATAATCTTGGCTGTTTTCAATTATAATTGAAAATTTGATTGATTCAATTTTATTTAAATGTATTGCTACTAATTGAATTTCTGCAAAGAATTTTACTATATATAAAAGTAATATTTGAATTCTTCAAAAGAATGTTATAATTTATAAAAATAATTAAATGTTTGCGTAGAATTTTATAGAAATTTATGAAAATAATTGTATTATTGTGATGAATTTTGAAAAAAATAATATTCAAAAGAATTTAGTAAATCTGAAGAGTTTTGCTATTTATGTAAATAATTGGATTCTTTCGACGAATTTTAATGAAATTTTTAAGAAGTAAAATGTTTAATTTGATTAAAATTGTAAAAACTTTGTAATGCAATTCTTTACCAAATTTCATTATTTTCAGTTGAATTTCACAAAATTTCTTTTAATTCAATAATTTTTTTAAAAATTGATTTACATACTATATTTGAATCAGTGACTTATTATTTACTATCAAATTAATTATTTTTAAATAATTCAAATTTGAAGAACAGTATAAATAGATTCGAAAAACAAATTTAAATAATAAAACTTTTTTCATTTGGTGAAAATATTCCCGATTTGGCATAAAATTCCTGGCTTATTTCCGAATTTTTCCGGTTAGTAGACACCCTGCAAATCTGAAGTCTTGATAATTATTATTAGAACTATGTAAAATAGGTTTGTACTTACAGCTCGAAGTTTTTTTGCTGCTTTAATTCTATAACGAGTTGTACGAGGCAATTTTGCATATATAATTATAATTATAATATAATTAGTAATTTTTTATTATTTTTGTCATATTTAGTCTTTGTGTAGCTTAGATACGCACTTTCAATCTCGCCTTTATGAATTGACTGTTAATTGTGGAAATAGATACAGGAAAATCTCTAATTGCATTATAATTTTTTATTAATTTGGCTCATAAAGATGTTTTTTGCTTGTAAAAGTATAATTCTAGCACCGCGTAATAAAAGATTAGAATAATTTTCAGTTTTAACGTAAACAATTTTTATTTTATTAATATTAGCAAATTATTTCTTCATAAAAAAATGTTTTTTTAACTAATTTAAATTATTTTGATTTCCCGGTCATTTTTTAGAGAAACGTATATTTCAATTGTTTTTTCTAACCTTTTTAAATAAATTTTTGACATAGCTTTCTGATTGTGCGTGGTAAAATGAAAGAAAGAAAAGAAATTAGTGTTCAAATTCGAGTTAAAATACAAACCTTACGAGATGAAGGTTACTCTCAAGGGAAATTGCTAAAAAATTAAATATTTCAAAAGGAGGTGTTTAATATTCTCTTGAAAGGTACGCTAAAACTGAAAATTTTTCAAATCGTTTAGGACGAGGCCGCAAAAAGTGTACTTCTGCAAGAGAAGATAATCACGTAGTTCATATGAGCAAAATGAATAGAAAATTAACAGCACCAGATTTAAGAGAAAGTTTAAATGCAACGAGAGATTCTCCCATATCTATTACCACAATTAAAAGGCGGATAAAAAAAGGCGGGATTGAACGGACGCATCTCAGCTAGAAAACCTTTGCTACGTCCAATTAATAAAAAGAAAAGGTTAAGATGGGCAAGAAAATATATAAAATGGACAACAAATGATTGGAAAAAGGTTTTGTTCACTGACGAGTCAAAATACGAATTATTTGGTGGGAAGCGGCGAGTATATGTACGAAGAACTAATGAAGAACGAATGATGGACCAATGCATTACACCAACAGTGAAACATGGAGGCGGTTCGATCATGGTATGGGGTTCTTTCGGAAATGGTCAAGTCGGTGATCTATTCAAAATTGAAGGAATAATGAAGAAAGAAGAATACCATAGTATTTTAGTGAGGCACGTTGTTCCATCGGGACACCGAATAATTGGGCAATCTTTTTATTTACAACAGGACAACGACCCTAAACACACCTCAAAGTTGTGTATAAATTATTTAAATAATAATAAAAAGGCGAAGAAATTAAAACTACTGGATCATCCCCCACAATCCCCAGATTGCAATCCAATCGAGCTCCTGTGGGATGAAGTTGATCGTGAAGTCCGTAAAAGAAGAACCACAAATGTTCACCAGCTTTGGAACGAAATGCAAGACGTCTAGGAAAACATACCGGAAACTTATTCAAATAAACTAATTGTAAGAATGCCGAGAGTATGTGCAGCAGTTATTAAAGCAAAAGGTGGATATTTTGAAGAATCAAAAATTTAATGTAAATTTAGTGTTTTTTTGTTGTGTTGCGTTTTAATAAATTCAAATTTTATACAAAATTTAAAAATATTTATTAATTGAAAATAAATAAAAAGTATAAAAAAATTCTCACATATTATGTAAATATTTAAAAATTTATTTATATTTAATTTTTAATTTACTAAAATTCTAGTTAATTAATTTATTTTTAATTTAGAGAAATTTATAAATTTATAATATTAATAATTTTGAAAAATTATTTAATGTTCATCAAATTACATTAAAAATAATAATTTTTAATAAAAAAAACTGTAAAATGTGTTCAAATTACGGTTTTATTTAAAGAATCTCATATAATTAATAATTAATAATTAAAATTAATAATTAATTTTAATAATGGGGCCCGTTTTTGAAAAAGCGTCCTATTCGGCCCTGGCTATGAGGCGCGATGTGACTGTTTTGCTTGAATGGTTGTTTGCTTGTCAATCGTGCAGACCTTTTTAAAATCTTCAATATCTTTTAAACCACCTAATATTTTTTAAGCTACTTAGTTTACTTTTAAAGAGGAGATCTCAAGCTTTATTATATGTGAATTTGAATTTTTTTTCTAACCTCGTTTAGAGCAATCCTGAACTTGAAGTTAGATAATAGAATTTTCAAAAATCAGAAAACTAGACGATATTTCTTACACTCTAACTCAGTTTTTATTTAACGAATAGTTTTGAACTTTAGCACATTTCACGCAAAATTTTATAAGATTTCCAATGGTTATTTTTTAAATTTTCTAGACTTATTTTAACTGAAATATTATCAAAAAACGAGAGACATGTTTTTAATACGAATTTTGTAAGTGGACTGACAATTCTAGCCGGTACTGTATCTAGAAAAGCACTATAAATACTTGTTGGGGTGCACAGTGGTTCAGAAATCCAAAAAGTTGGCCAAAAGTCAAAATTTAATTTCATAATTTTTATTGCTTAAATAGTCGTAGTAGGACCCCTAGAGTTGTTTAAGGTCTTTAGTAGGGTTTGAGTTTCCTTTTTATATTCAGATTAGCCTTCCTGATTCATTCTTTCAGATCGCGCACAAAAATTGCACGTTTTGCGAAAAAAGCAGTTTTTTTGTTAGTGCACAGTAATGGATTAACTAATTTTAAAACCGTAAAATGGATTCAACTTAGAAAAGTAAGTATTTTCAGAGAAGTATTTGTTTATAATTAATGATAAAACGTTTCGGACAACTGCAAACATCAAAATTACAAGGAGAGAAGAAAGTAGTTAATCTTACTCAGCCCTGAGTCATAGTTACTAAACAATATGGTGACATTTTCGTTCAACAAAACAAAAAGTAAGCTTCACTAAACGGTAGTTTAGTTACCAAGACTACCAATTTGATAAGTAACGTCTACGATATGAACTGTCATATTTAAGTTTCTGTTTACAATTTACAAAAATAAAAATTAACCTCTTTTGTAATAAATATGAGAGTTATTAAAACTTGCTAAAAATAATTTTGTCAAATATGGTATTAATTAAATAACTAAATATTAATTATTTCCCGAGAATTTTTGTTTGATGGTGATCGCAATGAAAATCAAGAAATATTTTATAAAAAAGAACTGACGGCGATATAAGGTTAAAATACTTAATTAATTTAAAAATTATAATTGTTATAATTGTTTAGTTTAATGAAGAAAATTATAAAATATACACTACCGGCAAAAATTGTCGGTACGAACGATGGGCGAGCTACGAAAAGTTGCTGCCGAAATTAAATTAACATATTTTATTATTGAAAAATGATAGAAACTTGGTTCTTGGATCGTTTAAAAGACAATTAAATTCTGCGTCGTTTGATATATAAATGAAAATTATTTGATATTTTTGAGAGATTTTATCACCTAAAAGATTTTTAAAAAAAATTGATTAATTTTTCTATTTTTGTGCACCATGTTTGTGTGGCTGCACATTCTAGAAAAATTTAGAGAAAATTTTTAAACTCTAGCAACATAATCTTTAAAGTCTCTGCTTTTATTTAAGCCTTGAAAATTGAAAATCCGTTCAGTAGTTTTTGAAATATCTAAAAAAATGTCTAAGCATGTTGTTTTATAATTTAGGCGGTGATACACACTTATTGCACTCTCGCTGCTCACCTGGTTCGATGCAGCAGGGCCGAATAAGCGGCATATAGAGTGGGGTCATATTTGGGGCCCTTTTTAAGTTTTTTGTAATTTTAGATTTAATATTTATTAAAAATTTAATAATTGTTAAAGTTAATTATTATATATATAAATAAGTTATCATTTTACAAACTTTCATGATCGAATAGTCGTTTATTTCTACGTACAAATTTTCACTTTTCTAACTTTTTTTCTTAAATTAAACGACTATTTGATCATGAAAGTTTGTGAAATGATAACATATTTATATATATAATAATTAACTTCAATAATTATTGAATTTTTAATGAATATTAAATCTAAAATTACAAAAAACTTAAAAAGGGCTTCAAATATGACCCCCACTCTATATGCCGCTTATTCGGCCCTGCCGCAACGAACCGGGTGAGCAGCGAGAATGCAATAAGTGTGTATCACCATCTAAATTATAAAACAACATGCTTGAACATTTTTTTAGATATTTCAAAAACTACTGAACGGATTTTCAATTTTCAAGGCTCAAATAAAAGCAGAGACTTTAAAGATTATGTTGCTAGAGTTTAAAATTTTTCTCTAAATTTTTCTAGAATGTGCAGCCACACAAACATGGTGCACAAAAATAGAAAAATTAATCAATTTTTTAAAAAATTTTTTAGGTGATAAAATCTCTCAAAAATATCAAATAATTTTCATTTATATATCAAACGACGCAGAATTTAATTGTCTTTTAAACGATCCAAGAACCAAGTTTCTATCATTTTTCAATAATAAAATATGTTAATTTAATTTCGGCAGCAACTTTTCGTAGCTCGCCCATCGTTCGTACCGACAATTTCTGCCGGTAGTGTATGTTTTTTTTATATTTGTGGCATAATTAAATAAACAGTTTAAAATAAATTTTTATAATTATAATAACAATAACCTAATTTAATAGTTATTGTAATAATAAGTATAAATAATAAGTATCATAGCAAATATAAATGTTTTGAAAACTGACATTTTATCAAGATTTCTTTTGATTTTTTTAAAGTTTTTTAATTAATTAAAAATTTTAATATATTTTTTATCTAAATTAATAATCTGATTAAAAAATCTGAAATAGAATCAGTTTTGTTTGCTTTACTAAGCAGACATTAATCTTTACTACTATGTTTAGTTCGATCGACAACAAAAATTCAGTTATCGCAACTCAAATTTTCTTACTAAACTTGTAATAGTACAACCCACTATAACTCTTCTCTCCGTGTACATAAAATAATTTACAGAGATACGCAAAGTTTTTCAATAAAGATTTATAAGTTTAAAGTTTTGCGGAGTACTGCCATGTCTGAAATGAAAAAATGTTCGTTATACGCACATTTAAAGTATATGTGAAGTTTAGCTACCAAAAGCTGCCAAGATAAGATAGACACACAATTGAATGTGAACAAACACGAAGTACAAAAAATTAAGAAAATTGCATAAAAGTGAAAATTTCGTTACATTTCATTTATGATCAGTTTTGCCTGTCTGATTCGTTCCGTATCAGAAAAATATTACGTTTCGCGAAAAAAGTTATTATTTGTTAGTGCATAGTGTCGTAATGGATTAACTACATTGAAATCCCAAAAATGGATTTAACTCAAAAAAGTAAGTATTTTCAGAAAAGTGTAAAAAATAATGAATGTAAATAAATTTAAAAAACAATAACAAACTAATAAAATATAACAAAAATAAACGAATTTGAACCAAATAAATACATAAATATTTAAAAAATTAAAATATTATATTTTTTCGTTTTATTTTTCCAGATTCTGAAGAAACATCAATTTTTTTAAGTAAAAAAGAAATCTTCCTAGCCACTAAAGAAAATTTGGCCGATGATTTTCAAAGTCAGTGTGCGCTTATTGAAAAACAACTAACAGAGAAATGTGGAATTCCTTTTACATTGTCAACAAGAGATAAAGTTTGCATTAAAGCATTATTTGCATCATTTAAAAGAAAGTGGAAAAACTCAAACAGGACTCTTGATGTGTTCATCAGAAGACATGATCAATGGCTCTGGAGAGTCCATTGAAACCGAAAAGGTATCGAAAATCATTTGAAAAACCGCCGGAAAAAGTGTTTTCTAATGTTAAATTTAATTAAAAATAATTTAACTAAAAGCCAGTATTGTGGAATACGATCCGCAAATCGAAACAAAAATCCCAGACTTTATCCGACTTATAATGAAATAGTAGTTGCTAAAAAACAATGTTATCCAAATGACTCTGATATCTGTATAACCGAAATGAAAGCCGAAGTAAATCTGCCAGCTGTTTTAAATATAACGATTGAACGGATACTTTTATCACAACCAGATGTTTTGCTAAAATTTTCGTCAAATAAAGTAAATAATTTACATTTAATTGCGATGTGGAGTTGCGATGGAATTTCAGGACAAAGTAAGTACAAACAAACATTTGAAGACGATGACGGACAAAAAACGGATAAAAATATTTTTTTACGTCTCTAGTTCCATTGCGACTTGCATTTCTTGGTTCGACCAGCACTGAGAATGTCCTAGTTTGGGAAAATCCAGTACCCTCTTCACCTAGATATTGTAGACCCATATGTATTGAATTTGTGCGTGAGAGCGTAGAAACTACAAAGAATGTATTAAATAATATTAAAGAGCAGGAAAAAAATCTTCAACCGTATGAAAAAACATTAGAAGGAAAAATAATTAATGCTACTTTTACCATAGCCTTAACAATGATTGACGGAAAGGTTTGTAACTCTATTGCTGATACTTCATTTGCTCAAAGGTGTTATCTGTGTGGATGTACTTCGAAACAATTTAATGATATCGATAATCTTTTGTCAAAAAAATCGAAGAGAATTATTTACAGTTTGGCATTTCTAGTTTGCATGCTTGGATACGATCGCTTGAATGTTTCTTACATCTTTCATACAAATTGACTGTGAAAAAATGGCAAGCTCGCGGAAATATTAAAGAAATCGTCGAAATTAGGAAAAAAGAAATTCAAAAAGAGTTCCGCATCAAGTTAAGGCTTTTGGTAGATCAGCCGAAACCAGGATATGATAGTACAAATGACGGAAACACAGCTTGACGTTTCTTTCAAAATGCTTCAGTTTCGGCCCAAATTACAGGCATTGACTTAAATTTGATTCAACGGTTCCATGTCATTTTGCAAACAATTTCATGCGGCATCAATGTTAACGTTACAAAATTTGAAGAATACGCTTTAACGACAGCCCGTCAGTTTGTACTGTTATATCCTTGGTAATACATGCCAACTTCGATCCATAAAATTTTAATCCATGGCCATAACATAATAAAACATTCTTTGCTGCCTATAGGACAAATGTCTGAAGAGGCACAAGAATCTTGCAATAAGATTATAAAGAAAACCCGTAGAGACTTTACGCGTAAATGTAGTCGAAAAAAAACTATGAAAGATATTTTTTTACGTCTCTTTGTTAAGTCCGATCCCCTCATGTCTGCTGTCAGCAATGTCAACGCAAAAAGGAAGAGCAAGCAATTGTCAAAAGAAGCACTTTCTTTATTAAATATGTCAATTGATGTCGAAATTGACCAATGTAGTGATTTTTTGAGTGATGATGATGAAAACAATGAGTCGAGCGACATCAAATAGTTGTGTTTCTCATTTTTATATTGGTAGGAAATAAGTAGATAAATGTTAATCGATATTGTCCTTACCTGTGACGAAATAAATAAATAATATATATTAAACATAATGTTTTTGACACATTTTATCCGCCATTTTTTTTAATAATATAAAATTCGAAATCAGGGACCTCAAAAACCCCCTAGCACCAATTTATATAAAAATTGAATTATTTTTTGTACTTTAAGTCCGCCATATTGGATCCGCCATTTTGTTTTTTTGGAAAATAATATCAAATTCGAAATCAGAGACCTCAAATACCCCCGAGTAACGAATTTTAGAAAGATTTATTCATTTCTTTGACTTTTGGCCAGGTTTTTGGCGATCTGGACCACTGTGGGGTGGCGAGTACTAGTACTCGTCTAACGAAGAATTTTGTCGATATCTTTTTTTATTTAATTGTTATAAACAATAATAAAATCTAATGTATTAAAAAATTGAAAAAAATTCGAGAATTTTTTTTTTTTGGCGTAAGAATTTTTTATTGACAAAATTCTTCGTCAGACGAGAGTCAATACTTAGATGACAACCATATTTAGTTTTTTCGTTTCCGATCACCCAGATGTGAGATTTTATGTACACCGTTTGGGCACCTAAAAAAGACAGGCTTGCGCATGAAGGAGTGTCACGACGGCAATTTTGAATATTTTGACTTAAAATTTTTTTTACAACTACTTGAATATATAATAAAGATTTTGGTTAAATTTAAATTAATGTACCAATCATATTTTGTTAGAAAAAAATCCACTAAATCAGCCTATTTTTTCCCCTGTTACAGTAGACTTCCCCCTTAAATGCTTACGTAATACTTGAATGGACCCTAAGACTTTGAGTAAGACTCTGACTATGACTTGAATAAGGCCCAGTGTGCAGTAAGATGTCTTAAAGATATCCTAAGAACGTCTTAAACCGTTTTTTATCCTACATGCACAAAAATGACGCTTTTAGATAGCTGTCGACAGGGTGTAAAGTCATTCATTTGTTTGACCCTATGAAAATGGCGTTCAATTTTACCCTAGGGTAAAAATAACAGAAGTTTCCATGCGTAATTTTAGCCCTAAGGTAAAAATGAACACCTCAACATGTTTAGCATCTAAACTACTTCTATTAACTCATACACATTTATCATCCCACCCACATTTTCTCTACTCCCTTTCGATCCTTTCAACCTTCTCACTTTCTTTCTCTCATTTCTCTTCTTCACAATTTCTACTATCATGCACCTTTACCTCAAGTACTCTTCTAGTATTTTCCCTCACACAATGTTTTATCTAAATACATTCTTTACCCTTTCGTACCACTCTTCAATTCCTTCTTTCATTCCATGCTATCTCTTTCAACAACCATATAGGTCAACAAAAAAAGACTTACTTTTTTTATGAGATATCGGAATGGTTTCCGATGTATTTTTGGACGCTGAACACGATCCCGACTTCCAAAATTGCCCATCACATCAGGATTTTCAGAAAAGTGGGGGTAAAGACCCCAAAAACGCTTTTTTGAGGATTTAAAAAATTTTTTTTCTTTTTAACCTGACGTGCTAGAGACTTTCACAAGGTCTTAAATTAAAGCTTGTAATATGCACTACAAGACCCATATCCATAAATTAAAAAAAAATTAAAAGTTTTTTCAAAAAATGGGGTTGAAGACATCAAAAATATGTGTTTTTGGATTGCTTTAATAGACTCCATTCCATTGCTTGGATTCGCTTGAAAGTTGTTACTCCAGGGTTTTTGGGGTCGCTGATTACGAATTTGCCATTTTGAATTTTTGAAAACTAATATCGGATTCGTAATCAGTGACCCCAAAAACCCTAAGTAACCATTATCAATCGAATCCAAGCAATTGCAAGAAGTCTATTAAAGCAATCCAAAAAACACACATTTTTTAGTGTCTTCAACCCCATTTTTTGAAAAAAATTTTAATTTTTTTTAATTTTATGGATATGGGTTTTGAAGTGCACTTTACAAGCTTTAATTTAAGACCTTGTGGAAGTCTCTAGCACGTCAGGTTAAAGAGAAAAAAAATTTTGAAAATCCTCAAAAAAGCGTTTTTGGGGTCTTTACCCCCCACTTTTCTCAAAATCCTGACGTGATGGGCAATTTTGGAAGTCGGGATCGTGTTCAGCGTCCAAAAATACATCGGAAACCATTCCTATATCTCATAAAAAAGTAAGTCTTTTTTTGTTGACCTGTGTTCTTATCACACTTCCTTTTAACCTCGTTTTCAGCCTCATCACTTCCTTTTTCTCCTCCTCATCACCAACCATAACTTCGGTATACCATTCTCGCCCATTCCAATCGCTCGTACCATTTTGACACTGACACTGATCCCCACCCACGCAAACACTTTTTCCACCTCTCCTTTACCCTTCATTTCACTTACATTCATTACCCTAATCACCACGTTATTTTTTCTTTTCTCTCTTTCTATGACATTCACTCACTGACATTCATCATCTTTTTTATTCACACGTTTCAACTTTTTACCTACAAACTTAAATTCATTGTCCAATGATACACTCCACTTTTGAAACAATTCTAACAAATCCATACAGTCTTCGCACGTCAAACTTTTTCCATTCTTACCTACCCCCTTTCAAGTTTTGGCGCCTCGCTCTCATTAAGGAGCATTCAAACCTCTGCAGGCTGCCTGTCTACGCAGGCAGGAGCAACAACAGTAAGAGAGAAAGTGCATTAAATTTGAATTCACTGACTCTCTTACTCTTGTACATTATCATAGTAACCTGCAGGCAAGTTAACTGCAGAGGTCTGAACGCTCTATTAGACTCACTTCCATATTCACTATTCTCATTACTCGAGTCAGATACTTTAGAAACCTAACTTATCTACCGCAAATAACTTTACTGACTGACTCTGGCACTATCTCTCTTTCTTTTCTCTCACTTCTCACTACCTAACCTTCCAATACCCACTTCTCTGTTTTATCTTCTTTATCACACACACTCACACTATTCCATAAAAGGTTCTTGCACTACCACAATTTCCAGTTCTCACACACTACACTAACCACCCCTTTTTAATTCTTAAAATTGTTAACAAAACTATTAACCTTTCATGAACGTGTATACACCGAAACAGTACCGGAAACGGAAGCCAGTTAAGGGGGAGTGACACCTTTGAGGTGCCTTTTGAACCTGTTTTTCATGAATTTTTTTAAGACACAGGAATAAAGTAAACAAAACTTGGTTTCGAGGACTTTATTTATTAACTTTTTAAGTTTACGAAAATATATTTATACATAAAAAAGGTTTAAATTTGTTGCCTACAGAGCGAAATTTTTTCAAAATATTTATTGCCAAAAAAAACAAACAAACCAATAAAAATCCGCTACGTACTCAAAAGCATTAGTAAATGACGAACAAAAAAAACTTTGGCCGAAGGCAATCCGATCAAAACTGTTCTGGCTAGATTGCCCACCGTTTTGAAAAATGTCATTAAAAAAAGCACATTTAAACTTATGTAAGGTGAAAACATGAAAAATGAAACCACTGTTAATGTACAATGTCTGCACCATATAAGTGATTTTCTACATTAATATTTCCTTCATTTACATCCTTTAGAGCAATTTGAAGCTGTCTTTAGTTATTTTTGAGCTGATACGATAAGAAAAAAAAGACAATGGCGCTAAAAATAACTCGAAGCGCTCTTAAACACCTTTCACAGATTTCGATTTTTTTCACATAAAATAACTTTGAAATTACTTCTCATGATATAATTTCTATTCTACACCTCATAAAGTATCGTTTAAACAAAAAAAATAAATAAAATCAATTTTTTTCGGGTGAAAGGTGTCACTCCACATTAATAATAATTTTAATTTATGCGAATTAATTATTTTATTACTTGATTGATCTGTCACAATTATCGACTTCGCTTGTAAGTTTTATAAAGTTATATTAATAATGCGTATTCCAATATTTTGTTGTGCAAAGACAAAAAAAAACTTCATGAGTTTCATTTCGACGAATATGAATGTTTAATAGACTCTTTTACAATTAAAAGACTGACTGGGAAGTATAGAGTAGAATTCGTGGTGTTAGTCTGAAGGGGTGAGCAAGAGGAGAGAGAGAAATGAAGATAGAGTCGTTATCATAAATTCTTAATCCGAATCGGCGCGTAAAACTGAGAGTTTACCAAGTTTGGTAACATTAACTGTAACAATGTTGCAGTAAGTTCTTAAGGTAACGATGTTGTAATGGCAGTTCCTGCTGTGGAAATTTCTACCGATAAAGTCACCGATGGGACTTACAAGAATTAAATTTTCCCCGAAGGAATTGGACCACTTTGAGATTTAAGGATTCTCAATCCTTTCATTTCTCGCATGAAAATTTTATGGTCGTCTTCATTCTAAAGTAAAGTCCATAATATTTTTATTTAAAGTAAACATTATTATTATTGTTATTATTAATTGAAAGAATCAAATCGTTATGAAATACTCTTTGAAAGACTGTAAATAAAATGTTCTAAATTAGAGCTGATTTTCGGTATTAAAATAGAACCAAATGAAGATTTAGTGCCCAAAATTGGTACTTTATTAGTACCTTTCTTTTTACAGTGTAAAACTTGTCCGAACATTATTAAATATGGAGAACATTGTCTATTTTACAAGTAAACAATTAATTTTGGAATAACAGTTAAGAATTTTTAAAAATAAATTCTTCCGTATCATTGAAAACCGCAATATTTAAGATTTACAAAAATTAAAGTTTCCTTAAAATCCACTACAATTTTTCAATTAAACTCTGCAAAATACTTTATGTTTATACCATAGAATAACCTGATAGTATGGTTTCCAGGTTCATGAGTACATTTTATGAACGTAAATAATAATATCAGTATATATTAGTATACGGTGTACATTGTATACATAATTATTGAAATTACGTAAATTTGTGAAGCGAACAGGCTGTTGAATGATTAAACAAAGAACATTAATAACAAAAGATTTCGAGGGAAAATTATCTCCGTTTATATATTTTTGAACAATGAAAATTTAATAAAACGATAAATTTTTTCCCTATTTTTAACGAATGATGAATGAATCTATTAAATACGGGATTAAATAATAACATTTATTAAAAAATAAAAGAAAAAGGAAGTTTGCCAATTTTGTGAATACGAGAGGGCAATTAGGGAAGTTTAATTCAAATTGTACTAGATTACGTGGCAGAAATTAGTCAAAATTAACAAAAGGCTTAGCGACCCGGTCGCATTCAGTGGTCACAATCGTGGCTGAATCGCGATCCACAATTCCGCAAATGGGGCGGTTTGAGTCTTGGAACAAAAGATGTAATAATTCTGGCCTGGATTCTCACTACCTTTATACATATAGATATATATGTATATTCGAGAGTATTCTCGTCTTTACGTAACCCTCTTTGTTTGCAAAACAAACAAGAATCATTTGCTCTCAAGTCCATGTCGCTAACGCTGTGTAAAAGGGGTGGAATTTTAATTACCCGAATATCAATTTATCCTAAATTGCATTACTCCATTTTCGAATTGATAATTTCTTTCTTCGTAATATTCATTTATTCATAAACCAGTTTTTTCGTTTGATATTTAACTTTCATATTCATTAAATTTAAATTCAGTTACAAATATAACAATTATTTTACTTTATAAAAAAAATAAAACGAAAGGCTAAAAATTGTTCCAAATGTAAAATTTATGTTTTCGTTTCAATTTATTCAAATTTGTTTATTGTTGACAATGTAAAGTTTATAAAATTAATTACAAAACTCATCAAAATTAATGAATAATTAAATTTCATATTGTAATGTAAAACTGAGATGGGTTAAAAATAAAATATGTTTTTCAAATATTCTGGTGTAGTGTAAAGGCAAACTTTTAAATATCCAACTCAGGTGAGTACGTATATTGTCTTTAATCTCCTAAGTAACTACTTAGTTTCAAATTTTTACACGTCTTATTCAAATCAACATTTTATTAACTTTTTACTCCACCATTAAAATTGAATATTGAGACTTATAAAACACCCAAGTAACATGTTTCTACACGAATCGCATTAAAATTTAATAATGTATTATTTGCATTAAATAATTTTGTTTATTTATTTATTCACTCGTCTTTTGCCTTAATACTAGCGTTACAAGTGTGCCCGTGGAATTTTTCTTACATACTACTTATATTAAATTTTTGCGTCTACAGAACGGCTTGAAATTAGGAGAACTCGCATTTGCCTGGACCACCCGTCTAATAGGTTTTCTCGCCAGTGGAGAGAAAAACTGTAGAAAACCTCTCAGAGTACAACCGGTTTATCGATAGTCGAGTTCTAATGGTGTGTACCGGTCAATAATCGACGGTGCACATCACTATACCTTAACATCAAACCTCCCGCTCAGATTATCTCACGTGCTGGAAAAATCCCAGACGCGAACCAAGTACCCTTGGTTCTAAGCGTCCGCCGAGCCAGGCATTTATCTAGCCGAGCTAGTCTGTTGGTTAAAGTATTTTGTTTACTTGAAGCCATAAACTACTACATTTTAGAAAGCTCTTAAAAGACTAAATATTTAAGATTTTTTTCTTAGCTCTTTTATTATGAATACGTAAACAAAATTTTTTGCCTATCTTAATACATATTTGGAGAATAAAAATAATGGTTTGTTTTTAATTTTTATTTAAGGGGGTATTCTGGTCTAGAGGCCTCAATTTTAGGCGTTTTTTCGAGTGGGATAAAAAAGAAACTTTAACATTTTTAGTATTTACTTTTTTTGGAAATTGTTTATTAATGTTTAGAAATTTTTGAGACCAATATCGTAGGAATTCCTCTTAATATTGTTTAATAGAATGCTTCTGCATTCCTCTTTTCCATCTTCGTGGTTATACACCAGAGTTATAGCTCTACAGAAGAAAATTAGGAAAAAAAATAATCTAAAATTTTAAAAGTTATAAACTGATGAAGTGGGGACTGAAAAAAATCAAGTGCGAACTGGTTGACAGTGTGGAGAGTTTTGTAATGCTCCAAAACAAAAAATCTAAAGAAATTCTTGATTATTAAAGGCTTCGCTATGGTCGGTACCTCGGAGAAAAGAAAAAAAAAAATTTTTAGCAAAATGGCGACGATTTTTAAAAAAGTTGTGTTTTTTGATACTGTTTTTTAACACTTTTGAATTTTTTAAAAATAGTGAACAAAAATATTTTTCAAAATCCGAGGTTGCGACCATAAAGGGATATACAAAGAACATTTTTGCAAAATTTGAAGTAAATCGGTTGAGTAGATTCTGAGTTATCGTGTCAACCAGAATTTTTTTCAGTTCCCACTTCAAAAGTTTATAACTTTTAAGATTTTTTATTATTCTTTTTCTAATTTTTTTTCTGTATTCTTTAAACATTAGTAAACAATTTGCAAAAAAAGCAAATATTAAAAATGTTAAACTTTCTTTTTTATCCTATTCGGAAAAACGCCTTAAAAGTAAGGCCTCTAGACCAGAATACCCCCTTAATATCATCGAGGGGTTTCATATAACTCCATCGACTCTCAGTATATTACCAATACCTTTAACCCCTTGACTGCCGATGGCAAAGATCTTTGCCATTTCAGACTTTGCTCTGACTGCCGGAAAACTGACAATCTTTGCCATGATAAAAATTGATGTAAAAAAGTCAAAACTAGCTGAAAATTAAAAATAAAATGATTTCTTAAAAGTCAACGCTATGCAGAATGCGACACACGTTTCTGTTTTTAAATTCAATGAATTATAAAAATGTTATAAATTTTTAAAAACAACACTTTTAGCAAATTTTTTAAAATCTTTGCCATGGAC
Source organism: Leptopilina syphax (assembly GCA_032872505.1). Taxonomy (NCBI): domain Eukaryota; kingdom Metazoa; phylum Arthropoda; class Insecta; order Hymenoptera; family Figitidae; genus Leptopilina; species Leptopilina syphax. The sequence goes on from CM065469.1 coordinate 17,848,312, forward strand.
AATACAATGCATTTTTATTTTAAAAATGTCTAAAATCGCCTGAAATCTATTACTCGGGGGTTTTCGGGGTCGCTGATTACGAATATGATGTCATTTTTTTAAAATTTAAACTGGCGGATCCAATATGGCGGACGACTTTTTTAAAAATTAATCCAATTTACATGAATTTTGTTACTCGGGGGTTTTCGGGGTCGCTGATTACGAATATGATGTCAGTTTTTTAAAATTCAAAATGGCAGGTCCAATATGGCGGACGACTTTTTTAAAAATTGATACAAATTACCTGAAATTTGTTACTCGGGGGTTTTCGGGGTCGCTGATTACAAATATGATGTCAGTTTTTCAAAATTCAAAATGGCGGATCCAATATGGCGGATGACTTTTTTAAAAATTAATCCAATTTACATGAATTTTGTTACCCGGGAGTTGTCGGGGTCGCTGATTACACAGGCTTACAAAAAAAAAGTTGTCTGTTCATTGAACCAGACCTACATGTCTTATAGTATTTTGGCCCCCTGAATACGAATATGAAGTCAGAATTGCTCCATCACCCTCTGTTTTTTTTAAATCGAAAAAACTACCCTCAAGTCTAAAATTCAAGAACTAAATTTAAAAAAATGAAATAACCGCGGTTTTCTTCTGAGTAGAAGAATATATTTATGCGTATTCTTCTTTCAACAACTGAGAAATAATGTCAAAATTGCTCCATCACCCCCTGTTTTTTTTAAATCGAAGAAACTACCCTTAAATCAAAAATTCAAGAACTAAATTAAAAAAAAATGAATTAACATTATTTCTGAGTTGTTGAAAGAAGAAAACGCATAAATATATTCTTCTACTCAGAAGTTAACCGCGGTTATTTAATTTTTTTAAATTTAGTTCTTGAATTTTTGATTTAAGGGTAGTTTCTTCGATTTAAAAAAACAGGGGGTGATGGAGCAATTTTGAAATTATTTCTGAGTTGTTGAAAGAAGAAAACGCATAAATATATTCTTCTACTCAGAAGAAAACCGCGGTTATTTCATTTTTTTTAATTTAGTTCTTGAATTTTTGATTTAAGGGTAGTTTCTTCGATTTAAAAAAAAACAGGGGGTGATGGAGCAATTTTGACATTATTTCTGAGTTGTTGAAAGAAGAAAACGCATAAATATATTCTTCTACTCAGAAGAAAACCGCGGTTATTTCATTTTTTTTAATTTAGTTCTTGAATTTTAGACTTAAGGGTAGTTATCTCGATTAAAAAAAAAACAGAGGGTGATGGAGCAATTCTGACTTCATATTTGTATTCAGGGGGCCAAAATACTATAAGACATGTAGGTCTGGTTCAATGAACAGACAACTTTTTTTTTTGTGTGCCTGTGTTACGAATATGATGATGATTTTTCAAAATACAAAATGGCGGATCCAATAAGGCAGACATTTTTTAAAAAAATTTTGGATTCGCTTGAAAATTATCATTTGGGAGTTTTCGGGGTCGCTGATGACGAATCCGATGTCAGTTTTTCAAAATTCAAAATTGCGGATTCAATATGACATACCGTGGAGATCCACTTCACCCATAAACTTATTAGAAAGGTGAAATGCGTTAGGAAATTTCAATGGAATTCCAATTTTTGCACGCTCTTTATAGCTGTTCTTTGAAACCGGCATTTGTAAAATTTGTTCTGCTTTTATAATAAAAACAAAATTTTTTTAAAAAAATGTTCGCAATATTGGATTCGACATTTTGAATTTTTAAAAACAGACATCCGATTCGTCATCAGCGACCCCGAAAACCCCCGAGTGATAATTTTCAAGAAAATCCAAAATTAAAAAAAAAATATCCGATATAATGGATCCACCAATTTGAATTTTGAAAAACTGACATAAAAATGTCCACCATATTAGATCCGCAATTTTTAATTTTTAAAAACTGACATCGGATTCATCATCAGCGACCCCGAAAACCCGCTAATAATAATTTTCAAGCGAATCAAAAATTAAAAAAAAATGTCCGACATATTGGATCCGCTATTTTGAATTTTGAAAAACCATCATGATATTCGTAGTCAGGGAACCCAAAACTTCCCGAGTAACAAATATCAGGTAATTTTGATTTTTTTTTAAAATTCGTCCGCCACATTGGATCCGCCATTTTGAATTTTAAAAAACCGACATCAGATTCGTAATCAGCGACCCCAAAAACCCTCGAGTAACAAATTTCAGGTAATTTGGATTAATTTTTAAAAGGCCGTCCGCCATATTGGATCCGCCATTTTGAATTTTAAAATACCGACATCAGATTCGTAATCAGCGACCCCGAAAACCCCTGAGTAACAAGTTTTAGACAAATTGGACGATTTTTTATTTTTGGCATTCTAAGCACATTTAGTGTTTTTCAGCCGGCAGTTAAGGGGTTAAGCCATTTTCTAAGTTCGTATAATGTTGTATATTTAATATATTAATATTATTAATGAACATGCGCGACTGTGCGAATTCTTGTTCATTCGTTAATTTATACACTTATTTATAAAAGAATTTTTAGTATATGAATTTCTCATTTAACCTCTAAGAAAATTTTTAAATATATTTTAAGTAATTCTCGGAGAATGTCGGGGTGCTTGTAGCTCAGTGGTTAGAACAGTTTACCGGCAATAGAAAGGTCGGGACTCGTATCCCACCATGCTACCGTTTTTTCTGAGTTCCTTGATAATTTTGAAATTATTAATTAATTTCGAAAAATATTTTTTAGAAAAAGCAGGTTTCTTTATTCGGGCAGCGGTGCTATCGATACATTAATTTATGAAGCACAGAAAAATTGATTAGGAGTGATTGTTAACTTCTTCTATCCTTTATATTTTAAGTAATTAATCTAACGATTTATCACCAAAGAAGAACAATAAATACTTTTTAATATTGTTGAATTTATCACTTGGTGAAAATATAAAATTAATATAATATATAAGAAGTTATCAATCCTCCAAGTCAATCATTAAAGAAAGAAAAAAACCTTTCCAAGGGGGGAACCGCCTTTATTGCGTCAAAAAAATCGACTTTCTGGAAATAATTTTAAATGATTCTATGTACAACTATTCAAGAATATACCCATCAAATTTTAAGTCAATTTCTGTATTATTGAAGAAGTTACAAAATTTTTAATTATTTTTTTTTCATGCGTCGTCTGGTGATATGTTTACCAGAGTCCAGAATTTTTTCCTTTCTAGCATTCAATCTGCCTTCTTCTTTCATTCAGAGTACCACTGTCAGCATAATTTGTAATTTCTATGTGGCAACCCTTGTTTCATTTGTTTGACATTCGAGTCACTTTATTTAAAAAAAACTTCAAACGCATTTTTCTCAAAACACCATTTTTTAATTTTGTGAACACGATTGAGAACGCTCTTTTGAACCAATCGGGCTTTATGATACATCATTTTAAAGATATTTAAATAATCTTCAATGTGACATTTAGTGTTTCTTGAAAAAAATTTTTTTTTATTTTTTTGGAATTTTAAAATCAATTTTTATGCACGAAAAATCACTTTTAACTAAAAAGTGGGTAAAAAAATAAATTCTCGAAATTTTTTTTAAAAAATCGAAATGTCACATAGAAGGTATTATCTTGAAGTTTAAAAAAACGTTGGTTTCTTTGTTTTAGAAAAAAATTCAGAGCGCTAGAATGTTCACAGATAAAATGAGTGCCATCACAGTGGGTGACTTAGACGAATTTTGTATCAAAATCGTAGAACTCTGAATCGAAACGTCATAAATGAATAAAAGTTTTTAGAGAGTGTGGATTAGACTCTACAGAATAGAGGAAAAATAGGAAAAAGCAAGAAAGAAAATTTTATAACCTCAAAAATGTACATGGAAGTCAGCAGTTTTGGTAAAAAATATCTATTATTCATGATTGTGCAAGTATAAAAATTTTGTTTTTTTAAAACAACTTTTTTCTTAGTAGATTTTGAGCCAATTAATTCATAACAGTCATAAAAATTAATGAAATATTATTTGGTTTTGAATAAATAAGGTTATAAATACCATACTTTATCTCTCCTCGTTTACACAGAACTGAGAACAACTCTATCGAAAACTAAAGTGGTCTTAAGGTTTTTCAAGGTTGCTGATTTCGAATCTGAAGTCAAATTTGTCAAATTAAAAATGGCGGATTCAATATGGCGGATACCATAAATAAAATTTTATCGAATTGAGTTAAAAATTTCTACTCGGAGGTTTTCGGGGTCGCTGATTACGAATATGAAATCAGATTTTTCAAATTCAAAATGGCGGATGACATCAAAAAATTTGATCGAATTCAGTTAAAAATTGCTATTCGGGGGGTTTCGGGGTTTTCAAAAATTTACCAAGATTAAAATTTGAAGTAAAGTATATTTTTTATATATATGCACGGAGAGAAAAAGAAAGTTTTAACTGCTTTCTTTTGAGTCGTCATGCTAATTTTATGAAGTCAAGTAATGATAACCGGAGAGCCAGGCCGTTTTGACTTGGCTCTCCTGTTGAGTCTTTAGTTTTCGTCAGTCAAAAAAAAATTTACTACTGATATTGATCCAGCCATTGACACTACTTGAGGCAGCCAGGCCAAAACTGCCTGGCTGTCAAATTGTGCTGACTTGAGAATCAGAGGTTATGTTAACGCCTGTGTCGGTCAAGTAGTTTTAACCGGGGTCTCCGGTTGGTATAACTTTCTTTTTCTCTCCGTGTGGGTGATTCTTCATATAGTGGTCACTTTTGCTTTCCTACTGTTCCCTATTTAATAACTTGAAAAATTGTTATCAAATCTAATTGAAAATTAAAATTAAAAATTAATTAATTTAAATTGTTATCTAATCTAATCTTTAACGTTTTCTATTTATTCTATTCGAAAGTTTATCTCAAAAACTAAGATTTTGTGTGTCGTTTTTTAATTTCCATTAACAAATCTGTGTAAAAATATTTTTTTAATACTTTCCCCACTCTTTTTTTATTTGGAACTGGAGTTTACAATACGTAAATTTATAAATTAAATGTATTTACATTTTTATATGTATATATCACGCGGATCATATGCATATAAAAAAATCAATATTACAATTCAATAATACTACAATTCGCATCATAGACACATTCAATCACAAAAATACACTACAATTACACATAAACAATTTTAAAATATTAAATAAATTAATACGACTCACGACCAATCGGCGATATTTTCCAATTCTGCGAGTTGGATTTCCTTATCGGTTTGGCTTTCGTCAAGAATCCTACGAGCTGAATTTCCTTGCAAATTTAATTTGTTGTCAGCAATCCTCTGAAAAGAATTCCCTCGTAGAATCACCTCTTTGTTATATTTATTCGTCGGGCGTCCCCGCGTTCACCAAATATTAGGCACTCGACCCAAAAATTCCACCATGGAAGATTGCAGGAGGATTGTACAAGTCTATTTAAAAAGAGAATACTAATTAATTTAATTGTACATAAAAACACAAAATATAAGTATATTAATACGACCGGCTTTCCGGGCTTACCGGTCAGTTCTGACTCGATCCGCGTGGGCCTGCTCCAAAACTCAGCACATGGTCACTACCAAATCACGTGGATGTCCAGCGACGAATTATATGTACATGGGGCCCTGGTATTTACATGGCCCATTACAACAATTTCATTGATTTTCATTAATTTTGGTCCCTTTTTTAGTGCGATTTTATTTTCCATTAATATTATTAAGTTAATAAGTATTATTTTTTGTGTTTTATAATTTGTGTTTTGAGGTTTAGGCCAAAGAATCCAAATTTTACATTAAAAAATTTTGAAGACAATTTTTAATTAGTTCTTCATATTTATTATCTATTAATATAATTGTTTCGACGTTTCGATGGTAGCCACCATCCTTTTTAAGAGAAAACATTCTAAAAAATTACATTTAATTATAAAAATTATAAGTTATTAATTACAAAAATTATAAATTACAATAGTTGAAAGAAATTTTCTTTTTATAACAGAAACGTGAAAATACATACGTGGTAAAGCATGTTTAATTTATTTTAGGAGTTAAGAAACAACTCCTTACCACCACCACTACATATTTAAATAAATAAAATTAGTAAAAAATTATGATTAAAATTATAACCGTTTTTTTTTGATAAAGTCTCTCAGAGTCAAGTTAGCAGATAATTACCATAGATTATGAAATTATGAGAGATTCTCAGTTATCTTATAGTGAAGCCCGGTTTATAGATGCTTTGGAGGTTATAATCAAATAAAATTCAAGTTTTGCTGAATTTGAATTTAATTTATAATTAATTAAATTTAAGTTAAATTATTAAGAAAACCTTGATAAATTTTACTTATATTTTGAATATCACTTTTAAAATTTATTGAATTTTTATTTTTTATAATATAAATTAACTCTATTAAACGTCTTTTATTTTCATTTTGTTTCGTTTCTAAAATTTTTACTTTGTTAAAATCAAAATTGTGTTTTAAGTCCTGTGCATGTAAAGATAAGGCTGTATTGCCTGTGTCATTTTTTGCTTTCGTCGATCGGGCATGTTAGTACATTCTTTTTTTCAAATATCTACGAGATTCTCCAATGTAAACACTATTACAATGAAAACATGGAAACTGATAGATAGTATTTATTTGATTTTCTTTAACCGATATTAAAAATTGTTTTTGTAAAGTATTGTCCATGGAAAAGACAATTGAAATATTAAATTTTAAAAATATTATAAAAGATGTTTTCTAATTGTTCTATATATGGTAAAGATATTATTGTTTTGTTATTTATTTCATTAATTTATTTATTTGATTTATTTACGTTATTGTTTATGATTTTATTATATCTTGCATTAATTTTCTTATCTATTAAGTATTTAGGATATCCATTATTTATTAATATATTTTTTACAATGTTTAAATTTTTTAAATGAAATTTTGAATTTGATAATTTTATTGCGTGGTCAACAAGGGCGTAAATGACACTGATTTTATATTTTAAAGTGTTTTGATTAAAAGTTTATATAGCGACCGGACCAAATAGGTTTTTTATACCAATTTGTTACAATTTTGTTTTCTTCAATAGTTAAAGATAAATCTAAAAAATTTACAATCCAAAAACTGACTTTTAACAAGTTGTATTTATGTTAAATTTGCAAAAAGAAATATAATTTTTAGACTTAAAACTACACCGTGTGGAAATTTGTCTTGGAAAACTAGAGTTTTTATTGTTTCTATAATGGTAAAGCCAAGTTCAACTGTTCACACGAATCTATCTAGAAATTTTTAATATTCTATATATAGTAATTATAGACAAAATAATTTTTGCCAAAAAAACAAATGTGAACTAAATTGTCTATTTTCAGGTTATTTAAAAACGCAATTCTATGTATGTACTTACTCTCCTTATTATGCCTAGTGGTTCTAGGCAATAAGACTTTTCTAGAAAAACAAACACGATTTAAATTAACCTATTTAATCTTGATAATGTCAAAAACAATCCTTTTTTAATTTAATTTTTTTGAAAAAAATTATGGATCGATAAGTAAAAAATCGCAGCCGAGTGAGAGCAAGAGTGAAAAATTAATTAATAAAAATAATTACATTTATTATAACAGTTTGTTTTAATATAATATAGCTATTTTAATAACTTAAAAAACTATTTTATTTTTTAATATACAAAAGAATTTTTTTTTAACATTTCAAGAATTTAATTTTACATTATTTATTTGATGTTTACAAACTAATAAGGTTATTTCAAAATTTATATTGTAATTAGAATAATCTCAAATATAATCAGAAAGTTTATTTTTATTTAATATTATTTACTTATCTTAATTTTTGTATTTAAGAAGGTTATTTTATATTAATTTACTTTTTTAAAAACTGAAAATTAAATTAATGTATAAAAATAAATAGTATATTAAGCAACAAGGGCATAAAGGCAGCCATTTGTTTACGGTGATTTTTGTGACACGAGTGGAGGTCGAGGGCGCCCCGAGACCGGAACGAGTGTCACAAAAATCATCGTAAACAAATTGGCTGCCTTTATTCCCGTGTTACTTACGATATTTTTTATTCCTAATGCACAAAAGTGGCGAATTCAGATAGCAGACGACAGGGAGTAAAAGTCATTCACTTGTTCGACTTGTATGAAAATGGCGGCCTTTTTTTTACCTTGGGCAAAAAAAAAGCATGGGACCAGCTGTTTTTTTGCCCTTGGGGAAAAAAAAGTCGCCATTTTCATACGGTCGAACAAATGAATGACTTTACTCCCTGTCGTCAGCTATCTAAAAGCGCCATTTTTGTGCATGTGGGATAAAAAGATTATTTATTTTACCTTCTGTAAAAAAACTAAAACAGTAATATTTTCTTTTTTTTGTGCATTTAAAAACATAACGGTTCAGACTTTCAATTCCTGTCGTATTTGAAATCCATATTTGGAAGCATCAATTCGAATTTCCATTTTTTCTAGGTTGATTAATAGTTTCTAGAATTAATATAGTTATTCTGTAAAGTATTTATACTTTTTTAACTGTCTAACAACTAGTTGTCTGAAGGGTTAGAAATCACAATAGGCACAATATAGAAAACTGTCTAGAAACAATAAAGAATCTAATACTACGATGCAGAACCTAGAAACTTCCATGACAAAGAGTATCGGCAAAAAATGCCCCTTTTTCGTACCTCGAATTTTGAAACTTTTTTTTATGCCAAATGGTTACATATGATGACCCAATAATCCCTGCAAAATTTCAAGATGAGCATGTGCCTCCCTTCCGAAATACAGGGGGTCAAAGGGGGCCATGTCCAAAAATAGAATATGCAATATAATCGAATAATAATGTTAAAAAAAATCAGACCAAATGGTTCCCTTAAGATTTTCGTCTGCTGATTACGAATCTAAAGTCCGTTTTTAAAAATTCAAAATGGCGGACCCAATATGGCGGACGACATTTTTAAAAATCGATCCAATTGACTTGAAACTTGTTACTCGGGGGTTTTTGGGGTCTCTGATGACGAATATGATGTCCGTTTTTAAAAATTCAAAATAGCGGATCCAATATGGCGGACGACATTTTTGAAAATCGATCCAATTGATTTGAAACTTGTTACTCGGGAGTTTTTGAGGTCTCTGATTACGAATATAATGTCCGTTTTTAAAAATTCAAAATAGCGGATCCAATATGGCGGACACTTTTTTCAAAATTTCATCGGATTCGCTTGAAACTGGTTACTCGGGGGTTCTTGGGGTCTGTAATTACGAATATGATAGTAGTTTTCAAAAATTCAAAATGGCGAATCTAATATGGCGGACGACATTTTTGAAAATCGATCCAATTGATTTGAAACTTGTTACTCGGGGGTTTTTGGGGTCGCTGATTACGAATATAATGTCCGTTTTTTAAAATTCAAAATGGCGGATCCAATATGGCGGACGACATTTTTGAAAATCAATCTAATTGACTTGAAACTTGTTACTAGGTGGTTTTTGGGGTCTCTGATTACGAATATGATGTCCGTTTTTAAAAAATCAAATTAGCGGATCCAATATGGCGGACGACATTTTTGAAAATCGATCTAATTGATTTGAAACTTGTTACTCGGGGGTTTTTGGGGTCGCTGATTACGAATGTGATGTCCGTTTTCAAAAATTCAGAATGTCGGATCTAATATAACGAATAAGCTGAATTTAAGGCTAAATTCAGCTTGCAAAGGCCAGATGTAATAATTTTGAAAATATCTAAAGTAAGATGTAATATTCCAATCAACAAAGATAAGGGATTAGAATATAACCAATGAAGGCAAGATGTAATCGACAACCCGATCAGCAAAGATAAGAGATAATAATCCAACCAACAAAGGTAAGATGAAGTTATCCAACCAATGAAGGCAAGATGTAATCGACAACCCGATTGTCATCCGCCATATTGGATCCGCTATTTTGAATTTTTAAAAACGGACATCATTTTCGTAATCAGAGCAGTAGCGTAACAAGAGAGGCCGGGGCCCTGGGGCGAGTAAAGCCTCGGGGCCCACTAGTAGAAATGAAATTTGATTAACAGTGGGAAATACCAAATACCTTACAGCAATAATAAAATTACTCCTGATTCTCTTTCAAAACATTTATTAAGTTTTTCTAGTCGTAAGAAATATTTATGGAAGAATGTTGAGACAAGATAACAAGCTTAAAGTATATTTACTCAAAGTCATAAATAAAAAATTTAGTATAATTTATGATAACAATTTGACAATAGAATGATTACAATATATATTAAAGTAAAAATTTTATCTTTAGAATTTATTTAAACAAGATTTTTAGTTTCAAATATGTTCATATTGAATATCAATAATTATTTATTAATTTAATAAAATGAAAAATAATAATAAATATAATAAATAAATAAAATAATTTAAAAAATTAATAATAATCTCAGTTTCATATTTAAATCGTCTTAATCGCGGGGCCCCCAAAGTCGCGGGGCCCAGGGATTTCGCCCGGTTTGCCCTATGGTAGTTCCGCCACTAAATCAGAGACCCCAAAAACCTCCGAGTAACAAGTTTCAAATCAATTGGATCGATTTTCAAAAATGTCGTCCGCCATATTGGATCCGCCATTTCGAATTTTTGAAAACGGACGTCATATTCCACGGTGCGCCTTAACTAAATTTAAATAAAAAGGTCTTACACCTAAAAAATTAGTAGAGTTTCTGAATTTACAATGTTCATAGATGAGAAAAATAAAAAAACTAAAATAATCTGTGGAGAGATTTTTAAATAAATCCACTTTGAACATTTTTGCGCACGAAGTACGATATTTTGGAAAATATGGCATTGTTTATTTATATGAATAGAAAGGAAAAAAATTATATAATAATAATAATTTTTAAGTGGTAATTCTATTAAACTTTTATTATTTTAACATTTTAGTACTAATAAAATATAAAATTGTAACATAATTTAATTATAATTACATCAATTTAAACATGTGAAGCATTATATCTACAAACAACGCTGAAAAGGTGTTTAGGATAATCCGGGTGATTCGCAGCAACCTTATTCATTTTCCAGGAAGACTTTAGGAAATCAAAATGTACGGACTCCATATGAAGATTTTTCATATGGGAGAGAAATAACTAAATTTTTCTATTTTTAAATAATGTTTATTTTTTATGGCAAAATTAAACATTTTTAAATAATTAAATTCTATAAACCCTCGTTTGGTTGTATTTCAACTTATTTGTTTTCATTTATTTAAATATTTATTTATATCAAATATGCAATTATTTGTCATAATTAATTAATTTAATTTACTCTCTAAATCTGAATTTGTAGTTTTCTACTAATGAAATAGTGCGAATTCGTTGACCAATTGAATAACTAACTGTTTTTACTATTTTTTAGTAGTTTTTTAAAGTAATTATTAGTAGAAAATTTACTAATTTGAAATAGTAAAAAATACGTTCTACTAATTGAATTAGTAATTTTCTACTAGCAATTAGTAAAAAACTACTAAACATTGGAAAAAACAGTTACTTATTTGATTGGTAAACGAATTCGCACTATTTCATTAGTAGAATACAAATTCAGATTTAGAGAGCAATTTAAAATAATTAATTATGAAAAATAATTACATATTTGATATAAATAAATATTTAAATAAATAAAAACAAATAAGTTGAAATACAACCGAACGAGGGTTTATAGAAATTAATTATTTAAAAATGATTAATTTTGCCATAAAAAATAAACATTATTTAAAAAATAGAAAATTTAGTTATTTTTCTCCCATATAAAAAAATCACCCGGATTATCCTAAACACTTTTTCAGCGCTGTTTGTAGATATAATGCTTCACATGTTTAAATTGATGTAATTATAATTAAATTATGTTACATTTTTATATTTTATTAGTACTAAAGTGTTAAAATAATAAAAGTTTAATAGAATTACCACTTAAAAATTATTATTATTATATAATTTTTTCCTTTCTATTCATATAAATAAACAATGCCATATTTTCCAAAATAACGTACTTCGTGCGCAAAAATGTTCAAAGTGGATTTATTTGAAAATCTCTCCACAGATTATTTTAGTTTTTTGATTTTTCTCAACTATGAACATTGTAAATTCAGAAACTCTACTAATTTTTTAGGTGTAAGACCTTTTTATTTAAATTTAGTTAAGGCGCACCGTGATTCGTAATCAGCGACGCCAAAAACCCCCGAGTAAAGATTTTTAAGTAAATTGGATCGATTTTTAAAAATGTCGTCCGCCATATTGGGTCCACCATTTTGAGTTTTTAAAAACGGACTTTAGATTCGTAATCAGCAGACGAAAATCTTAAGGGAACCATTTAGTCTGATTTTTTTAACATTATTATTCGATTATATTGCATATTCTATTTTTGGAAATGGCTCCCTTTGACCCCCTGTATTTCGGAAAGGGGGCACATGCTCATCTTGAAATTTTGCAGGGATTATTGGGTCATCATATGTAACCATTTGGCATAAAAAAAGTTTCAAATTTCGAGGTACGAAAAAGGGGCATTTTTTGCATGGGGCATGCCGAGGCTCTTTCCACACAGTAAAAGTTACTATTATTTTATAGCGTATTTTAATGGTATGTAAACTCCAGTTCCGCCAAAATTACCGAATCTGCAAAAATTGTTTGTTTTTATGAATTTTTACGGTTTTAATGAATTTTTTTCTTTGATTTGTAAACTCCAGTTCCTGCACTGAGAAAATTTTGGGGACGCTGCGGAATTTCATAAGAGTCGCTGGCACTCTCTGTCCACGATTCGCAGCCGCTCCGCAAAAGGCAGCATGTACTCCTCACGGGGCTGATTCTGACTTTGGAAAGGTAAGGATCAGTTCCATGAGCACGGAGTAAAGTCCATGAGAACAGTTTCTTACTTTTTTTCCGGGCGGCTGCGAATCGTAGGTAAAGTTGCGCTCCAGCTCTTGATTTAACGCAGTAGTGTCACCTACCGGAGCAGCATTGTCCCCAAAATTTTCTCAGTGTGTAAACTCCAGTTCCTAATTTCGTTTCGCGTAATGGAAGTGTTTTGTTTTTTTTAATGAATATTATTTACCTCGATTAACCTGTATCAAAACATGTAATTTCAATAACAGGTCAATTTTGGCATGAGTTTCAAAAATTATTTGATATTTTGTATAAAAGTGTTTGTTTATTTAAAATTAATTTTTTCTATATCTAAATAAAAATTTTAGATTTGAATGTTACTTATTTTTAATTTAATAAACTTGTTCAGAGTACATTTTATTTGTTTATTTACACTATTTATAATTATTAACAGTCGACAATTAACTTTTTTAAATAAATGATTTAACCTTTAAATTACAAATTTTTAAATTGTTTGTATATAAAACTAAAGAAAGAATTAAGCTCAAATATATATTATAAAATAATCATTCTCAAGCTTTATTGAAAAGATCTACATAAAAAATTTAACATATTTTTGTGGAGAATCACCCATATGAATTAAGCGCGCTACTTAAATTTCTATACACTTAACATTGTTTTACAAAATACTTTTATAAAATTTTTTTTTACATTTTTTGTAAAATAGTATATTAAGCAACAAAAGGATAAAGCGAGCCATTTCTTTACGGTGATTTTTGTGACACGAGTGGAATTTGAGGGCGCCCCACAGTAGGGCTAATTGTACTTTTTTTCAAAATCAGTCTAGAGGTCACAATTTTCATTCAAATTAAGCAATTTTTTTTAAAATCTTCGTTACTAAATTCTCTATCGATTCCTCCAGGCCGATTTTTTAATTTTTGTTTATTTATATTTATTTGTTTATAACAAAGTATGAAAAAATCGATCTGTTGCTATAAAATAAAGTTTTTAACATTTAAAAATTTTTTAAGTACATTAGAAATCATGTTTTAGTATTCCTGAAGTAAAATTTTTTATATAATTACACTTTTATTAAATAAACAATACGGTAATTAATTAACTTTTGAAAAAAAGAACATTATTGAAAAAATTCAATTTGTAGTATATTTCTTCGAGTTTTTTACTCAAAATTTAATGAGTAATTAACATATAAACATTCAGTATTAATTAAATAAAATTTTTAAATGTTTGAACAATTTTTTATTGTTAATTGTAACTTTTTTTCAACATTAACCAAGAAATTTTTTTTTTACATTTCTCAACATTTTACGCAGGAAATAATTAACCTCTTGGCTGTCAACAAGATTTCCACTGTTTGGGCCAAGAGAGTGTTGAAAAAAATTTTAATGGATTTTTATGAAACTTGGTACCCTAAGGTTTCTGGGGTCGCTGATTAGTCCAGGGGCCCTGTCAAAAAAAGGTCGATTTTGTGACATAAATGCAACCCAATAGGCAAAAACGTTTTTTGATAGATTAATAGCATAGAAACAAAAACCAACAGTTTGCAACAAACTTACACTAAGCGCGTTTATTGTTATAAAACTTTTAAGATGACAAAATCAGTTTTTTTGAAGTTTTTTCAAAGGATTATTCTTTCTATTGAAATTTTAAAGAAAAAAGTTGTTATTAAAAGTTGTAGAGCTTAAGAATATCTAAAAAATGAGAGGTCGCAAGATATTTTTCAACAATTTGTTTACGAGTTACAGAATTAAAACCATAAAAGTCAAACGATTTTTAAATATTTTATAATTCATTTAATTCTTACTAAATCAATCTTTCCCTTAGAAAAATTATTGCTTTTAAGGCCCTTAATGAGCATAAAAAATTTTTACCCAATCGGATTAATAGATTTTCCATAATCTGATTGTTAATTAACAAACTTTTTTTGCCTTGATTGTCAAATTTATGAATCGTTAAAAAAAATGTTTTTCAAGTTGCATTTTACTCTTTAGGGTCTATATTTTTAATAACATGTATTGCAGAATGACAAAAAAAAATTTTATTGCTAAAAAATAAATTTTTAAAAATGGTCAATTTTTTCACAATAAACAATTAAGCATATCTCAGTCAAATTTTATTTTAGAAAATCGGGATAAAAACTACTTTATTCCTGGTATCTTCCTGCAACTTTTAGGACCAAAATAATTAATCTAGCTCGAACGGTATTAGAAATAATTTTTTTTTTTAAAAAATCCAGACAATTATTTGTTTATTAATATTTTTTAATTTTTTTCGTACAGATTTGAAGATTACAATCTGCAGTTCGATATAAAAAATCGTGAAATTTATCTATTCATTATTAATAATTAAAAGAGGACATGAAAATCAAAGTAAGAATTTATCTTGATGTAGCGCGTGGAGTGGGGGATGGAGCTCGCATCAGAATATATATAGAATTTGGTCGGCATTCAAATTCGCAAAATTTGCTGTTACTTTAGAACAAATTGGCCGATTTTGATCTTTCTTTTTTTAAAGTAGGGTGTTTTTTACTCAGCGATTTAAATTTAATATTCTTTTTTAACCTTTAAAGTGCTAAGTGTTGAAAAATCATGCTTAGTGCTAACCCCGGTCTGTCAGACTGCTATTCCCTTTTGACAGTTTTTTAGTCATTTATAAGTTTAATACAACTCAGACGTATTATGGTCACTTTATCTACCTGTACAGGCGCGTATTAACTTCCCCCTTATAACCCAGCAGTCAATAAAGAAACCAGGGAGATAAAGGGTATATTATTGACCGCTCACAGGTCAATAAAGTACCCTTTATCTCCCTAGGGCAATAATGGTTACTTTATTGACCAGCTGGGTTATATGGGAGAACTTAGCATGCACCGGTACAGGTAGCATAGAGTAACCATAATACGCCTTTGTTGTATAAAGCAAAGTATAGAACAAGGAAGGTAACCTCGTTTATGACCTCGCACGATATTAAAAAACTCGTCTTCACACTCGCTTCGCTCGTGCTACGACTCGTTTTTCAATATTGTGTTCGGTACATAAACTCGGAGATACCTCCCTTGTAGCATAATGTACTATTCAAAGACAACTATTATGTTATCAAAAATATAGACCCTTAAGAGTAAAATGCAACTTGAAAAACATTTTTTTAAACGATTCACAAATTTAACAATCAATGCAAAAAAAGGTTGGTAATTAACAATCAGATTATGAAACATCTATTAATCCGATTGGGTCAAAATTTTTTATGCTCATTAAGGGCCTCAAAAGCAATAATTTTGTCAAGGGAAAGATTGAATTAGTGAGAATTAAATGAATTATAAAATATTTAAAAATCGTTTGACTTTTATGATTTTAATTCTGTAACTCGTAAAAAAACTGTTGAAAAATATCGTGCAACCTCTCATTTTTTAGATATTCTTAAGCTCTACAACTTTTAATAACAACTTTTTTCTCTAAAATTTCAATGGAAAGAATAATCCTTTGAAAAAACTTCAAAAAAACTGATTTTGTCATCTTAAAATTTTTATAACAATAAACGCGCTTAGTGTAAGTTTGTTGCAAACTGTTGGCCTTTGTTTCTATGCTATTAATCTATCAAAAAACGTTTTTGCCTATTGAGTTGCATTTATGTCACAAAATCGACCTTTTTTGACAGGGCGCCTGGACTAATCAGCGACCTCAGAAACCTTAGGGTACCAAGTTTCATAAAAATCCATTAATATAATTAATATTATAACATAATTTTGTGTCCTAACTGCATGGAAAGTATGGCATTGAGGGCACGCACGATTAAACGCTCATATTAGTTAAAAATTAAGCTCTATATAAATATTATATCGAATGAAGTCTATAATGATAAAAGTTTTAAAATAGAAATAAAAAACAATGTATTCTGGAAACATAGTATTTATTTAGAACGAAGTAATTAATAATTGAACAAAACTGATACAAGAACTTTTAAAATTGACAATTTTGATAAACGAAATGGGAACAAAACCAAATGTCTCATTATTTTTTTTAGAGAAAATAAAAAAAAATGCAAATTTTTATAGACAAAATAAAACAAGTTGAAAATGTTTGCAGTTCTATAGTCAACATAAAAAGAAAGTCGAAAATGTCGCATTTTATTGAAGAAAATCGAATAATTAACAAGCGGGCGCAAAATACTTTTCCGCCCGCTTCCACCACTCCCGGGCGTAATGTGTTACTTTGCGCGCACTTTAAGTGCCCGAAATGACATACTTTTCGTGCAGGTAGGACAAAAAAATTTTTTCAACACTCTCTTGGCCCAAACAGTGGAAATCTCGTTGACAGCCAAGGGGTTAATTATCTCCTGCGTAAAATGTTGAGAAATGTAAAAAAAAATTTCTTGGTTAATGTTGAAAAAAAGTTACAATTAACAATAAAAAATTGTTCAAACATTTGAAAAATTTTATTAAATTAATACTGAATGTTTATATGTTAATTACCCATTAAATTTTGAGTAAAATATTCTGGTCTGGAAATCAGTAAGTCGAGGAAACACAAATTTTAAATTATTGGACAATTGAATTTCTGCGAAGAATTTTATAAATTTTGAAAATAATTAAATTTCTACAATCAATAAAAATTGAAATTTTATAAAATTTCAAATTCAAGATAGTTATTAGTTATTCCGATATGGTTGTCGGTAAATAATTATATTTTTAAATTTAATTTTTGATCTGAAAAAATAAGCTGCGTGAACGACTGCAACTGTGTCGGTTAATAATTATATAATATTATAATATTATATTAACACAACAGTTAATGTATAATAAATTCTTACCAAAAGTGTACCAGAAAAATATTCCAAAAAATCCTCAACGCCGGAAATTATTTCTGCGAGTGCCATCGAAGATGTACGATACGTTTCACGAATGTTTACCATAAATTGAGCGAATCGTAACTGCATTTCCTCAACATTTGTTACAACTTGAATTTCTTAAAAAATCGAATTTTATTTTCTTCTTATAAATAAACAATATGAATAAACTCATACGTAATTTACATTAATTTTTGAAAGATTCGAAACAATATATATAATAAAGATAGTGATAATACTTATAATATTTATAAACTGAAATATGTTTTATTTACCCGGATTCTCTTCTTCATAATCCTTATCTTCATTATTATACTCTTGTTCATTGAATTCGTGTAACAAGTTGACACAAAAAGGATGATTTCTTGCAACATGCGTTTTAAATGATCTCCACTTTGTAAAAGTGGCACCGCAGCCACGAAATAGACGTTTAACTTTAAAATTGGGTTCGTTTTTGTGGTATTTAATAACATGTTTAAGTAATAGTGAAGGAAGCAGATTAAAATTCATTATTCTCGTTCTACACCTAAGGGCAGAGTCCCACGACAGCGTGGCAAAACAGAAATAAATGCTAAATAAATGTTCAGACTGATCAAACACATTTAACAAAATTAGTAACAGATTAATATATAACACTGAAGGGCAGAATCTCACGACAGTGTGGCACATTAGATGTGAAATATAATAAAGAATAACCAACACTGAAGGGCAGAAGCTGACGACAGTGCGGCACATTACATGTTAATTAATCAAAATTATAACCAACATTGAAGGACAGAATCTCACGACAATGTGGCATACAAAATGTTAAATAAATATAAGAATAACTAACACTGAAGGGCAGAAACTCACAACAGTGTAACAAATAAGAAGAAATAAAACAATGAAATATAATAATACAAACAATTAGATGATGATGAGAAAAGGACACTTAATACTTATTCCAAAAATAAGCACATCCGCAAGTGTTGAAAGGTAGTCCCAAACTGAGCTTCCTACTCGTCAGGTCAGTGACCCGTTAGAAAAATAGAGTGGGGCAGCTACCACCTATTGTGAATCCAAAGTAATTGAAAAATAAGGTTGACTTCAATAACCGAACCTTACAATAGATCAAAGGAATTTGACCAAAAATCACAAATCGAACAGAAACTTTGATTATTCATTTTCACAAAATAACCATCACATTTTTTGGTTATGTATCAAACAGTATGTCAACAACCTCAACACGACTGTAGTCAATGACCTCCCCAAACGCAACTGCGCTTGCTCCAAAAAGTAATCTTATCTATTGATAGAATAAAGCGCGTATATTTAAATTAATATATATTAATTTTATATATTAATATAAATATTAATATAAATAAATATTAATTAATATATATATATTAATTAAATTTAAATTAATAAAGTTTATAATTTTTGTTTCCAATTAATAATTAATTAATAATTAATAATTTTTTAATATACATGTTATTCATATTCATTAATTATAATTTACCAATTATTTTGTATTAAATAATTATTTTAAATACATTTAAATAATTATTGTTCATTAATGATTATTTTTAAAACTAACAATTTTTGTTTTTGTATAGAAATTAATATTTTAATAATTAATATTTATTTAATAACTCTTATTATTATTTATCAATTATAATTAATAGTTGTAATTATTATTCTTAATAAATAAAATTTAAAATAATATTATATTAAAAAAAACAGATTTAATACTATCGTTTTATTTATATACTTTCATAACTTTTGTAAAGTGATTTAAATCTAGAAGAAAGAGTAAGAAGACCGAACTCTGCTTCTACAAATGTCTGAAAAATATGCACGAAAAGTGCCAGACTCACTGTGTTCTAGTTGATCACCAAATAAGTCGATCATGCGCATTGAACTAAAGTTCAGTGTTGACATAGATGAAAAGTGTGGTTATGTCAAGGTAAATATTACATAGTTTAAACTGTGTTAATTTGAAAAGAAAATTTATTTATTTGTAATTGTGATATTATTTAGATTTCCGAAATAATTTAATAATATATTTATGAAAAGGGAAAAATTTTGCGAAAATTGTTAAGAAGAATTGGGTTTATAACTGGAGTATATTTACATAGCATAGAAGGATAGTAGAGACTAATGTTTTTAGACTCTTTTTCTTTCTTTACATCCTGGCACACAACACGACATTTTTTTAAATAAAATAAATAAATAATTTTTAAAACGAAATGTATTATATATGTATCTCACTAAGACAGGCTAAATGTGAAAGGAATTGGTTACCTATATTTAGGAATAATCGTATGCGACGCCTGTAAATATGCAATCTGTGAAGTGGGTCTTATCGCGGGACTTCGGGATTCGGGCCTTACTTCGTGGAGAAACGGTTTATTTCGTGGAAAACGCGATTTGGGGGAAATTCTCGCGATGTAATAAAATGATCGCCCTTCCGAGTCTCTTCCTCATTCATTTGTACAAATTATCTTGGGGTGCTGCGCCATACTGCGAAGTCCGACGCCGATGACCTCGAGGTAAATTGTCGCATTGTTTAATTGCAAAAAGAATAGTTTTTTTCTTATGTGTTTTTTTTTATTATTCAGAATTTAAATTGTTTCTTTAGTGTGGCGTTAAATTATAATTTATGATGAGCGGATGATTTCGTGGAAACAAGGGAAGAGACTCTAGAAGGGCGCTATCTTGGCTCCAGTGCAGTTTTGGTCAAATCGTCAGAACCGGAACGAATTTTGAACCACAACCTGGATTTTCTGATGTCGAAGCAAAGTCGTTGAATCGCATCAATCGTTGGCATCATTCAGCCGCTATAAAGTTGACGCCGTCTCAGAGCCCGGTTTGAACCACGAGATCCGACCTCCCAAAGAAAGGCGATAAGTACCCCTATTTAATTGATGATTTGAATTCATATCGACTTTTATTTTGTTAAATTTTATTTTCTTATTTATTGTTCCATTGATATAATTTCTTTCGTTGAAAAATTCTTGTGACTTGCTTTTTGAATGTGTGAATGTGACGAAACGAAGGTTTGCCTTATATCTGTGTGATATTTAATAATTTCTGAATTAATTAATTTGCTTGTAATAATTTTGATGAATGAGTCATTAAATCCATGGATTAAAATTAATTTTTATTTTATTTTCGATCAATTTGTAATTTGTGATTTTATTTTTGATATATTATTTTTCTGAGTATATTTTATTACATAAAATGGCGCCCGAACAGGGACCAAACGAGTGCCCAAACTTTTAAAATGAATATTTGTGAATATGATTGACTGTTGTATTAATTGATGTTAATTATTAATTCTGAAATTTACTTTGCTATTTGATTGTGTCTATTTTATGAAAGTGATTTCTATACTATCTTTTTATTGTACTAATTTTACATATTTGTCGATATATTTTTATTTGTTATTTGATTGTGATTTATACATATGTTATTTATTTATTGTGTTAATATTGTTCATTTTTCGAATTTTTTTTCATTATTTGTATTAAAGTGTGATATTTATGCAAAACATATCTCCGCGAAAAACGCGTTCTCAGAGTGGTAAATTATTCTCCGGTTTAGAAATTGTGACGCGGAAAAATACGAATAAAATGTCGACTTCCGATCCAAATAATAAAAATACAAATGGACTGGAAATAATCGACGAGTTTGAAACTATTGAGGAATTACGTGCCGAGATAGATAAACTTCGAACTTTAAGTCAAGTTCAAAATGTGCAATTGTTGCAAATGCAGCAACGTTTAAAGTAAAGCGAAAACGGAAATGCGGGCAATCAGTTAGTGCAGTCTTTGATTGATGGGTTAAGGGGTGTAAATATTGATGTTAAAATACCAAGATTTTGCGAACCTGAAAATCCCCATCAGTTCATAGAAAGGCTTGAAAAATATTTCGTTATAAAAAATTTACAAGGTAACAGGTTGAATCTTCTCGACGGATGTTTTGAAGGCCGCGCACGCGTGTGGTTTGAATCGCAGCGTCCAACTCTGATTAATTATAACGATTTCAAAGGTAAATTTTTGGCGGAATTTTTCTCGATTCCCATCCGTGTCAAAATAAAATCAAAATGGCTCGCAAAACGTTTTGACAATGCGACTGATAATTTACAGACCTATTTTATGAACCAAGTCAAAAAGGCACAATATTTTACACCTGCATATGAACCGTATGAATTGCATTTTACCGTTATACAGCAAATGCCCATGAGAATTCGCGAAATTTTATCGATAATAGATTTTAACGACTATAATAAAATTTCTCAAGCACTTTCTCAACTCGATTTAACATTTCAAGAGAAGATAAGTGTCCAAAATAATAAACCTCGAAATTTAATTAATAACAATACGGGTAAAGATGCGTCGAGTCAAAGTCATCATAATACGAGGAATCAACAACACTCTCAGTTCGGAAGGCGAGAAAATAGCGATAGCCAGCGAAATGAAAACAGATCGGTGAATTTCGTAAATGCTCGAATACAGGCAAACGGTGCTCATCGTGAAAATCAAATTTACAATGGTCGCTCCCAAGTTCCGCGTGTCTACCTTCCAGATACTAGTCGTCCCCCACCGCCTCTGTCGTTATCCATGAATTGTCTGACGTATCCCACCTCCTCGAACCATTTAAACTGGTAGACGGCGCGATATATTCCACCTCTATGTCGCGCCATCATTCGTATGAGGATTTCAATGAAATAGTTGAGGAGATTAATAATGAAGTAAAGAAAAAGGATAATAATGAATCGAAATGCCCTTTATGCCCGCGTGTGATTGCTTCCATTTTTTCAGTTCCCATGATGTCGCTTATTGATACCGGTAGCCAGATAACCGCGATGTCCGAGGCATTTTACGGCTATTTAAAAAAATATAATAAAATTGTCGAGTTGCCGGTTTCGAGTGTGGTATTATTTACCGCGATCGGGAAAAAAACCTACTCACATTAAAAGACAAATTATGTGTGACATCACGATTGGGGATTTTGAATGTCGGTCTTCTTTTTTAATAGTGCCGTATCTGTCAAACCCTATCATTCTCGGGAACGATTGGCTGTTGGACAATCAGGCAATCGTTGATTATTCGCGAAAAATTTTGACTATAAAAAAGATTCAAATCGAATCATTTCTCGTTACTTTTGGTCAATTATACAAGGATGATTCTCAAATAATAGGGGATAAAAATAATATTAAATATATACAGGGAATAAATTTTGTTAATGAAAGTAAAGTGCAATTGCAAAAAGAAGAAAAAAATGATATCAGCAATTCTTTTGATCTTAATTATTTATTTGAAAATCGTCTTTGCGAAAGTTTTGAGAGACCGATCGATTTGGTGTGTAAAGAAATTATGAATAGCGAAATACAAGGACAATGTTAGTCAGCTGACGGCTGTCACTCGCATGTTGACGTCGAGATGTTTACCTGTAGCGAACGAGCAAAGGATAAAGAATCTTTTCGGGAATATTATACTGTAAATAATATAGATCAGGGCTTATGCGATATTATAATTGAAAATGAGATTAGCGACATTGACGATAAAAAATTCATTAATGAAATAAATAGAGTAGATTTTGAAAAATAAAAATAATAATAATGACGATTCATCTTCCATAGATGAAATTAAAATACTTGCGAACGAGATTAATGAATTAAATAATAAAGAAAGAGAATTTGTTATAAAAAGACTATCTCAATTTGAAAAATTATTTTCGTCGAAAGTTTTAGTGGCTGATACACCCCCTTACAAATTAAAAATAAAGCCTCATAAGACGATTGTGCGAAAATCCTACCCCGTTCCTTTGACTTTTCGTGATCGTACTAGAATGACACTGCATGAGATGGAGAAAGAGAAGATTATCGAGAGATCGGATAGCGATTATTGTAATCCTCTTCGGATTGTCATGAAGAGTGACGGCAGCGTCAGAGTATGCCTTGATGCGCGATACATTAATGAAATAATTGAGTCGGACCACGAGGCGCCTCCTCTGATTTCCGAAATAATGCAAAAATTTTATGGCATCACTTATATGTCGTTAACGGACTTAGCATCCGGATATTGGCAAATTCCCTTAGAAAGGAATCCCGTAAATATACGGCTTTTTTATTCGATTCGAAATTATACCAGTTTTGTCGTGTTCCTTTCGGAATTAAAACTGCCGGTTCCGCTTTTATAAGAGCTCTTAACCTCGCAATTGGTAATCAATTTGACGATTGTTTATCGACGTATGTGGACGATTTATTAATATCTACCTCGGGATCAGTTATCAATCATATAAATAAATTATATTCCGTTTTCGAAGTTTTGCAAGAAAAAAATTTCACACTCAGTCTAAAAAAATCTAAGTTTTGTCGTAAACAAGTCGAGTTTCTCGGGTTTGAATTAACTACGGAAGGAATTCGTCCTCCTGGTAATAAATTAGTTATTATAAAAAATTTTCAACCGCCAAAGAATCGAACGCAACTTTGTCAATTTATAGGAGTCTGTACCTATTATAGGCAGTTCACAGTACGTCATGCGAACCTTATTCATCCTTTCCGCGAAATTTTAAAGGAGAAAACACCATGGGAGTGGGGGGAAGCCCATGATCGTGCTTTTGAAGCAATGAAGCGTGCGTTTATCGATTCAGTACAATTAAATCATTATATTCCCGGCGTTCCTTACCGACTTCAAACGGATGCGTCGGATGCTGGAATTAGTGGCGTATTATATCAAATAGATAATCAGGGGGATCATAGAATTATTGCAATGGTAAGTCGGTGTTTAAATGTTGCGGAAATAAATTACACGACGACGGAGAAGGAGCTTCTCGCCAGCGTGTACTCAGTCTCAAAACTTCGAACGTATCTACTTGGCAATCAATTTGAGGTGATCACAGATCACAAAGCTCTTGTCTTCTTAAAAACTACCCCTCACCTTAATGCGCGAATGAGTCGATGGGATCTTTGTTTACAACAATATGATTTTACAGTATCGCACGTAAAAGGGTCGGATAACGTGGTGGCGGACTTTCTAAGTCGAAATCCGGAAAGTAAATTCGAATCCTCGTTGCCGAAAAGTTTATCAATCGATGTCATTGAAATTTCGGAGCAGAGTAAAATGATAACTCGTGAAATCAATCAAATTGAAATGCCGTGTGAATTGCAAAATTCTTTTAAAAATCTGTCCGATTTACAAAAAGAGGATCCGGTCGCGAAAGAATTTTTTAAAAAAATGACGGAAAAATTTAGAGAAAAATTTGTATATAATTGAAAATGATATTTTATTTCGCAAAGATAATGTAACTGAAAATTGGCAAATCGTGGTTCCGGCCGTGATAACGCGAAAGTTGTTAGATTGCATACACTCGAAGCTTGGACATCCCGGCGTTTATAAAACTTTAACATACGTGAAACGATATTATTACTGGAAGGCAATGAATCAAGAGGTAAAACGATTCGTCTTATCTTGCGATCTTTGTCAAAGGGTTAAACCTAGTAACGTACAAATGGAAGGTTCTTATCAAAGGGTGTATTCTTCGGGTCCATGTGACCTTGTTTGCGTGGATTTTTACGGACCTCTCCCTCGCTCTATTAGGGGGATGGAATATATTTTCGTGGCCTATGATGCGTTCTCTAAATATATAAAATTGTATCCCATAAGAAAAGAAAATACCCAGACAATTTTAAAGAAAATTTTGACACTATATATTCCGGAAATGGGAAAACCCCGTAGGATTTTGTCCGATCACGGAACCCAATTTACATCGCCGAAATGGGGTCAGGCTTTACATGAGGCGGGGGTGCAAGTAATATATTCGTCAATAAGACATCCTAAGAGCAATCCGGTAGAGAGAATGATGCGTGAATTAGGACGTATCTTTCGCACCTTATGTAGTGACAAGCACACTAGATGGGCGAAATATATCCCTAATATTGAGTTCTTTCTTAATGCTACCACGAATTGCGCCACAGGATTTTCTCCTCATGAGCTTCATTTTGGGGAACAGCCGGCTGATTTGATTAAAGAGATAATTCGATTTCCTGACACGGATGGGATGACGAAAGAATATAAAATTTTATTAGCAAAAAATAATTTGAATAAGCAGTTTCAGAATCGAGCGAAACTTCAGAATAATCCGTCGGAAATTCAATTAAGTGTGGGTGATTTAGTTTTGCTCCATGTTCCGCGACAATCAGATGCATTAAAGAAAGTAACGAGGAAATTCTTCCACCTGTATTTTGGTCCTTATAAAATTGAGAGAGATTTTGGTAACAATGCCTATGAACTGATGGATTTAAAAAGTGGTCGTATTATCGGTAACCATAATCTAGCCAATCTAAAAAAATATATACAAAGGGATAACTGATTAATTCGTTCTGAATGAATGCACGTATCGCCTTTCGTATTATTCCTTTTATGTATGAAAAGATGAAAGAAAAGTTTTTTTGTTTGTATGCGCGTGATCGCAATCGAGGAACATAATAATTATGTAAATTGTAAATATTTGAGATAATTATGATTATATATTATTCATGTCGTTGTAATTGTTTATCATCGATGTATATGGGTGATTCTCCTGAAAGGGACCACTTCACGTGTCTCCAACATGAGGTTCATTATTTAAATTAATTTTTCATTAATATTTTATCAAGTTTAAATTTTTTGAAAAATTTATTTATAATCTACGAAGATTTTTCTATCTTTATATAATCTTCTATTGCTTATATTTAAAGTTCTTCCTATTTAAAAAACATATTTAATTTTGTTATCGAATTTTGGTTAAACAGAATGTATATTTTATAATTATATTTTAAGGTAATTAAATAATTTCAACATATTTATGATATATATCAAATTAAAGTTCAGAATATAACGATTATTTTTTACTTACATTTACTTAAAATAAGATAAAAAAAATTATTGAAATTATTAATTAAAATAGTATTATCAATGAGAGTAAAAATTAAATTCATCTCCGAAGCCTCGTTTTCTATATAATAACATCATATTTTTTAACGTTTTAAACATAATATGTAATCTATGTGAAAATATTTGATGATTAAAACTAAAAATATTGTTTAAAAAATTATAATATTTTTAAAATTAGAAAAAACGAGAATTTTTTCATTACATTATCAATTCATCTCCGAAGCCTTTTTTTATATTTGATAGGCGTTTTCTTTTGTTTTTAATTTTTTAATCATTGTTTTGAAATATTTAACCCTTAAATTAAATTATTAATTTAATAAAAATAAAATATACAAGCAAAAAGTGCAATAAATTAAAACATAACAATTTATTATTTAAAAAAAAATATTCCTACCGAGTTTTTTTTACAAAATAAATAAATTAAAAGTTATAATTAATTATACTTAACCTCTAGAACACATGATAATAAAATGTTCCTGGAGGTCTTATTTCTGAAAATTAATTTTGCGCAACTTATATTTTTATCTTTAAACATTTTCTAAACTTATTTATGAAAAAAAAGTAACAAAAAAAGAATAATTTGATTTTTTGGAAATTCAACCAAAAAAGGGTCCCTTTCAGGAGAATCACCCATATATATAAAAAAAAAATTTTGTTTCTTTCGATTTCTTTTGTATGTTCGAGTAGCTGCAATTTGTAATGTTGATTATAATTGACGTTCGTTGTCTATATTGTGAGCATGTTTCCGTTAAAGAATAAGATTTACCTGAAACAAGGGGGATAATGAAAGGAATTGGTTGCCTATATTTAGGAATAATTGTATGCGACGCCTGTAAATATGCAATCTGTGTAGTGGATCTTATCGCGGGACTTCAGGATTCGGGCCTTACTTCGTGGAGAAACGGTTTATTTCGTGGAAAACGCGATTTGGGGGAAATTCTCGCGATGTAATAAAATGATCGCCCTTCCGAGTCTCTTCCTCATTCATTTGTACAAATTATCTTGGGGTGCTGCGCCATACTGCGAAGTCCGACGCCGATGACCTCGAGGTAAATTGTCGCATTGTTTAATTGCAAAAAGAATAGTTTTTTTTCTTATGTGTTTTTTTTATTATTCGGAATTTAAATTGTTTCTTTAGTGTGGCGTTAAATTATAATTTATGATGAGCGGATGATTTCGTGGAAACAAGGGAAGAGACTCTAGAAGGGCGCTATCTTGGCTCCAGTGCAGTTTTGGTCAAATCGTCAGAACCGGAACGAATTTTGAACCACAACCTGGATTTTCTGATGTCGAAGCAAAGTCGTTGAATCGCATCAATCGTTGGCATCATTCAGCCGCTATAAAGTTGACGCCGTCTCAGAGCCCGGTTTGAACCACGAGATCCGACCTCCCAAAGAAAGGCGATAAGTACCCCTATTTAATTGATGATTTGAATTCATATCGACTTTTATTTTGTTAAATTTTATTTTCTTATTTATTGTTCCATTGATATAATTTCTTTTGTTGAAAAATTCTTGTGACTTGCTTTTTGAATGTGTGAATGTGACGAAACGAAGGTTTGCCTTATATCTATGTGATATTTAATAATTTCTGAATTAATTAATTTGCTTGTAATAATTTTGATGAATGAGTCATTAAATCCATGGATTAAAATTAATTTTTATTTTATTTTTTAATATTTATCCTGTCTATTTTTGATATTTAATTTTCTGTTAAAATTATCTTTTTATTAATTAATTTGCAAACTGTGATTTTATCCTCGATATTTTCTTTTCTATTTAATTTGTCTTTTATTTTCGATCAATTTGTAATTTGTGATTTTATTTTTGATATATTATTTTTCTGAGTATATTTTATTACAAATGTAAACATTAGATATTACATCTCACTTGCACAATTTTTACGAGAAATAGAGACACAACACAGCTTATGCGCATGATCAACTTATTTGGTGGTCGACTAGAACGCATCGAACCTGGCACTTTTCGTGCATATTTCTCAGACATTTTCAAAGCGCTATCTGCACAGAGTTCGGTCTCCTTACTCTTCCTTCCTGATTTAAATAAACGCTTTAATTTTAATTTAAAAATTAAAATAAATTTAGTCGGTAATGAATAAGACACTTGTAGTGACTTATCAAAGACGCTTCTACTGTCTTTATAGAAGACACTACAAAACGTCTTAAAAGTGACTACAAAAGTGTCTTCAACGAAGACACCCGTTTTTGCAGTGTAGCAGTGTGTAAAGTGAATTCCAGTGTGTAAAGTGATTTTCAGTGCGTAAAAAGGTTACTTTACGCATTCTTGTGACTGTTTGATGAGAAACAATGAAATAATGCTTTTAATTAACAATTTACAATCACATTTTTTTATTTTAGCTTCTAGAAAACTTCATTTAACAGTTCCCCACTACACCTAAAGTTAAAGTAATATTGCAGTATAATCAACGATTTTACGCACTTGTATCATAAATAACTATTTGCCTATTGGGTTGGATTTATGTCACAAAATCGAACTTTTTTTGACAGGGCGCCTAAACTAGATTACGAATCTTATAGCACATTCGGGTATGTTGCTCTGAGAATGCTCTTACTCCGAGAAAGAGTGGCTGTTAAACTTGCTCCAAAGCAGTTCAGGTTCCAAGCAAGAGCAATTTGTGACGTCACGATAGACGTTTTCATGCTTTGCTCTGTGTGAGATCCAAGCAAATAGCACCAAAATTTAAAATTATTAATAAAAAATTATCCAACTTTTAACCTAAAGTTAGAAAAATATTGTTATAGTTTAAAATTTTGTTATATTTGAAGTATTATTTCAAATTGTCACAAACAATAATGCATAATAATATAGGTACTAGCGACATATCCTCACTCGCTAACGCTTGCTCGGTTGTATTTATAATTATTTGTTTTTATTTATTTGAGATAAGTAAATGTTTACTGAACATAAATATTTTATTTTATAGCATCAAATAAATAGTTACTTGTACCAAATATGAATTACTTAAGTAAAAATATGCAATAATTAAATATAATATTACTTATTATTACATATAATAATCAATCATTCATTCATTCTGTTTGTCCACATCTGAAGTTTGACTTTTGCGTATGGTTTTGTTTTTTTTCTTTAGAAAATATTGTTTGACAAATAGAAAATATGCAGGTATTTTTCATGATTTATAATAAAATAATATTTGAAATTGGAAAATTAAAATTTTTTTTTAAAGTTATGATTAACAAATAAATTTTGTTTTTTATACGCTTTTTATAAGAAACTACGTTTGACTGATCTAAATTATACAAATTTGTATGCTTTTTATTTATAAAAAATATTAGAAAATTGTTAATTGTTAAGAATTATGATTAAGAAATAAGAAATATATCCATTTTATGCATAATTTTTATTTCTCATTGGGTCAGAATTTCTCAAACGGATCACCTGAAACTAAAAATTTTTTTTTTGAATCAAAATAGTTTTTTTTACTCTTAATATCGTTAAGAAGAATCCCAAAAAATATTAAGGCAAAAAATAATTTTTTGTAAAAGTTATTAACAATTGAAATTTTTAGTACTGCTTAATTAACAAATTTTTTTCTCGAGTTCCAGTTGACGGATTTTAAAATTAAAATATGGGTTTTTTCGTCTTGGATTGTACTATTTGAATATATTTTTTGTTTTTAAATTTTCTTGTTTTTTATAATTTTTTATATAATTTGTTTATAAAATGTTAATAAACAAATATGTTCTTTACGTCCTAACAAAACAATAAAAGTTTTATTCTATTCCTTAAATGTCTCCGAGTGTAAAACCGTTTCGAAAAAAAATAAGCCTCAATTAGAAAAGTTATTAATTAAAAACTGCAGCTTTGTAGAGCTTTATATGACGTTAAACTCGCCCCGCGCACATTGGCATTTTTTACAATTTACTGTTTAAAATTGTCTGGAACCTACAAATTTTATCGGATTTTCATGGATTTGGTCTTAAATTGAAGGGAATAAAATTTGTAAGAGATTCCTCTAAACTAATTTTTGAATTTTAAATTGTTTATATCTTTTTTTGTTATTCAAAGTTAATAATTTACAATATTTTTAGAAAAAATCATGTTAATTTTTTTATTTTTTCGTTGCAGATGATTGGAATCAATTTAATTAGTCCAGCATGACCACCAGACAAATAATAATGTATAATACAATTTATTTAAATTGTTGCAAACAATGTTAATTAACAAATAGAAATTTTTTTTGTAAAAAATTTTTTTTTTACACAAATTTATGTTTATTTAAGTAATATATGTCGATTTTGGTAAAAATTATTTGGAATTTAACAATTACCGTTGTTATTAACAATTACATGAACAATAATCTAGTTATCAATAATCAAGTAGAGCTTTACATGACTTTAAACTCGTTAACATAAGAAAAATAATTTTTCTTTTTGCCGAAATAAGCCATTTACTTGTTTAAAAAGTAAATAATTTGTTTATAACAAATGTAATTGTTTGTGCTAATAAATTTTTAAAGTTTTTGAAAGAATGTACATATTATATGGGTGATTCTACAAACGAAGGACGAAAATCAAGAAAATTTGGACACAACATTTTTTTCTCATTTAAGGTCTGAAAAGTATTTTAACTTCAAGTTAATGGTACTAGTAAAGACATCCATAAGTGGCCAGACAACATATTAAAAATTACAAAAGTTATGGTTATTTATAAACAATTTATCCACAGAATTAAAATCGTGTCAAGAAAATTCACATTAACATACAAATTAATGAATGGATTTTTATAAAATTGGTTACTCGGGGGCTTACGGGGTTGCTGATTAAGAATTCAATGTCAGTTTTTCAAAATGGCGGATCCAATATGGCGGACGACTTTTGAAAAAACTTATCGTATTTGTCTAAAAATCGTTACCCGGGGGTTTCTGAGGTCGCTGATTGAGAATTTACTGTCAGTTTTTCAAAATTCAAAATGGCGGATCCAATATGGCGGACGAATTTTGAAAAAACTTATCGTATTCGTCTAAAAATCGTTACCCTGGGGTTTCTGAGGTCGCTGATTAAGAATCTAATTAAGTGAATTTTAAAAAAATTGTTCGATTTTTATTAAATTTGATTTTGTAAAATGTATTTAAACGTTAAATAAGTTATTAACCTAGAGGAAAAGTTAGAACCAACAATTTACAAGTTACCACCATTTTCGCAACTTTTGAATCAGATAGTTCAAGATTGTTTAAAATACGGAATACTTGATGCATACGGAAATTTTCGAGGACTGAAAAGAAATCGAGTACCAGAAAAAATCGAATACTAAATACTTTGAGTACACCTCTAGTTTTTAACGTTGAGTTTAATTTTGAATTTACTTTTTAATAATTTATTAATTTATTTTTATTTAATTTATTAAACTAATTAATAATTAATAATAATAATAATAAATTGTAATTATTTAATTATGATTATTAAAAATTATTTAAAATTTATTTATTTATTTTTATACATCTATGAACTATAAATATAGTAGTAGAAGTAAAAAACATAATTTAATTGTTTAAACAAATTGTAAAAACAATGGTTAATTTGAAAAAAGTTGACCTCGGATTGGTAATAAGCGAAACAGAAAATCACCGAGTAACGATTTTCAGACGAATATATTAAGTTTCTCCAAAATCGTCGGCCATATTGGATCCGCCATTTTGAATTGAAAAATTTTAAAAACTGACATTAGGTTCTTAATCAGCAACCCAGAAAACCCCCAAGTAACGATTTTTACGAGGATCAATAAAAGTCATCGGTTTAATTAATTTTTGTTGTAATTTAATTAATAATTGTTTTCAACAAATTACAGATGGTCTATTTGTTTCTATAAGCACAATTTCACAAATCATAGAATTGTAAAAGTAAGTTCAAGTGTCTAATAATAAAGAACTACTTTGATTTTAGTGGGCTAAACTTTATTCATATAAAAAATACCTACTTATTCCATTTGTTTGTTTATGTTAATATAATTATTTATGCGAATGAAAATTGAAAATTCAGTTATAGAAATTTCTTGTAAATTTAATTAGGATTATTATAAGACCAGAAAATCGAACAATAGTTGAAAATTGTTAGTTTTACGCTATTTTTAGTGATATAGTATACATCCTATCTCAAAAGTGCCAGACGAATGAGAACCAGACGAATGAGAATTTGGCATTTTTTGTTTAAAAAATAGAAAAATAACATTAAATGAAAAAATCCTTCAGTACTATCTTATAGAGAATAATAATCTACAAAACATAAGTCTATAGAATAACCAAAAAATAAAATATTTTTTTAAAAAATGCATGACAGACGAATGAGAATTTGTCTGGTCAAAACACAATCTCCGTCACAAATTGAGAAATCTTGGTTAATAGTTTTGAAGATTCAATAAAACCCGATTAGTATCACATTTAGTTTAGTTTAATTAACAACTACAACGAACAGTAACTTCTTCAGAATGTTGATTTTTAATAATTTTTACATTTTTTGCACTGCCAGACGAATGATAACAAATTTAGGGGACAAACTTCGCGAAGATATTTTATAAATAAGATATAGAGAAACGTCATAATTATTTCCATATTAGTAATCTACAACTATTCAAAATTACTAATTCAGTATGAATTTTCCGCAAAACATTCGAAAAGTGATATTTATTCTCAATATGAACTGTCATTCTCCCAAAGGGACATGCCAGACGAATGAGAATTTAGCACTATAATGTGTATTTTTTGCAAAAAAATATTTTTTTTCATTGGTTTTTTTTCTGTGCCATAATAGAAACCATTAAGATTTACAATTTCCATTAAAAGTAAAATTATTCTTTCCAAAATTAATATACAAAACATGCTTCAGACATCAAAATTCCCTCTTTTGTAGAATCACCCATATAAACATTTTATGTTTAAAAAATGCATAAAATGTTTACAAATGTCAAAGAAACTTGATTATTGTTCATGTAATTGTTCATAACAATGGTAATTGTTAAATTCAAAATAATTTTTACCAAAATCGACATATATTACTTAAATAAACATAAATTTGCGTGAAAAAAAATTTTGTATAAAAAAAATTTCTATTTGTTAATTAGTCTAAATTGACATCTTTCTGCACCCAACCCTCGATATTATTGATAAAATTAACTAATTTCAAGAAGAATTTGAACTATTAACATTTTGAAAAAATCTAAGTTTTTTAAAGTTTCTAATTACATGTAAACTTAATTCTTTTAAATGGCAATTAATATTAAAATATTTAAATAAAATTATTCAATAAATAATTTATAAATAACAATAATTGTATGATTGTTTTTTAAAAATGAAGTTATTTAAAAAGAAATATTACTGTCGGAAGTAGAAAAATTTGAAAGTTTTGTATTAGAAATTATTTTGTATTAGAATTCGTGGTGATTTCATAGCAAAAAAGAAACCATTTTCGATATTTTAGGGCAAAAAATTTAGAGTTTCCGGGCAGCGAT
Organism: Leptopilina syphax; assembly: GCA_032872505.1. NCBI lineage: Eukaryota > Metazoa > Arthropoda > Insecta > Hymenoptera > Figitidae > Leptopilina > Leptopilina syphax. The sequence continues at coordinate 17,882,443 of CM065469.1, forward strand.
TTTTTTGAAATTGTGTAGGAATGTTAGGGGACTCACTAGGAGCCATTACCAAAAATAAAATCTTTGGTCAATTGATAACTCTAATTTTGCCATTTTCTTCTCTATTTTTACCTAATTTTTTGATTTATTAGGGCAAAAAATTGAGAGTTTCCGGGTGACGATTTTTTTCAAATTCTCCAGGATGATTAGGAGACTCACTAGGAGTCATTTCCAAAAATAAAATCCTTGGTCAATTCATAACTCTAATTTTTACATATGTTGTTGTCAAGTTGGTCTAGTTTGCATACATATTGTTGGTATTTTAAGTTTGTAAAAAAATGAAATTTTTTATGATTTTGAGTTTTGATATTTGCTTTCTGTTGTGTTTGTGACTTTTCTTTTGATATCTGTTATATTAGTTAAATCTTCTATTTAAAAAAAAATATTTTTCGTTGATAAATAAAGTGACCATATGGAAATAGTGTCAATGCGGGACGCCCGCTTATTTATATAATTTAGTAAACAAAAAAAAAGGTCATTTGTCAAAAGAAAAAAGAATCAGGGAATTTGTAGGAGTCAATTGGAGCGGAATTGAAACAAAGGCGCATCTTATGACATTTACATATTTATATTATGCTTATTTTGTAACATTGAATCACATATGTTTCTGACAATTGAATTTTTCTTAAAATATTACGAAGTCTATCTCTCTTACACTTATATACGCTACTGTGCTAACCTGTAGATGCAGGATATTCTTAACTATATTTTCCGGGATATGCAGGACATTTTATGTCAAATGCGGGACGTTCTGCGGGACGCTAGCCTTTGCGGGACAAAGGGGAAAAATCCGGGACAGTCCCGCACAATCCGGGACGTATGGTCACTTATTATTGACAAACGTTGTGGACTTCAACGTCGTTAAAAATTCAGAATTTTCTTAGAAATTCATATGTGTGAGTAATTAACGTATTGTTGGAAGGGATATAAATATTATACCCCTTTCATTATCAATTTTTCAAGCTTGGAAGGGGTTGTAAAAAAATTGTTTTTCAACAAATTTTTAAAAAAAAAACCCTTAAAATCGTCTTAAAATGGATTTTTAAGTGAAAATTAGTTTTATATATGGGTGATTTTCACGTAACTGTGCAATTTCAAGATCAGTTTTAAAAGAAAAAAAATTTTGTTTTTTTAATGTTAAATATTACTTTTCCTCATCATTAGGGCATAATATAGTTGTAATTTGAACGGGTTAACTACAGCTATAATTATGAAAAAATTAGACCAAATTTTCGAAAATTGGCTGCCACGGAGCTGACCACCCTATGCATTGAATAATACTGCCGTCAACTGGGTCTACTTTATGTACGAGGTATATTTAATAAATAAAATTATTAAAAAGAACTTTGTCAAAAAACCAAAAATAATTCAATTAAAATCCATAAAACGATTAAAACTTCAACCGGCGAGGAACATAACGGCAAAAAATTAACTTTAATTAATATTTATAAGTTTTTTAAATCAGTTTTAAAACTATTTCTCTCGTTTCTCTTATAACTTGAAAAGTGTATTAGATATTAAATTGTTATTCATTTAACCTTAAAATATTAATTTCAAATTTTTGAAAAATATGATATTCAAAACGTTTAAAAAAGCTCCTATTGAAATGATGAGATTTAAAGTTATTTACACCTGTTTAAATGATAATATTATAATTATCATAATGTATAATTGTAGAATGTATATTTAAAAATATAAAGTGTTATTTATTTTCTGAGTAATATAAAATTTGAAGAAAGGTTGTTAATTTTTAATAAATCATGATTTTAGCAAAATCTTAATGTTTTATTTTACATTTTGTTGTATAATATTTACAAAATTTTTTGTTTGATATCTTATTCTTTCTTAATTTACTCTGAAATATATACACAAAAGATTTAATGAATAAGAAAGGATCAAAAAATGTTTACGTAACATTATAAAAACAGAAAGATCAATGCACAAAGTAGCCCCATCCCGGGGTCTATTTTGTGCACAACTTTTAATGACTACAACTCCGACAAAAAAATTTATTTCATTGACTTACTCATAGAAAACCTTCAGAAGAAAGTATAGCATAAGCAAAAGTTGATTTTCTTTTAATTCTGAATTTGAATAAATCACTGAGTTAAAAAAGCATTTTGATGCACAAAATAGCCCCAGCAAAAATATTTACTATTTACTGTCAGCTTGACATAACCAGAGAATTTTATTTTCATAACATTATGAAATTAGCGCAATTAACTAATTTCAGAAAAGTATTCACAAATAAAAGTGTTACGATCAACAGTAATACTGTGCTTCTGCATGGTTGACATAAAGACATTTTAAATTAAGCACCAAAAGTAAAGGCGTGTTTTTTCGAATATTAAGGTGTTTTTTAATAAGTCAAAGGTTGCCGAAGCACTAAAATATAAAAGGACACAACTATGTCTGTCCTCTTCTATAATATGTGTTATTGTAGCAACTGTTGATCCATGAATTTGCACCTTCACACTGTACGCCACAGGCGCCACGGAGCTGATATTTTATGTGACACCACGGAGCTGAAATTTGACATTTAAACTAACCTAACTCCGACAATTCTGCAAAATAATTCTTTTCTTTGGGCAGATAATTTGTTTCTATTGTAATCTTCAAAAAAATCGTAATAATTACAACAGAGAGTGTTTAGATTAAAAGAATAGTAATACCACGGTACTGATCACTTTTTTTGTGATCTTCACATTTTTACAAAAAAAATTGTTTTGAGTGTAGAACTTCCAATTTTTGAACCTTTTTTTTTACTGATATTTGTTGCTAATGGATCTGATTTTAGATTGTAATTCTCAGATAACATTAAAATGTGCCATAAACAGTTAAATTATAGGGAAAAAAATTTTATTACAAAATTGAAAAAATTTGTGGACAAAACTATTTTACATTTTATAATTTTATAAGAAGTATTAAAAGATGAATTATATGTACAAATTGTTCACCTATATACATAATTCATATTACAAAAATTCTCGTTTACAGTTTCGGCGTTTTCAATAAAATTTCTGAATTTTAACTTAAAATTTTAAAAAACGGACACGCCACGGAGCTAAAATTTTGGGAGAAATTCCGCAATTTATCAAAAATTATAATATCTATTTGTACATATTTGTGGTTGCGAATAGGTTTTATATATACCTGTGAAATGTATCCATACCCAAGCAAAAATTTTTTATTTTGAATGTGTTTTCTGTGACGCCGCCAAATATAAAAGTTACGTGCAAATCACCCATATATATATATATATATATATATATATATATATATATATATATATATATATATATATATATATATATATATATATATATATATATATATACTAGGGGGCTTCGCCCCCCTGCGCGCTTCGCGCGCCAACCCCCTATCTCTATTTTTATATTTATTTTAATTTTTATAAATTTAAAGTAATTTTTTTTAATATCAATGCATCTTAATAAATTGCATACAATACATGACAAAATACACATAGACTTTGACGTAATGTAATAATCGTTATGGACCTTTTTTATCTATATGTCAAAAATTAGATTAAACTTTGACATATATTTTGACCCATTTTAACCTATAGGTTAAAAAGGCGTAAAATTTTACATAGATTTTGACGTATCATAGATACGTTTATAGTCCTTTATTGTCCCTTTTTAAGTTGTAGTTAAATAAAAGTTAAATTCCACATAGATTATGACGTAACTAAATGAGGGAGTAAAAATAAAACGTCAAAATTAGGTCAAAATGATAGGTGTAAGAGCAAACACAATTTTAAAATTACCTTACATTGTTAGGTCAGATGGCAAACTTCACCTCATCATTAAGTCTGCGCCCGAAAATTGTTTGACAAATTTTGACGTCTATGTCAAAGCTGGCCTCAAACTTGAGCTAAATTTTGAGGGTAGCGGGAATTATTTGTCAAATTTTGATGTTTACGTCAAAACTGCCTTCAAAATTGACCTAAATTTTGAGGGAAGCGGGAATTCTCTGTCAAATTGTGACGTCTAGGTCAAAACAGCCCTTAAAATTGACCTAAATTTTAAGAGAAATTTTGACGTCTATGTCAAAACTGCCCTCAAAATTGACCTAAATTTTGAGGGTAGCGTTAATTCTTTGTCAAATTTTGACGTCTAGGTCAAAACTGCCCTCAAAATTGACCTACATTTTGAAGGTAGCAGAAATTGTTTGTCAAATTTTGACGTCTAGTTCAAAACTGCCCTCAAAATTAACCTAAATTTTGAGGGTAGCGGGAATTCTTTGTCAATTTTTGATGCGTAGGTCAAAACTGCCCTCAAAATTGACCTAAATTTTGAGGGTAGTGGAAATTGTTTGTCACCTAGACGTCAAATTTTGACGTCTAGGTCAAAACTGCCCTCAAAGTTGACCTAAATTTTAAGGGGAGAAACTACAGGTAAACTCTTGACCTGTAGGTCAAAAAATCTTGAAACAGCGGCGTCGGCGGCGTCGGCAGCGATATCTTTTTGTAATATATATATATATATATATATATATGCATACGTGTAGGCATATACTCGCATAACAGCCAACCCTATATGATTCTGACGTGAAGAATCGACGCCGCGAATTAATATTAAGGTATGATTGAAACTTGTATGCAAATTTATGTGTGTTTTATATAAATAATTTGAATACTATAAAATTATGTTAACTCTAACTCTTTCGTTCGGTATGCAAATTGTGTGTACGAGTGAGAGAGAAAGAGCTATGTTTGAACGTAGTCCGAAAGGATTAGTGTCAACTTTTGACGCTACGAGCGTTATTTTAAGAAATTCTATGTAAGATTGAGTTCTCTCGCATCCGACATGCCTCATTACCCCTATAAAAGGCGGGGGTGCGAGACCACCCAGTCAGTCGATCACTCACTTGCACTCGATGTTGATCCTCTCCTCTAACGAATAAAGTTCTTTGCAACTCCATTCACCAGAGTATTTTTATCATTTTTGCCGAGCCTGAAGTGTTCCTCACCTCACTCGACGATTTTTGGGTCTTGCTGTGTTCACAGTAAGTACTGTTTTACCCTTCTCCGGTATTACCGATACGGAAGAGTCCCTCTTCCGAAAATCGTAATCCAAGAAGACGCTGAAAGGTGTCTCGCCTTGTCGTCCAACTGTACGGAAGAGTCCCTCTTCTGCAAGGTTTGACGACGAAGTGATACTCGTACGGTACGTACCCGTAGAGACGCGCTATACGGAAGAGTCACTCTTCCGAGAATAGTCGCCACTGCGTGTGCACTCCAGAGCGAGTCGTCTCCCCGCGGTCCGCCGAATTAACGGAAGAGTCTCTCTTCCGCGATTCCGTACTACGGGAGACCACCTATCTAGCCTCGTTTCGTCGTTCGTTACGGTACGGAAGAGCCTCTCTTCCGAGCCGCCGAGCGCATTTTTAGCACCAAGAAAAAAAACAAACTATTAGACCGCGCAGTCGCTAAGGGCGAAATTCGCTCGAGAAGTCTCTGCGTTGCGCGTAAATTACGGAAGAGTCCCTCTTCTGCGCTTACGCAACAACGTATGACCGGCCCTCGAGACGTGCCGATCGCCGGTAGTATACAGAAGAGTCTCTCTTCTGCGTTATTACCCGATAACTACTTTTTCCATAACTATTTTTTCTTTCTACCCAAGTCGAATCGGTTTTTCCTCGTTTCGCACCCTTTGACCGTGTCATCCACACCGTGACCGGTATCAAAGTAAAATTACTTATTTAAAATAATAATAATAATTTTTATTTATTATAAATATAAATATTTATAAATATTTATAAATATTTATAAATATAAATATTTTTATTTATCATTATACTCCATTTATTATTTTTATACTATGTAAAATATCTTTGTGAGCCAAAATTTAAGGATTGTAACAATTTCTATACGAAATATTTAATGTTTGCAAGTTACCTTATAATTTTTTAAATAAAAATTTTTTTATAATAAATTTTAGATATTTTAAATTATGAAACATCACAAATTTCAAATTTTTATATTGTTACGCTCATATTTAATTAAAAATGTCGAAAAATTATTTTATTTAAAAATTTATTAAAATTTCCTTCGAACCAAGTTGAAGGAAGTCAAAGATCATTTTGCACTAAGGAATTTCGGTGTCAGCAAAATGGTGCAACTCGTGAGGCAATGACACTAAAATAATTTTATATTTTTAAATTTATTCAACTCATGAGGCAAGCCCTTGTAACCTACACGAGTAATAAACTATCAATTATTAATAAAACTATATTGATAAATATCGATTAATAAAAAAGTATTATTTTATAGAATTTACAATTTTTTTAAGCAACAACAATGGCTATGGGATATGTATGTATGTGCACTGTTCGAAGCGTGCAAAAACTAAAACATTCAGGTCTGTGTCAAGAAAATTAAGGGTCCCCTACTACTAAATACCGGGCACCACTAAATGATACTAAATAATCAAATGAGCGACGGCACTGTATTTGACGTCACAGATTCCCTTTCCCTTTACCCCCCGAAACCCCTTGTCTACTCAACTCACTAATGATTGCACTGTTCAGAACTGCACTATTCAGATATATATATATGGGGGATTTCACGGTTTTCGTGTACTTTTAAATAAAAATTTTAGTTTTAAAAAAAAAAATTTTTGACCTTGAAAATTAAAAATTAAAATTTAAGTTTCATTTTTTTGTAAAATTAATTATTAATATTTAATTAATAATTAATCTGCCCATTTTGGGCAGATATGTTTTTGATAGAAAAAGAGCTCAGCTTTCATTCTAAATAAAAAAAATTTTTTTAAACATACCGATTGTACAAAAAAATGAAAATTAAATTTTAATTTTTAATTTTCAAGGTCAAAAAATTTTTTTAAAAAAAACTAACATCTTTATTTAAAAGTACACGAAAACCCCTTTCCAAAACATATTTTATCTAATTTACATTTTTTTTTAAAACAAACTATAAGTTATCAAAGTATGACGTGTAAACGCATGAGGCCGGATCAGTTCCCGTGAAATCCCCCATATATATGGGCAATTCCACGTGAGATTTCAGTCGACCTCTTAAAATCGGCCAAAAATATTTTTTTTCTATTCTGTATTGAAAAAAAAAACAGATACGTATTTTTTTATTATTTTTTTGGAGGCCAAATTTTTGAGTTATGAATTTTCAAAATTTTTGCTTTTTAAATGTAGGTATATTTTTAATGTCAGATAACACAAAAAATATTGCTTCTTTTCATTTTTTGACAAGAGAAAAAAAGTTTTGTTTTTGTCTCTACTTTTGAATAATCATAACAAAAAAAATTTTTTTTCATTTTTTATTAAAAAAATAAAAAAATTTTATAAACAAATTAATTTTTTTTAACTTTGGGTATGATAAATTTTTAATTTTCTTTTTTTAAAACATACCTGGAAATGATAAGAAGGTTTTGCAAAAAGTTTCAGAGTGGGCCTGACAAGTTTGATGGGTCCAAAAAAATAATAAAGCTGTCCGTGCAGGTCGCACGCTTGTGGCACAATGAGATTTTTTTACAATTTATTATTAAAAATTGTCTAGAGCCTACAAATTTTATCGGATTTTGATTATTATTGAATTTTTAGGCTCTAAACGATTTTTAATAATAAATTGTAAAAAAATCCCATTGTGCCACGTGCGTGCGATCTGCACGGAGAGCTTAATTTTTTTTTTGGACCCATCAAACTTGTCAGGCCCACTCTGAAACTTTTTGCAAAACCTTCTTATGTTTTCCAGGTATGTTTTAAAAAAAGAAAATTAAAAATTTATCATACCCAAAGTTAAAAAAAATTAATTTGTTTATAAAATTTTTTTATTTTTTTAATAAAAAATGAAAAAAAAATTTTTTTGTTATGATTATTCAAAAGTAGAGAAAAAAACAAAACTTTTTTTTTTCTTGTCAAAAAATGAAAAGAAGCAATTTTTTTTGAGTTATCTGACATTAAAATTATACCTACATTTAAAAAGCGAAAATTTTGAAAATTCATAACTCAAAAATGTGGCCTCCAAAAAAATAATAAAAAATACGTATCTGTTTTTCTTTTCAATACAGAATAGAAAAAAAATATTTTTGGCCGATTTTAAGAGGTCGACTGAAATCTCACGTGGAATTTCCCATATATATATATATATATATATATATGTTACGGTCAATGTCGATTATTGGGCATTGTCGACAATGTCACAATGCCCAGTCAATGTCGACATTGACTGGGCTATGTCGACAATGCCCAGTGATTTTGGGCATTGTCGACATTGCCTGTCAATTTCGGTCAATGTTTGTAAATTTTCAAGATATTCAGCTTTTCCGGGCAATGTTAAAAATGCTGTCGATGAAGTAGTCATGATATAAACAAAGTTAATATTATATCCTTCGCATTCAACTTTCAATACTTAATCACTTTATTTTGTATAAAAGAAAATAATATTGATTAGTTTGCAATCAACTATCAGAAGGTATCGATGGATTGGCCCAATGCTATAGATATTGTCCAATTTGGTAAAAATCGTTTATTTCATGCAGGTAAGAAAATAAATAATAAGTAATCTAATTTTGAAATAATTTTCATTTAAATTAAATTAATTAATTATTAATATTAATTAATTTATAATTTAAATTACATAAATAAAATTATATAAATAAATTAATTAAATTCAAATTAATTAAATTTACATTAATTAATTGTCAACATTAATTAATTAATTATTTAAATTACACACTTAAAGTTATATCAATTTTGTCAAATTGAATAATTTAATTTTGAAATATGTAAATCTTGCTTTTAATTGTGTAAGAATTATATTTTTGAGTTTATATTACATAATTATTTTGAAGTACTCCTGACGGTATGCAACCGATTGTGAGTGTATGAAAATTTGTCTTCTGGTTTCGCGTTTCGGGGAAAAGCGTGGTGGGTTCGGAGGATCGGTTGAATTGGGGGAAATCTTTTTTCTATTAAACGGTTGCCCCTCTTATTTCCTTCCTCATTTGCTTTCCGAATCCGTGAGGGAGATTCCGCGCCATACGAGATGTCCGATGCCGTAGACCTCGAGGTAAATTTTGCGAGTTATTTTTTTTGTTTTAATTGTTATTTTTTCATTTACTTTGATTATACTTTTTTATTATTATTTAAATTCATTAGTGTGGCGCTTTTATGCAAATTATGGGCGGAATCTTGTCAGGGTGAAATTGAGGATCCGGTGAGGAATACTAGATTGGCGATCGTTTGCTCTATGTGGAATTTCTCGAAATAATTGAATTCATAAGGGATTAATGTACGAGATTCGTGATCTTGACGAAAATAAAAAAAAGGAGGAAAACTGCGAGACCTCACCCTAATTTGAAATTGCCCGAGCCCACGCCGTTCTCCGGACCACGCCGCCGCTGACGCTTCCCCTCATCATCAAATTGGGAAAGCAAAGAGTATTTTGTTTAATTTATTTTGTATTTATGTAAATGTATTCTTATTTCATATCATTTTTAATTGCATTTTGTCCAATTTAATATCTTATTATTTGACTTTTATATATGTGTGAATGTGTTTGAATGTTGTAACGCGGGCATTTGTAATTCAAAATTTTTAAATTGACTCGAGTCATTAATTTGATTGATTTTTACTGAATACATTTGAGCGGATGATAAGAAGAACTCGATGAGACGCTCCGCTGCACGCTGTATTGTCAGTCAAGAGTTCCAAATGCCGATAAAATTAAAGTTTGAAATTTTGAATTTTAAAAAGTGCTACATTATAGAAAATAAAGAGGCACATCTTTTTTTCCTTTGAATTTTTTTTATAGAACAATTAGTTTAAATAGTAAGTGCAAAAAACTAAAAAAAATTTATTTTTATTTTTCATTCAATTTTAAAACATAAATCATCGTAGTTAAGACAAATATTGATAAAATTAATCGGTATTTGATATACAAACTCGTTAGGGTCTATAGAAGACGATAACATATCAAAAAACTTAAAAATTATTAATTGTTTAATAATATTTCATTATTATTAATGATCTACCAGCAATCACATTTTCTTACCTTCGCCGACAGAAAGTCAGTGGGGAAGTTTCGAATTAAAAGAACTTCCAGTGAGACATTTGTTCTTCAATGTATAAAGATGTTTTCTGAAAAATTTCAAATTGATTTATTGAAAAGTTTAGAAAATATCGAAGTTTAAACAAATTGCGCGTGGCGCGCTAGCGAGTCGACGTGTATAGAGAATTATATTCTGTGTATAAATGATCTGCTTCTCATAACTTTTACATATACATTTATTTACTATCACAAATAAATTGTTTTCAATTTATTTATATTGATAAATTAAAATTGATGTAATGTTTAAAATAATAAATTTTTACTAAATGAATATTATAAATAGTATTTCATTAAATATGTTATTAAAATGCCTTAACATTAGTTTGAGTTATTTATTAACATTTATTAGTATTTAAAAAATATTTTATTTATTTTTATTTTCACATATTAAAATGTGTTTAATTATAATAATTTAATATAAGGTTTGAATATTATATATTACATTTAAAAAATGTTTAAATAATTTTATTATTTATTATTATAAAAGTTTAATATAATTGAAAACAATTCATTTGCGATAGTAAATAAATGTATATGTAAAAGTTATGAGAAGCAGATCATTTATACACAGAATATAATTCTCTATACACGTCGACTCGCTAGCGCGCCACGCGCAATTTGTTTAAACTTCGATATTTTCTAAACTTTTCAATAAATCAATTTGAAATTTTTCAGAAAACATCTTTATACATTGAAGAACAAATGTCTTACTGGAAGTTCTTTTAATTCGAAACTTCCCCACTGACTTTTTGTCGGCTAAGGTAAGAAAATGTGATTGCTGGTAGATCATTAATAATAATTAAATATTATTAAACAATTAATAATTTTTAAGTTTTTTGAAATGTTATCGTCTTCTATAGACCCTAACGAGTTTGTATATCAAATACCGATTAATTTTATTAATATTTGTCTTAACTACGATGATTTATGTTTTACAATTGAATGAAAAATAAAAATAAATTTTTTTTAGTTTTTTGCACTTACTATTTAAACTAATTGTCCTATAAAAAAAATTCAAAGGAAAAAAAGATGCGCCTCTTTATTTTCTATAATGTAGCACTTTTTAAAATTCAAAATTTCAAACTTTAATTTTATCGGCAATTGGAACTCTTGACTGACAATACAGCGTGTAGCGGAGCGTCTCATCGAGTTCTTCTTCCCACCCGCTCATTTTATAACGTTATTATTTGATTTTTTATGATTTTGTTTTATTCCTGTATAATTTTCTAAGTGTGTCTAATTTTCTTGTAATTTTATATTATTTATTATTTAAATTGTATTTGTAAATTGTGATGAACAGAAATTCGTTACAATTGTTGAGATTTGATTTCTAATAGCATTTAATAAATATTGATAATAATTGAATATTTTTATTGTCAATCTCTCTGAAAACCGCAATGATACTTTGTGTTTAGGAATAGGTCGTTCACCTTTCGAGGCTATGTTCGGTTGTTCCGCACAAGTCGGCCTTTTATCAATTGGCATACCACATTCAGAAATTAATAATATTAATAATACAGAGGAAGATATCGACAGGATTTTTAAAGAAAACGCGGAAAAAAACAGCAGTTTGTCCTGCAAGAACAAATAAAAATATTATTATTAACACGAGAAGAAAAAAATTGGCATTATTGAACAACATTGCCCAAACATGAGTGGGCAATGTCGACATTGCCCGGTCATTTTCGACACTGCCCGGGCAATAACACATTTTTTTGACTCTTATTATAAATACTCGGGCAATGTCGACAATGATTACTCATTTTAGGCAATGTCGAGATTGACCGGGCTATGTCGACAATGCCCAGTGATTTTGGGCATTGTCAACATTGACCGGGCTATGTCGACAATGCCCAATAATCGACATTGACCGTAACACACACATATATATATATACTCATATATATACTCATATGATACCAACGTATATGTACATACGTTCGGTATCGATCCGCGATCTTAAAATTATATAATAACCTGTTTATTTAAACAATTTCCCTAAATTTTAAACGCGAGAAGTATCAGGAAAATAGAACCGGCACGGAGGTATGCGAATGCTTCGAGAGTGAAAGGTACGGAAGGAAATGGGGAGAGTAGAGGGTGAAAGAAAATGGGCCGGACGTCCGCCGGCGAAGCAACGAATGAACGAGGGAAATGGGCTAGTGCACGTCAGACGGTGAGCGAGACGGCCGTATGAGTAAGACGGAGAGAGAGGAGTAACAAAGAAAGGGGGAGCGTGGATGAAAGAAAATGGGCCGTGCGCGTACGAACGGCAGTGGAAAGAAAAATAGAGAAAGCATTGCCATACCCGCTGGCTCAAAATAGAGAAATATAAGCTAACTTTCTTTTACGTGTTCAATAACAATAATTTGGGTTTTTTTTATATTAAAAATTATATATAACTATATTAATTACATTTCAATGTATATTAATATACAGCAGTATATTATTATATATTAATTAATTAATATATAGTTATTGTTATAATTATTGATAAAATTATTAATTATTATTGTAGCGGTAAAAGAATAAAATAATGTTTTCCTACCAATACGAATGACATTATTACTTGACAAATAAGAGATGGAAAACTCAGCCTAAAATGCTTATTTAATTCTTTAATTAAATTAAACAACCGTTTACAATTGGCCCCATTTAAGGGGAATTTTTCATTGCATTATTCATTGTGTATTATTTAGTACTCGTATTGATGTACATTTTCTTAATACGGGTCGCATACCAGCGCGCATCCCGATATAGAGCATCGGTACGACGTCGAGAAGGATATCGCTGTTGTGTGACGTCAGATGTTGATTCGATGTCCGCTTCGTGGTTCGCTGTAGCTTGTTCAGCTGCAGCTGTTGTAGTTGGGGCTTGTTCAGCCTCATGCTGCTCCAAAATTGGTACTCCCTCCGGAACACCTCCATCCTGTTGTTGTGTAGAACCGAGCGGAGCTTGTTCAGCTGCGTAACGTTCTACTGTGGATACCGCTACTGGGGTATCAGTCAGTTGTTTATCTGTCTGAGCAATGTTGTTTGATCTATGATCATCCGGACCTGAGGGTGTGAGATGATTCGAGAGATCGTCCTCTGTTTCGAGAATGGGCTCGAGTGGCAGAAGATTGTCGGTCGGTAGGATGACTTGTTGTTGAACTCCATCCGGATGTCCTAAGTTCCTTTCCGGCCGAGCTAAAGGTGCTCGTACTAACTGACTCTGATGTACCTTATGTTTCCCGTCTTTCTTCTGGATGCAAAATACTTCCGGTGATATTACTTCTATCACAGTGTACGGCCCTGTTCGGGCCGCAGCTAGGTTGGCGTTGTAATGTTCTGCAGCGTTGGACAGCCGATGATTCGTAGCGAAGACTTGATCTCCAATTTGGAAAAGTGGTTCCGAAATTGGGCCGGCGTAGCGTCGCTGATATTTTCGCTGATTCAGACGAGCTTTTTCTTCTCTCTGTGCTACAGGATCTTGGCCCAGGCCTGGTTCAAGGGCTGGGTGAATGTCGAGTTCTCCGGGTCGTTTGATTTCGCGACCAAATAGCAGATATCCAGGAGTTGAGCCTGTAGCCGCGTTTTTGCGTTTGCGCAGTGTGAACAGCAAATTGGGCAGTTGGACGTCCCAAATTTGTTGGTTGCCCTCGTGTAGTCTCAAACGCAATCCTTTTTTGACTTCTTGATTGCGCCGTTCGGTTGGGTTTGCCCGAGGGTGGTAAGTGGGGGTAGTCCACAAGGTACTGTTCCACTTTTGACAAGCAGCTGCCCAAGCTTGACTTCTGAATTGTGGTCCGTTATCACTGAGAATACGACTCGGATATCCATATCGAGAGAAAACTTCATCTTCTAAGACTCTTGTGATTGTAGGCGCTTCGGCATTTCGCAGGGGAAATGCTTCTACCCATCTGGTGAAAAGGTCAGTCACTACTAATATGTAACGATGACCCTTTCTTGTTAATGGATATGGTCCCATTAAATCCACTGAATCCACTGAATTCTGGAAACGGTGGAGGAGGGGCTTGAAAAGCTCGAATGAGGCTTAACCAAGATTCAAAGGACAAGTTGGAGGGCATGGGCTCGGATGGCCCTGCAGTGTTAGTTGTTGTCCCAGGCGTAGTGCCATTTGGGACAATTGTTGGTTGGCCCACCTCGGTAGAGGTTTGATTGGTTGACTCTTCCATATCTGATCCCATAAATGTTCGTGAAACAAAATCGGAAGAATCGTCGGAAGTACTCGACATACGAGCTATAAGTGAGGGGTTGGGCGCCACCGGAACAGAGGTTATGGTCCCGGAATTAGTTGGAAATAGATTTGAAAATTCAGCCAAAGGTCCAGCTTGTGTGATGAATCGTTGCGCGGATGGAGGAGTTCGAAAAAGACATCCTTGTGGGCGACGACCTGGTAAGTCACGTAAGTTGTGCGGGCTTCGTCTGGATTTTACAGGAGTGTGTGAAATTGTCCGGCGTGGCGAAGGAGACATCTCATAATGGGGAATTCGTCTCGAAATCCATCGAGACCCGAAAAAGAATCTCGTGGCCCCACGTTGGGCGCCAATTTGATACCGGTCACGGTGTGGATGACACGGTCAAAGGGTGCGAAACGAGGAAAAACCGATTCGACTTGGGTAGAAAGAAAAAATAGTTATGGAAAAAGTAGTTACCGGGTAATAACGCAGAAGAGAGACTCTTCTGTATACTACCGGCGATCGGCACGTCTCGAGGGCCGGTTATACGTTGTTGCGTAAGCGCAGAAGAGGGACTCTTCCGTAATTTACGCGCAACGCAGAGACTTCTCGAGCGAATTTCGCCCTTAGCGACTGCGCGGTCTAATAGTTTGTTTTTTTTCTTGGTGCTAAAAATGCGCTCGGCGGCTCGGAAGAGAGGCTCTACCGTACCGTAACGAACGACGAAACGAGGCTAGATAGGTGGTCTCCCGTAGTACGGAATCGCGGAAGAGAGACTCTTCCGTTAATTCGGCGGACCGCGGGGAGACGACTCGCTCTGGAGTGCACACGCAGTGGCGACTATTCTCGGAAGAGTGGCTCTTCCGTATAGCGCGTCTCTACGGGTACGTACCGTACGAGTATCACTTCGTCGTCAAACCTTGCAGAAGAGGGACTCTTCCGTACAGTTGGACGACAAGGCGAGACACCTATCAGCGTCTTCTCGGATTACGATTTTCGGAAGAGGGACTCTTCCGTATCGGTAATACCAGAGAAGGGTAAAACAGTACTTACTGTGAACACAGCAAGACCCAAAAATCGTCGAGTGAGGTGAGGAACACTTCAGGCTCGGCAAAAATGACAAAAATACTCTGGTGAATGGAGTTGCAAAGAACTTTATTCGTTAGAGGAGAGGATCAACATCGAGTGCAAGTGAGTGATCGACTGACTGGGTGGTCTCGCACCCCCACCTTTTATAGGGGTAATGAGGCATGTCGGATGCGAGAGAACTCAATCTTACATAGAATTTCTTAAAATAACGCTCGTAGCGTCAAAAGTTGACACTAATCCTTTCGGACTACGTTCAAACATAGCTCTTTCTCTCTCACTCGTACACACAATTTGCATACCGAACGAAAGAGTTAGAGTTAACATAATTTTATAGTATTCAAATTATTTATATAAAACACACATAAATTTGCATACAAGTTTCAATGATACCTTAATATTAATTCGCGGCGTCGATTCTTCACGTAAGAATCATATAGGGTTGGCTGTTATGCGAGTATATGCCTACACGTATGCATATATATATATATATATATATATATATATATATATATATACGTATATAGGTATATATATACGTATATAGGTATATATATATACACCTATAAGCATATACTCATATGATACCAACGTATATGTACATACGTTCGGTATCGATCCGCGATCTTAAAATTATATAATAACCTGTTTATTTAAACAATTTCCCTAAATTTTAAACGCGAGAAGTATCAGGAAAATAGAACCGGCACGAAGGTATGCGAATGCTTCGAGAGTGAAAGGTACGGAAGGAAATGGGGAGAGTAGAGGGTGAAAGAAAATGGGCCGGACGTCCGCCGGCGAAGCAACGAATGAACGAGGGAAATGGGCTAGTGCACGTCAGACGGCGAGCGAGACGGCCGTATGAGTAAGACGGAGAGAGAGGAGTAACAAAGAAAGGGGGAGCGTGGATGAAAGAAAATGGGCCGTGCGCGTACGAACGGCAGTGGAAAGGAAAATGGAGAAAGCATTGCTATACCCGCTGGCTCAAAATAGAGAAATATAAGCTAACTTTCTTTTACGTGTTCAATAACAATAATTTGGGTTTTTTTTATATTAAAAATTATATATAACTATATTAATTACATTTCAATGTATATTAATATACAGTAGTATATTATTATATATTAATTAATTAATATATAGTTATTGTTATAATTATTGATAAAATTATTAATTATTATTGTAGCGGTCAAAGAATAAAATAATGTTTTCCTACCAATACGAATGACATTATTACTTGCTAAATAAGAGATGGAAAACTCAGCCTAAAATGCTTATTTAATTCTTTAATTAAATTAAACAACCGTTTACAACTTATTTAAAATAAATAAAATAATTTAACTTTTTTACATAATAAATATTTTAAAGAATTTTGAAAATAATTTAATTTCTGCGAAGTATTTTATTACTTTTCAAAAGAACTGAATTCTTGAAGTGAATTTTGATATTTATTAAAATACACTTGACTCTCGGATCTTTTGCATTCAGTTTTTTTACACTCTCGCTTCTTTTGCAATTTTTCTCCCGCACCTTTTACCTTTTATATTAAATAAATAAATGACTATCAAATTGTCAAAACATGTATTTCGCGATAACTTTGGTTATTTAAAGTAAATTAAAACAGCTCCTCTATTATGTGTTTAAAATTATATTAAAATTTTAATTATTATAAATGTAAATATAAAAACTAAAACATAAATACTGTCATTAATTTACATATTTGGTTATACATATTGTTTTGTTTTGCGTTACCATGGCATTTGTTTTGGTAAAAGGTATGAGAGGATTTGGTCCCGTAAGTGCAAAAGATCCAAGAGTCGAGTGTAATTGTATTTTGGAAAAGAATTTTATTAAAATCCCTTAGAATAATTGATTTTATAGGTAGAATTTATGCGATTCTGTTGTTTATCAAGCTAATTGATTTTCTGCGACGAATTACATGTTACTTATGAAAATATTTTAATTATTGCAATGAATTTTATTATTTGATTGAATAATAGAATGTTTCTTAAAATTGAATTGTTTTCTCAAGTTTTAATAAAATTTTTAATAATAATTGCATTTTTCAAGGAATTTATTTAAAATTGTATTAAAAATATTTAAAATTATGCGATGAAAATAATTGAATTCGTAAATTAAATTTTATTATTTATGAAAATAATTGAATCTTTTCGTAGAATTGTATCAACAAATTATTTCTATAATTAAATCTGTTGATAAATTTTATGCAAATAGTAAATATTGAAAATTATTGAATTGCAAAAAACTTTCGAAAGTAATTGAACTTTTGCAAATATTTTTATAAATTTTTAAAAATAAATAAATTTTTGGCGAAAAATTTTGCTTTTTTTAAAGATAACTGAATTCTTGAAAAACTGAATTCTTGTGAAGCCAATTTTTAATGTAAATTTTACTTATATTAAATCAAATAATATGATTGAAAATTAAAATAAACATACTTATACATAGAAATAGTATATTAAGCAACAAGGGTATAAAGGCAGCTATTTGTTTACGGTGATTTTTGTGACACGAGTGGAGGTAGAGGGATATTTTTTATTCTTAATGCACAAAAGTGGCGATTTCAGATACCAGACGACAGGGAGTAAAAGTCATTCACTTGTTCGACTTATATGAAAATGGCGGCCGTTTTCTCCCATGGGCAAAAATAACGCATGGGATCAGCTGTTATGTTTGCCTCTTGGGAGAAAATGGACGCCATTTTCATATGGTTAAACAAATGAGTGACTTTACTCCCTGTCGTCAGCTATCTTAAAGCGCCATTTTTGTGCATGTGGGATAAAAAATGTATTATTTAATTAAGATAATACGTAATTTTATTATGTATGATCTAATAAGCAATCGGTCGTGGAAGTTATCGATTGATACTTATGTATAAAACTTTAAAGTTTCCAATCTTCCCATAAATTTCCACTGTCGTGGAAGAGCCCACAGCTTACTTTTTAACTTATATTTTTTATTTGCGTGCATTATATAAATAACAATAATTTAAATTAATAATAAGTACATTTATATATCCAAAAAGTTGATTTTTAATCAAGATAAAGTATAAATTTTATATATACAGCCAAAAGAAAGACCGGTCGTGGAACTACTAAATTCATATTTGTTTACATATTTTTTTTTACATTTCTCGTCCTCCTAACTCGCAAATATGTTCTCTCAGGTTTGCTACTTTTTTCTGTAATCTACACTTAAAAGTGAACATGTCTACCGAATTACAGCACAATAGGTCAATATATGTAAAAGTTAAGGGGGAAAACAGGGTCATTTTTTGCAATTTTTTCAAAAAAATTTCAAATTCCAACGAAAAAAAACGTTGCACATCACCCCACATCACCCTATGCAAATAAGGAAGTAAGCTAGTAAGCAAGCAAGATATTTTCTTTTTGTTTACTTGTTTACTTTCTTACCTAGGGGAGACCGGGGTTACTTGGCGCACTTTTTACTTTTTGTTGTTTAACTAAAACATTTTTGCTTTTTTTAAATTCCTATTGCACGGAAAACTTACTGTAACATCTCAGCTTCAATTTAAAACAAAAAAAATTGCAATCTATTTGATAGTTTTTTTTATACCACTTTATTCAAAGCTATGTAAAGTGCGCCAAGCAACCCCGGGCCGGGGTTGCCTGGCGCATGACTGAAATTAATTAAATTATATGATTTAATGTTGAAACATTATATGATATAATAAAATAAGTTTTTTACTGTCATTTTACAATAAAAAAAATTTTAACATTTAAGATCTTTTATGGTATATATAACTAAACTAGGCAACCCCAGCCAAACCGCGCCAAGTAACCCCGGAGGTACTTTTTATATATTTATAAAGTTTTTATTAATAACATTAATAAAAATCAAAGATTCTTTATTGTCCCTAGAAAACAAATAGTTAGAGCTCAAAACTTGATATTTAAGCTTTATTTTAAATCATTTCCTAAAAAGATATAACAAAAAAATGAGGAGGTCAAAAATTTACTTTCGAGTACCACAATCAATTATTTTAATCTATATGCCACAATAATTAATTAATAAAAATGAAACTTTGTACAAACTTAGAGTTCATTAAGTACTTGAACTTGAGTAGAGAGAAAAAATTATTCAAGTCAAAATTTTTGAAAAAAACTCGAGTGCGCCAAGCAACCCCTGCGCCAAGTAGCCCCGGTCTCCCCTACTTATTTTCTTACTTACTTGCATACTTACTTCTGTTTAATTGCTTACTTATTTATTTCCCTCTTGCTTACTTAAATATGTTTACTTGTTTACTTACTTGCTTGTTTGCTTACTTACTATTATTCAGATTTAATTAAAATTAATAAATTATTTTAAAAAAATAAGTATGTTATTGCTATTTTATATTTTCTTTTTGTATGATTTAAAAACATTTATTACATATTTGGCAATTAATAAGTGTTTATAAGAATTAATTAATTGAATTTTAATTAAAATAATAATAAAATGATTATTAATTTAGTATAAATAAGTTGAAAAAATTAACTATTAGTGTGAAAGTCTTTCATTTGACTGTGGGACACTTGAAATAAAGTATTTCAGTCCAAAAAACTAAAACTTTAGACAACCCGTGCAGAAATTAAAATGTGGGCCTGATAGGGTACTGGACAGTTTTCCCGATCTCTGGTGTGGCTCTGGGTAGAAAAACTGACCAGCGCCCGACTAGTGTGTGACAACTTTAAAAAGTTAAAATATTTAAAATTACAATAATGAATGTTTCAACATGACTTAAAAAATATTTGTAATGAGTTCTGCCATAAATTAATATACTTTTGAAGACCAAAAAGACATATGAACATTGAGGGACACCACTGGCATTTTTGAAAGATTTCACTGATAATTTTTTTTGAATAGTGAGAATAAAGCAGCTTATATATTACAATCCAGTATCAAATCTTTATTAACTGCATATAAGGAGTAAATTTAACACAAATTTATTAAAAATAAAATAATAAGCTGCAAGAAACAGAATTTTGAGGGGACACCACTGACAAGGGACACCACTGACATTTTGCTTCATTTCTCATTTTCGAAAAAGAAATACTTTATTTTTAAGTTAAAGTCGTTGCGGTTTTTAAAGTACGTGTAATAACTAAAAATGAGATACAATAATATTTAAAAAATATTAATATTATGAACAATTTTTTGATAGGGACACCACTGACATGGTGTGCTCGACAAAGTGTTACTTGCTTTCTGCCACCAACCATACAAGTTATAGATGTGATAAAATGTTGTAATGTTTTTTCTTTAAGAAGCTATACATATCACCAATACTATTAACGCTTAATAAGGCAATTATCTGCACTAGGTTATTTCAATATCAGACATGATATACAAAATTTGCGATAATTACTTAAAAATATGAAACTTACGGACAGGCGATTTTGATTTTTTTTCTAGCACTGGATAAAAATTATTCTGCTAGCACAATTACTATATAAAAATATAGACTCTTAGCTGTACAAAATAATTTTTCTGGTACTAAAAATGTGAGAATCAAAATTTTTATTATTAGGTAAAGTTCTGATTTCTTAAGTGCGGACAAGGGACACCACTGACATTTTGCTTCTAATTCTTCTGACAAATTTTTTCAGAGAATTTCTAGCGACTAAGAATTATTAATTTAAGTAGAAGGAGTGATTAAGAAAATTAATTGACTCCAAAAACTTTTATATATGAACTAGTATTCAAGATTTTTGGGCAGGACATGAAAATGACATTTTAAATTTAATCACCCTTATATACAACATATTTATACATAACATAATGAGGTATTATAGTCATTTTGACTAATTTAAAAGTAAAAATGATAAAAATAATATAATTTCAAGAATAGAAAAACTTAAAAATTTTTGAAAAATATAATTTTTGGTTTTATGATTAATTCATTTTTCTTTTAGAGGTTGTCGCTCCTTTCTGCCTCCTTAATTTTATAATATTAATAAAGGTTATAATTTTTGTTTTCAAATGTATAAGTAATAATTAATATTTATTTAATAAATATTTTATTCAAATTTATTAATTATGTTTAAAAAATAGTTATTAAATATTGAAGGTGTTAAATTTAACAATCTCTCCGAATCATTTTCTACTTTAACCTAATATAATATAAAAAAATTATTATTATTAAAATCTTATAATATATATACAAACCAAATAATAAATTTATCCCATAAATTAATAATTATTAAAATTCATTAAGTATAATTTATTAATAATTGTTTATTAATTTTTTTTTTAAATTCATAATTTTTATTTTTTAATAAATGTATAATAATTAATTATTTAATAACTATTATTATTCGTTATTTATAATTTAGTTGTTATTATTAATAAATAAACTTTATTATAATATTGTACTTAAAGAAAAAAAAATTATATGTATTTTCGTTTTTTAAATATATTACCATAATTATTTTATAAAGTGTTTTAAAAGAACACGCTTTTTTAACTTAAATAACTGTTTTAAAAAAGTTAATTTTAAAAAATTAAATTTATTTACATGCTTTTAAAACTAGGAAAACTGTCGAGGCCCTGATCAGAGCCCTATTTCATATCTAGTGAACACTCCACTTAGGGTTTTGGCCAGAATTTCTGGTCAAACCCATAAGATAAAAAAATTCTTAAAACGATAGTATAATTACTGTGTTTAATTAATTTCTTCAATTGTTTATAATTTTATTATGGGAACTAATTTAAAAAACTTAATTCATTTACACTTTATTCAAACGAGGAAAACTGTCGATGCCCTGATCAGAGCTCTATTTAATATCTAGTGAACACCTCACTTGGGGTTTTGGCCAAAAATTCTGGTCAAACCTACAAAATAAAAAAATTATTAAAACGATAGTATAATTACTCCCTTTAATTGTATTCTTCAATTGTTCATTATTTTTTATTAAAAGTAATTTTAGAGATTTAATTTTTTTACACTTTATTTAAACAAGGAAATCTGTCGAGGCCCTGATCAGTACCATATTTAAAATCAAATGAACACCCTACCTGGGGTTCTGGCTAGGAATTCTAGTCAAACCCCTAAAATAAAAAAAATTATTAAATAAGTAAAATAATGATTGCCTTTCATTGTTAATAGCTTCTACAACAAAAAGGAATTCTAAAAACTTTATTAAAAAAAATATTTTAATAGGGAAAACTGTCGAGGCCCTGACCAGAACCCTGTTTTAAATAGGGCAAAGTGGGGCATTTTCTGCACGGGAAGTTATCCAGTAAAAAAGGCAGAATTGGCAGTGAGCGAATAGAATTAGCAGTGAGTTTTTGCCAATACGTTTTCGAGTGAAAACAATATTGGGGGCATTCTGACAATCCTGCTTTCTCACCGTCAATTCTGTCCTCTTGAATCTTTTAATTCCTCGTTTATTGACTCGATTTGGCATTTTAATCAAAAAGACTGTTTGTTTTAAAGTGTAAGAATGCGCTGACAACGAACTGGAAATATGGAATTTTTTGTTAAAATGTAAATAAATGAAATTTGACAAACTGTTGGTCTATTACTATACACTGTAAAAAATTTGGGGAATATTCACTAACTTTTTATGATGAATATTACACATTTTTTTGAGAAAAGTACTTTTCCCCAAAAAATTGGTAAATATCTCTTAAAATTTGGTGAAAATTTTACAAAATTCTAATGAATTTAATTTTCCCCAAAAAGTTGATGAATATTCCCCAGATTTTAAGGAATACTTTTTATAAATTGGTGAATATTCACTAACTTTTTAGGGAAAAACATATTCAACAAAATATTAATTAATTTTTAACAACTTTTTATTTAATTAAAATTACTTTTATTTGATTTAATTTTATTTACATATTTTCCACCGAATCCTAAAAAAGTCAGCCAAGCTTCTCGAGTTAAGTTTTTAGAGAAATAAATTATTACGGAATATTTATTGTCTTTAGACTTATAATTATGTTAACATTATTTAATTAAATTACATAATATATCCAATAGTTTTTTCAAAATAAAATTTGTGGATTTATAAAATATGAAAGTTAGGAAAAAAATACTTTTTGTGCATTTTTATTAACAAAGAATGTTTACTTATTTCATTGTAAAATTGAATAAGTTTCAAAAATTAGTTATGTATACTATATTTTGTAAATATTTTCGTTTTGAAGAAAAAATAAAAGATGCTTTAGGGAAGAATATTCGCTTTTTAGAAAATATGTTTAACATGTGGTTTCTTAGGATGACCAACTATACTGGTTTCTTGTTACAAAAGGGTCTATTGTAATGAGTTTTTCGGTGCCTGTTTTTTTCGTATAGTTTTATTGAGATAGAAAAATGGGGATTGAAAAGTGCAGAAGAAAAATTTAGAGATCTCAAATATTTTCCACAAAATTTCCGAATGTCAGCATTCGCCGCGTCAGCAGGGATGCCAGCAGGCGGAGGATTTTCGATCCCACCACGCCGCCACTTCTACCCCCACTATACCTACCGGCGGAGGAAACAGAGAATACACGGCAATGATAGCCTTTTTCTGTTTTCTGTTATAAAGGTGAATACTAACCTAAACTGGGCGTAAAAGGCGCGAAATTCAAACGCATATTTAAAATCATTCAGGTAATTATTACTCTATTATTTAATAGTGATAAATTAAATCTATAAAATTTAATGAAATTAATATTTTATTATCACTATTATTAAAAACGGTAGCAAATTATTCTCAAACATATTATAATAATTATTTAAATTCATATTAATCACCAATATTACATATTTTAATTATTACAACTATTTCTCTATTAATTTACTTTCTTTATTTAACTATTATATAATTTTTCAGATTATTTAATATTAAAATATTAAAAAAGAATATTAAATATTATTGAAAATATAATAATTTAATTCTCATAATGATAAAATATTGTATAATTTGCAGTCTTTGAAAACACTAATTTAACTCAATAAATTTTCCAGAATAAAAAATTCTGCAATGTTATAAAAATAAATTTTTTACTTAAATAAATCTAAGATTATAAACATATTCTTGAATAATATTATATTATAATATAATTTTTAGAAGCAAAAAATTGATTTAAAACTTTAAGAGAGACTTTATATTTTAAAAATGAAATTATAATTACGATGACAAACTTTCCTTGATTATTTTCGAGAAATTTAAATAAAATTCTTTAAAATAATTTAATTATTTTTAATAGAATTGAGAAATTTTAAAAATCTTATTTTTTTAGGATTTTCAATAAAATTTTGCGAAAATTCAATTCTATTAAAATATTTTAAGTGTATATCTTTTTTAAATTAACTAATAAAAATTTTAATTATTAATCTTCGCACTAAGAAACATCAATAGATTAGAATATATATATATATATATATATATATATATATATATATATGACTTTTTATAAAATTTAATTATTTCTCAATTATTAAATTAAAATACTTTGAAAATTCGTTATGTTAAAAAGTTTTTTAATAAAATTCTTTAACAAATTTAATTATCTTCAGTTGAATTTCACAAAATTTCTATTAATTCGATAATTTTTTTAAAATTTATTTACATACTACATTTGAATTAGTGACTGATTTTTTACTATCAAATTAATTATTATTAACTAAATCAAATTTAGAGAACAGTATAAATATCTTTAAAAATTGTAATAAAAAAAGACTTTTAAAAAAAAGATCTAAAGAACAAACAAATATTAAAATAATTTAAATTACTGTCTATAAAATACAAATATTTTTAGTTTTTTAATTAACATGCATGTATATTAATAATTTAATAATAAATTATCAATTTATTAAATAATAAAATTATTTATTGAATTATAAAATTATTTATTGAATTATAAAACAATAAAAAACTAATAAAATTAAGCACGACTTTTTACAGAGAGTGTGATTATTAAAAAGAATATTAAATAATTGTATTCAGGTTCGCACAATTAATTGTTAAAAATAATGATCGTAATCTAAAAATGCCAATAAAAATAATAAAAACTGTGAAAGAATTTAATATGTTTATAATCTTAGATTTATTTAAGTAAAAAATTTATTTTTATAACATTGCAGAATTTTTTATTCTGGAAAATTTATTGAGTTAAATTAGTGTTTTCAAAGACTGCAAATTATACAATATTTTATCATTATGAGAATTAAATTATTATATTTTCAATAATATTTAATATTCTTTTTTAATATTTTAATATTAAATAATCTGAAAAATTATATAATAGTTAAATAAAGAAAGTAAATTAATAGAGAAATAGTTGTAATAATTAAAATATGTAATATTGGTGATTAATATGAATTTAAATAATTATTATAATATGTTTGAGAATAATTTGCTACCGTTTTTAATAATAGTGATAATAAAATATTAATTTCATTAAATTTTATAGATTTAATTTATCACTATTAAATAATAGAGTAATAATTACCTGAATGATTTTAAATATGCGTTTGAATTTCGCGCCTTTTACGCCCAGTTTAGGTTAGTATTCACCTTTATAACAGAAAACAGAAAAAGGCTATCATTGCCGTGTATTCTCCGTTTCCTCCGCCGGTAGGTATAGTGGGGGTAGAAGTGGCGGCGTGGTGGGATCGAAAATCCTCCGCCTGCTGGCATCCCTGCGCGTCAGTTGCTCTTAAGCATTTGCTAGAGTCGAATCTATACATCTTTCGTGCTAAAATTTTTTTTTGTGTACGTGAAGTTTTAAAATTGTGAAAAATTTATGGATTATCTTTAAAGAATACGTATTAGGCAGGTAAATAATATTTAATAACAATAAGTTAATAGTAACTGCGCTCCGTTGATCGTAATGAGCGAAATGGAATAAGACTAATTATTGATTTAATAAATCTTTAAACAACTTTTCAGAATGTTATTGGATATTAATCTCATGAAAGGACAAGAAAGTGGATGAAAAATACAAGAAAAATGGTCAGCGATGCAAAGTCTGACTGATTGATAAATAACATAATAGATTTTAATGGAAATTTTTGTACTTTAAAAAATATTTTATCATATATATTACAAGAAAATAAAATAATATTGTATTATATTATTTGTATATTATTTGTATATTATTATTATTATTATTATTATTATTATTATTATTATTATTATTATTATTATTATTATTATTATTATTATTATTATTATTATTATTATTATTATTATTATTATTATTATTATTATTATTATTATTATTATTATTATTATTATTATTATTATTATTATTATTATTATTATTATTATTATTATTATTATTATTATTATTATTATTATTATTATTATTATTATTATTATTATTATTATTATTATTATTATTATTATTATTATTATTATTATTATTATTATTATTATTATTATTATTATTATTATTATTATTATTATTATTATTATTATTATTATTATTATTATTATTATTATTATTATTATTATTATTATTATTATTATTATTATTATTATTATTATTATTATTATTATTATTATTATTATTATTATTATTATTATTATTATTATTATTATTATTATTATTATTATTATTATTATTATTATTATTATTATTATTATTATTATTATTATTATTATTATTATTATTATTATTATTATTATTATTATTATTATTATTATTATTATTATTATTATTATTATTATTATTATTATTATTATTATTATTATTATTATTATTATTATTATTATTATTATTATTATTATTATTATTATTATTATTATTATTATTATTATTATTATTATTATTATTATTATTATTATTATTATTATTATTATATTATTATTATTATTATTATTATTATTATTATTATTATTATTATTATTATTATTATTATTATTATTATTATTATTATTATTATTATTATTATTATTATTATTATTATTATTATTATTATTATTATTATTATTATTATTATTATTATTATTATTATTATTATTATTATTATTATTATTATTATTATTATTATTATTATTATTATTATTATTATTATTATTATTATTATTATTATTATTATTATTATTATTATTATTATTATTATTATTATTATTATTATTATTATTATTATTATTATTATTATTATTATTATTATTATTATTATTATTATTATTATTATTATTATTATTATTATTATTATTATTATTATTATTATTATTATTATTATTATTATTATTATTATTATTATTATTATTATTATTATTATTATTATTATTATTATTATTATTATTATTATTATTATTATTATTATTATTATTATTATTATTATTATTATTATTATTATTATTATTATTATTATTATTATTATTATTATTATTATTATTATTATTATTATTATTATTATTATTATTATTATTATTATTATTATTATTATTATTATTATTATTATTATTATTATTATTATTATTATTATTATTATTATTATTATTATTATTATTATTATTATTATTATTATTATTATTATTATTATTATTATTATTATTATTATTATTATTATTATTATTATTATTATTATTATTATTATTATTATTATTATTATTATTATTATTATTATTATTATTATTATTATTATTATTATTATTATTATTTTTTTTTTTTTTTTTTTTTTTGCTTAGGGACTTTTGGGAAATCTGCCTACAGATACCTTGGATTCCGCACTCCAAGGTTATGTGGGGTTGGTAAAATAAGAAAAAAAAAAAAGAAAATATAAAAAAAAAAAGATAAATAAAGAAATGTTATAAGAAATTTAATTAACTGGCGACCTACTACCAGCCCGACCCACTAAAACCCGTAACCCTTCTTTTGGAGCCCTTTACCCTCTCTCGGAACTGTCGTAAGACTTTAGCCTTCGAGGGAGGCGCTCCAACTCTATCGCTGCTGCGACTTTGTTCTGTGTCTGCGGTTCTCCTGCGTCAATAGTTAAAAAATTTAAAACTATTTCAATATAAAAGCGGAATTAACAGCACAACAACAATAAAAAACAAAATTTTTTAAGAAGTTTAAAAAGTCAAAAGATAAAATTATAAACGGATATATAAAAAAAGAAAAAAATAAACGCGTATAAAATATTGAAAACAAAACTGTACAAACATGAATAAAAAAAACACACACAATTAAAAAATGTATATGGACAAATAAATCACAAAATAAATTAATAAAAAACAAATAAACAAATTAAAAGCTGTTTAAATTACGCTTTTTGGCGGCCGTCGAGATCCTTCCTCGACATAACCGAGATTATGAAGTTCTCGACTTTCCGCCAATTATCTGCCGACTGGGTCATCAGCGATACCATGTTCTCCGGTGTAACTTGACTGTTTACACCTTCGAACATGGCCCGCCTCTCCAAGTCCCATTTCTTGCATGAGAAGAGGGTGTGCTCCGCGTTGTCCTCAGGGAACTGGCAATATGCACACACCTCGTCCTCGCGTAATTTAAAGCGACACAGGTACGAGTTAAAACACCCGTGACCTGTGAGCGCCTGAGTCAAATAATAGGAGACTTCTCCATGTTTTCGGTTTATCCAGGTGGTGAGTGTTGGAATCAGACGATAGGTCCATCTACCCTTTTCCTCCCTATCCCATCTGTCCTGCCATGTCTCGATAAGTCTGTTTCTCGCGTATTTGCGGATGTAGTCCTTGCTAGGTCTTTTCTCTTCTGGGTACTCGGGATTATTTCTTCTTTTAAAAAGAAGAAATACTTCCTCCCTTTCCCTTGCCATAAGATCTGCCGGCGGGACACTTGCAAGGACTTGCACAGCGCTCGTCGAGACCGTCTTATACGCAGAAACGATACGGGTAGTAACACATCTCTGCGCAGACAGCATATTATCGCAAATGGTTTTGCTTCTTGTTTTAAGTGAGGGAGCCCACGCTGCTGCTGCGTAAAACAGCTTAGCGTGGGCAACACTAACCACCAGTCTCCTTTTCCTTTCACGTGGTCCGCGAACGTTTGGCATAAGTCGTGCCAAGTCTGACGCACACTTTATCGCCTTATTCAAGGCCGTCGCTATATGGTAATGGAAGTTTAACCTTCCATCGAGCTCCACTCCTAAATACTTAATATGTTTACTCCACTTGACCTCGAATTCATCTATCACGATTCGTGGGAAACTATAACCACGTCTGTCTGTGACGAGCAGAGCTTCGGTTTTTTCCAAGGCCATTTGAAGACCTCTGGCATCCAACCAGCTTTTAACTCGCCGCAGACATTCGTTCACCAATGTCCCAAGGGCTTCCTCGCTTTCGGCTGAGCACACGACCAACGCATCGTCCGCAAAGCCGATGATGACCGCGCCTTCAGGTAGACCCATTCGCAGGAAGTTATCATAGGATACATTCCACACGAATGGTCCCACCCTCGAGCCTTGGGGGGCACCACTTTGCATCTCTTCCTTCAGAGTCCAGTTGTCCCCCTCATAGATTACCCACCTGTCGCTAAGATAATCATTCATTATCCGCAACAAGTAGGGCGGTATTCTCTTCTCCATCATCGACTGGATGAGATCTTTCCATCGTGCGGAGTTAAACGCGTTACGTATGTCAATAGCCACCAATGCGCAGAAGCCCTTCTTCTTCTTTGGTCCCAATTTGTTTTTTCCCGCTTTGGCTATGTCCACAACTGCCTGAATGGCATCAACCGTGGACCTGCCTTTGCGGAAACCAAATTGGTAATCGGATAGACTATTCTCTCCGGTCAAATGGGTTTGCATTCTCTGCAGAACCATATCCTCTAGAAGTTTACCCATCGTATCTAACAGGCAAATAGGCCTGTACGACGAGACTTTATCCAGAGGTTTTTCGCCTTTTCTTAGGAGGACTAGCCTCTGCCGCTTCCAGTCGCGGAAGAACTCTCCTTTCTCAAGGCAAAGATTGAAACATCGGAGCAGAATCTGGGGTGAAGTGTCGATAACCAATTTTAGGATCTCGTTACTTATCCCATCGATTCCAGGCGCCTTGCCTGTTTTCAATCTTCTACCTGCATTTCTCAATTCTGTAAGAGTGAAGAGTTCCTCCTCACCGACTTCGCAGGTACTCCAGTCCTTCCTAACCCACGGTTCTGCAGGAGGAAATAGAGCTTTTATAATCCTTCTGACCCAATCGGGATTGTCCAGGCCGGGGGTCTTTTGCCTCGTTCCTAATTTCTTAGTAACGATTTTAAAAGCCAGACCCCATGGGTCCTTCTCGACATCATCAATTAGGTCTTTCCAGCAACGGCGTTGTGACGCTTGAATCTCTTTTTTCAGGCTTTTCTTGGCCTCCTTAAATACTTCCTTTAGCAAAGGATCTCCCTTAGAACGGGTATAATTCCTTCTAGCTTTGAAGCACGCTTTCCGCAAGGAGGCCAGAGCATCCGACCACCAGTGCACCGAGCTTTTTCGTGAAGCGGTACACCTGCGACGCGGCATAGATGCATCGCAGGCAGCGGTGATGGTTTTCCTCACCGCTCGTACCTCTGCATCCAGGGTATTTGGCCTCTGCACCCAACCCAATTCCTCAATGAGGCGGGATTCTTCCAGGGATCGGACAAATTTCTCCTTATCGATTTTCTTCACATTCCAGGAGAGGCGTTTTCGACACGGTGCTTCCTGTCTTCCACCATTTCCTGTGTCTCCCACTGAGACTGAAAACTCGATGTACTGGTGGTCACTTGCGGTATACTCCTCAGAGACTCGCCATTCGTTAATGCGTCTGAATAGAGGAGATGATGCAATCGTAAGATCAATGATCGATCCAATTGCACCCCTCCTAAACGTCCATGTCCTTCCCCGGTTCACAATCGTTAAATTGCTCCTGGAGACCATTTCTCCGATCACTCTGCCTCTTTTATCGAGCCTTGACTCGCCCCACTCCGGCGACTTAGCATTAAAATCCCCGGTGACGAGTACATCCAGCTTGGATTCTCTAAGGCTCGACTCGAGTTCCTGAATGTCATCTTCGAAGTCCGTCAGTGCATCGTTTGGCGAGAAGTAGCAGCTGTACATACGTATGCCCGCAGCCTCTACCCAAACGAATCCACTGCTCGTCTCCAGATACCTTGCAACCCGCAGCTCAGGATTGCACACTTGAACAGCGGCCCTACCTGATTTATCCTGGTACCAGGGAGCGAGATCGTTTTTCCTGTGTTGCTCGCTGCAGAACAGGATGTCGATCCCTTTTTCCTTGACCGTCTGCATCAGGAGGGCCTGCGCCGTCCTGCAGGTGTGCAGGTTGACCTGCAGAAACTTTAAGGGTTTGCCTTTTTATGCCTCTGCAGCAATTCCCTGTAAACCGGACAAGAGCTTTTCCCGGATATATGGACAATATCTGTTTTTCCTAAATCTGTGCATGTTAAACACTTAGGTTGTTCGACGGAACAGTTCTTTGCCATGTGACCCTCACCGCCGCATCTCCGACAGTTTTTAGTTCTGTCGGGGCCTTTGCATGATCGGGTCACGTGTCCATATGTAAGGCACTTTAGGCACCTCACAACTTCCAGATGCTCTCGGACTCGGACGTTTAACCATCCTATTCTTACCTTGCCGATCTTCAGCAGAGTCTGACTATCAGTCTCTGCCAGGCGGACCAACGCAACCTTTGTGCCACTAAAACGTGGCAGAAGTCTGCACACTATGTCCGTGTCAGGCTTCCCCAATTTCTCCCTCAAAACCGAAACCACATCCTCCTCGGTCGTAGTTTCATCGAGGCCGTTCAATTCCAGACACCTCTTGTTTACAAGAGCCGTAACCTCGGCCCTATCATGCGAGGCCGAGGCCAGAGCCCTCGCAAATTTTAAGGTGTCACCTCCCTTTTTCACGACCAGGAGAACATCTTTATTAAGTGCCCTCCTGATCCTGAGAACCTCTATATTTGACTCTTCAGGCTTCACAGTGCGTTTCATTTCAGTCACGATCTCAGCGATAGCCTTTGGGTTTTTCGCTGAGATCCTTACTGCCTCTGTATTTCTCGGCTTTGAAGGATACTTTTGGAGCTCCTTCTCTTGTTTCTTTTTTAAGGCCTTCTTTTTGGCCTTTGCCTTTTTATCGATGACAGCGGCAAAGCCGTCGCCATCTACTTTGTCATCCTTTGAGACCACTGAAGCGTGAGTCTCTTTGACTATTTTCTCGGCTGCTCCTCCACTACCTGGCTCCAACGGAAGGGTTTGCGTAGGTACTTCCTCGCACTTCCTCTTCTCAGACTGGCCATCAGGATGTGGACTCGCATCCGGACTATTCCCGTTTCTTGGGCGCTTCTTATCATTAAATGCACCGCTCTGACCCGCCGCAGCACGCTTGTGTGATGGTGTTACACAGTTCGCGTTTGTTGGCTCTGGGATTATAAAGGGCTCGGGGATAAATCGCATGTTCTTGCGAATTATCTCGTGCACCCTTCCCAACGCCAACATTCCGTCCTGGACGTCCTTACTAATGTTTTTCTGCTTTTTGCAGGCCCGCCACATACCGTCGAGTATTTTAGGCATTAGTTCGACCTGCTCTACAACATTTTTTTGGAAACTGTTAAGTCCCTTCTCCGCAGAATTTTCGTTTTGGCCCCCCCCAAAATCCGTGGGGCCTGCGACGGTCTTTGAAAGATCGACGGGAGTATTGTCCCCTTGCGGGGTTCCTCCTTGGGGTAATTCATTTGAACTTTGACTCATCTTCATTAGTATTTTGGTTTTTATGTCAGGGAACCACCCTGTTGGTTGTCCTTTAGTGAAAAGCCCCGCCACCACGGCAAGGTCTACCGAACATATCCAAGATGCCAGTCGTGTCTGGCAGCGGACCCACTTCTCCCAGTACATCAAAGAAGTCAATGACATTTGGCAGTGGATCCGCTTCTCCCAGCACGTCAAAGACATCTATGATGTTCGGTAGTGGACAACCCGGCGGGGATTATTATTATTATTATTATTATTATTATTATTATTATTATTATTATTATTATTATTATTATTATTATTATTATTATTATTATTATTATTATTATTATTATTATTATTATTATTATTATTATTATTATTATTATTATTATTATTATTATTATTATTATTATTATTATTATTATTATTATTATTATTATTATTATTATTATTATTATTATTATTATTATTATTATTATTATTATTATTATTATTATTATTATTATTATTATTATTATTATTATTATTATTATTATTATTATTATTATTATTATTATTATTATTATTATTATTATTATTATTATTATTATTATTATTATTATTATTATTATTATTATTATTATTATTATTATTATTATTATTATTATTATTATTATTATTATTATTATTATTATTATTATTATTATTATTATTATTATTATTATTATTATTATTATTATTATTATTATTATTATTATTATTATTATTATTATTATTATTATTATTATTATTATTATTATTATTATTATTATTATTATTATTATTATTATTATTATTATTATTATTATTATTATTATTATTATTATTATTATTATTATTATTATTATTATTATTATTATTATTATTATTATTATTATTATTATTATTATTATTATTATTATTATTATTATTATTATTATTATTATTATTATTATTATTATTATTATTATTATTATTATTATTATTATTATTATTATTATTATTATTATTATTATTATTATTATTATTATTATTATTATTATTATTATTATTATTATTATTATTATTATTATTATTATTATTATTATTATTATTATTATTATTATTATTATTATTATTATTATTATTATTATTATTATTATTATTATTATTATTATTATTATTATTATTATTATTATTATTATTATTATTATTATTATTATTTTTTTTTTTTTTTTTTTTTTTTTTTTTTTTTAGTCGGAAGTGGAAAATCTGCGAATTCAGATACCTGGGCAATGAATTCCAGGTTATGTGGGGATGACCGCTCTTGTTCTGGTCCACCCACTAAAAACCACTCCCGTCTTAATTTGGGACACTTGATCCACCTGCGGAACTACCGTCAGGCCTTCAACCTCGCAAATGGTGGTCCCCTTGTCCTACTCCTTAACTGGGCCTTAATCCGCTCTAGCTATGTGGGAACGTGGGTGGGAGGAAAACTAAATGATTCCCTCCCCCCCACGCTCACACACAGCCGAGCACTGGATTCCTCCGGTCAACCTCGTCTTCCGTCTCTATCTTTTTCTTTCATTACTTTAATAATGAAGGATTCAATATGCCTCCACGAGTCCACGTTCTGAACCATGGTAGACACCATGTTATCGGCGTTGATTTCAAAGCCAACTGCCGTAAACATGGCCATTCTATCATGGCTCCAGTGCCCGCAATAAAAGAGAGTATGCTCCGCGTCATCTACTGCAGCGTCACAGTAGGCGCATTTTGCTACTCTCTTAATCTTAAACCTATGAAGGTACTGTCGGAAACATCCGTGACCTGACAACACTTGTGTCAGGTAGTAGCCAACTTCACCGTGCTTTCTTCCTAGCCAAGTGGCGAGGTTGGGGATCAGGCGATATGTCCACCTTCCTTTAAGATCCCCATCCCATCTCTCTTGCCATTGTTCAAGGAGTCTACATCTCGCCTCTTTGCGGATAGCCGCTTTGGCGAGATTTCTACTCTGCTCTTGCGAGGTAACTAGATCTTTGTTACGCTGAAAGACTTCCTGTCTTTCCCTCGCCAGTAAGTCCACTGGCGGGAGACTCGCAAGAACTAAAGCAGCGCTCGTTGAAACTGTTCTGTAGGCTGAAACTACTCTCCGCGCACAACCACCCTGTGCGGAGAGTAGCTCGTCAGAGATGCCGCGGTTCTTTAGGGACTCAGCCCATGCAGGGGCAGCATAGAGTTGCTTTGCTTGAACCACGGTCGCCACTAATCGGCGTTTCTTTTCCCTGGGGCCACCGACATTGGGCATCATCCTAGAAAGGTTTCCCATGCAGTCGGCGGCATTCAGTGACGTGATCTTAGAATGTTGGTCGAACTTTAATTTTCGATCCAACGTCACTC
Organism: Leptopilina syphax; assembly: GCA_032872505.1. Lineage (NCBI taxonomy): Eukaryota > Metazoa > Arthropoda > Insecta > Hymenoptera > Figitidae > Leptopilina > Leptopilina syphax. The sequence continues at coordinate 17,917,887 of CM065469.1, forward strand.
CCAGGTACTTTAAACTGTTTCCCCAGGAGACTTCAGTCTGTCCTATCCGAATCTTCGGGACCTCAAAGGATCTTTTACTTGTGACAAGCAAAGCTTCTGTCTTCTCTGTGGCCATTTGTAGGCCGTTGAGATCTAACCAGAGCTTTGCTCGTCTCAAGCTTTCGTTGACCCTTATTTCTAGAATCCGAGAAGTCCGCGCGCCACACACTATAATGACGTCATCCGCAAAGCCAACCATTATCGTATCTTCAGGTAACTCAATTCTAAGGAAGTCATCGTACATGACGTTCCATATGAATGGACCTACCTTTGATCCTTGGGGAGCTCCGCATGTCATTTCATGTTTGAGATGACATGCATCGCTCTTGTATTCAACCCATCTGTCGCTGAGATAGTTGTCTATCATTCGCAACAGATAGGTTGGTACCCCTTTACGACGCATCGCCTTGATGCAATTGTCCCACTTTGCGGAGTTAAATGCATTACGTATGTCGATGGAAATAAGCGCGCAGAATCCCTTCTTCTTGTCCTCTTTGACTTTCCTCGCATGGTTTACAACAGTGAGTATTGCGTCAACTGTTGACCGGCCTTTACGAAAGCCAAATTGATTCTCCGATAGGCTATTTTCACCTATCAGGATTTCCTGAAGTCTCTGCAGAACCATTCCCTCTAGAAATTTGCCCATCGTATCCAATAAACAAATTGGTCTGAACGATGTGACCTTATCCAGAGGTTTATCACCTTTCCTGAGAAGGACCAACTTCTGCGTTTTCCAGTCACCGAAGAACTCTCCGTCTGTCAAGCACGTATTAAAGACGTCAAGAAGCAACTCAGGATCCACTGCGACAATCTCTTTTAAGATTTCGCTCGGTATCCCATCATTGCCCGGCGCTTTGCCGTTTCTTAACGTCTTTGCCACCTTTTTTAATTCCTCAATCGTGAAGAGCTCCTCGTCTCGTACTACGCAGTGAGTGTAGTCCTCTCTGGGGCTAGGTTCCGCATAGGGAAACAGTGCCTTTATGATTTTCAGGACCCAAATCGGATCATCCAAACCAGGGGTTTTATGCCTTGTCACTAATTTCTTAGCGACAATCTTAAAGGCCAAACCCCACGGATCCTTCTCGGAATCTCCGATTAGGTCCCTCCAGCAACGGCGTTGGCTACTTTTCACGGCCTGCTTAAAAGTACGTCTGGCTTTATGCCATGTTTCCCGCAGCTGGAGGTTTCCCTTCGAGTGGGTAAAATGCCTCCTTGCTGCGTGGCACTCTCTCTTAAGGCAGGCCAGTTCTTCATTCCACCAGTACATAGATCCCTTTCCCGTTTTTCTTTTCTGCCGGCGAGGCATAGAGTGATTGCAAGCTTGAACAATCACCCGCCTCGCCTCTCGCACTACACCCTTTAAAGAAGCTGGTTTCCTCACCCAGTTTGACTTGCGAATAAGTCGCGACTCTTCTAGGGACTCCGCCAGCTTCTCCCTGTTTAGTCTCCTGAGGTTCCAAGAGGCTCCCTTGCTACCATTTTTTGGTGCGGTTCGTCCTCGAAGTTTTCCCTCAGAGGCTAAAAACTCTATGTACTGGTGGTCACTCAATGTTTCCTCATCCAGTACCCTCCATTCTCTTATTCTGCGGGCTAGGCGAGGAGATGCGATTGTTAAATCAAGGATAGATCCTGATTCTCCCCTCCTGAACGTGAACTCGTGGCCCCGGTTTAACACCACCAGCCCATTCGTCGCCAGCATATCGGAAACCAAGATTCCTCTCCTGTCCAGACGAGTCTCTCCCCATTCCGGCGACTTACTATTGAAATCTCCCGCAATGAGGACATCCCCGTCGAAAGCTCTCAGGCTCTCTTCAAGCGAGTGAATCTCGGTGTCGAATTTTCCAAGTGGGTCGTTGGGCGAGAAGTAGCAGCTGTATATGCGAATACCCGCCATCTCCACCCAAACATACCCCTTGTCCGTACCTAGGAATGAACCGGCGGTGATATCCGGATTACATATATGTATTGCTGATCTACCTGATGAGTCTTGAAACCAGTTTGAGAATCCTTGCTTCTTATACTGCTCACTAATGAGCAGTATATCCACTCCTCTCTCTCTGGCAGACTGCATCAGGAGATTTTGGGCAACACTACCCTTTCTGAGGTTGACCTGAAGAAATCTTACCTCTTCTGCTTAAGCTTCTTTAGTTCTTCCCTATAGACGGGGCAGGACCCGCTTCCTGGAGCGTGCTTTGTCTCCTTCATCCCTTTGTCCTCACAAGTTGTGCAATGGGATTCCCCTGCACAGTTCTTGTGGGAATGGTCTAAGGAGCCACACTTCCAGCAAGCCTTGCTCCTATCGGGTCCTTTACAGACCCTTGCCAGATGTCCGTAGCCCAGGCATCTGTGGCACCTATCCACTTCCACCCTACTGCGAATCCTGCAGTTTATCCAGCCTACCCTTACCTTACCGGCCTTGAGCAGAGCATCTGCGTCTGCCTCTGGTAGTTGAACAACTGCCATCTTGACTGCACCGTGCAGATTCAAGAGTCTGCAGGACATCTCTAGATCGGTCCTGTCCACAGCTTTTTTTAAAGCCTCCTCGACATCTTTAATTTCTACTGTCTCGTCCAGATCTCTAATTTCCAAAGATCTCTTTGTCACCAAGGGTGAAACACTCGCTTTTCCTTTAAGAGCTTCGGTCACTCTACTGCTAAACGTCGAGAAGTTCCGTCCCTTTTTTAAAACAAAAAGCAAATCCTGCTTTTTTGTTCTTCTTATGGACAGAACCTCCGTTTCTGTTTCCGCAGGATTGATGGTGGCAAAAAGATCTTCTATAATTTTTTTTGGCGGCACTTTTCCGTCTTCCATCCACACTTTGATGGCGTCGGTGTTCCTCTTCTTATTTTTTCCAAAGCTACTTGGTTTTTCACTCGTCTGCTTCTTCTTGTCTTCCTTCCTTTTTTTCCTTTTATTCTTTTCTGAGACAACCTTAGCCCAACTGCCGTCGGGATTTTTTCCTTCTTCCCCTATCGGGATGGCGGAAGGCTTTGATTTCATCTGGGTTACCTCAGAAGCCAGCTTTTTTGACTGTCGGTCTTCCGGCGATGTTGATGCTCCTCTCTTCGTGCTCTTAGATGAGGGAGTCTTATGCTCTTTACTCTGGTTTGGTGTGCTCAAAGGCGTTTTAAATGTTGCTGTCCGATTCACACTTAACTCTCGGGATATGGATGTTTCCATTGTCTTCTGTACCCTATCCGCTGATGATCGGAGGGCAAGACCTGCACTTCTAACACCAGCAAATATTTCTTTCGCCTCGGCCATGAAGTCCCTCACCTCATTAGGTGTGTTTTTCCTGAATGAGTTCTCCATAGCCAAGAGGGTCTTTTCCAGAGCTTCATTTTGAAGTCTCTGTTCCGCCATAATACCGAGCATGATCTTCCATACTTCGGCCCATGGCGGAACTAGCGGACCACCCTGTCTTGCAGAACACATCTCCTGACTTTGCTTCTCCTTTTCTAGTGTCACTGAATTAACATCAGTGTCGATCCTGAGAGACTCTGCTTCTCCAGTTTCCATTTCGTTTTCGGTATTTTTTAAACTTACGTTATCCATGTAATAGTTGTACCAGCGCATCGTCTGTGGAGGGGCGGGTCGGTATAGTTGGGAACGGGTGTACCCTCGGACGTATCCTACCCCAGTTCCCTGAGGCCCAACCACCGCTTAGCCGGTCCCGGAATACACGGACGGACCGGACTCGCCCGGAGCAATATGGATTCCGACCTCCATATTCACCACAGACTCTCCTGATCAGGGTCCCGAAGGGGCTGGCTCCTGATTCCTTACCTCGGCTGACACATCGGCAGAGCAAGCTCACATCAACCCCTAGGCCCCGTCCACCGAAAACAAGTAAACGAAGTTTCGGGGTACTCCCAGTGGGCCGAGGAAGGAAACAATCATATGGGTGTGATAAGTGTATTGTGAATATGTGTGAAAAAGATGTATAAATGATGTAATTGTGTGTAACCCATATATGTGTAGAGAGGTGTATGTGTAGAGTGTATTGTTTGGTTGCCCTTTAGTGGAAAGCCCCGCCACCACTGCAAGGTCCACCGAACATATCCAAAATGACACTCGAGTCTGGCAGCGGACAGGCATCCCACCCCGGTGACCAACGCCGTCAAGAATGGCAGTAATGTCTGGACTAAGGATATGCATCCAGACCCAGCACACCCATGCCATCAAAGACGGCAGCCGCGCCCGGGAGAGGATAATCATCCGCTTCTCCCAGAACATCAAAGACATCACCGATGCTCGGCAGTGGACAACCAGCGGCGGAGATTATTATTATTATTATTATTATTATTATTATTATTATTATTATTATTATTATTATTATTATTATTATTATTATTATTATTATTATTATTATTATTATTATTATTATTATTATTATTATTATTATTATTATTATTATTATTATTATTATTATTATTATTATTATTATTATTATTATTATTATTATTATTATTATTATTATTATTATTATTATTATTATTATTATTATTATTATTATTATTATTATTATTATTATTATTATTATTATTATTATTATTATTATTATTATTATTGTTATTGTATATAATAATGTATCATAACTTAAGATTACCTTAAGTATTGCAACTAATAAAAAATATATATTAGTTTTCATTTAAACACATGGTTTCATTTTTAAGTAAATATATAATAAAATTTAATTTAATCCACATAATCCTGAAGAAAATATACCAAAAATATAGTATAACAATTACAAACATTTGTGAAATTTCTCTAAAACTCTAGTAAAAATCCATCAAAATATTGTAGGGAACATTCACAAATATTTAAGGAAATTTCATTAAATTTGATTGAAAATTCACCACAAAATTTTAGGAAAACGTTACCAATATTTGTGAATTTTTTCAAAACTGTTGTTGAAAATTCACCAACAAAATTACAGAATATTCATAAAAATTTGTGAAATTTCCACAAAATTTCCTGGGTAAACTTTTCACCAAAATCTTGGTGAATATTTCACAAAATTTTGGGGAAAATTTTCCCCAGAAAATTTTGGGACATATTCCACAAAATGCCTTCAAAGTTGCGTCAACAGAATTTTGGGAAATTTTCACCACAAAATTTTTTACAGTGTATGATTTAGGATATTTTTACATTCTCATCACATGAGAAAGTAATTTTGGTCGAAAATTGACTTTCGCTAATTTCATGAAATCTCGACGTTTTGGGGTCCCCTGAGTCCAAAAAAGATGGTCTAGAAAAAGTGTTTGTCTGTATGTCTGTCTTCGTGTCTGTCTGTGGACACAACGGTGTCGCCACGATAACTTTTGAAAAACTTATTGTATCAACTTGCAACTGTGCATGCACAAAGTTAGAGTTAAAATACAGATCAAATTCGTTAGCCAGCCATTTTCGTCGAAAACTACACAAACCACAGTAGTTTCAAAATTTTGAAAATTCAATTTTTTCAAATTTTAATATTCAACTTTTTTCTACAACATTTTTTCATAGAAGAGCAATTCCACGGGAAGTGATCTAAAGAATTTTCGATGATTTTAGCAATATTAATAATACTTACCGAATGTGTTCCCTCATATACATAGAATAAAATTGTATAAAAGTTTTTTCAAAATTTTCGAAATTTTTTGAGTTACCGCTTACTCAAAATTTTTGTCGGTTTTTCAAAAAAGGCACATAACTTTTTTCTTTGTTAACCGATTGAGATAATTTTTTTTGGAAAATACTCATAATAAGAAGCACTTTAAAGAAAAAAATAAAAAGAAAAAAAAAAATTTTTTTTGCCCGAAAAAATTAAAAAAAAATTTTTTGAATCAAAATTTAAAAAAAAATACATCTTCGATTTGAAAATTTTTTTTGTAGTTATTGTCTATAAAGTCAAAAATACGTCCTATAAATTTAATTATGGGACAACAGTAACTTTACGAGAAAAAAAATTAAATGTCCAGCGCGGCATGCCGGGACTCGTGCATGTATTCGCTTGTGGCGGCGCAAGTTTCGTTCAAAATCACTCTTCAAGTCACAATTTTTTGCCAAAACGATTTTTCTTTTTTTCTAAATCTTCATAATTAAGTTTTCTATCGATCTCTCGAGCCCGGTTTTAAAATTTTGTTTTTAAACATTTTTTTAATAACAATAAATTTTAAAAAAATCATAAAATTGTAAAATATATTTTTTTCAGCTTTAATCATTCAGAAAATTAATCAAAAAACCTATTAAAAGGATGTTTAAATGTTTCTGATGTATAACAAAAGTATACAAATTTATTATATTCTTTAAACAATTAATTGTTATTTCTTTCCTAAACTGTACTCAAGGTTAGAAATTTCTAGTTTTTCTCAATTGTTCAATTTTTCAGAAGTAAAACATCTACATTTGAAAAAAACCAAATTATTTATTTATTACATTGTTTAAACAATTAATTGTTGTTACTTTTTTATAAAATATACTTAGGGTTTGAAAATTCTAGTTTTTTCTTAATTGTTACAATTTTTCATGAGTAAAACATCTACTGATGATAAGAAAAAAAAATTATTTATTATAAAACTGTTTAGCCAATGAATTGTTGCCATTTTTCTAATAAATTGCACTTAGGGCTAAAGTTTCTAATTTTTTTTAAAGTACAATTCATTAAAAAATAAAAAACTATAAATTAAATAATAAGTTTCTAGTTTTAAGTTCAGTAAATTGAAAACTTTACAAAAAATAAATTGTTTAAACAATGTTTAAATAATTAATGTTTAGTTTTTATTTTATTCTTGAATGTTTTAGTTACAAAGAATGCACAATTAAAAAAAACTAGAAGTTTCTAACCCTAAGTACAGTTTAGGAAAGAAATAACAATTAATTGTTTAAACAATTTAATAAATTAGTATACTTTTGTTATACATCAGAAACACTCAAACATTCTTTTAATAGGTTTTTTGATTAATTTTCTGAATGATTAAAGCTAAAAAAAATATATTTTACGATTTTATGATTTTTTAAAAATTTATTGTTATTAAAAAAATGTTTAAAAACAAAATTTTAAAACCGGGCTCGAGAGATCGATAGAAAACTTAATTACGAAGATTTAGAAAAAAAGAAAAATCGTGTTGGCAAAAAATTGTGACTTGTAGAGTGATTTGGAACGAAACTTGCACCGCCATAAGCGAATACGTGCACGAGTCCCGGCATACCGCACTAGACATTTTATTTTTTTTCTCGTAAAGTTATTGTTGTTTCATAATTAAATTTATAGGAAGTATTCTTGACTTTATAGACAATAACTACAAAAAAAAATTTTAAATCGAAGAGGTATTTTTTCAAAATTTTTATTCAAAAATTTTTTTTATCCCACATGCACAAAAATGGCGCTTTTAGATAGCTGACGACAGGGAGTAAAGTCATTCATTTGTTCGACCGTATGAAAATGGCGACTTTTTTTTCCCCAAGGGCAAAAAAACAGCTGGTCCCATGCTTTTTTTTTGCCCAAGGTAAAAAAAAGGCCGCCATTTCCATACAAGTCGAACAAGTGAATGACTTTTACTCCCTGTCGTCTGCTATCTGAAATCGCCACTTTTGTGCATTAGGAATAAAAAATATCGTAAGTAACACGGGAATAAAGGCAGCCAATTTGTTTACGATGTTTTTTGTGACACTCGTTCCGGTCTCGGGGCGTCTACGGCGCCCTCGACCTCCACTCGTGTCACAAAAATCACCGTAAACAAATGGCTGCCTTTATGCCCTTGTTGCTTAATATACTATTTTTTTTTTATTTTTTTCTTTAAAGTGCTTCTTATTATGAGTACTTTCAAAAAAATTATCTTAATCGGTTAACAAAGAAAAAAGTTAAGTGCCTTTTTTGAAAAACCGACCAAAATTTTGAGTAAGCGGTAACTCAAAGAATTTTGAAAATTGTGAAAAAACTTTTATACATTTTTATTCCATGTATATGAGGGACCAAATTCGATAAGCATTATTAATATTGCTAAAATCATCGAAAATTCTTCAGATCACTTCCCGTGGAATTGCTCAGAAAGTAAATTTTTCTTTTTTTTAAGTTTTTGGGTCAGGCCAGCTCAACTGGGTTAAAAATTTTTTATTGATTTTCTAAAATGTTATAACTAAAATATATTCATAATAGTTTTCATATTTTAGAAATTAGATTTGGTTGAAAATTATCTTTTGCTAATTTTATGAAATTTTTGCGTTTTGAGGTGCCCTGAATCCAAAAAACATGGTCTGGCGATTACATCTGTCTGTAGGTCTGTCTGTCCGTAGACAAAACCTTTGTTCCGGCGATAACTTTTGAAAGACTTAATTTTTTTTAAAAAGTTTTTTCGAGTTTTTGACTTTTTGTCTCATCTCAGTGGAGGTGATTTATTATTGCTTGTTGAAACGACGGGTAAATTTTGGAGGATTTTTTTTATTTTCTTAGTTCAAAATTTTTTTTGAAATGCTGTTCTATTTTTTATTATTTTGTTCCAATTTGGGTATCCTACCTTTGCTTTGCTTACATTTACAAAGAATACACGTTAATACCTGAAGTAATTCTCATACTGTTGAAAATGACCTTTAAAATAAGAAGAGAAGCATTAGAAAATGTTTACTATTTTATAAGTTATTCAAATATTTGTAGGTATAGCATTAAATATGTCGATTTTTTCAAAATCTCTAAATGAATTTCTTGTTTAAGCTCAAAATAACAAATAATAACAATATTTGTTAATATATTTAATAAATTATGTATAAAATAATATATTATAATATTCTATAAAATTTTAATATTTTTTTACAAAAATAACTCCGGATGATTTTCTCATAATTATAAGAGGGCACTCAATTGAGACCCTCTTACATCTTACGGAACGTGCACTTAAGATTGTCAAGGATTGGTGCAATCTAACTGGACTTTCTGTAAACCCAGAGAAAACAAATATAGTAGTTTTCACAAGAAAATATAAGGTACCGAGTTTGAAGAAACTGATATTTTATGGAAAAGAAATTTCTTTTTCTGAATCGGTGAGTACCTGGGAGGAATCCTGCATAAAAAGCTGATTTGGAAGGAACATTTCGACTATCAGTATAGAAGGTTCTGTACTGCTTTTTGGGCGTGTAGTAGGGCGATAGGGTTATCGTGGGCACTAAGGCCTAATATGGTCAACTGGCTCTATCAGATGATTTTAAAACCAAGGTTTCTTCACGCGGTGGTTGTTTGGTAGTCTGAGACTCAAATAATAACGGTTAAAGGGAAACTAGACCAACTGCAAGCAATGATTTTCAGCGGTATTACGGGGGCTATGAGGACCAACTTAACAGCTGCGTTGGGATTCATTCTAGCCGAAGTACCTCTGCATATTGCTGCCGTGGAAAAGGCGGCTCTTACTATGAGCAGGTTAACCGTGCAGGGAAGTTGAAAGTTTGGTGGTATCCACACCAAGCTTCCACGCTCAATTCTATCAATCCCAGAATTAAGTATAGTGCAAGATAGAATGATCAAGAGGGTAAAATTTAAATTTAATTTTTAAATTCAAATTTAATTTAATTACACCTTCTAGAACGGACTGGAAGAAAGATTTTCCACTTGGGGATGAAGTCTGGTATACAGACGGCTCTAAGATGGATTGCGGTGCAGGCTTCGGAATCTATCGAAAAACTGGCTGCATTAAAGTGGCTGAGGCACTAGGACAATATGCCACGGTCTGGCAGGCCGAGGTCTGTGCGATTTTAACCCTCCTGCGTACCTATTTTCACCCATAAAATTGTTTCCAAATGCACAAATTTTTCACACTGTTGGATTTTTCTACAAGTTGGTACCTAGGGGTTTTTGGGGTCGCTGATTACGAACCTGAGGTCAGATTTAAAAAAGTCAAAATGGCGGATCCAATATGGCGGATGAATTTTTAAAAAATTGTTTGATTGTAATAAAACTTGGTATCTAGAGGTTTTGGGGTCACTGATTACGAATCTGAGGTCAGATTTAAAAAATTCAAAATGGCGGATCCAATATGGCGGATGAGTTTTTAAAAAATTCATCCAAATTTCTTGAAAATTTATAATCGGGGTTTTTTGAGGTCGCTGATTACGAATTTAAGGTCAAATTAGAAAAATTCAAAATGGCGGATCCAATATGGTGGACAAATTTTTAAAAAATTGTTTGGTTTTATTAAAAAATTTTAATGAAACTTGGTGTCTGGGGTTTTTTGAGGTCACTTATTACGAAGCTGAGATCAGATTTAAAAAATACAGAAGATCAGAGCCAATATGGCCTCCAGTAGTAAAAATATTTTAGATTTGTTATAGATATGTTGGTATTTTACAAGTCTTTTATAAACTACGTCACTGTTATATGAAACAATGTGCATTTTTAGACTTCCTAAGTTAAGTATAAATTTAACAATTTAACACATATTTAAACAAATAATTATAGATGTTGATTAACTCCTTGCACAAAAGACTTAGAAACATGCTTTTTCTAAATTTTAAAAGTTAACAAGATCAGTATTATTGTAAGTTTCATGTCTGTTAATTGCAAAATTGGAGGTATTTTATTCAACTTAGTTAATTGCAAAATTAGAAGAAATTGCATGCTTTTAGATGTTTTTTGTAAAAAAGTTAGTAAATAACAACATTATTTGTTTAAACAATTAAAGAATCGTTCAATTTATGAAGAATCTTCATGTAATATTACTCATCTTAGTTAATTGTAAAATTAAAAAAAAATTACATGTTTCTAGATGTTTTTGTAAAAAGTTAGTAAATAACAACATTATTTGTTTAAACAATTAAAGAATCGTTAAATTTATGAAAAATCTAAATGTAATATTACTCAGCTTAGTTAATTGCAAAATTAGAAAAAGCTGCATGTTTCTAGATATTTTTTGTAAAAAGTTAGTACATAACAACAATTATTTGTTTAAACAATTAAAGAATTTTTAAATTTATAAAATATTCTTATATTGCCATTTTGAGTTTTGAAAATCTAACCTCAGATTTGTAATCAGTGACCACGAAAACCTCTAGATACCAAGTTTTATTACATTCAAACAATTTTTTTAAAATTCATCCACCATATTGGATCCGCCATTTTTAATTTTTTTAATCTAACCTTAGATTCGTAATCAGCGACCTCAAAAACCCCCGATTATAAATTTTCAAGAAATTTGGATAAATTTTTGAAAAACTCATCTGCCATATTGAATCCGCTATTTGGATTTTTTAATTATGACCTTAGATTCTTAATCAGCGACCGCAAAAACCCCTAGATACCAAGTTTCATTAAAATTAAACAATTTTTTTAAAATTCATCTGCCGTATTGGATCCTCCATTTTGAAATTTTTAAATATGACCTTAGATTCGTAATCAGCGACCTTAAAAACCCCCGATTATAAATTTTCAAGAAATTTGGATAAATTTTTAAAAATTTCATCCGCCATATTGGATCTGCCATTTTGAATTTTTCTAATTTGACCTTATATTCGTAATCAGCGACCTCAAAAACCCCCGATTATAAATTTTCAAGAAATTTGGATGAATTTTTTAAAAACTCATCCGCCATATTGGATCCGCTATTTTGGATTTTTTTAATCTGGCTTCAGATTCTTAATCAGCAACTCCAAAAACCCTTGAGATACCAAGTTTTATTAAAATCAAACAATTTTTTTAAGAGAAGTATGTATTTGCAACTTTTATTTTGTGACCTATCCTCTAGTGTTTATAACAAATATTTAATACTTTGTTTATAAACAAAAACTTTAATTAGAGACTTTATTATGTATGTATCATTAACTATAAACCTTACACTGTAAGTTGCACTTTGTCTCGTGTGTTAAAGTTAATTTGTTTAAAAGTTATGAGAAAAAATATTTGGACGAGTATACTCGTCCTCGCGCATTTGGTAACAACTTAGTTTGGACGAGTATACTCGTCACGGTACGCAGGAGGGTTAACTTGCGCCCAAATATCCATTCAAAACGGAACAAAGGTCAAGAGGATTAGTATTTGTGTGGATAGTCAGGCGGTCTTACGGGCTCTGAAAAATCCCACAATAGAATCAAAACTGCCGTAGATTACTAGATGAGTTGGGTTCATCAAATAAACTTTCATTGATTTGGGTACCAGGTCACTAGGGAATCAAGGGTAATAGAAGAGTAGACGTTTTTTATTTATTTATTTATACATATAAACGAGCAGTGCCCTTTCGAGCGTGTAAGCTTGGTGTGGATACCACTAAACTTTCACCTTCCCTGCGCGGTTAACCTGCTCATAGTAAGAGCCCCCTTTTTCACCGCAGCAAAATGCAGAGGTACTTCGGCTAGCATGAATCCCAACGCAGCTGTTAAGTTGGTCATTATTCTTTGGCGAAAATCGGTTCCAAGGTGGCATTTATAGGTCCTAAACCAGCAGTGACAATAATGCAGTGCTTGGTTAAGGGAGCCATATAAAGATGGGGTCAAAAGGAACATGAGAAGAATTAGGCGGGCATTGGGGTGGAAAGGCAAGCGAAAACTCTGTTCGGGCTAGTACTCAACAAGAGGCGAGCGAGCGATCTTCTAAAACTTGATAAGATCAGAGTTAAAACCGTAGTTCGTCTGCTTACAGGTCATGGACTATTGAATTACCATCAGCATAAAATAGGTAGACAAGTTTCACCTATGGGCAGATTGTGTGAGAGGAGTATTAAAACTTGGACTCACATATTATCTGAATGCCCAGCGTTAGCTAGGATCAGGCTATCTAGTTGGTGTCAAGCAATTATTGACCCTAAGCAGGTGAGCAACCTATCGATAGAAGAGATCTTCTGGAGAAGAACAGGACTCTAAAGGGGTTGCTATAAACGAGCGAGCTGGAGTCTAGCTGGATTAGAAAACAATAGGTTTTCTAATCTAGGTGCTTACTTTCCCCTCTTTAGGAAAATCCAGCTCGATCTCGGTTGTTAGATTAGATTAGGTCAAATGTCCATGACATATATTTTACCATTTATTACTTAAATGTGTAAATATTAATCTTTCAAAAAAGCAGTATGACAAGTTGAAAAAAGGGAATGAAAATTTTGTTTGTTATAAATGTAAGTGTAGTTCTAAAAGTGCCACCTCTCTGGGAGAGGGTGTTACTACTGAGCCAAGGAGTAGATTGAGAGAGAGTTCTGATGATAATAATGATGTACAGCTGACGTCTGCTACGTCTGTATCGCCTGCTTTCTTAGATGCTATTCGGGTTGCAGTTGCGCAGGGACAAAAATCATTTGGAGAAGAATTACAAGAGAATATGATACGGATGTTTAAAACTTTTGAAGCTAAACAAGATGCTTTTAATACACTGGGGTCAAAAAGTTTCAGTACATTTGTACTGATTACTGTTAAGTGCTCGCTTCACTTAAAATTCAAATATTTCTGTAAAAATGGATGTAAGAGCTATCAAAGTAGGATCATTTTAAAGTTCAATAGATTTAGAGTCAAATAGGCTAAGATATAACCAATTTAATAGTGTAAATATAAAAAATAAAATTCTTTAAAGTTAGAGATTTTTTGTGAAAATTGCGATTTTGAAATCTAGAATTTAAGCGCACGCCAATTGAAGAAAATTTTTTTTACGATTTGATAGTTGCACAATATCAAGTACAAATTTCATTCTTTAATTCTAGACCAAAATAATCCACATATATTAAGTATTTTCTTGAAATTCTATAAAAATAACTTCCCTTGCTCTCGAAATTTTTGAAAGAATATTAATTGCAAATTCGTCGTTTTCATTCACTTGTTCTATCAAATAACCACACTTTTGAAAAATATAGAGCCTCTTAATCTTAGGAAATTTAAGTTATTTACATGAAATTTATCCCTCTTCTTATAATTTTACACATTTTAAATCTATTATTATTCCTTATTTTCATTCTAGGTGTCTATTTTTTTATTTTTCAATAAAAAAGGTGCATATTTTTCAAAAGTGTGGTTAATTGAAAAAACAAGTGAACAAAAACGACGAATTTGCAATTAATATTCTTTCAAAAATTTCGAGAGCAAGAGATGTTATTTTTATAGAATTTCAAGAAAATACTTAATATATGTGAATTATTTTGGTCTAGAATTAAAGAATGAAATTTGTACTTGATATTGTGCAGCTATCAAATCGTAAAAAAAATTTTTCTTTAATTGGTGTGCGCTTGGATTCTAGATTTCAAAATCGCATTTTTTACAAAAAATCTCTTACATTAAAGAATTATATTTTTATCATTTACACTATTAAATTGGTTATATCTTAGCCTGTTTGACTCTAAATTTATTGAACTTTAAAATTATCCTAGTTTGATAGCTCAAACATCTATTTTTACAGAAATATTTGAATTTGAAGTGAAGCGAGCATTTAAAAGTAATCAGTACAAATGTACTGAAACTTTTTGACCCTAGTGTAAGTCGCTTAGTTATACAGTATCCTCTCTTAAGCAGGATATTTTGGAGAATTCGAATAGAATTTCTTCCCTTGAAGATATATGATGCAGGAAAACAGGCTGATTTGTTACGAGAATTACAATCAGAGAATACAAGTTTGAAAGAAAGGGCTGATGTTCTCTAACGTGATTTAAATTTTCAAGAAAACAGCAGTTACTTCAGAACATGGTGTACCATACATGGTGTACCTGAAAAAAAAGATGAGAATCTTATATCGCTTTCTTGTGACATTGCTAAATCCTTGGATGTTGATTTGTCTGATAGGGAGATATCAAATGTGTACCGCTTGCATAGAAAAAATAACTCTGACAGACCAGTGCGACCTCCGATTATTATCTTAAAGCTGTCTCGTCAAAGCGTGAGGGATGAAATTATTAATAGACGTAAGTCTAAAGCGGAATTCACTACATCAAGTATTGGTTTTGGTGCGAAGGAAAAGCAATCAATTTATATACGTGAACCACTCTCACCTTTAAATCGGCGAATTTATTCTGCTGCATTTAACTTGAAGAAGGAAAACAAGATAAAATATCTTTGGATCTCAAATGGAAAAATTTTCTACAGAAAAGAAGAAGGTTCACTTCGACTACAATTTTTTAATATAGAGGATGTGGAAAGATTCAAATTGCAACAACAGTTAAGAATGTTACTGAACTTTTTTATTTCTACTTTTGAGGGGTACTTTTTTCAATCCAGATTTCTTTTTAGTTCAAAGATTCTCAAAATGATTATTTTTGTTATCTCTAATGTTACTTCTATTATTGGTACCAATTGTGTTTTTGTTTGCAATGATTTCAAGAATGGTTTTTTTGTTTATTATTTGTGTAAAACATTATCCTTGATTAATATATTTTATTATTTTTCAATACTCTTGAAAATCAATTTAAGTTTCATTTGCGTTTTTTACAAATTATTTTCACTGTATTTTATTGTGATCTTGGAATATATTCAGTACTATTTTTGTTATCTTGGATTAAGATGTAAGAGTAATTGCCTATTTGTGAATGTTATAATGCTATAAAAATAACGAATTTATCTATCTGTCACGTTAATGCTCAATCTCTTCCCGCGCATTATATTGAGTTTTAAAGCTTTTTTAATAATAGCAATTACGATGTTATTGCTGTTTCTGAGACATGGTTTAACCAAAGTTGTGCTAGTAATCAATTTGGCCTTGATAACTATGTATTATTTAGAAATGATAGGTTAATATGTAGAGGTGGTGGTGTCTGCTTATATATACGAAATGGACTTGAATGCAAATTAGTATCAATGAGCTCTGAGGGATCATTCCCGGCTGCAGAATTTTTATTTTTAAAAATAAGTTCACTTTTTGATAATCTATTAATTGGTGTGGTTTATAGACCACCAAATGTCTCATTTGGCACGGATTTGGAAGATTGTATTTATACCCTGGTACAAAATTTTAATAATGTAATAGTTATGGGAGATTTTAATTGTGATTTAAATATGTCCTCTAGTATAATTAATTATCTCACATCAATGACTTATTCTGCTGGCTTGTCGTTGGTCCCTCATAGCTCTACACATCACCTTGTTAATTCCAGTACCAGAATTGATCTCATGTTTGTTAATGATCTAGAAAAAGTGATCTCATATGGTCAACGTCCAGTAGTGTTTTTGTCCAGTCATGACTTGATACATATTTCCTTTGAGTTTGATTTCAAGAAAATTGAATTAAGTCAACAACCAGGTTTCATTCGTAATCTTAATAACATTAATGAATCAGATTTTGTTGCTTATTTGTCGGGTCATGATTGGGCGAGTATTTTTTCTGAATGTGATATTAATATTAAGGTTCATAATCTTACTCTTTTTTTAACTGATTCCTTTGATTATTTTGCTCCACTTCACTTAAGGAATATTAGAAAAAGATTTTCACCTTGGATGAATGATGAATTGAGAGCACTTATAAAAGAGAGAAATAAAATGCGTAATAAATTTAGAAGAACTAAAAGTGACAGGGATCGGGCAAATTTTAATAAAATTCGTAATTTGGTTAAAACCAGAATTAGACATGCCTTTAATAAATATAACTATGATATCATTTAAAATAAAAGTAATTCTCAAAACATCTGGCGTATTTTGAAAAATTTAAATATAATATCACATAAAAAACGCATATCAGATAATAGTTTTCCTGCAAATGAGTTTTTAGAAGTTTTTGCTCAAAAATACAATTTATCTACTATTCCACAGCCTGTTACTTTACCTCTAAATTATGATATATTTAATGAAAATGAATTTTTCTTTGCTGACATAACCCCTGAAGCCTTATTAAACAGTTTGGCTTAAGTTAAAACTAATGCTGTTGGACCAGACTTTATTTCTTTTAGTATGATTAAATTAGCCCTTCCTGTCATTTTTCCTGTTCTCATACACATATATAATTATTCTCTTCAAATGGGAACTTTTCCTAATATATGGAGGACTAGTATTATTCGACCTATTCCTAAGATTAGCAATCCAAAAACACCGACTGATTTTAGACCGATTTCTATAATTTGCGCTATGTCTAAACCGCTTGAGAAGATTGTATGTGCTCAATTATTAACGTCTTATTTATCTTTTAACAACCTCTTTGAACCATTTCAATCTGGTTTTCGTAAAAATCACAGCACATGTACAGCAGCTATTAAATTTACTTCTGATATAAAGTTAGCCATGGATGCTAAATGCATTACTATTGCTGTGGTTTTTGATTTCTCTAAAGCTTTTCCCTCGGTCAATCACGAAATATTAATTCGTAAGCTAAATGTCTTTCAATGTATTTGTATCTGTGTGCAGATGGCTTAGAACTTATTTAGATTCTAGATTTCATAAAGTTATTGATTGTAATGGAGATTTTTCGGAATGGGATAGACTAGAATGTGGTGTACCTCAGGGTGCAGCACTTTCTGCCTTGCTTTTTATTATTTTTGTGTTGGATCTTGGAGAGGGACTTCAATTTTATAAATTTCATAAATATGCAGATGATTTTAAGATTTATTTATCAGGCCCTCTGCACACACTTTCGGATATGCTTAAAAACATACAGTTAGATATTAACTATGTTGTTGAGTGGACTAAAAAAATATGCTTTCTCTTAATTCTAAAAAGACTCATGCTATGGTTTTTTCATCTTCGAGAAATCCTTCTTTGGAAACCTTAATGACCTTTCCTCCTTTACTTGTTAATGGAAATCCTATTATATACAAAGATACATTGAAGGATCTTGGATTAATTTTAAATAGAAATCTTTCTATAAATACTTCTATAAATATTTTCTATAAATATCGCATAAGACGTACATAGTTTTTCAAAACTTAAATAGGAATAAAGACTCTCTTCCATTACAAACTCGGTTATTGTTGATAAAATCAATGATTCTTCCGTTCTTTGATTACTGTTGTCATGTCTACAATGATATTACTGATGAGTTAAATAATAAGCTTGAGAGAGCATTAAATGCATGTATTCGTTTTGTTTATAATATATCCAAGTTTCAGCATATTACTCAATATAGAATTAAAGCGGGTTTGTTGAATGTTGCGACCAGAAGGCAATTTTTTATTGGGAATTTAATGTATTCTATGTATAGCAAAACTCTATCTTATCTTTTTTGAATTTTTTGATCTTATTAATAATAATGAATTTAGCTGTACTAGACTTCGAGAGAGGAATAATGTGTTAAAAATACCTTCTCATCGTACTTGTAAGATGCAAAGATCATTTATTGTAAGAGACTCAAGGCTTTGGAACAAACTGCCGAACAGTATTAGAGAAGCGCCTAACCAATTTTTGTTTAAGAAACTATTTTTTGAGTATTTAAGTAAAAGGAGCGGTAGATTTTTTGATATTACTTACTGGTAACCCTATGATTTTGTTATTTCTTTTTTTCTTACATTGTTTTATTTTTTGGTTTATTGTTTTTTCTTTTTGTATATATTTTTCTTATGAATGTTAATGAGAATGATGTATACAGTGCCGCTCAAAAGGATTTGCCCACCCTACGCCATGCAAGGGCATTACAAAAAGTTTTGTATCTTCAATAATAATAAAGATAAAATCTTAATCAAATATTTATTTTAAAACTTAAGTATTTAACTTAAAATAATGCCAAAAAAATTCAAAAAAAAAATTTTTTTAATGTTTAATTGCTGAAAATAAAAAAAAATTTCACTTTTTTTGAAAAATTTCAAATTGAAACAATTTTTGAAGAAATCATCACACTTAAAATCTACAAATGTCATTGGAAAGCATTTTTTGGCACCTTTCAAACGATTTTTTGAAAATTGCTCTACGATAATTTTTAAGAAAGATATGATCATTTGTTTATAAAAATAGCCTATTTTTTCAATTGTTGGTAACTTGAGAACAATTGATTTTTGAAAAAAATTGTTAAGGAAAAAAATGTGCCTCTTTGTGCGTAGAATTAGAAAAAAAATATTAAAACAATAAAAAAAAAATTTTTTTTACATTTTTTCCTTCTGTATATATTTTTAAGACAAATAACATATACTTATCAATATATATATATAGGACGTTCCACGTCAAGAGAAACAGAGCTGTGGCCAAAAATTGGCGCAATGAAAAAAAACGTTAAAGGCTTAAAAAATTCTTACACTCGTGTACTTTCAATAACAGGTGGGCGTTTTTAAAAATCCAAAATGGCGGCTTAATTATAAGCGAACAAAGTCAACAAAATCATGAACCCAGAAATAATATCATAAATAAAAATGACAAAATGCATGGAAAAAAATTAAACGAAATTTTTTTTAACGATTTTGGGGTCGCTTAATACAAATCTTAACTCAGATTTTGATTAGAGTTAAAAGATTAAAAATGGCGAAAGCAAGTTTAAAAACAAATGGTGGACAAATTTTAAAACTCATTAAAATCGCTCAAAATTTGTTACTCGGGAGTTTTCGGGGTCGCTGATTACGAATATGACATCCGATTTCAAAAATTCAAAATGGCAGATCCAACATGGCCGACATTTTGTTGAAAAATTCATCGATTTTGCTTGAAACTTGTAACTCTGGGGGTTTTGGGGTCGCTGATTACAAATATGCCATCAGATTTAAAAAATTCAAAATGGCGGATCCAACATGGTCGACATTCTTTTCTTAACTTCATCGTATTCGCTCAAAACTTGTTACTTGGGGGTTTTTGGGGTCGCTGATTACAAATATGACCTTAGTTTTTAAAATTCAAAATGTCGGATCCAACATGGCCGACATTTTGTTGAAAAATTCATCGAATTCGTTTGAAACTTGTTACTCAGGGGTTTTCAGGGTCGCTGAATACAAAAATGACCTTAGTTTTAAAAAATTCAAAATGTCAGATCCAATATAATCGGTATTCCAATTTAATATTTTTTATAAGAAATAAAAAGCTGTTTGTAGAGAGTTAAACTTTGGCCTTTCTAGTAGCTGAAGCAAATTCTAGTAGCGTTTAGTATCGTAATATTTTAACCTTTTTATTTGATTCAATTATAAATCCGTGACAGGATCAGAGATAAAAACCAATTGTGATATGAGGTAGTTTTTTTTGTTCTGGTTCTGTGAAAGAATTGTGTTCGTTCTTGACTATTGTGTTTTTAGGGTTTCGTGGCCACCCGTGTAGAAATTTCCATATTTAGGCCATAACATGGCATGAAACACCTCCCCAGATCGGGCCCAAGTCTGGCCAGACTTGGGCCAGATCTGGGAAGGTGTTTCATGCCATGTTATGGCCTACACAATGATCAAAAGATCTGGCCCCGATTTGGACCATGGTTAAATTTCTACTCGGGCAAGGACTGAATCCCTTATAGCGAAACTCTGGTGTCCGTCTGCAGTTTTCCCTAACAACCGTTGCCATGGAAACCGTTACTATGGTACTGGTTGTTATGGTAATGGTTGCTATGGTAATGGTTGCTTTGTTTACAGTTGCTATGGCAATAATTGTCATAGCAACGCTTGTTATTGAAATCATTATGTGAAGCTCCTGATAGATTTTATGATTTTTTCTTTGTCTTTTAGACCACGAAACCCTAAGAGGTAGGCGCAATGCGCCTGCTTCTCTCACTGATTTTTTATCAGGCTTCGTTACATCAATGTACAACCAATTGTAACATGCGATAGTGTTTTTGCTATGGTTCTGTCAAATATTTTTGTTTGTTATATATAATATTTTTTTTCGATTGTCTTTAGCATGGATTTATAATTAAGGCCTTGGATCCAATAACTCGCCCGACGCTCGAAGGCACGCGCTAATACCAGTCGGGTAGCAGTGAGTGGCCCAGAGGCGCTTACTGCTCACTGACTGGGAATTGCGCGTTCCTCCGAGCG
The DNA here is from genome assembly GCA_032872505.1 of Leptopilina syphax. Taxonomy (NCBI): domain Eukaryota; kingdom Metazoa; phylum Arthropoda; class Insecta; order Hymenoptera; family Figitidae; genus Leptopilina; species Leptopilina syphax. Next base: position 17,938,706 of record CM065469.1, read on the forward strand.
TCGGGCGAGTTATTGGATCCAAGGCCTCAATTGAACCAAATAAAACGAATAAAATATTACGAAACTTAAACGCTACTAGAATTTGCTTCAGCCACTAGAAAGAACAAAACTTTAACTCTCTACAATCAGCTTTTTATTGCTTCTAAAAAATATTAAATTCGAATGTCGGACATGTTGGATCCGCCATTTTGAATTTTTAAAAACTAATGTCATATTCGTAATCAGCGACCTCGAAAACCCCTGAGTAGCAAGTTTCAAGCGAAATCGATGAATTTTTCAACAAAATGTCGGCCATGTTGGATCCGCCATTTTGAATTTTTTAACTCTGATGGCATATTCGTAATCAGCGACCCCGAAAACTCCCGAGTAACAAGTTTTGAGCGAATACGATAAATTTAAAGAAAAATGTCGGACATGTTACATCCGCCATTTTGAATTTTCGAAATCCGATGTCATATTCGTAATCAGCGACCCCGAAAACCCCCGAGTAACAAGTTTTGAGCGATTTTAAAGAGTTTTAAAAATTGTCCACCATTTTGGTTCCGCCATTTTGAATTTTTAGACTCTAATCAAAATCTGAGTTAAGATTTGTATTAAGCGACCCCAAAAACGTTTAAAAAATGTTTCGTTCAATTTTTTTTCTTTAATTTTGCAATTTCTATTAACGATATTATTTGTCGGTTTGTGAGTTTGTTGACTTTCTTCGCTTGTAATTAGGCCGCCATTTTGGTTTTTAAAAAACGCCCACCTGTTATTAAAAGTACACGAGTGTAAGAATTTTTTAAGCCCTTAAACGTTTTTTTTCATTGCGCCAATTTTTGGTCACAGCTCTGTTTCTGTTGACGTGGAACGTCCCATATATATACATATATACTAGGGGGGCTTCGCCCCCCTGCGCGATTCGCGCGCCAACCCCCCCACCTCTATTTTTATATTTATTTTAATTTTAATAAATTTAAAGTAATTTTTTCTTAATATGAATGCATCTTAATAAATTGCATACAATACATATATGACAAAATACACATAGATTTCGACGCAATGTAACAATCGTTATGGACCTTTTTTATCTATATGTCAAAAATTAGATTAAACTTTGACATATATTTTGACCCATTTTAACCTGTAGGTTAAAAAGACGTTAAATTTTTAATAGATTTTGACGTATCATAGATACGTTTATTGTCCTTTATTGTCCCTTTTAAAGTTGTACTTAAATAAAAGTCAAATTACACATTGATTATGACGTAACTAAATGAGAGAGTAAAAATAAAACGTCAAAATTAGGTCAAAATGATAGGTGTAAGAGCAAACACAATTTTAAAATTACCTTACATTGTTAGGTCAGATGGCAAACTTCACCTCATCATTAAGTCTGCGCGCGGAAATTGTTTGACAAATTTTGATGTCTAGGTCAAAACTGTCCTCAAAATTGACCTAAATTTTGAGGGTAGCGGGAATTCTTTGTCAAATTTTGATGCGTAGGTCACAACTGCCCTAAAAATTGACCTAAATTTTGAGGATAGCGGAAATTGTTTGTCAAATTTTAACGTCTAGGTCAAAACTGCCTTCAAAATTGACCCAAATTTTGAAGGTAGCGGGAATTCTTTGTCAAATTTTGATGCGTAGGTCACAACTGCCCTTAAAATTGACCTAAATTTTGGGGGTAGTGGAAATTGTTTGTCAAATTTTGACGTCTAGGTCAAAACTGTCCTTAAAATTGACCTAAATTATGAGGGTAGCGGGAATTCTTTGTCAAATTTTGACGTCTAGGTCAAAACTGCCCTCAAACTTGACCTAAATTTTCAGGGTAGCGGGAATTCGTCGACAAATTTTGATGCGTAGGTCACAACTGTTCTCAAAATTGACCTAAATTTTGAGGGTAGCGGATTTTTTTTGTCAAATTTTAACGTCTAGGTCAAAACTGCCCTCAAAATTGACCTAAATTTTGGCCTACCTTAACAGTGGGTCAACCTTGACTATGTTCCCTTTCTAAGGGGCCCTTAGAAAGAATAGACTGAATCAGCGGCGGCGGCGGCGAAATGATTTTATATTATAGGGATATATATATATATATATAAAATTTAAAGAGAAACGAAAGGCCTGCTCGAGTACCTGGCCTATTGTTTGAAGGGTTTCTTTCAACCAGTAGGCAGTCTATTGAGTGACCAGTGACCAGTGAGCAGAGAGAGAGAGAGAGAGAGAGTTGCATTGGTAGTCTATTTTATACTTGAGTATATATACGCTGTAAAAAATTTAGGGAGTTAACGGACTCGGGAGTTTGGAGTGAAATATTTTGAGTTAAAAATTAACTCCAAAAGAGAGTTAATTTCTAACTTCCTTCATTCAACACCCGCGCGAGTTATTTTTTCATTGGGGAGTTAGCATTTGGGCGTGAAGTTTTAACTCCCCTGGCATTTACTCCCCAATGGGTGCGACTTTTATAGAATCCCCTGGGGAGTTAAAATTTAACTCTCTTTTTTACAGTGTAGTTATAGTTTATTAACAGATTTTTGCATTATATAATACAGAAAAATAAAAGTGCAATGTGAAGAACACTTTTTTTCTCTTTTCAAAATTAAAAGACGAAAAAAATTTTTGTGATTAAAAATAAGGATAAGGAGGTAAGTTTTTCAAAATTGTGTAAAATACTACTTTTTAGTGATATAAAATGATTTTTCTTTTTTGTAATTAAGAAATGCAAGTAATAAATTAACAACTTTCCCGTCTAAGTCACTAACATTATCTACTTTTTCAACAATTAGACTTGTAAAGAAATTTAAATAACTTTCTAGAATCATTTTAAAAATGCTTGATCTCGTCCTTCAGTTTGCCTTGTTTTATTAAAAAATTAATATAATTTCAGAAATACTTTACATGGTTTAATATTTTTTTAATAAATCTTAAACAAGTACCCAGTTTTTTATTATAAAAAAGTTTATGTTGTCCTAAACAAAAAAAGGATATTTTTTTATTTCAGTTCAAAATTAAAGTCTTGAAGGTAATAAACAGGTGCCATAATAATAAGATGCCAGTTTCAGAATTATGTTTTTGACTTATTTTGAAAGTAATTTTGATTAGTGATTTTTAACTTTAAATTCTTAAAAATTGGTAAAAATTTAAAGCTTAGAGTGACCATCTGTACTGTTAATTTCAAAGTATTTTTATAATAGTATTTAATGTTAAAATACTTAAATAAAACTAAAAATTACTTAAGGGGAGGTAACCACATTAGACGTCTGAAAAAATCGATTTTTTTCTTTTTTGCATAAATTGTTAGTTAAGGTATTCAAAAATAGACTAACAAAGTTTTTAGAGCAAAATTCGAAGTCCTCGCTGTACTAGCGATGAATGGAGCGCGCTCCAGGTTACCGTAGATTAGTAGAATAAGCGTAGCACTTTTGAGACTAAGGAGAGTAGAAAGTCACGAAAAGAGGAATTATTAGACTTACATGCTACTTATGAAGCACATGAAAGGGCATTCTGAAAATTTACATGCCGATAGGAAAAAACCTCAGCTTTCGTTTACAATAATTTATTTAAAAAAAACGGACCGATTTTTGAGAAATTGTAAAATTAATTATAAATTATCAAAAATAAGGGTAAATTTTTAAATATTAATAAATAAAATACACCATTGGAAAGAGGACGAAAAAACCTTTTAGAAACACAATCTAAAAAATTTTTCCCATTAAAAGTATGTTCAGAAAAAATTCAAAAAGTAGCCAGTGTTGGCAAAATTGGTCAAATTGACCCCCCTCTACCCCCTCCAATTTTTCGAAAAAATCAAAAATATTTTTTTGATAATATTTCTTCTTGATAGAACAACAAATTCCTTGAGTTTCAATTTTTTTCAAGAAGTTGAAATTTCAACTTAGGACATTTCACGTAAAATGCCTCATATATATATATAGTGTTAGAATAGCCGATTAAAGTGTAATCACTTTAACAAAAATTTTTCGTATAAATATCAATTTTTGATACTATTTTTTCAAATGCGTTTCTCTCAAAACAGGATTTTAAAAATTGCCGTGCAGTGTAGCTCAAAAAGTTATTCACCGATTTTAAAATGAAAAATTGAAAATTGTTCGTTATTAAATTTATTATTAAGTGAACTAAACTTGAAAAGAAAAAAAAATTTTAGTACCTTTTTTAAACTAAAAAAGTTGCAAAAAAGTAGGCAAAAAATCGAATTTTTTTTAAGGTATTGTCAATTTTTTAATTTTTAATATTTTTACTTAAAAGTTAGTTCTCTTAATAATAAAATATTTATAAAATATGAATAAACTTGATTTTTTGCTTTCGGACAAAATTTGTGGGCTCAGGACTGCACGGTAGTCATGAACTCCGGCGGAGCAGCTCTATATGCAATAGCTCCCAATTTGGAAGATTTTTGATATAAACGCTTATAAAAAATATGAGTTACAGTTAAATATATGAACAACAGAGTGGAAATGTTTTATTTTATTCAAAAAATTCTTACTAAAAAAAAAAAATTCGCGAAAAACGGCAAAAAACATTTTATATTGTAAATGTTTTGAAACAGACAATTTTTGTTTTAGCTTGATACTTTTTTAACTAGAAATAACCAAGCATTGAAGTTAGGATAATACATAAAATTCTGTCATGTTTGGCTTTTTTATTTACATATTTACTTGTAGAGTTTAATGTTAAATACTATTAGCATAAATTAATACTATTAACATTAATTGTATTAAAATAAACTGAATGCTTATTTCAGCTTTATTCAAAGAACATTAAAACATGTAAAGTATTTCCAAAATTATATTAATTTTATCAAACAAGACAAAGTCAAGAAATTTTTTAATGATTTTGAAAAGTTAATTAAATTTTACTTTTAAGTTTAATTTTTGAATACTTATTATATTGAGTTTTAGTGTCTTAGACGGGAAAAATGTTAATTAATACATTTTGCAAAATAAAAAAATTATTTATAGCACTAAAATGTACCATTTACATAATTTTTGCAGACAGTGTACAATTAATTAAAATTGATTTAATAAATGGTAATAAATCATTAATTAGAGAATAATTTAATCCCAACAAAAACATCTTTGATGTTTTAATATAATGGGTTTTGACCCAATAAGGAAAAAAAATTTTTTTCCCAATAAGGGAAACTTTTTCAAAAAAAAAAATTGTATTGTTAAAGTAACTTGGTGTTAAAGTTTTAGATCATTTTATTTTCATGTTATTATTACTTTGAAACAAATAAAGAAACCGCTGCCAAGTTGTATATTTTTTTATAATTTTGGTGCGCTCATTTCATGAACACTTTGCTTCCTCATAGAGATAATAATAATAGGAAAATATATGAATTACTTTTTATAAATATGGTAAAAGTGATTGAATCTTGGGTCAATCAATGTATTTTTAAATACTCTACAATATAGTTATAATAGTTTAATAGTTAAACAAAAATTTTCAAACAAAAAAGTTGAGAAAATGTCATTTTCCACAATTTTTGGTTTTTAAAATACCAATAATTTCGAAATTTACTATCAAATAAGGTTCAAAAATAAGTCAATCGAATCGTTTTATAATGCTCTACAAGTTGGTAACGACAATTTTAAGATTACTTCTACATTTTTTAACAAAATATTCAAAAAAATATTTTTTTCCAAAATTTATGATTTTTAAAAGTTTAATATCCCCGGTTAATATGGACAAAAAATGTTCAGTTAGGACTCAAAAGATGCGTTTAAAAAAACTCTACAAAATTATGGAAAAACATTTATAGGTGTCCTTACATTTTTTTAAAGTTATGGGCAAAAACGTGTTTTTGGAAAATTAAAAATCCAAAAAAAATTTAGTTAAACTTTATTAATCTATCACAAAGTACGCTTACTTTATGTCCGCAACTCCTGAGGCCAAATAACATAAAGATATATCAAAAAATCGAACTCGAAAAATTTTGGTAATACTTCCTCTATGAGGAAGTAATAATTAAGTAATTTTTTTTTAATTAAAGCTTAAAGTCTATACGTTAATGATAAAATAAAGGGATTGTTAAAAAATGAAAGTTTAAAATTGTTATTAACAATTCTTTAAAACAATTGCAAATTCAAGAATGTTCTCAATATTTTGGGAAAATTAAATTACCTTGTATTGATGTGCAAAATTCCAAGTATTAATTTAAACAAAATTTCGCCTGTATTTTGGCAGAAAAATCTACACAATTTCTGTAATATAGAAAGTTACTGATTTTTCTCTTTTTAAATTAATCCTTAGAGTTTGTACATAATTTTTCAAGTCATTTAATCAATATTTTATTTAGACATTTTTGAAAAATGATAATTTTCAATGTTTTACAAAAATTGTAATGTCTTCTAAAATACTAAATGCTTTTTAATGATTTTAGGCTTATTTTAAAAGTGATTTTCTCCAGAATGAGAATTTTTTATAGGCATTAACGTGTAATTTTTTATAGAAAATTTAATTCGTCAAACTTAGATTAAAAAAATTAAAAAAAATTTTAAACAATCTTATCAACAGAAAAATAATTATTAAAATATAAACATATGTTTTTATTAAATTAAGATTTAATGTGAGATTACATTAAGGTTTTATTTTGTGTATCAAAGGACTAGGAGTGGGCGCGCAACGCGCGCCCTTTTGGTTCTAGTATAATAAACTTTTGAAATAATATAGATTATAACGAATTCTTGAAATGGTACAGTTTTCCACCAAGCCAAAGATGTGTTTTACTTATTCATAACACTTCATGTGATTAGAATATCACTGCTTTTATAGAATTTCGTTAATATCAGTCTTTATATTAGTTGTAATATATATATTACAACAAATAGTAATGTAAATATATTTATTTACTGTGTAAAAATCAACGGATATTAACGAAATTCTATAAAAGCAATGATATTCTAATCACATGAAGTGTTATGAATAAGAAAAATACATATTAGGGTGGCTCTTATTTTGGAAAAGTTGGAATTTCTTAGGTCTCCGGCCGTAATTTAAATTAAAATGTAAAAAAATGAGCTACCCACAAGAACTGTTGTAAATATTATTAAAGAAAATTAATTAAATTAACATTCCCTTCTTCGGAGTCACAACAACTGATCAAAGTTTGAATTGATCTTATTTTTATGTGGGTCGTTCACTCAGTCGCAATAGCGTCTCGTCAGGTAAATTGTAGGTAGCGTAGAAATAATTTATGATACTTTTAAATAAACTTGATATTCTTTTATTATATATACTAGAACCAAAAGGGCGCGCGTTGCGCGCCTACTTCTGGTCTTTTCCCACAACAAAAACCTTAATATAACCTTAAATTAAATCTTAATTAAATGAAAACATATGTTTATATTTTAAAAATTATTTCTTTGTTAATAAGATTGTTTAAAAGTTTTTTAATTTTTTAAATGTAAGTTTGACAAATTGAATTTTCTAAAAAAAAATTACACGTTAATGCCTATAAAAAATTCTCATTCTGGAGAAAATCACCTTTAAAATAAGCATAACATCATTAAAAAGCATTCAGTATTTTAGAAGTTATTAAAATTTTTGTAAAACATTGAAAATGTTGCGCCAACCCCCTTGTTTTTTCTTCTTCTTTCTTTAATAATTTACGTCAATAGTATTTTATAATATTTAAAAATTATAATTATTGGTTTAAAAAAAAAACATAAAATTCATAAATAAATAACATAAATAACATAAAATTCTATGTTGAAATTATGAATTTTATTATTATTGTTAATTATAATAATTATAATTTATTAATAATTAATATAAAAGTAAAAAAGGTTGTTTTGAATATACTATAGCTTTCACTTGCAAGAGGCCTTTGAGGTTATACTTGCCCTGTGACCTGTCCTTGGGGATAAAGGGGGAGGGGCAATTTTGAGGTTATATTTGACGTGTGACATGTGAGTGAGAATAGAGGAGAGGGGAGATTTTGAGGTTATGATTGTCCTGTGACCTGTGAGTGGGAAGAAGGGGTGTAATTTAATAATATAAATGAGGGTTTAAGGTAATGTTTTGAGGGGGTTTCGAAGTTACATTTGTCATGTTACCTATGAGTGGGGAGGGGGGTTTGTGGTCATATTTGCCATGTGACCTATGAGTAGGGACGGAGTTTTGAAGTTATGTTTGACCTGTGAGTGGGAAGGGGGTTTTGAGGTTATGTTTGACCTGTGAGTGGGAAGGGGGTTTTGAGGTTATGTTTTACCTGTGAGTGGAAAGAGGGTTTTGAGGTTATGTTTGACCTGTAAGTGGGAACGGGGTTTTGAGGTTATGTTTGACCTGTGAGTGGGAACGGGGTTTTGAGGTTATGTTTGCCCTTTGACCTGTGAGTGGGAAGGGGGTTTTGAGGTTATGTTTGACCTGTGAGTGGGAACGGGGTTTTGAGGTTATGTTTGCCCTTTGACCTTGAGTGGGAAGGGGGTTTTGAGGTTATGTTTGCCCTTTGAACTTGAGTGGGAAGGGGGTTTTGAGGTTATGTTTGCCCTTTGACCTTGAGTGGATAGGGGGTTTTGAGGTTATGTTTGCCCTTTGACCTTTGACCTTTGAGGAGGGGGGATTGAATCTTGAATTAGCGGCGACAGCGATATATTTTTGTAATATAGGGATATATATATATATATATATATATATATATATATATATATTACAAAACTAATTATGTTCATAATATGGAAATTACAAAGTAAAAACGCTACTGATATTTTCCATCAGTTTATTATATTTTTACTTATATTAGGGACAAAATTAATGAAACCGGTCACTTAAAAATTATGGCAAATCTCCAAGGATTAATTTAAAGAAAGAAAAATCAGTAACCTTCTATATTATAGAAATTGTGTAGATTTTTTTGCCAAAATACAGGCGAAAATTATTTTAAATTAATACTTGGAGTTTTGCACATCAATACATGGTAATTTAATTTTTCCAAAATATTAAGAACATTCTTGAATTTGCAATTGATTATAAGAATTGTTAATAACAATTTTAAATTTTAATTTTTTAACAATCTTTTTATTTTATCATTAAAGTATAGACATTAAGCTTTATTTAACAAAAATTACTTTATTATCATTATTTGTTTTAAAGTAATAATAACATGAAAATAAAATGATCCAGAACTTCAACACCAAATTAATTAATAATAAAATTTTTTTGAAATTGTTTCACTTATTTGGACCCATTATATTAAAACATTAAAAATTTTTTTGTTGGGAATAAATTATTTTCTGATAAATGATTTATTACCATTTATTAAATCAATTTTAATTAATTGTACACTATCTGCGAAAATTGTGTAAATACTACATGTGAGTGCTATAAATAATTTTTTTATTTTGCAAAATGTAGGTATTAATTAACATTTTTCCCGTCTAAGGCACTAAAACTCAATATAATTATTTAAAAATTAATCTTAAAAGTAAAATTTAACTATCTTTCTAAAATCATTAAAAAGATACTTGAGTTTGTCTTGTTTTAATAAAATTAATATAATTTTAGAAATACTTCACACGTGTTTATGTTCTTTGGATAAAGCTGAAATATGCATTTAGTTTATTTTAATACAATTAATGTTTTTTAAAAATTGTATTTAACATTAAAATTTACAAGTAAATATGTAAATAAAAAAGCCGAACAAGACAGAACTTTATGTAGAAACCTAACTTCTATGCTTGGCCATTTCTGGTTAAAAAAATATCAAGCTAAAACAAAAATTGTGCCTTTTTTAAAACATTTACAATATAAAATTTTTTTAATTTCTTATTTTAACTCATAGTAATCATAGTAATACAACACTATCCTACCTAATTTTTTTACACAAAAAACATTTTTATAATAAAGTTAAAAATTTAGAAATTAAAAAATTACATTATTTTATTATTATTTTATTATTATATTATTTATATTAATTTATTTTTATATTTATAAGAAAATACAAAATTTTTATAAATTAAAAGAAATTTAAATTTTAGTCAGTTAAGTAATTTTTAGTTTTATTTAAGTATTTAAACATTAAATACTATTATAAAAATACTTTAAAATGAACACTACAGATGGTCACTTAAAGCTTTAATTTTTTACCAATTTTTAAGAATTTAAAGTTAAAAATCAGTAATTAAAATTACTTCTAAAATAAGTCAAAAACATGATTCTTATACTGGCACCTTATTATTATGGCACCTGTTTATTACCTTAAAGACTCTAATTTTGAACTGAAATAAAAAATATTCTTTTTTTTAAGACAACGTAAATTGTTTTATAATAAAAAACTGGGTACTTGTTTAAGATTCATTAAAAAAATATTAAACCATGTAAAGTATTATTCTGAAATTATATTAAGTTTTTAATAAAACAAGGCAAACTCAAGGATGAGCTCAAGGATTTTTTAACTGATTCTAGAAAGTTATTTAAATTTCTTTACAAGTTTAATTGTTGAAAAAGTAGATAATGTTAGTGACTTAGACGGCAAAGATGTTAATTTATTAATTGCAATTCTTAATTACAAATAAGAAAAATTATTTTATATAATTAAAAAGCAGTATTTTACACAATTTTTTAAAACTGACCTCCTTATCCTTATTTTTAATCACAAAATTTTTTTTGTCTTATTTTTTTTTAATTTGGAAGAGAGAAAAAAACGTGTTCTTAACTTTGCACTTTTATTTTTTTGTATTATATACTGTAAAAATCTGTTAATAAACTGTAACTACTGTAAACTGTAACTATTGTTGAAGCTCTTATAAACAAAGAAAATACACCAATAGCAAGCGTCTCCGCTAAGATTTCTGACCAATAGCGACCGTCATCATCAGTTTTCAGCCAATAGCGACCGTCATCATCGTCTTTCAACCAATCGCGACCGTCACCATGATATTTTCAACCAACAGCGACCAACATCATAAAATTTTAGCCAATAGCGACCGTCATCATCGGATTTTAACCAATCACGACCGTCATCACCGTATTTCAACCACTCGCGACCGTCATCATGTCATTTTCACAACCAATTACGACCGTCACTCTCAAACTCCAGCCAAAAAAAATAGCTGTTTTTCTATTAAGGATAAATGAACAAGAAATAATTTAAGATTATAATGTAGCTTACCAATTAGAGTACTTCGGTAGATTATTGTTCGTAGATACACTTCTTAGTCCTTACACATTCACATGAATATAAAACAAGTCTTTTCCTCTTTGAACACTACGAAATATTAGTTTTATTATTCGAGTAGCAAGAATTCCAAAAATGACAATAAAAAATTATGTACAGTACCGGCTAGAATTGTCAGTCCACTTACAAAATTCGTATTCAAAACATGCCTCTCGTTTTTTGATAATATTTCAGTTAAAAATAAGTCTAGAAAAATTAAAAAATAACCATTGGAAAGCTTATAAAATTTCGCGTGAAATAAGCTAAAGTTCAAAACTATTCGTTAAATAGAAACTGAGTTAGAGTGTGAGAAATACCGTCTAATTTTCTGATTTTTGAAAATTCTATTATCCAACTTCAAGTTCAGGATTGCTCTAAACGAGGTTAGAAAAAAATTCAAATTCAGATATAATAAAGCTTGAGATCTCCTCTTTAAAAGTAAATTAAGTATCTTAAAAAATATTAGGTGGTTTAAAAGATATTGAAGATTTTAAAAAGGTCTGCACGATTGACAAACAAACAACCATTCAAGCAAAACAGTCACATCGCGCCTCATAGCCAGGTCCGAATAGGACGCTTTATCAAAAACGGGCCCCATTATTATAATTAATTATTAATAATTAATAATCAATTATTAATTATTAATTATTAATTATTAATTATTAATTATTAATTATTAATTATTAATTATTAATTATTAATTATTAATTATTAATTATTAATTATTAATTATTAATTATTAATTATTAATTATTAATTAAATGAGATTCTTTAAATAAAACTGTAATTTGAACACATTTTATAGTTTTTTTATAAGAAATTATTATTTTAAATTTAATTTAATTAACATTAAATAATTTTTCAAAATAGTAAATTATCAATATTATAAATTAATTAATTTCTCTAAATTAAAAATTAAATATAAATAAATTTTTAAATATTAACATAATATGTAAGAATTTTTTTATACTTTTTGCTTTAATTATTGCTGCACATACTCTCGACATTCTTGCAATTTGCCTGTACTTTATTGTTTTAGTGATGGCTCAATTATTCTGAGTCCCGATAAATTATCGGAACCATCGGCCTTACCAAAATTTTATGGTATTTTTTTTCGAATTTGTTCCTTCATTTTTTAAAATATGTTTAACTTATAATTAGTAATTTTTTATTATATTTGTCATATTTAGTTTTTGTGTAGCTCAGATATGCACTTTCAATCTCGCCTTTATGAATTGAGTGTTAATTGTGGAAATTGATACAGGAAAATCTCTAATTGCATTATAATTTTTTATTAATTTGGCTCATAAAGATGTTTTTTGCTTGTAAAAGTATATTTCTAGCACCGCGTAATAAAAGATTAAAATAATTTTCAGTTTTAGCGTAAACATTTTTGATTTTATTAATATTAGCAAATTACTTCTTCATAAAAAAATGTTTTTTAACTAATTTAAATTATTTTGATTTCCCGGTCATTTTTTAGAAAAACGTATATTTTAATTGTTTTTTCTAACCTTTTTGAATAAATTTTTGACATAGCTAAGCTGCTTGTGCGTGGTAAAATGAAAGAAAGAAAAGAAATTAGTGTTGAAATTCGAGTTAAAATACAAACCTTACGAGATGAAGGTTACTCTCACAGGGAAATTGCTAAAAAATTAAATATTTTAAAAGGAGGTGTTTAATATTTTCTTGAAAGGTACGCTGAAACTGAAAATTTTTCAAATCGTTTAGGACAAGGCCGCAAAAAGTGTACTTCTGCAAGAGAAGATAATCACGTAGTTCATATGAGCAAAATAAATAGAAAATTAACAGCACCGGATTTAAGAGAAAGTTTAAATGCAACGAGAGATTCTCCCATATCTATTACCACAATTAAAAGGCGGTTAAAAAAGACGGGATTGAACGGACGCATCTCAGCTAGAAAACCTTTGCTACGTCCAATTAATAAAAAGAAAAGGTTAAGATGGGCAAGAAAATATATAAAATGGACAACAAATGATTGGAAAAAGGTTTTGTTCACTGACGAGTCAAAATACGAATTATTTGGTGGGAAGCGGCGAGTATATGTACGAAGAACTAATGAAGAACGAATGATGGACCAATGCATTACACAAACAGTGAAACATGGAGGCGGTTCGATCATGGTATGGGGTTCTTCCGGAAATGGTCAAGTCGGTGATCTATTCAAAATTGAAGAAATAATGAAGAAAGAAAGAATACCATAGTATTTTGGTGAGGCACGCCGTTCCATCGGGACACCGAATAATTAGGCAATCTTTTTATTTACAACAGGACAACGACCCTGAACACACCTCAAAGTTGTGTATGAATTATTTAAATAAGAAAGTAAAGGCGAAGAAATTAAAACTACTGGATCATCCCCTACAATCCCCAGATTGCAATCCAATCGAGCTCCTGGGGGTCGATTACGTAACTAATCCCGGATCCCACATTCCACATTCCGGATTTCTCATTCCGGATTCCACATTCCGAATTCCACATTCCAAATTCCACATTCCGGATTCCACATTCCGGATTCCACATTCCGGATTCCACATTCCGGATTCCACATTCTGGATTCCATATTCTGGATTCCATATTCCACATTCCAAATTCCACATTTCGAATTCCACATTCCGAATTCTACATTCTGGATTCCATATTCCGGATTCCATATTCCACATTCCAAATTCCACATTTCGAATTCCACATTCCGGATTCCACATTCCGAATTCCACATTCAAAATTCCACATTCCAGATTCCACATTCCAAATTCCACATTCCAAATTCCACATTTCGAATTCCACATTCCGGATTCCACATTCCAAATTCCACATTCCAAATTTCGGATTCCACATTTTAAATTCCACATTCTAAATTTCACATTCCGGATTCCACATTTTACATTCCACATTCCGGATTCCTCATTCCAAATTTTGGATTCTATATTCCGGATTCCACATTACACATTCCACATGCGGAATTCCACATTTCATATTCCACATTACGGATTCCACAGTTCATATTCCAGAATCCACATTTTAGATTCTACATTTCACATTCCGGATCCCACATTAAAAACAGAGTACAAATGAGAAATCTTAAAGGTTAATTACCTAACATTTTAGATAAGGAATCGAATCGGTTTTTGAAATTGGTTCGGTAGATTTCGAGAAAAGTTGATCCCCGAAGAAAAGGTACCTTTAGGAAGACGCTACCCACAGCTGCGATACGTAACTAAATTTGCTTCAAAAAGTTTTTAAAATTCTTTCCACGAAATGTAAAGCAAGGTCCAAAAAGCATTTTGGAAAAAACGGTTATATTTTTTTCACAATAAAAATTTTAAAAAATGTTTTTTGTCAATCTAAAACCAGAAAAAGTCTCCTTATCACTTTAAAATATTTATCAATTAAAAAATTTTACTCAAACTTAAAAAAAAATAATTTTTCAGATCTATTAAAAAAGAATTCAAATTTAAAGTTGGATTAAAGAAATAGGTATCTACCATATTGATTTTTAACGCTTCATATAGTAATCACATGCTAATCGTAATATAAAATAATATTATCCATTTTAATGTTTTGGAAAAATAAAAACTCTGTCCTGGAATGACCTGAAAATGTCTTGGAATTTTAAATCATATTTTCAGTAGACACACTGGGTTATGTTTAAACAAGTTTTTCCAATATCCGTAAATACTAAACTAAGATACATCTAAGATGTTCTGCTGCTTTTGCTACTTATGATCATATATTAGAAAATTATTGATGTTTCAACATCTAAAAACTTTGTAAACGGTATTTTTTTTTAAATAATCCTACTTTTTAATTTAATCATTTTCATATTACTGAAAAAGTAAATTATTTATGATATTTTAAAGTTTTATGGTAAGTTAAAATAATTTATACAAAACCACGTCAACCTTTTAATGGACTTTTACTTTATTAAAAGTACTCACTTAATACAAATTGCAACATTAAACAAATAATAATAGTATATGAAGTTTGGTGATGTAAATATCAAATATTCAGAAAAGTATATAATAGTAGAATTAAAAAATAGATATCCAGCAGAAAAATTGCAGGACAAGGATAATGAAAACTTTACCCAAAATATTAATTTAAAATGGTACGAATTTTTTCAGTATGTAAGACTGAAATTAACTTTAAGCATGCAAATGTAAATAACGTTATATCTTCTTTAATAAGATTAAATCCTTAATTTCTTTTAAAAGATTTAATTTTTCATTTTCTTTTTTCTGAAGGAATAAATGATGTTCCTCCATTAACTTAAGTTTTCTGTCACGGTAAGCATTAGTTTCTTCTCTTTCTCTTTTGCGTTCTACTAAATCCTCTTGTTTTAATTTCAACTTATTATTGATTACTTCAATTGCAGTTATATCCGTTATTTTGTCTATAATAAATATTAATGCATTAGGTTTTTATTTATCGAATTGTGTCCAGAAAGTTCAAGTAATATATATTAATAGTAGTAGTATATATTAATATTTGTACCGACAGATTAGCTCGGTCGGATAAATGCCTGGCTCTGCGGACGCTTAGGACCAAGGGTACTTGGTTCGCGCCCATTAGCCTGGGATTTTTTCGGCACGTGAGATAATCTGAGCGGGAGGTTTGACGTCGAAGTATAATGATGTGCACCGTCGATTATTGTCCGGTACACACCATTAGAATTCGACTGTCGATAAACCGGTTGTACTCGGAGAGGTTTTCTACAGTTTCCCTCTCCACTGGCGAGAAAACCCATTAGGGTGGTCCAGGCAAATGCGAGTACTCCTAATTTTTAAGTCGCTCTGTAGGCGCAAAAATTTGGTATTAAGAAATGTTTGTAAGGAATGTTCTACGGTTGTAAAAACACTTGTATAGCCAAGATTGTAGGCTTAAGACGGGTGTATAAACAAAAATAAATAAAAATATTAATATTTGTAGTAGTCCTTTCTTAGAAACGAGGTGCGTAAGATCGACTAACTTCAAGTGTAGAACTTTTTCTTGATTGGCTATTTTTTCAAAATCCTTTATTCCTTTATTTTGATTGGATAAAATTCAAAATCCTTTATTTTTATTGGATATAATCGAGACGACATTACTTACTGATGTCAAAGCAGCTAACTTCAAGTGTAGAACTTTTTCCTCATTGGCTGATTTTTGGCTGATTTTATAATGAGTGTTTCTCATTGGCTGAATTTTATAATGATGGTGACCTCACACTTTCAAATTTTCGTTTTTCCCTTTTTTAAAATTAAAATTAAAATAAATTAATTAAAATTTATTTATTAACTAAAAGTTAACCAAAAGTAGTTTAAGATAAAAATAATTTTTATTTATGATTTGGTTTGTAATAAATAAAAAGTTTTTTAATAATAAAATATATTTATTTTTATGATTCATTTTAGACGCTTCAAAATTGTTGCGCGCGCATCTTTTTTTCCAAACAATTGTTTGTTCGCTACAGCCATGTAACCTCACCTCAGTGTGAAACGCATAGTTTTTCTTGGTTGGTATGAAAAATTACAAAATATTAAAAGTGTCAGCAACTGTCAGCCATTTGCAAAGTGTGACAAGTGTATCGTTTCGATAAGAAGTATTGGCTGTTATTTGCTGAGTGATTTTTTTCTGAAAGTGTTGATTGTGAATTTTGTGGTTTTGTTTTTTTGTACGTTTGAAAAAAGTTAAAGTACATTGCATACGTTACGTACGTAAGTATTAAAATAAAAATACATGTAAATACAAATTAAATTTTTTGTTAATATTGTTTGTATATATATTTATTAGGAAGAGTTTGTAAATATAATGTGTGAATTATTTGATTTATTAATTTAAAGGATTTAATTAATTTTATTAATTAAAGTTAAAGGTGAAAGTTAAATACATTAATTTAATTAAAGTTAAAAGGATACAGTAATTTAATTAAAGTTAAAGTTTAAAGGAATAAAGGACATTTGCCTGTTATTTTGATTTCTAAATGTAGAATATTGATTTTTTAAATTCTGATGTTTGTACATAATTATATTATAGTGGTAATAATTATTATTTAATATTGATTAATATTAGTTTTTTTAAATCTTAATTATTGATTTTTTAATATTTTGTTTTTTAACATTTTGGTAGTTAGTTATTATTTTGGAAAAAACTTTATGAATATTAAAGATGTACTAAAAATAACATGTGATTACGAGATACCAGAGATACAGAGATTAAGTCAAGAGGTACTAGATTAACAGATACTAAACAGATACAAAACAGATGCAAAACAGAAAAATTTACCAAAAAAAAATTCCAGTTACTGTTAAATGTGACAATAGTAACATCATTTACATGTGTTCTGAATTAATTAATTTTATGAAAAACTATTTTTCAGAAGCGATATCTTTTCAATAAATTGAAAGAAATCATGTCGAACAAAGAAGGAACTGTTAATTTAAGTGTTACAGATTTTAATATTATACTGAGGAATGTTAAATGATACTCATATTGATGAATTCGAAAAATTATTGACAAGGGAATCAAATTCTGCTTTTAGCATGCAAAGAACTTTGTATTTATATACGCTTGAATTTATTATTCCGATTAAAAAAAGTAAAAAGCATATTCAAATACTTTTTAGTGGACCTATCAAGAAAGGTCATTGGATTTGCACTTATTATGATGGAATGAGACTTTATATATTTATGATAGTCTTAATGAAGGATGTTTAAATGATGATCAAAGGAAATATTTAAGTAGATTATATCCTTTTAAACCTCCAGTAGTTTTCACAACTGTTGATCAACAACCAAACAATAGTCTTGCTTGTGGAATATATGCAATAGCATTCGCAACATCGATATTTTTTAATATTATGCCCCACTCTGTCAATTACTATTATTATAACATGAGAAATCATTTAATGTTAATGTTCAAAAACAATCGTTTAAGTAAATTTCCGTCAGTAAGGTCGACTAATATTAGAACTATGACTGTTGAATATAATTGGGAGTGTCTTCTTAGGAATCGAGCTAGAGAAAAAAGTTTCCAAAATGAAGAAAATAAAATTGTTGACAATAATTTATCATTGTTGAATTCAACCAGCAATGTTTGTAAAAAAATTTTTGTTGATAGTTGTTTAGAAAATTTGCCTCTAATTCCAGCAAATAATGTTAATAATATTTCTATTGATTCAAGCAATGGAATGAAAATACAAGATTAATAATAACTGAGAAGCAAGGAGAAAAAAGAGCTATGGTTCATTTCCCTGAAGAAGAAGAAAAATATAAAATCATAAAACGTCAAAAAAAGCTGCTTATCAAAAAAAAATATCGACAAAAAACGCAAGAAAATAATAAAATTGTTCGCTCTGAATCATTGGATTCTAATGAATTCATTAGTGCAGAGCAAACTTTAAATACGAGGCCCCAAAGCACATCTACAGCTTTATCATCAGCAGAAGAAAATATTTTTACTTCTAAAGTTAAAACGTCAATTCGTGACAGAAATGTTGCTTACGAGCGCACCTCTCGACAAAATAAACATACTTCTGTTCAAAAACAAAATCAGTCTGATATTATTTCAAAGTCACATATAGAGATAGGTTATTGTAATGAAATGAACATTACACGTGATCATTCTTATGTAAAACTTTGTGAACATAAAGTTAGCAGTGAATTATTTATAAAATCAAAAACTAAGGATGATTATAATAATTCAAGAAATGTTACAAAATATACTAATTTAAAAAATAAAAATTAAGTAAAAAAAAGATCAATAATAAGTTCTTTAGAGGAAGAAGATCAACATCAAGTCATGAAATGTCAAAAGAAAGCTGCTTATCAAAGAAAGTTTCGACAGAAAAACAAGAGAATAATAGAATTCTTAACCCTCAATCACTTCAAACAAAGGACAGTATTATTACAGTGTCAAAATCAAATATAAATTCAGAAAAATCCTCTACAACTGTTACTACATCTTTGGCAAAAGATAATGTAACTGTTACAGCAAATTTATCAAATACTAATATTTCCGGTCGTCAAAAAAATGTAGCTTATCAAAAAACTCATAGCCAAAAAAACGGGATTCTGCACAGAATCAAAATTTCTCTGACAGTATTTCAGTCTCGCATATAGAAGAACATGGCGAAGTCATTCTTGAAGATCTACCTGTTCCTCCACTCATATTACAAAATTTATTTGATGGCACCCACGAATTATCTGGGCATTTTCTTCATAATATACGACGTTACAATAATTCATTTGGTTTTGCTTCTTTCAACGCTAACTTAGTTAATTTTAACAATAGACGACCAGGACCATATTGTTTCAAAATACATGGTCAGGTTTATTATCAAATGAATACATCTTTATATGCAGAAAGAAACGATACTCCTTCATTTGGACAGTTATTTATTGTTGATCAAAACGAAGCTTCCGAAATTCGTTGTAAGAATAATGTTCAATTAAACCGAGATATTGTTGATGGAATTGATACAGCCCTTCGGGATTGTAACCTATTTGCACAGTCCTACCGTATGATGCATGAAGAAATTAAAAAAACAATGACTGAAAATAATGCAGAAATTGAGCCTGAGATGCAATTATTATTTTCATTAAAGCCTGGGATGGATAGTAGACGTTATAATTTACAAAGTGTCAATGAAGTTGCAGCAATTTTTACTACAACTGCTGATGGTGATATTCCAGAATCATATGTTACCATACATAATAAGAATACAAAAAATTTACAATATATAAGTTCTATGAATCCCAATGTTGAGCCATGGATATATCCTTTATTTTATCCACATGGAACAAGAGGTTGGGACAAAAATCTGACCTGCGCTAATACAAATAAACGTGTATCAAGAGCTGCATACATCAGGCATAGAATGGCTTCTAGGGACAACAATGTATTTTTAAAGGGTGGTAGATTATTTCAGCAATGGATTGTCGACAGTTATGTGAAAATTTAAAAAGATAGGACAAATTTCTGTCGAAATAATCAAAAGAAACTTCGTGCAGATACTTTTTAAATTTTTCTTTAAAACATTTATTATATTTGCGCCATTATTCTCATTGTAAGTACTTTTGTTAAAAAAAATTGAAAAATTGAAAAAAGGATTGCGCAAGAGAAAAACGCCCGCGCGGCAGCGCGCGATCGTTCTCGTATATATTTATAATTGACTATGAATTAAAGGTAACAGTAAGTGTAAACAGGACACAATGTTCTTGGGCGAAAATTGTACGAAAATGATCCATGTTAGTCTAACATTAATTTGAGCGAAATTATAAATTCTAAATCAGTCTGGAGTAATCTTGAATGTTTATGAATTAAGCCCGTAATCAGTCCGCAATAATCCCAATTTAATCCAGTTAAAAGATTTAGTCCGAAACTAGTATGGAACAATCCAAAATCTGTGTGCCAAAAATTCAGAAATTGTTTACAACAATCCGAATAATATCCGATCAAAACATCCCAGTCCAAAAATAATTCTGGTAAAATACAGAATTTGTAAATATATACACTGAAAAAAATAATAGGCAAAATGTGTTTTTTACTCAGGCAATTTTTGCCTTAGAACAAAAGCAATACGCGTAAAGCAATTGTTTCTTTTAAAAAAAGCAATTTTTGCCTTTAATAAAGGCAAAAATTGCCTTAGTTTAGACAAAAATTACATTTTTTCAAAGAAAAAATTGCTTTACGTGTATTGCTTTTGTTCTTAGGCAAAAATTGTCTGAGTAAAAAGCACATTCTGCCTATTTTTTTCAGTGTACTAGATGAGTGCTTTGGTCTCCCTTCGTGAAGGAAGAGTTATGGAATTTTTAGGTTATAGTCGTATTTTGACCAACAATCATTGATCTTATTTTTATGTAAAAAGAACATGAGAAAAGATGAAAAGCGACAGAGTGTAGGAAAAATATTAAAATGCTTAGGATAACCTAAAAATTTGACGATTAACATGTAACTTATTTTGAGGGTACAGGGAAAAAGGAAAGTATAGTATATAGTACATCCACTTAATTTTGAAGTTATTTTTTGCTTATCGACTTTAGACTATTGATGTTAGAAATAAGAGAAGTTTGCCTCTGACAATATGAATTGTGAGTTTATTTTGAGATTGTGTTTGCTTCCATTCATATTCTAAATTTTTAAATTAGTATTTATCACATTACTTACTCTGATTATTAGGTTTCATTTTCTTTGTGTTGATTGGTTTATCTTTATCGTCATTTATAACTCTTTTCTTATTTTCGCAACTGTCATCACTTTCATTAAGCAAATTTTTTTTATACATTTTAATTGCTTCGTTTACTTTTAAATTCGATTTATTTTCTTCCGTCTCAGAATCACTTAATGGAGTTTCTAAATTTGAACGAGAATAAATTTTATAAAATAACTTTTACGTTTTACTTCTCCCTAAATCTGAATTGGTAGAAAGTTACTAATGAATTGAAAAATAGTGAAATAAATGACTTTCAATTAGTAAAATTCTACCAAAACATTAGTAAAATTTGACAAAGAATTAGTAATATTCTACTAATTGAAAAGGGGAAAAGTCGTCCATGACAACTACTAAAAATTAGTAAAATTGTAGGGGAGAATGGGGCAAACCGGGCATACCTACGGTTTTTTTACTCTTGTGACTAAGCAAACCAACCGATTTCATTTCTCGATGACTTGTTTGAAAGATCATTTATTTGCGCAATTTTTTCCCAGAGACACCTATACTTTATCTTTTATTGTTTAGTTGCTGTGTTAACTTAAAAAAAATTTGCAAACGGGCCGGTTTGCCCCACCCCCTGGGGCAAACCGGCCAGTAGGGTTTTTTTATCTGTAATATTGCATTTGTATAATCTACAATAACAACAAACATAAAGAACCATGTGAACAATGGTTGTAATAATGTAAATAATAATACAGGATTTAATTTTAATTAAATAAATAATTTTTTTTAATAACAAAACAAAAATGTTTGAAATTATCAGGGAAACAGTATTAAAGGGTCTAATTTTCATTGAAAGATAATTATTTTTCATTGAAAGTAAATATTTTAATGAAAAAAACATTCTAGTTAATAATAATTTTCTTGAAGCTCTGATACAATGCAAATATCCTATGGCCGGTTTCCCCCACAGTCCCATTTTGAGAATAAATGTTTGTCAAAAAGAAACGCTTTGCAAATTCATCAAAGTTTTTGGTGGTAAATATTCCTTAGGTGTGTACCTTCAAAACCTAAGACCTAATATTTAGAAATATTTCACGATTTCCTCAGAATTTTCTTAAGAAAAAATTCGTAAAAGTGTAGAAAAAAACTAAAAAATAAAATTTTGCTCCCTTTGTCGCACAAACGCAAGCTAAAACTGTCATATTGAAAAAATAAGGTATACTAAACATGGTTGTTTCAAATTTCTGAATAGCACTTTTGACAATTTCGCTATTTCGGAGATATTGACCCCTAGCCGGTTTGCCCCACTCTCCCCTACTATTTCTTAGTAGAATTCTACCATTTCAGATTTAGAGAGTTCTCGTATGTAGATTCAGTTAAGTCATTTTTTCGAATTTTATACTCTCAAAATTAAAAATTTACTTACAAAGGGACTTTCTGGCAAAAGATTTCAATATTACCGATTTTTCTTATTAAAAGTGTTTCTTAGGGTCATAAAATTATTGTCCCAAAACATGTTTTAAGAAATATGTAAAAGAAGGATTAAACTCTACTCAATTAGTAAAAGAAAATAGTTGTAGCAATTTTTAGGACTGTGTTATAACATACTGTAATTATTCAGTTTCATTTTTTCCGTGTTGTTTGGTTTATCTTTATCGTTACTTCCTACTCTTTTCCCATTTTCGCATCTATTATCACTTTCTTCATTATCACTTTCATCCATTTTAGTTTCTTCTTGTTCTTCTTTTACTTGTAACTTCGACTCATTTTCTTCCGTTTCGGAACCACTTAATTCAACTTCTAAATTTGAAAGATAATAAATTTTATAAAATAAATTTTGTATTTTACTTCTTTTATATAGATTTAACTTAAGTCATTTGTTCGAATCTTATGCTCTAAAAATTAAAAATTTACTTTTAAGGAGACTTTCTAGTGAAGGATTTCAAAATTACCGATTTCTTTTATTAAAAGTGATCCTTAGTATCATGTAATTAATGTCCCAAAATCTAAGGTTAGATTTTTAAAATTTAAAACGGCGGATCCAATATGGTAGCCTAATTTCTTTAATTTTAACCCAGTCTTAGAAGATAAGAAGTAAAATATTTGAGATAAACAATCCCTTAAGAGAATGTTCCCAAGGAATAAACGTAAAATTCCAGGAAATTTCCCAGGAATAAATTTTTCAGAGAATTTTCTCGAAGTGTAAAGTATAACTTTACACACCGCTAGCAGTGCGTAAAGTGAATTCCAATTTGCAAAGTAATTTTCGATGTGTAAGATAATTATTTTACGCATTCTTGTGAAATAAAGCTTATAAACAACAATTTACAATCACATTTTTTATTTTAGCTTCTATAGAAAACTTTATTTAAGTTCCCCACTACACCTAAAGTTGCAGTAATATTGGCAATATTGCTACAAGTTTAATTGTTTTAGTGTTGCAAAAAAAATTTCGTATGGCACTCGTGCGTAAATCAGATTATACTTGTATGACTTGCAGCACTCGCCCACTGGGCAAAAAACCATCATTATTTTAAAAACGTTTTTAGAACGTTTCATGTCTGCTAAATAACGTCCCAAAAACGTTACATGGTTCTAAAACGTTTTAAAAGCAATTGAACGTTTTTGGAACATTATTTTGCAAACATGAAACGTTCTAAAAACGTTTTTGGAACGTTCTTAAAACAATGATGGTTTTTTGTCCACTGGGCGTATAATCAACGATTCTACGCACGTGTATAATAAAAAATTATTATTATTATAATTTATTTTAATTTTTATAACAGACATGAGATTGTTCAAATTTAAAATAATACTTCGTCCGCTATTTTGAAATTTTAAAAACTACATATTTTTACTCAACATTTAAAAGTGTTCCTTGTTAACTAAAGTTTAAGCTTATATGTACGGTAATTCAAACGCAAACCATTTTTGGAGAGCAGAGGAGTCCCGTTGACAAAGAATTGTATGTATATGTCGTAGGCAATGAGAAGAATCCATCATTTAGCTAAACGCCTAGGCAGTTAGCTAAATGACGTATTCTTCTATTTGCCTACGACATATATGTATGTATGTAACTATTTTAGTTTTATTTTTAGACGAAACTTTAGAGAAAAATCGCTTCTGGATTTTTTAATTTATGTAAAATAAAGTTTCTGCTTTCATTTTTTAGGCTACAATTTCTAAATATGTGTTTTGTAAAGAAGTCAATTGAACGTATGTCAGTGGAATAATCGATCGAGTGCTCGGCTGACTGGCTTTACAGCGGTAAAGCCAGTCAGTTGGGCAAATGTGAAAGAAGTTAACATTAAAAATTTTGATTTTTTAAAAATATGCAACCTTGTATTAAATAAAGAGGCGTATCTGTTTTTCTTGGAAATTTTTTTATAGGACGAAAACTTAAGATTATTAATGCAACAGTCGAGTGCTCGACTGATTATTGTACCGACACGCTTAATTATTATTTATAAGCGTTCCTTCATAGCTCCTGAATATTTACGATATTCTAAGGATAAATAGGATACATTGATCTCTTATTTGAAACTACACTGCAAAAAGAAGTATCTTAATTTAAGATGTTTTGGTAGTCATTTCTAAGATGTTTTGGTAGACACTTTTTAGTTACTTGAAACATCTTAATGTAAGATGTTAAAAGTATCTTCGTACACATTTTCTGTGGTATTTTTGGGGCAAAAGGTTTTGAGGTTAACTATGGGCTCTTATGGAAAACACTTTATGTATCTTAGTTTGTAGTAACTTACACTTATGGCGCATCTTACGATTCTCAAGTAACTTATCGCTAAACATCTTATTGCAACAGAAACATCTTAATTTAAGATACTTTAAAGAACTTACAAAAGTATCTTACTTTTCTAAGATAGAAGAAATATCTTCATCACTACTAAAACGTATAAAACATCTTAAATATCAGTAAGATGCTTTAGAAAACATCTTATTTTAAGATGTAAGATACCATTTTTCCATCTTACATCTTATTTTAAGATATCAAAAAAGACACCAATTTTTGCAGTGTATTATTATCAATAATGCTCACCATTTCCCGTGCTGCAACTCAATGAATTTTCTTCTGAAACGGAATATAAACTGTCGACCTCCATTTTGTTTTCCACCTCTTCAAATTCATTCTCTGAGGAATAATTATTTTCTTCTTTACTTCCATGAGGAAGATTATTTTTAACACTTTCCAATTCTACCTCATTTTTACTCATTTTAGTTTGGACTCTATGTTTTTCCTTTCTGTCTTTCTATATATAGCATTAATATTTATTAGTAACCAAATCCCATAAAGCAACTAATTTGAGCTGAATATTATTGTAAATATTACATATTCAGCTTATATTATAATTTGACAAAAATATTATACGTTCGACAAACATTTTTAAATCATTTTAGAAATGTTCCACGAAAGTTTTTCTTTTCGCCCACCGAGTTCCTCTATATAAAATTCAAATTTGCAATATTCCCGTGTAATATTACAGTGATTTAATAGCAAAGTAGCAATGCAAAACTCGAAAGTTTTTACGACAAATTGTTTTAGAAGAAATGTACTCAACACGGATATCCACCTTCGTGCCTAATGCATGCTAGTTTTAAATTTTTTTCCTTGATATCGGAAACTCCAAAAAAAGCACAAATTTCTATACCTACTTTAAAAATCAAATTCAGCCAAATAAAATTAATATAAATTGGAAATTATTATAAAACTTTCACATTCCCAAATTTCGAAGCTTATTATCCGAATGACACATTTAAGCTCAATGTGCAATGTTGAGGCAAAATTGACTCAATATTGATTATGTTCCCCGTGGGAACATTGTCTGACAACCTCCGGTGATAATCAGTTACTTTGCGCCCACCTTAAGTGCCCGAAATGACATATTTTTCTTCCACTTACGACAAAAAATTAATTATAATAATCGTCGTACCAGATTTATGTATCTCAGTACTATTTTTATACAAAATCCTGTTCAGAGTTGACAGTTTTTCTATTTTAAAATTCTCTGACTTTTTCCGGTTTTACAGGTAAAAAAATTACTTTTTCCCTGACTTGCATTAATTCAAAATGCAGGCGAAATATCATAAATTGGTTCTATCATTGGTCCAGTAATGCGTCTGACGAGAATTGGCAGTCGTTACTGGGCCATTACTGGTGCTTAAAATATTGCCTGACTTTTACTGGTTGCACAGATACTTTTGTGTTTTCCTGACAATTCTCGCTTTTCCAGACAAGTGTAAACCCTGACTGTTGTTATTCTAGCAGATTTAAAGAAAAAAGAAATTTCGACCACTTATATTTCTCAATAACAATGTTTTAATATTTGAGTATTTTTTAATATTGGAACTAATTAAAGAATTTGCATAATTTCTTTTGCTTAAATACATTTTTTTAACAAAATCTCTCTCAAGGTTGACACAAAAATTCAACTTTGTTTTTCCCTGACTTTTCCTTGATTTCCAGACCGAATTGAGCCTTTTTCCCTGACCCTAAAGAATATTCTTATTTATTCTAAAAATGTTTAAATATTAAAAAAATATAATTCATTTATTTACGAATTTTTTTAAATTGTAAAATTATTCGAAAACAACAATAACTTCTTTTTTAAATAAATATTTATTCATTAATTAAATAATTAATTAGCTATTATTTTTCTATAGAAATTAGGATTTATTTTAACTTTTTTGAAATTATTTTCATCATTTTAATTCAATTATTATCTGAAATTTTAGCCGAAATTTATTTTTATATCAATGTTTATTAGAAAATTCTATGAGCAATCATTTATATTTAAATGCAAAAATTAATAATTTATTCAATAATTGAATGTTTCTTAAAATTTAATTCTACAAAGAATTTTATTAACATAATTTTTGAAAGCAATTAATTTCTTTTAAAGAAATTTAATTAAATTTGTACTAAAATTTATTATATTAAAGAATTATATAACAATTTTATGAAAATAATTTGAAAACTTTTTCAAGAATTTAATTAAATTTTTTTAAAATAATTAAATTCATGCGAAGAATTTTACTAAATTTTGTTTAAATAACTGAAATTTTGTCAAGAACGTTATTAAAATTTATCTTCCGCTATTTTTTTCGAAGATAATTTAATTCTTGATGAGAATTTTTAAAAACTTAAAAAAAATTAATTTCTGTAACGTATTTAATAACTTATCAAAAAAATTGAATTCTTGTTACGAATGTTTGAAATTTATCAAAATAATAATTGAATTTTCGAAAAGAAATTTATTAAAATTCTTTAAAATAATTGATTTTATGGGAAGAATTTGGTTGTTTATCAAGAGAATTGAATTCTTTTGCAGAGTTAATTAAACCTTTTTGAAAATAATTTATTTTCTACTACCAAATAAAAGTCTTATTTATGGAAGTAATTGAATTGAGAATGTTTTTATGAATTCTAAAAATTTTATTTTTTCTAGTACTTTTGATAAAAATTCCTGACTTTTTCCTGATTTCCCTGACATGTGGCAACCCTGAATCTCTAATATTTTTTAAAAGAATTACAAAATTTGCATAATATGTATCTTAAGTGTGATTTTCAAATGCAACTACTTATTTTCTCAAAAATAAATGGAAAAATATAACATAACTTCTACTTTATAATTTCTAATTTTGAAAATGTTTTCAGTTTTTTTCAGAGAAAAAAAGGTATTATATATATTTTTAAGTTGCCATTTTCAACATTCTTCTTTCTGCATAATTACTCTAATTGGCCAATTCGAATCTTTAGTTTTTTATGTATTAATAAGTTGTTATTAAAAACTGGAAATTGTTTAAATATTTCCCTCTTTTTCTAAGAAAAAAATTAGAATTTTATTTTATTTATTAATTTTTCATTTCTTCTAAAAATATTGGAAAATTCTTAAAAAATTGAGAATTTAAAGAAATTAAATTTTGTTTTATTTTTAAGAAAGTTAAAAATTTAATTAAATAATATCAATGATTTATTGTTAAATATTTTAAAACCTCTTTTTTTTCCTTGAAACAAATCCTTCCTGGTCATTTTCCCGAAGCCTCCTTCAAGAATATTCGCGCCCAATTTTATTTTAGGTATGAATTCTCTTATTAAGGTCATTTCAATATCGGATAAAGTTTTCGTAACTCTTTCGCCCTTTTCTAGTTGAGTTTTTATTTCTTCCACTTTTTGAGTCGAATATGTTTTCCAATCACTCCAGGACTATTTTATAAAAATTGTAAATAAGTTTTTATGGTTATATTTCAAAATAGTAAAAATATTTGTAAATAAATATAAATATTTATATCTATAAATATTTATCTATTTATTATTTTATTTATTGCTTTTTATGAAAGCATTGTTTTACCAAAAATTTTGAAAAAATAGAGCACATTTAACTTTCTTTGTAAAATTACCATATTTAGTAAAAAGTTATTTTTACTGTATATTTGTTATTAAAATTAAAAAGATTTATATATTTACTCTTTTCCATAGAGAAACTGTTTTCTGAACTCCATCTTTTGTATTATTTAATAATTTTGCTAGCTTTTTCCATAAAAAAAAATTTCCAATTTCTTGAAAATTTAAATTCTGAAAATAATTGAATTATTCTAGTAAAAGATTTTCTAAATACTTTTAAAAATAATTGATTTGTTTTGAAAATTTTTAACACAATTTTTGTAAATAATTACATTTTTCGAGGAATTTATTTAAAATTTTATTAAAAATACTTAAAATCCTGTGATGAATTTTTATTAATTTTAAAAATAGTTCAATTTTTCTAACGAATTTCATAGAATTTTTTTAAATAATTAAATTCCTGTGAAAATTTGTATTATTTTTAAAAATAATTAAATTTTTACGAAGGAATTAAAAAATTTTTTTATAAATAATACAATTTTTTTAAATGAAAATTGAAATGAATAATTCAATTACTTGAAATAATCTAATTAAAATTATATAAAAAATAATTTAATTTTTGTACTGAATTTTAGTATTTATATGAAATAAATTCGTTTTTTATAAAAAAATATTATCAAAATTTTATATAATAATTAATATGTTTCAACAAATTTTTTTGAGAATATTTTAAACAATTTATTTCTTTCGAAAATGTTCCTGGAAAATTGTATTTTAAATAATTTATTTCTTGCGAAAATTCTATTATTCATTATATTAATTGAAATTTTGAGAATAATTTTATTAATTTCTTTTTAAATAACTGAATTCTTTTGAAAAGTTTATAGAAATTGTAGATATTGAAAAAGCATTTGAATTTCAGGGAAGAATTTCATTATTTGTAGAAAATAATTGAATTCTTAAAAAAAATTGTGTCTCTACGAAGAATTTTATTAAAAATGTTAAGAATAATTTTTTTATTTTAATTATTAGCTGATTTTAAATTAGTTAAAAAATTAAAAAACAAAAAAAGTATAGCTTTTAGTGTCAAAGAATAAAAAAAAAGTATTCAAATAGTAGCTAATCATAAAAAAAGTAGTAAATAGTAGGTTTTACTAGAGGAGGGCGAAGCCTGCACAAGCAGACAGAAGAGATTTGAGAACGTTCCTGGTTTATAATAGTACCTTAAGATTCTGCCGCATGAGATTTTTCTTTAGCCTCATTTTCGGATTGATTGTTATCCATTTTAGTAGCATTTCGAGTCTGTATATGGAATAAGTGTTTGTTAAAAAAAGTTGTCATTTAAATTATTATTGGTGAAGAATTAATTATAACATTGTTTAAAAAATTTGAAGATATTAATATAAAATTTATTATGCCAAAATTACTGATGACTCACTTTTTTCACATTTTCGATACTACTTTTTTTGGATATAATAGTATCCCCTGGCATCAGCTGCTTTAGTGCTTTTAATTCCCATTGCTTGGCGGGTGTAAGAACTACATCGCTACCAGTATTAAAAATAAATATGAATTAATAATTGAAAATATGAAATAATTATAAAAAAATATATATATTAAATTCGCAATGTACTTTTTTTCCTTTGACAGTAGGGTTATCAACTGCTCATCTAAATAATGATAAACAATAGGAATTGGAGATCCTCCTCCAGTAGATTCAAGGTTTCTTCTTTCATCCCTCATTTTGTTTTTCGCATCACTCTTCCATTTGTTCCACATCTAAAAATATATTTAAATGTGGGAATAGTAAATGAAAATCAATAACAAAATTTAATATTTTACATAAAATATTCGAAGACGAATAATAAACTATTTTTGAGAAAAACTTTTTTATATGTAATAATTGAGAATTTGAAGAAATAAAAATAATCATTTTACCTTCATCCACGATTCTGCTGTATATATAGTGCCATTGAAATCCATGTTTAATATGGTTGATAGGACATGCCACAATTTCTTCTACAAAAATTAATTGTTTACTTTTAAAATTTGTTTTAACGACTCAACAGTGCACTTACTACTTAAAATGCAAATATAATAATATGATATCAATAATTTTTTATTACACAAAATTAACTGTTTTAGAAAATTTTTAATATACTTTATATTATTTAAATAAAATAAAAAAAATTATTATATCGTATTTACGACATTTTTATTATTAAGTATTTATTTATTTTTCCATTTAATATATTATTGATAAATATTTATTTACTAAATATTCTTGTTGTTTATTGCAAAAATAAATTTAATTTCTTGGTTTGAATTAAAAATTTTGTAAATTTCTGTTTCTGCGCAGAATAGATATTTATTTGAAACAATTTTTAAGTTTTGAATAATTTTATTTCAAATTTTAAGAAAATTGTGTTTCTGATAAATTGTTATTCAATTTTTAAATATACTTAAATTTCTAATGAAAGAATTAAAGAATTAGAAAATTAAATGAAATTTTTTTAAATGAAGTTGAAATAATTTTTGTTACCAAATTTAATTAGCGATTTAAAAAAAATTTAACCTCTCTACGGTTTGACCCGAGTATACTCTGGGTATATCTTTTATTTATTTATTTTAAAAAATTAATTCGAGAGTCATATAAATAAAACTCAGTGGAACTTGAAGAAGAAGCTAAATAGTTGTATTTAATATCAAAGTAAATTTGAAATAATCAATAAATTAAATTTAACAAAATTTTTTTCCTGCAAAATTGAAAAATTATAAAACCGTAAGAAGGTTAAAAAACTTTAAATTTCCACTAAATTTCTTTTATAGATATGAGATAAAAGTCAAAGCTTATTTTGGAAATCATAGGAAAAAAATAAATGCTGGTGATAATCTTTTAAAATACCGTCAACCGGGGCTATTTTGTGCACCAAATAGCTTTTTTTTTATTCAAAGATTTATTTAAATTCAGAATTAAGAGAATAAAGAAAATCAACTTTTGATATATGTTGTGGACATCCTTCTGAAGGTTTCCTATAAATTTGGCAAAGAAAAAAATTTTTTTGTCTTAGTTATAGTCATTGAAAGTCGTGCACACAATAACTCCCGGGATGGGGCTATTTTGTGCATCGAACTTTGTTTTTCTATAATGTTGCGTAAAAAATTTTTTTAATCGTTTCTGCTTTATGAAATCTTTTGTGTATGTATTTGAGAGTAAATTAAAAAATAGAATGACCTAGTAAAATTTTTTTTGTAGATATATTATACAAAAAATGTAAAATAAAGAACTAAAATTTTGCTAAAATCTGGATTTACTAAAAATTAACAATATTTCTTTAAATTGTATATTACGCAAATAGTAAATAACATTTTTTTCTTTTTTAATATATATTTTATAATAATATACTTATATAATTATAAAATAATCGTTTAAACACTTATAAATAACTTTAAAACATCATTTCAATAGGAGCGTTTTTAATGGTTTTGAATGATATTTTTAAAAAACATTAAATAAATATTTTTAAGGTTAAATAGATGAAAATTTAATATATAATATGCTTTTCAAGTTATATTAAGAGAAACGAGAAAATAGTTTTAAAACTAATTTGAAAAACTTATAAATATTAATTAATGTTCATTTTTTGAGGTTACGTTGTGCACCGGTAGAGCTTTTAATCGTTTTAATGATTTTAATTAACGTATTTACAGTTTTTTGACAGAAAAGTAAGACAAAAATGTATAAAAATGATAAACAGAATCTTCTTTACTTACTAAATAAAACATTTATGAAAAATATTTGATTTTTTTAAGTGCACAAAATAGCCCCATGAAATCCTGGTTTTTCAGTTTTTTCCACTTTTCTCTTAAAATAATGAATAAAAAGTTAGCGCATTACGTATGTATCATCACAACACAATTGACAACAAATATCTAACTCAGTTTATGAAACACATTAAAACTCCAGAAGATCTGGTATAATTTTTCCGAACTTTCAAAATTTTTTAAACAAATTTTCCGTTTTTAGGAATTTTTTTCTCTTAATTGACAAAGAATTAAATAATAATATTTAGTGCTCTCTATAGTCATGTAATCAAACTTTTATTTTACAAAATATCAGATTAAAATAATTCATTTTAATAATTTTTTTCATTAAAAAACTCGCGTGCACAAAATAGCCCCCGGATGCACAAAATAGCCCCAGTTGACGGTAATGGAATTTTACTCTTAACTAATTATTTAATTTAATAAGCAAAATTTACTTAATTTAAAAGTTATATAAATTGTTTTTAAATTCAAAACTAAAAATTAAAAAATTCATATATATATGAAAGTTAAGATATTAATGGATAATATTAGAAACATACCTGATTCGCAACAGTTATTTTGCCCTTTTCACTAATCGCAAAATTCTCATTCTTCGCCATGAATCTCAACATAATCGCACATTGCAAATCGGACATGTCAATGGACATTTCTTTATTGTGAAATTGAATATGGAAATAAAAAATCCATTACAAATAAATATGATAATGAATGATTTATTAAAAATATTTCATCTAATTACTATACTTACTTAGCAAATTATATTGACCAACAACTGAGATTGTGAAAACTGTCCTGTCAAAACACACCGTAAAACAATTGCTACTCTTTTTATTTATTAAATTATAATTTTATTTCGTACACAAGATTTGTTATTATGAAAATGTTTTGAAGTTTCTCCCTAGAAATTATTAATCAAATTCATATTTATTAATAGTTTTTAAAATGGAAGAATATATTTTACTTCAGGAAATAGAACTCCAGAATAGAAGAGAAAAACGTAATTTAATTACATTTCGGAGAAGAATGAGAGACGAATGTAACCCATTTGGAATTCCGGAAAACGAATTTCGAAAAATTTACCGGTAATCAAAATTTAAATTTAAATTTTAATGTATGGTAAATATTTAATGCTTTATATTAAAAATACAAAAAATGTTAATTAAATGTATATCACTAGTTTATCAAGAGTTTCAGTTATCGATTTAGTTGAAGAATTACGACCGTTTATGCCAGAAAAACAAAGAATAAGTGGGATTCCCATACATTTACAGGTTTAAAGAATTTATTTTTACATTCAAATTACATTTAGAAAATAAATTTAATTTAAATTTTTTTTGTAATGAGTATAAATAAATATATTTCAGTCGTTTTACCTAAACCCTTTAACCTCTTGCGACACAGTGGATCGTGCGGACCACCTATTATTTCGTAGTTTTCTGCATTTCTATTCCATATTTATCAATAGATGAAAGGATATTTGATTTTTGAAATGTTCCTTATATATGAATAAGTATAAAAAATTGCTTAAACAAAATTTGTTAACAATAAAATCCTTATAAACAAATGTATTACAAAATTGTCCCATTTAAAGAAAAAAAACATTTTTTACTAATCCTTTGCAACTGTTGAGATGTAAATTGTTATCTTTGCTTATTACCAAAAACTATTTTTGTAATTTTTGTTGTAAATTTCCACTATAATTTTTAACAATAAATTACTTTATTATGTAATATTTTATTAAATAAAAATATTTTTTGAAAAATTATGCCCTATTTTTTCAAAAAAGTCACTCGTGGGTTTTTGGGGTAGCTGAATATGAATTTGCGGTTATTTTAGAAAAATTAAAAAAGGCGGATATGAAAATTAAAAGTCGACTGAATTTATTTGAAATTAGTTACTCGGGGTTTTTATGGTCGTTGAATACGAATCTGAAGTCAGTTTTCAAAAATTAAAATGGGGGATCCAATATAGCAGAAATTAAAATTAAAAAATGACTTGATTTGCTTGAATCTCGTAACTCGTCAGTTTTTGGGGTTGCTGAGTACGTATCCGATATCCATTTTTATAAATTCAATGTGGCAGATGCTAATGAAAAGCCTTCTATTTTAAACAAATTACCGGACTATAGATTGTCTGATACATGACTTATATGTATATAACTAGGGGGGCTTCGCCCCCTGCGCGCTTCGCGCGCCAACCCCCTATCTCTATTTTTTATATTTATTTTAATTTTTATAAATTCAAAGTAATTTTTTCTTAATATCAATGCATCTTAATAAATTACATACAATACATATAAGACAAAATACACATAGATTTTGACGTCATGTAACAATCGTTATGAACCTTTTTTATCTATGTGTCAAAAATTAGATTAAACTTTGACATATATTTTGACCCATTTTAACCTGTAGGTTAAAAAGACGTCAAATTTTACATAGATTTTGACGTATCATAGAAACGTTTATTGTCCTTCATTGTCCCTTTTTAAGTTGTAGTTAAATAAAAGTCAAATTACACATAGATTATGATGAAACTAAATGAGGGAGTAAAAATAAAACGTCAAAATTAGGTCAAAATGATAGGTGTAAGAGCAAACACAATTTTAAAATTACCTTACATTGTTAGGTCAGATGTCAAACTTCACCTCATCATTAAGTCTGCGAGCGGAAATTGTTTGACAAATTTTGACGTCTAGGTCAAAACTGCCCTCAAACTTGACTTAAATTTTGAGGGTAGCGAGAACTCTTTGTCAAATTTTGATGTGTAGGTAAAAACTGCCCTCAAAATTGACCTAAATTTTGAGGGTAGCGGGAATTCTTTGTCAATTTTTGATGCGTAGGTCAAAACTGCCCTTAAAATTGACCTAAATTTTGAGGGTTGCGGGAATTCTTTGTCAAATTTTGACGTCTAGGTCAAAACTGCCCTCAAAATTGACCTACATTTTGAGGGCAGTGGAAATTGTTTGTCAAATTGTGACGTCTAGGTCCAAACTGCCCTTAAAATTGACCTAAATTTTGAGAGAAATTTTAACGCCTATATCAAAATTGACCTATTTTTTAGGGTAGCGTGGAAATAATTGTCAAATTTTGACCTACGCATAATTTTGACGCCTATGTCAAAACTACCCTCAAAATTGATCTAAATTTTGAGGGTAGTGGAAATTGTTTGTCAAATTTTGATGTCTAGGTCAAAACTGCCCTCAAAGTTGACCTAAATTTTAAGGGGAGAAACTACAGGTCAACTCTTGACCTGTAGGTCAAAAAATCTTGAAACAGCGGCGGCGGCGATATCTTTTTGTAATATAGAGAGATAATATCTTTTTATTTGTTCATACACCCGTCTTCAGCCTACATAACTTAGCTATACCTGGTGTAACGAATTTCAAGCAGAAAACTCATAATTGAAAGAGTTAACGACTGACTTTTTTAAAGTAACATAAATTTCAGCAACTTTGATAGGTTAAGGGTTTTAAGGTCACTGATTACGAATTTGATTGTAGTTTTGCAAAATTGTCAAAATTTAAAATGTTCGTATTTTCAAAAAGAACTGATCTCTTCTGTTCATTTGGAATTAATTGTTTTATAAAGTGCTCAAATATAGGTTATGGACCTTAAGGGGTAAAAGATTGAATTAAGATAATAATCTTTAAAACGTAAATCACTACTTACTAATCAATTTCACAATATAAAAGATACTTGCAACGCTGGACTTTATAGCTTCCGGGTCTTACCAACGAAGAGTTGGTAATTCTGTGCATTCCTGTATGAGCCAATCCTCAATAAGTATATCGATTAATAATACCATTGATGCTCTACAAGAAATTATGCATAGATGGATTAAATTTCCATCTTCACGTGAAGAAATAGAAGTAACAAGAAATAGGTATAGAAATAGTTTTACTGTACTCTCTAAATTTGCATTATTAAAAATGTTTACTAATCTGATTAGTAAACATTTTTAATAATGCAAATTTAGAGAGTAATTAAATTTGATAATGTACAAAATTGATATATATATATAATCTTCCAACAATAAATGAAAGTGTGGGAAGGTAATCGCATATAGTAATCCATATATATATATATATATATATATATATATATATATATATATATATATATATATATATATAATTTGGCAATATATATAACTGATGTTTGGTAAAAATTGTAGATTTTTAGAAAAATTTGGATTTCCCGGAGTAATTGAAGTAGTGGATGGTACACATATATGTATAACGCCACCTCATAGAGATATCGAAGAAGGATATTTCAACCGGTAAGGTTTCCATTCTCTGAATGCAATGATTGTAAGAGTTCATATGAACTATTTCACGTAAAATTTTTATCTGGATTTTTAATTCAGTTAAATGTTATAATATTTTCGAGTTAAGAAGTTTCAAAAATAAAAGGGCGTCTGATTATTCTCAAATAAAATTTTAGCGAAATGTCATTTAACCAAACTGTCTTTATGAAGAAGTGACATTTAACAGAATTGACTATTCAAAAAAGTGACAATTAGTAAATTTATCCTTTTGAACAATTTCCAATTCCAAGACAGTAAGCGCACGTTATCATGCTGCAAGCTTTAAATATGCTGTGTAAGCTTGACACACTAATGCATGATAAAATTGTGGTAATTTTACCACAAGCCTATGACAAGTTTTCTTTAAATAATGTTATTAAAGTAAATTATTATATATTGTTAACAATTCTGTGCAACCGGAGGCTAATTTGTGCCCGCAAGGATTTAATGAATAAAGTCTTTAAAATGTACTCCCTAAATCTGAATTAGTAACAGTTTTTACTCATCTTTAGTACTTTTTTACTAATTGCTATAGTAGAAAACTATACTAATTCATTAGTAAGTTGGCTTGCTAATTTGAAATAGTAAAAAATACGACTTACTAATTGAATTAGTAGTTTTCTACTAGCAATTAGTAAAAAATTAGTAAAAAATGTTACTAATTCAAATTGGTAAACGAATCCGCACTATTTTACTAGCATAAACTGACTAATTGAGATTTAGAGAGTATTGTTTCAATATACAATTTTTTAAAAACATTAATCAATTACAGAAAAATAGACGTCAATAATATTCTTATTTTACTTAATTTTTGCTCAGTTAACAAAAAAAAATTCATGAAGAAATAAAATTTGTGTTCGAAACTTTGAAAGTTCTGAAAAATCATACCAGATTATTTTAATTGTATCTTATTTTTGTGTCAAAAAACTTTACATCATAATTTCAAAAAAATATCTTTAGTATTTATAAGTTTTTCAAGTTAGTTTTGAAATTAAAATGGCTCAGAAATTACTCTTTGAAATGTTGTATCGGAAAATATTGCAAATTAAAAAAAACAAGTTACAAATGATTATTCAATAAAAAACATGATGCCTGGACCTAAGGAATTTTAACACAATATTCTGAAGATATTATGCATTCTTTACAAAAAAAATTTTTTTAATGCAATAAAAAATTTTTAAGACCTACCCCCCCTTTAATAAAATTACTAATGATGACAACAATAGGTGTCAAACGCAGACAATGAAATACTCTCGGTGAACGCAAGATATGGTGGCAGAGCAAATGATTCCAGAGTCTACAATAATTCAATGCTTTCTGCATTTCTGGGTAGAAAATATGAAGAAGGCTTGAGAGGATTCTGGCTCTTAGGTTAAAATAAAGCACTTAACATTTTCAATTTTGTTTTAAAATTAATTAAAAGGTCAATTCGTGTCTTGAACTATAAAAAATGTTTGAACAATAAGGTTAAATTTGATTTTGAATCTAATATTATATATAAACTAGGTGATTTAGGTTATGGGTGTAGTGAAGTATTAATTACACCTATACGAAATCCTCGAGAAAATACACCAGAAGCAAGGTTTAATTCCAGACTCAAATTTACCAGATCAATAGTCGAACAAACTATTGGAGTTTTATTGGAGTCAACATGTCGATGCTTACGAAAAGAAAGAGGATTACATTATCATCCAGAAACTGCAGGTATTACACGCAAAAAATTAGTCGATGAAATTTTCAGCTACTAATCGAATACTCTTTGATATGAACAAACCATTTACGGAGTTTTGAAAATGTTCTACGATTTTAGTACAAATTTTCCAAAAAAGTCGAGGACTCTCTAGAAATCTAGTAGCGGAAAAAAGTCGCCGAATTATTGTAATACTTTCATGAAAGGTTTCGTCAACGAGTCGAGGAAAATGGTGCGCACAATCTCTCAAGCGTTAAAAACAATTTTCCTCGAGTGTCGCGGAAAGTTTCTTCAACTGTCGTCTATTTTTTCAAAAGCTTGTGGATATGATTTTTAAAACACTTTCCACTAAATCCGAGAGTTTTCTACAATATAGAGGAAAATTTCATCGACTAATTTTTAGACTAATAAATAGACTAATAATTAGTCTAATTAGTCCGTGTAAGTTAGACGCTATTACTAAGATGTGGGAATTTAATTAAGATAATCTTCTTGACTTAAATATAAAAAAATAGAAATTAAAACTTTAAAAAATATTCCTGTGACGGTGGATCTTGTGCCTAAAAGCATCCGGATATTATGAATCTCATACGGATGTCCTACGGACATCCGGAAACTTATATCTATATGATGTCTCAGGGATGTCTTAAGATATCTTAAAGATCTTCGAGGGATGTCCAAATTTCCGAATGTGAATAATATGTCCATAGGATATTCTAGAATATCCTTTGTTGTTATATTATAACTAATATTAATTAAAATTAATTAACATAATAATGAAACTATTTTTATTAATTTAGGAAAAATTGTAAATGCTTGCTGTATCCTGCACAATGTTCGAAAACATTATCGACTACCTGATGTAGCTATTGATGATGACGAAGAGCGGCATGAAGAGCAAATACCAAATTTGATGGAAAATAATAGAGAAAGATATGAAATCAGACAGCAAATAATTAGGGAATACTTTAGATAAAAAAGGGTAGGGGGTCACATTTTCCAAAATTTTATTTTTTCCCAAAACCTTTTGACTATTCTGTCAGATACAGAAAAAATACTGGATTTTGCATGCTTTTCGTAATTTTTTAATTTCTCGAAAACTAATTAACTTTTTTTAGCGTTCTTGGTCTTGTTTCAATCTCTATTCAATGTAGAATCTAAATTATTAACTGGTATTGTGAAATAAATTTTTCCAAAAAAGTTTGAAACCGTAAAAGTAGGATCCAAAAAATTAAAAAAATTATCATGAATATTAAAGTGTCAAAAAGGTCAATGTAAAATATGTTAAGGGGGAGTGACACCTTTGAGTCCTCTTTTGAACCTGTTTTTCATGAATTTTTTTAAGACACGGGAATAAAGTAAACAAAATTTGGTTTACAAAAATATATTTATACGTAAAAAAAGTTTAAATTTGTTGCCTATAGAGGGCGCCGAAGTTGGTCTCCTTTCTCTGCAGAGCAAATCGGTGGGCAAGATTCCGGTTAGACTGTTTAATCTAAATCAAAAATTCAAAGTTTTTTCTGAATCTGAGATAGATTTAGCTTTCGAGAACGTAGGATATTTTAAAAATATTAATTTTGGTGAATTTGGCAGTTGTTTGAAGTAAAAAGTCGATTTTTAGGGCGAAAATTTGTTAAAAAATCTGTTGTCAAAAAAAAGCAAAGAAACAAAAAAAAATCCGCTACGTACTCGAAAGCATAAGTAAATGACGATAAAAAAAACGTTGTCCGAAGTCAATCTGATCAAAAACTGTTCTAGCTAAACTGCCCACCGTTTTGAAAAACGTCATTTCAAGAAAAACGCGTTTAAAGTTTTGAAAGCACTTGAAGCGCCCTTGGACACCTTTTGCAGATTTTGATTTTTTTCACATAAAATAACTTCGAAATCATCTCTAATGATATAATTCCTATTCTACACATTATAAAGTATCGTTCAAGCAAAGACAAAAAAATTCGATTTTTTTTCGGGTCAAAGGTGTCACTCCCCCTTAATTTAATAGATATACTCAAATTCAAAAAAGCTTTTTAATTACTTAATTATTGAATTTAAAAAAATTTTTTTGTTGTTGAAAAAGTGTCAATCTGTTTTTCAAAATTTTTTTATCCGACTTTCACAGTTTCAAATTTTTTTGGAAAAATTTATATCACAATACAATTAATAAATTTAGATTCTACATTGAATAGAGATTAAAACAAGACCAAGAACGCTAAAAAAAGTTAATTAGTTTTCGAGAAATTAAAAAATTACGAAAAGCATGCAAAATCCAGTATTTTTTCTGTATCTGACAGAATAGTCAACGAAAATTCTTCAATCGTGTCAGTCTTTTCATAATTTCATTAGCTTTCAGGAAAAAAATACGAAAAATTTTTGTCATTCTTATTTTCTACGTTTTAAGCATTTTTCCACTCATGAAAAAAGGGCGTCCTGATACTCACGGACGGTAGTGTATATTCATTGGGAAAAAAGACCATTGGGAAAAACGACTCGTTTTTGGAAAAAGTGATCATTGGGAAAAACGTCCATTGGGAAAAAAAACCATTGGGAAAAACGGATTGGGAAAAGCGTCTACCAACCATAAAAAAGTTTTAATGAAATTAAGAATTTCTATAATTTCCAAATTATCAACAAACTAGAATACGTTTATAATTTAAAGTTATCTTGGTAAAAGTATAGTTTATAAAATTTTCCTAGACAAAATAGGATTTACGTATAATTCTTGGATAGTATATCGTTCACTCCAAGTGGAATGTACGTATGTTTAAAGAACATTTTAGAAGTTACGTATCTTCCACGTTCAGTGAAGAAACCACGTATCTTTCTGTTCCGTGCAGAAACTACGTATCTCTGTCAGTCGCTTTAGAAACTTCTAATAATATTCTAATATTTTTTAAAAAAAAATTAAATTATTATTAAAAATACACATTTTATTGCATCAACTTTTGAAAAAATTATTACTTCATAACAAAATATTAACTTCAAAATAATAATAATAATAATAATAAAATGTAGATCTTCTAAAGTGACTGACAGAGATACGTAGTTTCTGCACGGAACAGAAAGATACGTGGTTTCTTCACTGAACGTGGAAGATACGTAACTTTTAAAATGTTCTTTAAACATACGTACTTTCCACTTGGAGTGAACGATATGTATCATTTAATCCAATAAAAAAATTGAAAAACCTGTACTCAAAATTTAACAAAGATAAAAAACCAAAAAGGTACGGCCATTTCTTTAGAAAAAAAGGTTATATTTTGAATTTTTTTTAAATATATTTTTTCCGAACACGGAAAAAAAGTCTTTGCCTGGAACAGCTATAAATTTAACTGTATTAGTGAAATTTTTAGTTGTTGCAATAAATACTTTCGCTATTTTAGTGAAACTTATCACTGTTTGAAGTGAACATTTTTTTCCGTGAAGGTATTGAGTTCGAAGAAGTTTGTGAAACCTTGAAATATCGCATCAAAAATGTTCAAACATTCAGATGGTAAAGTTTAGTTGCTTAAAATTCAATATGGTGGATAAAAAATGGCGCCAAAAAGTCAATTTTTTATAATGTATCAACCTCGTGAACAAAATTGGTTAA
Organism: Leptopilina syphax; assembly: GCA_032872505.1. Classification (NCBI taxonomy): domain Eukaryota; kingdom Metazoa; phylum Arthropoda; class Insecta; order Hymenoptera; family Figitidae; genus Leptopilina; species Leptopilina syphax. The sequence continues at coordinate 17,980,786 of CM065469.1, forward strand.
AAATGCTCAAATTCAGTTAAAACTATTTACTCAATAGGGGTCGCTGATCACAAATCTGAACTTAGTTTTTAAAATTTAAAATAACGGATCCAAAATGGTGGACTAATTTTTGAAAAATTGATCGGATTCGATTACTATTCCTTACTCAGGGGTTATTAGGGTAGCTGATTACGAATGTGAATTTTTTCAAAAATTCAAAATGGCGGATCCAATATGGCGGTGGTTTTTAAATAGGCTGGTTGATATAATTTTAAAATGTTATTATTTGTTAGCCTTAAAAAAGGCTGATTGATTACATAAGTTACTGAAAATGAAGACAATGGTTAGTAATAGTGAATAATTTTATTTATGTAGAAGATTGTCAATAATTTTTAATATACAACAATTAATAATTATATAATACAAATACATAATTTTACTATAATAATATAATAAGTTATAATAAATACAATACTTTTAATTAGGCCCATCTCGATTTTTTAGACAAAGTTACTAGCGCCACCTATGCGCACGCACGCGGGACGAAGCTTGTCTTAGTGACACCTAATTTTTTGTTATATTCCATTTTTTAGAGAATTAAACGTAGTGTTCTTTATGACCTTGGTACAAAAAAAACCTCAAAAAAGGATTCAAGTACATCATGTGAAAAACGATTAAAATAATATTTAAAAAACATGGATTCGTCAAGGCAAGCATGCAGAAGTATTATTGGATTCATAATTGAAAAAAATAAAGTGAAAAATCTAATCCCGAAATCTTTTGTTTATTAAGTTAGTTTGCACTGTTACACGTTACTTTTTTGTAACAGTAACGTATTTCTTATTTGTTTTTGTATTTGTAACTCTTTACAAGTTGTAAACAATAAAGGGATCATTTTTCGCAATGCTAATGCACTTTGAATTTCAAACATGGACCTATTAATATATTGACTCTGCACAGCAAAAAGGTTTCTATTAAACAGGACTTTCCAGCAATATACCTACACTGCAAGCCCGATCAGCGGTCACCCGATCAGTGGTCACTTGTTTACGTCGTTTGTAGATAGGGCGGGCGAGGGGCCATGAGGGAGTCAAAAAGTTGTGGCAGTAGCGTATACATTAAAGACGCTCTGGCCCCTTAAAAAGAAATTCAGTAGTCAAGTAATGGTAACCCATCATAAAACAGTTCGTACGGTCCTATATGTTTACGCCCGATCAGCGGTCGAGCACCCCCGGAGCCGACTGCTGATCGGGCTTGCAGTGTACTTCAATTGACCAAATTCATTTTTAAAAAAAAGTTATAAACTGAAGTCGAAAGGACCTTGAATGTGGTACCTGGAATGAGAAATCCAGAATGTTAAATATGGAATCCTGAATGTAAAATGTGGAACCCGGAATTAAAATCCGGAATATGGAATGTAGAATCCGGAATGTGGAATTCGGAATGTGGAATCTGGAATGTGGAATTCGAAATGTGGAATGTGGAATATGGAATCCGGAATGTGGAATTTGGAATGTGGAATCCGGAATTCGGAATGTGGAATCCGGAATTTGAAATTTGGAATGTGGAATCCGGAATGTAGAATTTGGAATGCAGAATTCGGAATGTGGAATTTGGAATGTGGAATCCGGAATGTGGAATTTGGAATGTGAAATCCGGAATGTGGAATCCGGAATTTTGAATGTGCAATCCGGAATGTGGAATTCGGAATGTGGAATCTGGAATGTGGAATTCGGAATGTGGAATCCGGAATGTGGAATTCGAAATGTGGAATTTGGAATGTGGAATTCGGAATGTGGAATCCGGAATTTTGAATGTGGAATCCATAATGTGGAATTTGGAATGTGGAATGTGGAATCTAGAATTTGGAATCTGGAATTTGGAATGTGGAATCCCGAATGTGGAATGTGGAATTTGGAATGTGGAATCCGGAATGTGGAATTCGGAATGTGGAATCCGGAATGTGGAATGTGGAATTCGGAATGTGGAATCCGGAATTTTGAATGTGGAATCTGGAATGTAGAATTTGGAATGTGGAATCCGGAATGTGGAGTCCGGAATGTGGAATTTGGAATCCGGAATTTAAACTTCGAAATGTGGAATCCGGAATGTGGAATTCAAAATGTGGAATTTGGAATGTGGAATCTGGAATGTGGAATTCGGAATGTGGAATTTGGAATGTGGAATCCGGAATGTGGAATGTGGAATTCGGAATGTGGAATTCGGAATTTTGAATGTGGAATCCAGAATGTGGAATTTGGAATCTGGAATCTGGAATTTGGAATGGGGAATCCGGAATGTGGAATCTTGAATTTGGAATGTGGAATCCGGAATGTGGAATCCGGAATGTGGAATGTGGAATTCGGAATGTGGAATCCAGAATTTTGAATGTGGAATCCAGAATGTGGAATTCGGAATGTGGAATTCGGAATGTGGAATTTGGAATGTGGAATCTGGAATGTGGAATTCGGAATGTGGAATCGGGAATGTGGAATTCGGAATGTGGAATCCGGAATGTGGAATCTGGAATGTGGAATCCGGAATGTGGAATTTGGAATGTGAAATCCGGAATGTGGAATCCTAAATTTGGAATGTGGAATTTGGAATCCGGAATGTGGGATCCGGGATTAGTTACGTAATCGACCCCCTGTGGGATGAAGTTGATCGTGAAGTCTAAAAGAAGAGCCACAAATGTTCACCAGCTTTGAAACGAAATGCAAGACGTCTGGGAAAACATACCGGAAACTTATTTAAATAAACTAATTGCAAGAATGCCGAGAGTATGTGCAGCAGCAATTAAAGCAAAAGGTGGATATTTTGAGGAATCAAAAATTTAATGTAAATTTAGTGTTTTTTTGTTGTGTTGCGTTTTAATTAATTCAAATTTTATACAAAATTTAAAAATATTTATTAATTAAAAATAAATAAAAAGTATAAAAACATTCTCACATATTATGTAAAAATTTAAAAATTTATTTATATCTAATTTTTAATTTACTAAAATTCTAGTTAATTAATTTATTTTTAATTCAGAGAAATTTATTAATTTATTATATTAATAATTTATAATTTTGAAAAATTATTTAATGTTAATTAAATTAAATTTAAAATAATAATTTCTAATAAAAAACTATGAAATGTCTTCAAATTACAGTTTTATTTAAAGAATCTCATTTAATTAATAACACAAGTCAACATGAAATTTGCGCCTGACATTTAAGATATTTTTTATGATAGATTTATTGACAGATATGAGGAAAAAAATTATATTTTATCAAAAAGTTTGCTTTTGTAGATAGGAGAACGTTTTTACCATATTTTTGAAAATTTATGATTTTCTGAATGAAATGGTTAATTACAAATCTGTAAAGTATGTAATAAAACGTACTGTACAGATTTTTGATTGACCATTTCATGAGTATTGCATGAGTATGGATGTGCAAAATAAATATATTTTTTAAATTTTATTAAAAAATGGTGGCTGTGCAGCATTTCATTAGAAAGCGTCTCGTTTCAGGATTCCATATCCAGACAACTAACGTCCTTAATTTTTGATCTTGAAAAAACGGAAATGTTGTCATTTTCTATACATCAACAGCTATCGACACACGAAGGTTTTTTTATATTACTTACTTTTATTTTTAACAACAATTTTTAGAATTTTTTTTTGAAAATTTTAATTTTTTGCTTCAATTACGCACCATTTTGCAAAAAATCAAGATATGGAAAAAATTCTATGTGTGTCGATAGCTGTTAATGTATAGAAAATGACAACATTTTGGTTTTTTTTAAATTAAAAAGTGAGGACGTTAGTATTGTCTGGCCATGGACCCCAAGATACAGACGCCTTCCAATAAAATGCTACACCGCAGCCATTTTGTAATGAAATTTTTTTTGAAAAAATATAGTTTGCATATCAATACTCATGGAATAAAATGTAATTTACAGATTTTTAATTGACCATTTCATTGAGCCAAAAAAATTCCTAAAATATGCCTAATTTTCGTGATTTCCCCCCTCATCATGTCTGCAACTACTACAAAAGCAAACTTTAAAAAGAATATGTATATTTTTCCTTTATTTTAGTGAATAATAAATAGAAAAATCGTTATATAAACCCAGGCGCAAAAATTTTTCGTTTTTTTTGTTGGGCTGTGTAATTAATAATTAATAATTAATAATTAATAATTAATAATTAATAATTAATAATTAATAATTAATAATTAATAATTAATAATTAATAATTAATAATTAATAATTAATAATTAATAATTAATAATTAATAATTAATAATTAATAATTAAAATTAATAATTAATAATTAATAATTAATAATTAATAATTATAATTAATAATTCATTATAATAATGGGGCCCGTTTTTGATAAAGCGTCCTATTCGGCCCTGGCTATGAGGCGCGATGTGACTGTTTTGCTTGAATGGTTGTTTGTTTGTCAATCGTGCAGACCTTTTTAAAATCTGCAATATCTTTTAAACCACCTAATATTTTTTAAGCTACTTAATTTACTTTTAAAGAGGAGATCTCAAGCTCAATTATATGTGAAATTAAATTTTTTTTCTAACCTCGTTTAGAGCAATCCTGAACTTAAAGTTGGATAATAGAATTTTCAAAAAATAGAAAATTAGACGGTATTTTTCACACTCTAACTCATTTTCTATTTAACGAATAGTTTTGAACTTTAGCTCATTTCACGCGAAATTTTATAAGCTTTCAAATGGTTATTTTTTAATTGTTCTAGACTTATTATTAACTGAAATATTATCAAAAAACGAGAGGCATGTTTTTAATACGAATTTTGTAAGTGGACTGACAGTTCTGGCCGGCACTGTAATATTTTTATTTGTCAAAATTTAAGCCCTACATTCAGCCTACAATATAGGTCTTATTTTAGATTTTAGCAGTCGTAACGTTAGAGTCTACTTGCGATATTGACAAATACTGTTCTGTAAATCTGAATTAGTGAAAAATAGTATTTAATAGGAAAAATCATTTACTGATTCAAACCGTAATATTTTCCTAATGAAACAGTTAATGTAACTAATTATTCGTTTTTCCTAATCAAATTAAATTCCCGATTGGTAGATACATCTTTAAATATATTAGTAGAAACTAAAACCCGTCGAAGACGGGTATGACAGCTAGTTAAAAATAAAATTATAATTTAAACAAAAATAATAATAATTTGTTTAAAAATTGTTTAAATAATAATTGCACTTTTATTTTTAATCTGGGTAGGTCTATGCCTAAAAAATCAAATTTGACAGTATACAAGAACATTGGTTAGCAAAAAATCAAGTTTTATTGTAATGTTGGAAGTTTATTTGAATCCTTATTACAGTTGAGCGAAAGAGTGAGAGAGCAAACAGATCCAGAAGTCTTTGGAACACTGGAACAGAATTAAGAATCCGTAAGGGAACTAGTAATGAACATGAGATAGATACATATTTGACTTTGTTATTTACCTTGATTATGTCCTGGGATTGTTTGAGTGAGATTGTGATTATTTCTCATTGAATCCATCTTTTTTATCCCTTTTTTCACAATAGATTCGTGGGTTTGTTGTTATGAGCTTTGGGGGTCTCCAACCTGATTTTTATTGCTCAAAAGTTTTGCAATTTTAACATTCAAGTGAAATGAATATAAATTCAGAATCTGAAAATCTCCACGATTACAAATATCTAAAATTTATTATAAAAACATTTTTTAAGGAAACTGTAACGTATCTCGAAAACCGTAATTGATAAATAAAAAAGAATACCTATCATTTTTGAATTTAAGTTCTAAAGGATATATTGTATAAATAATAAGAACATAACGTTAAAATTTTAAGTCGATGAAAAACAAGTATAATGTTTAAATAAATATAAACGTAAACAAATAAAAAGATTTTCCTTTAATTTTATGACGGTCAGTTGACCTTTTTCCAGGTGAAAGAGGGTGTCGATTTTGTATAAAAAACCTGACTACTTTTGAATTTTTCTGCTTAAACATGACTTAAGTCTGATGTTCTGTGGCAGCAATCATAACAAAAGAAATTTAACGGACCTTAGTTAACGAAAGAGAAATGTAACGGAAGATAATGTTACGGTCGTAACTTTTTATATTGTTAATACCTTTTTTAATTATATTTAAACTAAAATTACATGCAACAATTACACGCAACATGAATAAAACCCGGTATTTCTTAATAAATTCCTTTTCTTGGACAAACAGTTTATTGACCCTTTTGAGGAATAGTTAGAAAATATGAAAAGTAAATTGCTCAATATAAGGAGTGATGCATCTAAGTCACTAAACTCGAATCGCGCCACTGCCTCAATCTGCAAGCTTGCAGAATTGGCTTGGCAACAGTTAAGTGCAATAAACTTGACATACGATTTCCCCACTAAATCGTCCTTCAATAAAATTGATTGACACAGGGAAATCTGGACACTTAAAGCCAGGCCGTTGTTACCGACAGTTAGCCCGGGCAGTTTGGGCCCGCAGTTTTAGTCCAGGCCATTGTATCCAGAAGTTCTAAGTCCGGCAATTGGCCGTGTTGATCGTGAAGATCAAAGTTTAAGTTGGAATCCCTGAGCAAGGGATTTTCCCAGAAATTTAAAGGGTTTGATAAAAAGTTTGTTCAGTAAAGTGAATTTTAATTGAAAAAAATATAAATAATTAAAAAATAAAGAAAGGTTGAATTTAAAAGTTATATTAAAATATAAAAATTAATAAAAGTGATAAGTGAAAAATAATAAAAGAAATAAAAAGAAATAAAAGAAAATATTAAAAATAATAAAGTGAATAAAAAGAAATATAAGAATTTGTGAAAAAATATAGAGTAAAGAAATTAAAAGAGAATATTAAAAAAGTCTAGTGTCAGCAAGAATAAAATAAAAGTAATTTTGTTAAAAGAACATCAATTTGAATATATTTTTAAAGACAGCCTTTATTTACGGGGTTTAAGTCTTAAATTTGTGCAATAAAAGGAATATTAAAGTTCAAAACGAAATATCAATCTAGTGAACCTAGATTGGGTATTTCTTTAGTTTTTCGGAAAAGCAACTTAAAATATACAAAGTCAAAAAGTGTCATTTGAATTACTATTTCAAGGAGATCGAATTACTGAGTAGTGAGTATAAAAATTTTACATTACATAACACACACTACAATTTCATTCACACATATACAAAATACTCTCTTTTACACACATAAAAATTAGATTATTTGTATTAGGGACTTTTGGGCAAAATATACAATTAATTGATTTCATCTTAATATTGCATTTTAATTTAAACATCCTAATAATTTTCCTATCTTCTCATTTTACTCAAGAGTAGGGTTCTCAACCTCTTAGTTGAATCAGTAACTAAGTAGAGGGGAAATCCACTACCTTTACAATTTCTTTTGTCCAAAGGACACGTGAGTTAAAGTTTTAAAAATTACACAGGCACACAAAAAAAAAGTTGTCTGTTCATTGAACAAGACCTACATGTCTTATAGTATTTTGGCCCCCTGAATACGAATATGAAGTCAGAATTGCTCCATCACCCCCTGTTTTTTTTAAATCGAAAAAACTACCCTTTAATCTAAAATTCAAGAACTAAATTTAAAAAAATGAAATAACCGCGGTTTTCTTCGGAGTAGAAGAATATATTTATGCGTTTTCTTCTTCCAACAACTCAGAAATAATGTCAAAATTGCTCCATCACCCCCTGTTTTTTTTAATCGAAAAAACTACCCTTAAATCTAAAATTCAAGAACTAAATTTTAAAAAAAATGAAATAACCGGTTTTCTTCGGAGTAGAAGAATATATTTATGCGTTTTCTTTTTTCAACAACTCAGAAATAATGTCAAAATTGCTCCATCACCCTCTGTTTTTTTTAAATCGAAAAAACTACTCTTAAATCTAGAATTTAAGAACTAAATTAAAAAAATGAAATAACCGCAGTTTTCTTCAGAGTAGAAGAATATATTTATGCGTTTTCTTCTTTCAACAACTTAGAAATAATGTCAAAATTGCTCCACCACCCCTGTTTTTTTTAACGGAGAAACTGCCCTTAAATCTAAAATTTAAAAACTAAAGTAAAAAAAAATGAAATAAATGAAATAAAAAATAAAATACTTTAGTTTTTGAATTTTAGATTTAAGGGCAGTTTCTCCGATTAAAAAAAACAGGGGTGGTAGAGCAATTTTGACATTATTTCTAAGTTGTTGAAAGAAGAAAACGCATAAATATATTCTTCTACTTCGAAGAAAACCGGTTATTTCATTTTTTTAAATTTAGTTCTTGAATTTTAGATTTAAGGGTAGTTTTTTCGATTAAAAAAAACAGGGGGTGATGGAGCAATTTTGACATTATTTCTGAGTTGTTGAAAGAAGAAAACGCATAAATATATTCTTCTACTCCGAAGAAAATCGGTTATTTCATTTTTTTTTACTTTAGTTCTTGAATTTTAGATTTAAAGGTATTTTCTTCAATTTAAAAAAACAGGCGGTGATGGAGCAATTTTGACATTATTTCTAAGTTGTTGAAAGAAGAAAACGCATAAATATATTCTACTACTCTGAAGAAAACCGCGGTTATTTCATTTTTTTAAATTTAGTTCTTGAATTTTAGATTTAAGGGTAGTTTTTTCGATTTAAAAAAAACAGGGGGTGATGGAGCAATTCTGACTTCATATTCGTATTCAGGGGGCCAAAATACTATAAGACATGTAGGTCTTGTTCAATGAACAGACAACTTTTTTTTTGTGTGCCTGTGTTAATCTTTAAAATTTAATTTATAAATCCTACTTTAACAAACTGGTGGCAGCGGTGGGATTCTTTCTCTTTATTTTTGGGAAATAGAAGATAGTAAAAAATCCAGAAAATACTAATAACTCAAAAAAAATTTATTCATTAATTTATTTATTTAAGAAACATAACGGGACATGCCCTTTCGTACATAAGTACTCCTAAATCTAATATAACAATGAATTTTTAACTTAAATCTAGGTTGAAACTTTTTATGTGCAAATTAAATAATCTCAGTTTCTATTAAACATTATGTTACGCAATGCTGTTGTGAACCTTGTAACATTATTATCAAAGAAGTTTATTTCATTAGAAATTAAATTAGCTTCTCTAGTGAGTCGATCAATTAATGAATTATTACCATAGTTCGTTCTATGAAATTCTACTGAGAATAACGTATAACGTCTAGTAAACATTCTAGGAACAGATAAATTTACCATGGATAAAAGTGAGGGACAATAGATAGCTCCGTTCATCAGTCTGTACAAAAAAGACATATCAGAAAAATTAAATCTAGATGTCAAAAGAGGAATATTCATTAAAGTTCTTAAATTTTCATAATCATGGGTACGATAATCAAATGAAATATTAAGTTTTCCTGCAGCAAATCTAAGCGATTTATTTTGAACACGTTCAATTCTGATTATGTGGAAGACATAAAAAGGAGACCAGATTATACATGCGTATTCAATTATTGATCTGACAAGCGTCAAGTATAATATTTTAATTGTTGCAAGACCACGAAATACAGAAGCACATCTCATTATAAACCCTAAGGATTTCGAGGTTTTTGAAACAATTTCAGTGACGTGATCATTAAAACTAAGATTACTAGTGAACAATACACCCAAATCACGCATCCTAGTTACTCTCTCCAAGTTCTGACCCTCTAAAGTATAGTTATATGAGCTAACTTTACCTTTAGAAAATGAAACAACATAACTTGTCTTAATATTAATACTTAGATGATTTTTACCACACCATTTTTGTAATCTCTTCAGATCCTTTTGCAGATTTGAAGTGTCTTTTTCTGCTGAAAGTGAATTAATTATTTTGTAACACTTAAGGTCATCTGCATAGAGCAAAAAGTAGGAATGCCTGAAAACAGGTTTTACATCATTCATATACAAAATAAACATTAAAGGACCAAGACGCGATCCCTGAGATACCCCAGAAGTCGCTAAAAAAGGTTCACTATATTCGCCATCAACTTTTACAACTTGATATCTGTCAGACAGATAACTTTTAAAAAATGAAACCATGTTGTCAGAAATGCCTAGTGAATTTAATTTGCTTAATAGTATATTATGGTCTACCTTATGAAATGCCTTCGACACATCAGCGTAAATAGTGTCTATTTGAAGACCCTTTTCAATATTACTAGTTAAAAAAGTAGTAAAAATACCAAGATTAGTTAGTGTGGATCTTCCCCTTACAAATCCATGCTGTTCATCGATTATAATTCCTGAGACCGATGCATAAAAGTTATCAAAAATAACTTTTAAAAAAATATTTTGATTGTACACACAGGGTTACACTATACACATTAACACAAAAGGTTAATATATTTTATGAGATAAAATATTTATATACGTTCATATGCATTGAAAATTCTATTTTATAAAATTGTATATCTGTTTCTTCACAGGAGAAAAATATATCAAATTTGAAAAGTGCGGTAAAAGAGATTTTTTTTTTGTTCACTAAAGTTGAACACAGGGAACAGTAACTACTTTGGCAACGGCAAGCTCTGGTTTCTTTAATAAACCGCGCTTAATTCCCCGACATAACCTTGCCGGAAGTGTGTAGCCACTTAGGCAAGTGAAGAGATTAAAAAAAAACAAAAAACACAATCGTGTAAAACAACGGTTTAAAATAAAAATTACCTTATTCGGTTAAATAAAATATTTTATTAAAAAATACACTATACAATTTTTTACGTTTAAGATAAAAAGAAATCAAAAATAGATCAAATAGTAGAAAAAAAATTGCGAGTAAATTTTATTGAAAATTTATTATTTTAATATAAGTAATATAAACTGAGAGAAAAAATAGAAACCTGAGAAGCAAAATTAAAATTCAACGAAAATAAAGAAAAGAAGCCTCTTTCTTGAAGAGCAACAATAAAGATAAAATTCGGGAAATGACAAAAATTATTTGCGAAATTAATTAAATTTATTTTTATGAGTAAATATCTTTATGAGTAAATAAAAAGAATAATTGGAAATAAAATATAGAGAGACAATGTGCTAAATTAGATAGGTATACGAACTCTGTTACGCGACACTGTGTCAGGTTGCACTTCAGGTGTCTAGGTCGGTAGGAAGTAAACATTGAAAGAAATGCTTATATGGACAATTAAAAACTCATTTACAATAAATGAATCACGCTGAATTAGCAGAAATACGCAAACAGAGAATTAACGTTTAAAAAAATGTCAGAAGTAAACCGTGGAGAAGATTCTCGGATAGTCAATCGAAGATTAAATCTTGCATTGTCTTTAGCACTATTCGAAAAACAATTACAATCTTTTGATGGATACAACATACCAGTTAAAGAATTCATAGAACAAATAACATTTGTAGCGTCACAAATGCCAATTACTTGTGAAGCCCTTATAATAACAATTATGGGTGATTCTCCGCGTAGCACAGAACTTGGTTTTTTTCATGTTGCAATGGAAAAATAATAAATAATTTTCATATATTTTTACAATTTCAACGTAAAAAGGTTATCTATATGTTTAGAAATAAAAACCAATAATTACTTTTGTATCTAATATTATAATTTTTCGTAAATAAGCGGTTTTAAGGCTGAAAACGTCAAATTTTTACCTGTCCCCACATGAAGTTTAGAAAAAAAAAGTTAATAATTTTAGTAATATGCAATAATAAACACAATTACTATTGACATTTTAGTATCGTCTACTTTAGTACAGTTGATTAAAAATTTTTTTTTTAAATTCATTTTATATATGTTTTTTTTTCATATTATGCTTGACAGCAAATTTGGATGCTATTCATTATTTTATTAACGAACAGTGAATTATTTAAATGAAAATCAAATGTTAACTTAAAATTACTTTTGTAAACACAAAAAATAACTTCCTTAAGTTAATTCATGAAAAAGAATCAATGTTCTAATTGATTTATTCATTTTTTACTCATTTTAAGTTGGAAATTTGATAAGGGAATCACAAAATAATCTCCACTGACCTCCACCGACCTTTAAATATTTTACCACAAATTAAACAATTATTTATAAAAAAGGTTAAATAAAGCGTAGTTATATTGTTTTGGTCAATACGAATGAGATCCACTTTAAACCGATTGAAAATTAATGATACTTTTTTCAAAAAATTAAAATATCTAAAGTCGGTTTAAAAAGTTCCCACCAGCCTCAGTTTCCACCGACCTTCGTATTACGAAGAACCTAGTGCAAATGTAGTGTTATGGTGCCACATATATAAGGAATAAAAAAACCTACAGCTCAGGAAAGTTTACAATAAATTACTTAAATAAATCTCCATAAATTACCACGAAAATTTTTATAAATTACCGCAAAAATTTCCATAAATTACCAAAATAAAAATTTTCAATTGTGATTTTTACTTTGCATATTTTTAAAAATCACCGACAAAATTTCTTTAAATTACCTTACAAATTGCCATAAATTACCGCGAAAATTTCCATAAATTAGCAAAATCCAAATTTTTAATAATAATTTAAATTTTACATATTTTTATGAATTATCGCGAAAATTTCCAAAAATTTCCAAATTTTTTTAAAATTTCCTTAAATTTTCATAAATTACCAAAATAATAATTTTTAAATGAGATTTACGCTATAAAATTGTTTAAATAACCGCAAAATTTTTTTTTTGACAGAATGTGTCTAAACAGTGAATTAGTTAATTACTACACTTGTTTACAACAAAAATTATAAATAATTTTTCCGGCCCCCTATGGATTTTTCTTTCTAAAGCCTTTATCTTCAAAAAATATATTGATAATAATCATAACGATAAATTTTTTTTTTTTAATTTCATAAACCAAATCGTGCGCTACGCGGAGAATCACCCTTATACTAGATAAATTAGAAGGTACCGCATAAGCTAGCACTGTTGGCATCCAATTTAAAATTTTGATAGACTTATTAGATCATCTAAAAGAAAATTTTTCTCCAATTGTTCTATTCGACGACTCCTCTTCCTCTAACTACGATTTTTCGAGAACAAATTACAATGCCATTGATCATTACAACACGTATGAACCAAGGAATCAGCGACAAAAATGGGGTCAACAACATAGAAGAAAAATAGAGGCTACAATAAATTACACAAACAGAATAGAAACAAGAGTTTCAGAGAAAATGGACAATACAGGGACATGCATTCGCAGGATTACAGAAGAGAAAACTTTTATAACTATGATCAGAATTTTGACGAGTATAATGTCGAATACAGAAATTTACAATACAAATTTAGAAACAGATACAAAAGCTACAAGGACGTCCAGGATGGTTACAGTAGAGATGATCATAGAGACCACAGATATGACAACTACGAAGAGTCTTATATGAGCTTTAACGAAATATATTCTAATATTTATAATTCAATGTGTTTGCAGAACTCTCTCACAAACCAAAACTTTTTTAGAGTTGAAAATCAATTAAATTATGGTGTTTCACCGTCTACAAATGATCCACAGCTCACAACAGAAAAAGAAGAATCAAGCAACAAGAAAGCTATTCAAAATGAAGAAATGTCTCTAGAGGAAGAACAAACAGCAGTGTATATGAATCCTATTATAGATACTTTGGACGATGAAGAAGATATCAGCCTCAATGAAGAATTTCCAAATAAGAAAATGGTGGACTCAACTAGAAGATTCGATTTGTCATTAGCGAAAAATCAAACTCATGTTTGTGACAGCAAAGTGTTCGAAGGAGAAAAAGAGAATAAAAAGGAATCTTTACAAAAGCAAAATTCGGAAAGAAGCAACAATATAATTGAATCAGAAGAAATGAGTAAATTGAAGAATTATAGTTGTCATGATGACGAAATTTTAAAATTTTAGATTAGTCAGGAACTAAACGAGACAAAACCGGATCAAGAAAGAAGTGGAAGAACAATGGAAGAAGAAGAACGTCAAAAACATTTTTGCGGAAAAATTTTACTCAAAACAAATAAGGAACAGAAAATAAGAAATAAAACAGATATACATAACTTAAAATTGAAAGCAGACACTATAAACACAGAAATAAAGAAGAAGATAATATTATTAAACACCACAACTCAGCAAAAATTGTCTACTACGAAAATTCTGCCAACCACACGGGAAAATAATTTAGTGAAGTTAAAATCAAAATGAAAACTTCGAACTCTACAAATACGGACAATATTACGAAAATTAGTTGAAAAAAAAGTGTTCATCTAATTAAAGAACAAGAAGTTAACCTCAAAGAAAATTCGAAACGCAAATCAAATACGCCTCACCTTGAAGAAATCGAAAAATTACAGGATAAAACGTGGAGGAGATTCGTAACAAAAGTTAACTCGGAAAGGTTAGGAATAGATTAGACGTATGTAAAATCAAGCAGGAGACAAATAATAACAGTGAAAGCACAAAATATCTTCAACGATTTTTTTCGGGTAAAATAGTCAAAAAGAAAAAGGACATACAATGTTAAAAAAAATATCGCCAACTAAATTCAGTAAAAAAAAGGAAAACAAGTTATTATAACATATTTTATAAACAGCAGATTACTAACATGTAAAAAAATGTAAGCTTAATAAATGCTTTTAGTCAATTTAAAAAATATGATACGCTGCTATAATAAATGAAAATTAACGTCATAAAGGGCCGCATTAAAATGTCAAACTAAAATTTTTCTGCCTAATAAATTACAAAAATATAACTAAGAAAATTCCAAACTAACTACATTAATAAACGTAAAGTACTTTAAAAACAGTAATGCTTTAATGAGTAAAAAAAAGGTCAAAATATTTATAACAATAAAAATAAAATGATAAATAAAGTAAAATGATAACTAAATCAACACTTAAGTAAATGATTAAAAATATAGAATGCAATTATCAGATTGAAAAATGAGTTATAAAATGCTAAAAAATTCTCGCTTACTAATTTACTAAAAAAAATATAAGTTTTTTTAATACATTTAATAATGCCTCGAATACTAACACATAAAAAAATATAAGTCTAGTAAATACTTCTAATGGAATAGCAAATTTAATAAAGTGGGATATGCTGTAATAATAAATTAAAATTATAGTAATGAATGAAAATATTAAAATGTCAAACAAAACATATTTTTAACAAATTTCAAAAATAAAATAAAAAAATTCTAACCTTTTAATTTATTAATAAAACAGCAACTGCACATAATTTTATTATTATTAACCAAATTAACAACATCTATAAACAAATATTATTTCAAAAATAAAAGCACTATAATGATTTAAAATAAAGAATATTATTCGTTGAAACACTTAAAAATTACGTTTCCTTTGATGCTCTTGTCAAATTATATTGAATTTCAGATTAAAATACGCTTTAAATGCTTTTAGAATCTGTGACTATTTTTCTTATAACTCCTTAAAAAGACATGACGCACTAAATAATATTAATGGAAATGCTTAAAGTTCGAGCATAAATGAAACTATTGTGACACCAATAACACTAATATAAATTAAAAAATTAATACTATTCAATTATAAACATTAATACAAAAACACTAAAAAGATTCATTTATCTTAGAAAAGGCGAATGTATTTTTATTGTTTTTCTTTGTTAAAAAAACTATAAAAAATACATAAATAAATTGAAACATAAATATTAAAAGGCAAATTCTTTAAAATATTTTAAATAGCCATTTTTGATGAAAAGTGCAGTTTATTTCTTCCTTTTTTTAAAAAAGCTAAAGTATGATGAACAGCATTTTTTGTAAAAGAAAATTTAAAACGAAATGTTTTGGCTTACATTTTCTTCGTCAAAAAAAAAGATAACTTATTCAATTTACACAATTGTAAAATGAACTTATAAAGAAACTTTTAAAAGTTAAAAAATTTTAATACAAAGCACTACATTTAAATGCTCTAAATAAAATTTTAAAACGGATAAGCATAATAAATAATTTAAAAAGTTTTGCTTTATCAAAACTATTTGACCAGAATTTCTATTAGTATAATAAAATTAAAAAAATTAGAATGTTCCGTTCTTTTATAAATTCTCAATATTGTTTACCAATTTGTATTTGATACTGCACAGAAATGTAATAAGGAAACAAAGTTAAACTAATACAATTTAACATTTTTTTCCTTAAATTTTGCACGTCTTTTAAAAGAACTATAAAACATTCACAAAAATTATATAGTTAAAAAGACATTTTTTTAAATAAAAATCTATTCTCGCTACCACATATTAAAATAATTTAATGATATAAAGATAACAAAACATTTTACTACAATTCAAAAAAAATATTTTAAATAGAATATTTTCAAGAAAAGTATGAAAATTCATAATATTCTAACCTATGAAAGTATTTTTTTTGCGAAAATAAAATTTTTATCTTATTATTGTGTAATAAAAATATTCTGCAACCTATGTGAAATTATTTCATAACGGCATTAAGAAAAATTGAAATGATAAATAAATTCGACAATTTTCGTTGAAAAAATAAGTTTATAATTATAAATTTCTAGCAAAAACAATTTGTTATGATAAATTCAAATTTTCATACAATGAAATTATGTTTTTTCAAATCATTAAAAGTAAAAATATTTAATGTATTCTTCGTTTGAAATTAATAGCACCCTAAAAAAATTGTAAACTAAAATTAGCTATAGGTTTTATAATTTACAATATACATTTCAAAATAAGGATCAATTACAAAATTCTTAAAATAATAAACGCTGTAACTCAAATTTTATAAAAAAGTGAAATGAAAATTTAGAAAAATTACAAGATATGTACAATTCAAGATATGTATCTTGAAATAAACAAATGCCTAGATTGGTAAGAATGCAATTAAAATATAAACCATTAAAATTCTGTTTTTTAGTAAATATAGTTAAAAATACAAGTTTAAAAAAAATAATAAAGCAGTTTTTTACCACTTTAGACCTTTTTTTTTGCTTAGGGAATTTGGGAAATCTGCATACAGATACCTTGGATTTCGCATTCCAAGGTTATGTGGGGTTGGTAAAATAAAAGGCAAGAGTTTATATAAAGATAAATTATAAAATTGTTTAGTAAGCTGGCGACCTACTGCCAGCCCCGACCCACTAAAACCCGTAACCCTTCTTTTGAAGCCGAAGGGCTTCAAAAGAAGGGTTACGCACCCTCGGAACTGTCGCAAGACTTTAGCCTTCGAGGGTGGCGCTCCAACTCTGTCGCTGGTGCGACTTAGTTCATTCTCTGCGGTTCTCCTGCGTTAATAGTTAAAATTTTAAACTATTTCAATGTCAAAGAATAAAGGAACAAATGTTAAAAAGTTAAAAAATAAAATTGTAAACGGACATAGAAAACAGAAATGAATCAATTAAACATATATATAAAGGTCAAAAAATAAAATTGTAAAAGGACAAGTTAAATAAAAACACAAATAAATCAAAAAATAAACATATATATAAAAGTCAAAAGAATAAAAACTAAAAGGACAGTATAAAAAAACCACAAAAAAAATAATTTAAATTAATAAAATAAATAATTAAAAATTATTCGCTCCTTTTAATATTCCTTATTTACTTTTAGTCCTTGCGAGAGTCTTCTTCGCCTCCTCAAGGGTCGTCCTGAAGACTCCGCATCCTCCACTTTCTGCAATATCGGTGGTTGACACCTTATTGCCAATCTTTTCCTTGCACAAAAAGCAACTTGAGTTGTTTTTACAGTTGGAGAACCTGTGACCGGCCTCACCGCACTTAAAGCACGCAGCCGATCTGTCCTCCTTCTGGCATTTGGTTCCAATATGACCGTATCCCAGGCATCGATGACACCGGACGACCATTACTCTTCTTTTGATTAGGCAACACATAAAACCAATTTTTACGTGTCCCAATTTCTCCAGCCTGTTCGCCTCTTCCAGGTTGGTGACTACAACCGCGAGCTTCATCCCTCGGCGGTTGGGTCCTAAGACTGTCACTCTCCTGTTTACTGGCTTACCCATTGCTTCAGACAACACTTGTTGCACCTCAGCTTCTTGGGTAAGGCAATCCAAATCACGGATCTCGAGTGTAACTCTTCGACTGCACCTTACCCATGCTTCCAACCGCCTTGGTGACCTCAGCGGTGAAAGCATCCTTATCGGAGTCTCCTCTGAACTTAATCAGAAGGTTCCCCTTGTTTGTAGCTTTTGCTGCTACTATTCTTGTATGGCTGTCCTCTGGGTTGACCTCTTTGCGAAGGTTACCCAGAACGTCAGCATACGTCAATCCTTCACCGACTCGGATTAGAACTGTGGATCTTTTTGACCCAATTTTTTCCAATTGAGGAATCTTTGGATCTGGTACTTCCGTTTCTATTGGAGGAGCTTCCTCCTTCTTCCTCTTATCGGTTTTGGTTCGAGTCTCTTCTGGACTGTCACCCTCTCTCTTCCGTTTCTGAGCATCTCTTAAGACGCTTTTGAGATTACGCCTATAGAAACGCTCTCTCTCTTTCTTACGGTCCTTGCGGTTGCATTCCGCACCGCTCAGAACGCATGCCAAATCGACGTCCGACTCATCGGACGTCGACTCTCGCGGCATGCTTTGCCCTTGCCTCCTTTAGCAGGACGTCGATGACCTTGAGTTCATCCTTTACCGTCCTATTGACGGTCTTCTGAATTTTGCAAGATTTTATCATCTTTGCGACCTCCAACTCCATTTTTTCAAGACAAGTCGCCTCCTCCTTTCTGAGCCGCAAGCATATCTCGCGAGTCTCTTCTATCGCCTCGTCGTCTACTTCTGAGTGGATAGCGCTATGAACGGTTTTTCCGCTACTGCAGCTTGACACACTCAGAAGGCTCGACGTGCTTCCTTTCCTCGTTTTTTTATTTTCCACGATGTTCTGTGGATCTACCCTTTCCACGATCACTCGTGGCACTGCAAGAAATTGTGCGCCCCCACAATCCGCGCGCACTTGAGCATCGGTCCTGGGACTGATGGTGAGATTTCCAGTTTCCGGACTGCTCACATGGGGTACCTTCTCAGAATTTTTGAATTCATTTTTTCTTGCTGTTTGGTTGTCCTTTAGTTAAAAGGACAAAAATAATTTGTAAACCAACGAAAACTAGTTTTGATTTCGCTTCTATTGTAAACAAAACTTGAAACTAAACTAAAACTCATAAGAATACTTTACCTCTATTTATAACAAATCTTTACAATGTGAAAAGATTTAGAAAAATTGTAAAGAAAAGAAAAAACAAAAGCATTTAGAAATGGCTGCCAAGGGACGTCAGCCTAATTAAAAGGGGGGCATGACAACAGAATTGTCGTCACAATTTTTTTTCTCTTTTCGAAAATAAAAAAAAATTTCATTATGACAATCACATACAATACAACTTAGGTAGACATGGTTACGTTAATTTATATGATACTAGTGAAAGACGTTGTCAGCGTTTAAAGTCATATTTGACAAAATTCTTTTTAAATTGTATAATTATACTAATAACACAATGACCTGTATAACCATTTTTATCAACGATAAAATAAAAACATTGTAGAAAAACACTTTAATCAAAGAACTTAGGCATACAACATGTTAAATCCCATTTCATTTTGAACATGTTCTATAAATGAAAAATATATTAAAATTTGTAAGGCTAGTTTTTAAGAAAGATTAACATAATCACTCTCCAACATAAACTTTTGTAAAACAAGATAACCAGGATGGTATAGGTACAAAAGGTCCAAAGTGAAAGGTCCAAGACAAAAAGTCCAATTTGAAAGGTCCAATACAAAATATCCAAAATTTCGAAAGGTCCAATAGTCAGAATATCCAGAAGTACAAAAAGTCCAAAATTTAAAAATATCCAAAGTAAAAAAATTTATTCCAAAACCAATGTATAAAAAAAGGTTATATAAAAGGTGTATATAAAATATGTGATTTTAAAAATGTAAATGGTATCCAAGTAATTTAATGTATTCCATCTGTCGGTTGTCCTCAACAAATGATTCGTAGCGAGTCACGATACTCAAAATTTTTTCTTCAATGCGTTGAAAATGATTTGAAGGTAAATTTCGTATTTTTTGCCCTAATGTAAGCTGACTTTGCATACATTCCACGTCACCTTGCTCTTGCTGCAATTCTGTTAGGAAAGCGTATAAACTGGGATGGTGCCGACCCACAATGACCTGAAATCTGTTATGCCAGCCTTCCGAAGAATTATTCGTTCTAGCAACTTTTTGAATCACAGCCTGATGTTGGTTCCACAGTTCTGGAGCATATCTAACAGCCACTGCTTTTCTTCTACCTCGGGCTACTTTTCCACGAATATAAGTAGTCTGAAAGAAAGAGTATTACTAATTATAATGAAAATATTATGAAATATTACAATATATAATAATAAATTGTAACCTCAAAATATTCTGCGATTGATACAAATTCCTCGGGAACTTGGTCAAAAAATAAATCGAATACTTCAGGAACATCATCCGGTGGGACAAATGCAAGTGCGCACATACTTCTTGATGCTTCTCGAATACTGTCATCATTTTCATTATTATACAGTTCCTGTAGTCCTTCCGATTGCACACGACGATACACACTTTGACATAAGTGGAACAGGCACAAATGTATTACATTACCAATATTATTTTTCGCTGCATTTATAATAGCGACTTCGAAATCAGTCATAACTGTTTGTGGATACTTTTGAATTCCTAAACGCATCCCCTCAGACATTATAATTTCAAATACTTTTGAGTACGCTTCTTCCCGTTTACTTTCAAGTAAAGCGTATACAAGGGGAAGTGCTATTTCACGTTCAACTCCACGATAAATTTGTTTATCTGTTCCCATGATGACAAACAGTTGAAAAAATATAATTGGCACCACCTTGAAAGTTCCGTCTAATTCATTCAATTATTTTCAAATTTATTATTTTCTATTAATAATTTTCTCTGGACTTTTTAAGTTATTGGAACTTTCACATTGGACATTTTGCCCATTTTGGACATTTTAAGTGTTGGACTTTTCGTCCTTTTGGATCTTCTAAGTCTTGGATCATTTGCCCTTTGGAACTTCTAAGTTTTCGGACTTTTCGGATTGGTTTTTTTACTTTGGATCTTTTGTACCCCAATCAACCAGGATACGATTTTTTGTAAAACTCAAACGAGTTATATCTACAAATTTTAAAAAAGGATCTTCGATAACGCATTCATAGCAGCTGACAAGGGACGTCAGCCTAATAAAAGGGGGGCATTTGTTACGGCCGAAATCCGTAACTTTTTATATTGTTAATACCTTTTTTAATTATATTTAAACTAAAATTACATGCAATAATTACACGCAACATGAGATTTTGTTAAACATCACAAAAACATTTACACAAAAAACAACCCTTTGTAATTTCACAAAAGGGACATTCTTCTTTTTGAATATTTTAATCTAAAGTATTGTAATCGGATAAAAATCTAATTTTATATAAATAATAGATTTAATGGAATTTAACATTCCTTTAAAACCTAAGAATAAAACACGGTATTTCTTAATAAATTCCTTTTCTTGGACAAACAGTTTATTGACCCTTTTGAGGAATAGTTAGAAAATATGAAAAGTAAATTGCTCAATATAAGGAGTGGTGCATCTAAGTCACTAAACTCGGATCGCGCCACTGCCTAAATCTGCAAGCTTACAAAATTGGCTTGGCAACAGTCAAGTGCAATAAACTTAACATACGATTTCCCCACTAAATCGTCTTTCAATAAAATTGATTGACACAGGGAAATCTGGGCAGTTTCAGCCAGGCCGTTGTAGCCGGCAGTTAGCCCGGGCAGTTTGGGCCCGCAGTTTTAGTCCAGGCCATTGTAGCCTGAAGTTCTAAGTCCGGAAATTGTCCGTGTTGATCGTGAAGATCAAAGTTTAAGTTGGAATCCCTGAGCAAGGGATTTTCCCAGAAATTTAAAGGGTTTGATAAAAAGTTTGTTCAGTAAAGTGAATTTTAATTGAGAAAAATATAAATAATTAAAAAATAAAGAAAGGTTGAATTTAAAAGTTATATTGAAATATAAAAATTAATAAAAGTGATAAGTGAAAAATAATAAAAGAAATAAAAAGAAATAAAATAAAATATTGAAAAATAATAAAGTGAATAAAAATAAATATAAGAATTTGTGAAAAAATATAGAGTAATGGAATTAAAAGAGAATATTGAAAAAGTCTAGTGTCAGCAAAAATAAAATAAAAGTAATTTTATTAAAAGAACATCAATTTGAATATATTTTTAAAGACAGCCTTTATTTACGGGGTTTAAGTCTTAAATTTGTGCAATAAAAGGAATATTAAAGTTCAAAATGAAATATCAATCTAGTAAACCTAGGTTAGCTATTTCTCTAGTTTTTTCGGAAAAGCAACTTAAAATATACAAAGTTAGAAAGTGTCATTTGAATTACTATTTCAAGGAGATCGAATTACTGAGTAGTGAGTATAAAAATCTTACACCACATAACACACACTACAATTTCATTCACACATATACAAAATACTCTCTTTTACACACATAAAAAATAGATTATTTGTATTAGGGACTTTTAGGCAAAATATACAATTAATTGATTTCATCCTAATATTGCATTTTAATTTAAACATCCTAATAATTTTCCTATCTTCTCATTTTACTCAAGAGTATGGTTCTTAACCTCTTAGTTGAATCAATAACTAAGTAGAGGGGGAATCCACTACCTTTACAATTTCTTTTGTCCGAAGGACACGTGAGTTAAAGTTTTAAAAATTAATCTTTAAAATTTAATTTCTAAATCCTACTTTAACAGTTAACAAGTCCGTTAACTGTTTTTAAAATTAACTTAAAAGTTAAATCGTTAACGAAAAAATTAACGGAGTTAATTAACGATTAACGGATTAACGCTTTTCTGACCACCTTTGTTGGATAGCAAAAATCAATTTTTATTGCAAAAAATTGGAAAAATTTTGAAAAAAATTTATATTTTTTTCCTAGACTAAAAATAAGTAGTGCACTATTTTTTCTCTCAATTTACTGCACTATAAATATACATGCATCGAAAATAATCAGACCTACTTTGCAATAGCACCTTTTTTGCTTGAAATAGTACATTTCGTAACTAGTGTGAACTGATAGCGTTTTTGAAACGAGCGCAATGTTTTTGAAACGAGTTTCAAAAACTTGCGCGAGATTCAAAAAGCAGTTCACGCAAGTTAAGAACAATACTTTTTATAATAAAGTCATAAAAAAAGGCGTTAAAACGAGACACCCAGATTTGTCACAAAATTAGTTTACCGATATACATTCAAACGTACAAAAACGTTTTGTCGCGCGAGGGGGTTCGGGGGGTCTCTCCCCGACAGGGTCCAAGGGCGGAGCCCCCGACTGCAAAAAAACCTACCGTCAACCGGGGCTATTTTGTGCACCAAATAGCTTTTTTTTATTCAAAGATTTATTTAAATTCAGAATTAAGAGAATAAAGAAAATCAACTTTTGATATATGTTGTGGACATCCTTCTAAAGGTTTCCTATAAATTTTGCAAAGAAAAAAATTTTTTTGTCTTATTTATAGTCATTGAAAGTTGTGAACACAATAACTCCGGGGATAGGGCTATTTTGTGCATCGAACTTTGTTTTTCTATAATGTTGCGTAAACAATTTTTTTTAATCGTTTCTGCTTTATAAAATCTTTTGTGTATATATTTGAGAGTAAATTAAAAAAAGAATGACCTAGTAAAATTCTTTTTGTAGATATATTATACAAAAAATGTAAAATAAAGCACTAAAATTTTGCTAAAATCTGGATTTACTAAAAATTAACAATCTTTCTTTAAATTGTATATTACGCAGATAGTAAATAAAATTTTTTTCTTTTTTAATATATATTTTATAATAATATACTAATATAATTATAAAATGATCGTTTAAACACTTATAAATAACTTTAAAACATAATTTTAATAGGAGCTTTTTTAATGGTTTTGAATGATATTTTTAAAAAACTTGAAATAAATATTTTTAAGGTTAAATATATAACAATTTTATATCTAATATTATTTTCAAGTTATTTTAAGAGAAACGAGAAAATAGTTTTAAAACTAATTTGAAAAACTTATAAATATTAATTAAAGTTCATTTTTTGAGGTTACGTTGTGCACCGGTAGAGCTTTTAATCGTTTTAATGATTTTAATTAACGTATTTACAGTTTTTTGACAGAAAAGTAAGACAAAAATGTATAAAAATGATAAACAGAATTTTCTTTACTTACTAAATAAAATATTTATGAAAAATATTTGATTTTTTTAAGTGCACAAAATAGCCCCATGGAATCCTGGTTTTTCAGTTTTTTCCACTTTTCTCTTAAAATAATGAATAAAAAGCTAGCGCATCACAACACAATTGAAAACAAATATCTAACACAGTTTATGAGACACATTAAAAACTCTAGAAGATCTAATATAATTTTTCCGAACTTTCAAAATTTTTTAAACAAATTTTCCGTTTTTAGGAATTTTTTTTCTCTTAATTGCCAAAGAATTAAATAATAACATTCAGTTCTCTCTATTGTCATGTAATCAAACTTTCATTTTACAAAATAGCAGATTAAAATAATTTATTTTAATAATTTTTTTCATTAAAAAACTCGCGTGCACAAAATAGACCCCGGATGCACAAAATAGCCCCAGTTGACGGTACTCAAAAGATTAATTTTTATTGACAATTTAAAAATAAACAATTCATTTCAGTATTAATGTTAAAAAACCTTTGGTGTGGCCTACAAGGGGCAGGGTACTTCGGGGGTCGAAGCCCCCCCGTTCCCAAATAACCATCTCCAAATCATAGGCTCCAAATATTAATTATTCTGACAGTTGATAAAAAAAAGTGAGGTTATGTTGAGAAAATGTTTTGACAATGATAGCGAAATCATAAAGATTTTTAAATTTCTAGCGAATCTTAGGTTGGTAGTGCTGTCCATAACTACTGCTATATATATCTACGCTTGCGCAAATGAGTTTATCGCAACGCGTTTTTGTGCTACTATTCTCGATAAAAACGTCGACTCATTCTGTCCTTCTCACTTGGTTCATCGCAGTCGTTACATTATTTTTTTTTCGTACTCTGGGGTAGTCTTATTTGCACTCCGTACGAATAAGAGCTCTTATGACGCGCTGTTCAAGAAAAGGCAGTTTTCTACTTATCTCCGGAGTACCAAAAAACGACGTTTTTATGACTGAGTTATAAAAAAGGTTTTTTGGACATCCGAGAACGTTCACTCTTCCTTGTGTCACTTTTTGATGTGAGTGCCATTATTAGTAACTGTTTGAAATTGCGAAATAATTAATTTCACTGTTTATAACTTTATTTTTCACAATGAAATTGTTTTGTTTATTCAATCCTTGTGTTTAGCGAATGAACATAATTATTTTTTAATCATGATTATTAAATATTAAATAAAAAACAAATTGCCTATATTAAAAGCTTTTAAAATTTAAATACTTTCGGAAACATTCACAACAAAAGCACTTAATTGAGTTTACAAAATTACGTAAAATTAACTTTTGGAAAGCAAATAACACAATTAATATTAAATTTAATTGTTATAAACAATTATTTAAACAATTTTTTAACCAAGTTTGCTTTTTTTGGAAAATTTTTTTTCTTTATAGAATCAGAAGTTTATTAGCAGCTCTGAAATAAAAGCTTTAAAAATATAGTTCTTTAATAGTATATTTCGTAACGAGTGCGAGCAGTTGTCAATTACAGTTTGTTCCAAAAAAAGTGCTCATTCAAAAATTGGCAACTGCTAGCACTAGTTACGAACGATATTTTTCATAACAAGGTGCAAAAAAGTGCCCTTTTTTGCACCGCGTTATGAAAAATAATTATTTTTATAAACATTTTTCTTAACAAAAATTTAATCAATTTTATAAAATATTTTTGAGTAAGTAAATAATGATATCACTTACCTACTAACGATAGGATAAGTGTGTTTATTGTGCTGTGGTTGTTTTAGTTATTGTTTTGAATAATTATTATAAAATAATTAATGTTATAAAAATTTTTTATCAACAATAAATTAATAAATTTTCTAAAATTTATATGACAAAACAAATAATGTTTTTAAGCTTATTTCAGAGCTACTAGTAAACTTCTGATTCTATAAAGAAAAAAATTTTTACAAAAAAAGCAAACTTGGTTAAAAAATTGTTTAAATAATTGTTAATAACAATTAAATTTAATATTAATTTTGATATTTTGCTTTCCAAAATAATAATTATGTTTTAAATCGGCATTGGTATGTATTTATGCAAGGTCCGGGAAATTGCAAAATTAGAGAAAAATACACCCCTCCAGGTTAAATATGTAAAAATTTAGTAATTAACAATAAAAACAATAATTTTTAAAAAAAATAAAAATTAAAAAAAAACAGTATTCTTACAAATTTATAGCCTGTCATTTTCAAAAAAGAAAAATTGATTTCGGTAAAAATTTACGATTTATAGGTGATTTTGAACATTATTTTGTACGTAGAGTATAGCCTAAAAATGCGCTTTTTTACGGTTGCGCGCAAGGACAAAAAATCAATATCTCCTAAAGTTTCAGACCCTCCAACAATTTTTTTTTTTAAAATACTCGTGAAATAAGTGGGAATCGAATCATTGTTATTAAAAGCAAAAAAATTGCACTTTTCAAAAAATTGTTTATTTAAAAATTATTTTGTAAATAATTTGTTTAAACAAAAAAATTTTTTTTTATAAAACATTTTCTTAAATTGTCTGTAAACAATAAGCATTTCCTGAAAATTTCATTAAATTTCATTCATTTTCCTTTGAGATATAGGGGAGAGTGGGGCAAACCGGACCCCCAAACGGTTTTTTGACTCTTGTGACTAAACGAATCAACCGATTTCATTTTTCGAAGGCATTTAATTGCGCAACTTTTTCGCAAAGACACCTATACTTTATCTTTTATTGTTTAGTTGCTGTGTTAACTTTAAAAAATTTTGCAAACGGTCCGGTTTGCCCTACCCCCTGGGGTAAACCGGACCCCCTTATGGGCAAACCGGACCGTTTGGTTTTTTTTATAATATTGCATTTACATAATCTTCAATAATAAAAAACATAAAGAATCATATAAACAATGGTTGTAGTAATGAAAATAATAATACAGGATTGAATTTTAATTAAATAAATATTTTTTTTAATAAAAAAATAAAAATGTTTGTCATTATCAGAGAAACAATATTAAAGGGTCCAATTCTCATTGGAAGACAATTATTTTTCATTGTAAGTAAATAGTTTAATGAAAGAAAATTTTATTTAAAAATAATTTTTATGAAACTTTAATTCAATGGAAATATCCTATGGCCTGTTTGCCTTACCGAAAACGGTCCTGTTTGCCCCACAGGCCCATTTTGAGAATAAATGTTTGTCAAAAGAAACGCTTTGCAAATTCATCAAAGTTTTTGGTGGTAAATATTCCTGAGGTGTGTACCTTCAAAACCTGAGACCTAATATTTGGAAACATTACACGATTTCCTCAGAATTTCCTTAAGAAAAAATTCGTAAAAGTGTAGAAAAAAACTAAAAAAAAAAACTTTTGCTCCCTTCGTCGCACAAACGCAAGCTATTGGAGATTGGAAAAATAAGGTATACTAAACATGGTTGTTTTAAATTTGTAAACAAAACTTTTGACAATTTCGACATTTCGGAAATATTGAGGGGGGTCCGGTTTGCCCCACTCTCCCCTATCATTTTCAAAATTTCAAAAAAAATTTAAAATCCTCGTAAATTCAAAATTTTTCAAAATTTTTCGAAATTGATTTTGTGTTATTTACTGGCATGTTTTTCACTTTAAAATTTTGAAGTTTCAACAAAATCGAAGAACTAGGAGACAACTTTGATTTTTTAGGCATGGACCTACCCATTACTAGAAAAGCTAAAAAATGCTAAGAAAGAGATAATTAAAACCAAATATTTTCAAAACTTCTAACAATAAAAACGTAGAAGATGTAATAGAAAACTCTAATTCGATTACGTATGATGGAGAAAATGAAGAATACTCATCAGATAAAATGGAAAGAAGTAATGTTAATGTGTGGAGGAGGTATTCCAATGAAGATTATGTAAACATCATCTTCATCTCAATCTATGACTTCACACGAGCAGAAAAGTAAGTAGAAGTTCCAATTTCTTGTCAGAACAGAATCAACCAAATACATCACACTTTTACGGTAAAATAGAACAAAACCCAATAGGAAGTAAACGATTGGTTCAATAATGGGCCATGCTTGGCGAACTCCGTTCCATTATTGGAACATTAATGGCAACCATCATTAGACCACCATTGGTTTTAGCTTGGGATGATCACGCTACTGCCAAAGATCGGTAGCAAAGCATCGGGCCAATATTAGTTGCCAAGGAAACAAAATCGATTTTCAAAAGCTTGATTTTTTATTGGCAGCCAACAAAAAACCAAGGTTTTGAAAATTGATTTTTTTAATTATTAATTAAAGTTAATTTTAAAAAAATATATTTTTTTAAAATCTGTATTTTTAAAAAATATTTTTTTAAATTAATAGAACATATTAATTTAATTTTTTACCTCTGGTAAAACAAAGGTAAAAGACTGATAAAAATTCCCTCACCGTATATCTCACAGTGGAGGGATGCTTGTGAATGCCTTTGCGGGAGAGGAGCAGGTACTTATAGAGTCAGTGTAGCAGGTCACAAGCGAGAAGAAATCACTAGCATGCACTCTGGCGGCGCTTTTCGGAAGTGGCGCAACGTTGGTTGCCAAGCGCTGTGCCGATAATGTCAGGATATGCATGCGCGCCAGAAAACAGTTCCGACAAGCGCCGCCAGAGTACATGCTAGTTATTTCTTCTCGCTTGTGACCTGTTTCACTGATTCTATGAGTACCTGCTCCTCTCCAGCAAAAACATTCACAGGCATCCCTCGACTGTGAGATATACGGTGAGGGAATTTTTATCAGTCTTTCACCTTTGTGTTACCAGAGGTGAAAAATAAAATTTATATGTTCTATTAATTAAAAAAAAGTTTTTTAAAATAAATTTTAATTAATAATTAAAAAAACCAATTTTCAAACCCTTGGTTTTTTGTTGGCTGCCAATAAAAAATCAAGCTTTTGAAAATCGATTTTGTTTCCTTGGCAATTCCTTGGCAACTAATATTGGCCCTATGCTTGGCTACCGATCATTGGCAGTAGCGTGATCATCCCAAGCTAAAACGAATGGTGGTCCAATGTCCAATGGTGTGTCCAATGATGGTCAATCGTTACCATTGGCAACTTCTCGTTGGGAAGAATCAACAACAGTCTAATAGAAAGAAGTCTGACATAAAGAAGAACATTAATATTAAAATTTTTACATAATTTATTAGATGAATCAAGTAACGTGAACAAAGTTTTAAATCAAGGTCCTGTTGAAGAATATATCGAAAAATCTTTATTAGGTGAAATTAAAAACCAATTTAATGAAAATAGTGACGATGATAAAAAAGCACTTCTTCACAGTAAGAAAATAACATCCATCGATTTAACACGGATATCACACTTTCGTAGTATGACATCACCAGAATCAAGTTAGTCTTCAAATAAGTAAAATCCCTTAGAGCATCAAGATATTACAGCCATTTCCTTTACGTCCAAAGAATATCTTTAATATCCCGATAGTCTAAGAGTTAAAGCTGATCTGGCCTGAGAATAAAAGTGTTTACATCTGATTTTAAATATTAAAATGTCTCTCTCTTAACAGACATGTTAAATGAGCAAACATAGATTAATTCGAAATAATTGTAACATAAGAGGTTCTACAGATATTTTTGTTCTTTTACAATTGTTATTATATATTTTATATAAGAGCAGAAAATAACTTAAAAAAAAACATTTTAATCAAAAGAGAATCCATGTTCAAACTAAATCGCCACCTTATTCCATGTCTAAACTAAATCTCCACCTTATTCCTAGCGAAAAAGTTTTGTCGAGACCTGCTGGACTTCCGATACTTTCTTTAAAAACTTTATCAGAGCTGAAAGTTATGGAGGATTACTTGAAAGCAGAAAGTGATAATCTTTATAACACGGCGTGTATCTGTTTTCATTTTTATTAGTTTTATGGGTTTTATTTTAAATACTTTAAAATTATAAGTTTTATAAAAAATTCTTATTAATAAAATTCAATTTTTTATAACAGTCAATTTAGTTAAGTAATTGCGTATTTAATAAGTCTAACAAAGAAAAACAGTCTGGTATGAGGCTAATGAAACATGTTTTTAGCAATACTTTAGGTTGTAAATCATCTTGAGAGGTCATAAACATGGATTTGAAGTTTTAACATTATGGCAAGTTCTTCAAGATAAAATTTTTTAGAACATTACAGAAAAATCTAGTAGAATTATTCTATTTGTCTTAAAACATAAAAATCTTCTATTACTTTTCTGATTTCTAGGTGCAGTAGCTTTAAAGTTGGAAAACTCAGATCTACAGCAATTGAGCCCGCGCGTGCAATAACAGCAAGTGCGCGCGGGCTCAATTAGAAACTGCACTCAAAAAAAGAGTTAGCTGCCGTATCCAACTAAATAGTTTCTGGAGTGCGATCCAATAAATAAATAATCCAATAAATAAATTGAAGAAGAAATAGTCAACAATTTCTGAAGTTTCTTACTTTAAATCACTTTTCTTAATTTTTCATTCTAAGCAATTTTATGCTAAGTATTTTTTTATCTAATTCTCATATTATCTAAATATTAGACAAATCTACTCTAATTAGTTGATTAATTTTCCTCATTTGTGTAGTGTGACGCACTAAATTACAAATTGTAAATTTCTTGTTTTGGGAAAAACATAAAATAAGTTTACTTTCATTTCAAATATTACTTTATATGATATAAATTATATTATATACTACATTTGGTAAATAGATCATTTCAATAGATAATTTTTAATTATCCATTCTGTTTAAATATATGATATCACAGCCAGCAAAACCGTTTCCTTTACAAAGGGCCGTACTCATAATACGTCAGGCGGCTAGGGGGAGGGAGGGGGTCTGAGAATTAAGACTAAGTGTGACATGGGGGAGGAGGGGTGAACTCATGTGTTACGTCACAATCTTTTAAATTCTAAATTTTGACTCGGGTATTATGTACCTGTTTAACATCTATTGGTATATTATTTATAATATAAGCAGAGCTACGCGCGCGCGATATTTCTGCTTTTGTTTTATGATACTTAAGACCTTATTTCTTTGTGTGTATATAAAAATGTGACTAAGGCTTTAAGATGTTTTTATCTTCTTCGGAAATATTAGAAAAAGATTACAAATTTTTTTGAAGAATATTAAAAAACATAAAACACGAAAACCAAAAATTAAATTTAACATACTGAGCAGTTTCACGACATAAATATAATATTTTTTTATTTTTATAATTATTTGCTTCAATTTTCAGTTTGTTGGAAAACTGTATTATTTCAAGAATTCGTTATAAGCGAAGAAAAGAGCCTCGGCAAGCCCCATGCAAAAAATGCCCCTTTTTCGTACCTCGAATTTTGAAACTTTTTTTATGCCAAATGGTTACATATGATGACCCAATAATCCCTGCAAAATTTCAAGATGAGCATGTGCCCCCTTTCCGAAATACAGGGGGTCAAAGGGGGCCATGTCTAAAAATAGAATATGCAATATAATCGAAAAATAATGTTTAAAAAATCAGACCAAATGGTTCCCTTAAGATTTTCGTCTGCTGATTACGAATCTAAAGTCCGTTTTTAAAAATTCAAAATGGCGGACCCAATATGGCGGACGACATTTTTAAAAATCGATCTAATTTACTTAAAAATCGTTACTCGGGGGTTTTTGGGGTCGCTGATTACGAATATAACGTCTGTTTTAAAAAATTCGAAATGGCGGATCCAATATGGCGGACGACATTTTTGAAAATCGATCCAATTGACTTGAAACTTGTTACTCGGGGGTTTTTGGGGTCTCTGATTACGAATATGATGTCCGTTTTTAAAAATTCAAAATAGCGGATCCGATATGGCGGACAAAATTTTTGAAAATCGATCCAATTGATTTGAAACTTGTTACTCGGGGGTTTTTGAGGTCGCTGATTACGAATCTAAAGGTGGACTAACATTGAAAAAGCACTAACCATTTTTTATTAGTAAATATATTTTTTTGAGCTTACACAGAAAACAAAAAGTAATCTAGAAACATTTATATCTTAAGTACATCATTTAAAAACATCTTTTTTGAATGTGAGCTTAAGAATGTGATAATAGAGTTCTAATTTTAGTTTAAAAGTATCAAATTATTGAAAGATTTTATCTTACATTCGAACACTCCGGAAACAAAAGACGATCTGAAAATTATAATGTTATATGGGTGATTAAATTTAAGATGTCATTTTCATGTCCTGCCCAAAAATCTGGAATACTAGCTCATATATAAAAGTTTTTGAAGTCAATTAATGTTCTTCATCACTCCTTCTACTTAAATTAATAATTCTTCGTCGCTAGAAATTTTCTGAAAAAATTTGTCAAAAGAATTAGAAGCAAAATGTCAGTGGTGTCCCTTGTCCGCACTTTAGAAATCAGAACTTTACCTAATAATAAAAATTTTGATTCTCACATTTTTAGTACCAGAAAAATTATTTTGTACAGCTACGAGTCTATATTTTTATGTAGTAATTGTGCTAGCAGAATAATTTTGATCCAGTGCTAGAAAAAAAAATCAAAATCCGCTATTTTGAATTTTTAAAAACGGACATCATATTCGTAATCAGAGACCCTAAAAACCCCCGAGTAACAAGTTTCAAGTCAATTGGATCGATTTTCAAAAATGTCCGCCATATTGGATCCGCCATTTCGAATTTTTGAAAACGGGCGTCATATTCGTAATCAGCGACCCCAAAAACCCCCGAGTAACGATTTTTAAGTAAATTGGATCGATTTTTAAAAATGTCGTCCGCCATATTGGGTCCGCTATTTTGAATTTTTAAAAATGGACTTTAGATTCGTAATCAGCAGACGAAAATCTTAAGGGAACCATTTGGTCTGATTTTTTTTAACATTATTATTCGATTATATTGCATATTCTATTTTTGGGCATGGCCCCCTTTGACCCCCTGTATTTCGGAAAGGGGGCACATGCTCATCTTGAAATTTTTTAAAGATTATTGGGTCATCATATGTAACCATTTAGCATAAAAAAAGTTTCAAAATTCGAGGTACGAAAAAGGGGCATTTTTTGCCGAGACTCTTTGAAAGTCGGTTACAAAACATACTTTTTTAAACTCGTATAAACTATGCTATATTGTACACGGTGTTCTTCAAGCACTTTTAGGTTTACCTAAAATGAGTCAAAATTGTGCCAACGCAGTTTTATCTGAAATCAATCCAAGATTCCAAATTTTCATTTCCGAAAGTCGTAGCTGATTCTTTTTTCAAAATAAACATATATGGGTGATTAAATTTAAAATGTCATTTTCATGTTCTGCCTAAAAATCTGGAATACTAGTTCATATATAAAAGTTTTTGAAGTTAATTAATTTTCTTAATCACTCCTTCTACTTAAATTAATAATTCTTAGTCGCTATAAATTCTCTGAAAAAATTTGGCAGAAGAATTAGAAGCAAAATGTCAGTGGTGTCTCCTGTCCGCACTTAAGAAATCAGAACTTTACCTATTAATAAAAATTTTTATTCTCACATTTTTAGTACCAGAAAAATTATTTTGTACAGCTAAGAGTCTATATTTTTATATAGTAATTGTGCTAGCAGAATAATTTTGATCCAGTGCTAGAAAAAAAATCAAATTTGCCTGTCCGTAAGTTTCATATTTTTAAGTAATTATCGCAAATTTTGAATATCATGCCTGATATTTAAATAACCTAGTGCAGATAATTGCCTTATTAAGCGTTAATGGTATTGGTAATATGTATAGCTTCTTAAAGAAAAAACAAAACAACATTCTATCACATCTATAACTTGTACGGCTGATGGCAGAAGGCAAGTATCAGTTTGTCGAGCACACCATGTCAGTGGTGTCCGCATCAAAAAATTGTTCATAATATTTATATATATATATATATTATATATATATTATATATATATATATATATATATATATTATCTCCCTATATTACAAAAATATATCGCTGTCGCCGCTGTTTCAAGATTCCATCCCCCCTCCTCAAAGGTCAAAGGTCAAAGGTCAAAGAGCAAACATAACCTCAAAACCCCCTTCCCACTCAAGGTCAAAGGGCAAACATAACCTCAAAACCCCGTTCCCACTCATAGGTCAAAGGGCAAACATAACCTCAAAACCCCCTTCCCACTCAAGGTCAAAGGGCAAACATAACCTCAAAACCCCCTTCCCACTCAAGGTCAAAGGGCAAACATAACCTTCAAACCCCCTTCCCACTCAAGGTCAAAGGGCAAACATAACCTCAAAACCCCGTTCCCACTCACAGGTCAAACATAACCTCAAAACCCCGTTCCCTCTCACAGGTCAAACATAACCTCAAAACCCCGTTCCCACTTACAGGTCAAACATAACCTCAAAACCCCGTTCCCACTTACAGGTCAAACATAACCTCAAAACCCCCTTCCCACTCACAGGTCAAACATAACCTCAAAACCCCCTTCCCACTCACAGGTCAAACATAACCTCAAAACTCCCTCCCTACTCTTAGGTCACATGGCAAATATGACCACAAACCCCCCTCCCCACCCATAGGTAACATGACAAATGTAACTTCGAAACCCCCTCAAAACATTACCTTAAACCCTCATTTATATTATTACATTACACCCCTTCTTCCCACTCACAGGTCACAGGACAATCATAACCTCAAAATCTCCCCTCTCCTCTATTCTCACTCACATGTCACACGTCAAATATAACCTCAAAATTGCCCCTCCCTCTTTATTCCCAAGGACAGGTCACAGGGCAAGTATAACCTCAAAAGCCTCTTGCAAGTGAAAGCTATAGTATATTTAAAACAACCTTTTTTACTTTTATATTAATTATTAATAAATTATAATTATTATAATTAACAATAATAATAAAATTCATAATTTCAACATAGGATTTTATGTTATTTATGTTATTTATTTATGAATTTTATGTTTTTTTTTTTAAACCAATAATTATAATTTTTAAATATTATAAAATACTATTGACGTAAATTATTAAAGAAAGAAGAAGAAAAAACAAGGGGGTTGGCGCGCGAAGCGCGCAGGGGGGCGGAGCCCCCCTAGTATATATATATATATATATATATATATATATATACAGTGAATACAGTGAAACCTCCCTATAGCGGACACCGACGGTGCAAGATGAAATCGTCCGTTAACAGAGGTGTCCGCTATTGGGAGGTTTCACTATATACAGATATATAGACATAAATAAATATTATTTAATTGCATTTTTTATAATAATTTAAAATGGAAGTCTGCTTTTTTGGAATAAAAGCAGTCTTACGTTCCAAATACATTTGTGAATCTAATATTAAATTCAGTCCTGTGACATCATTACTGTTCAAGAAGTACATTTTTAGTTCTGATAAATGACGAAAAGCATCGTTTGTAGAAATCACTACATCATCCTGTTGATCATCTTCTTCAGTTTCTGCAGTCTCTTCAGCACTTAAACTTATGAGATCAGTCACGTCTAATGATGAAATTTCTGTATTTAACATATCATCGATTTGAACATATGAACTGGCAGTTGGTCCGAAAGGTTCTAAAAGTTTTTTTTAAATCTGCGTCATTGGGTATCAAGTCATCAATATTTTCAATTTTTGCATTTGGAAATCCAGCTTTTATAAAACAATTTAAAACAGTCGTAGGTTTAATGTCGCTCACAGCAGACTTAATCCAAAATATTGAATCTAGAACGTTTATTTTTTTGGATAGTTCATATGCAGAACCCGCACAATCCATTTTCGATAGTAAAGACTGTAATATTTTTTTACGATAAAAAACTTTAAAATTCTGAATTATACCTGAAAATATAGCGTCACTTAGAAAATTCGTTTTTAAATGAAAATTATTTTTAAAAAATTATTTAAACATACCCTGATCTAGAGGTTGACATTTCGAAGTCGTACATGGAGGTAAAAACACTAATTTAATATTAGAGAATTCGCACTTGGGATGACAAGCGGCATTGTCTAGAAATAAAAGTATGTTCCTATTTTGTGATTTCATTCTGCTATTAAAATTTTGAAGCCAACCAGACATAATTTCTTGAGTCATCCAAGCACGTTTGTTTGATTTCCAATCAACATTCAATGATCGGATGTCAATGTTTCGAAAACAACTAGGTTTGGCTGCTTTTCCAATGATAAGAGGTTTTTCAAATTGTCCTGACATATTTACACAAAACATAATCGTTAGTCTTTCTTTTGACAGCTTTCCACCGCTACAAGATTCACCTTTAAGACACATAGTTTTGTCTGGTAAGGCTTTAAAGAAAAGCCCGGTTTCATCGCAATTAAAAATATTTTTTCCCTTGTAACCGCGACAAATTTCTGGAATTTTTTCGAACCACTTTATCACAATGTTATCATCTACGGAAGCATTTTCTCCACAAATCGCTTTATAAGAGATTTGATGTCTTGCTCGAAACTTTTCAAGCCATCCGTTGGACGCCGTAAAATTATCCAACTTAAGTGCCTTGGCCACCTCTAGTGCTTTTTGTTGAATTAATGTTCCAGAAATGGGAATATTCTTTGCTCGTGCCTGTCCAATCCATTCGTAAATTGTCTTGTCAATGACAGCTGTCTCGAGCTTAGGAAATTTTCTTTTCATGTCTTCGTTGCCATTCTTTTTAAATTCTTCAAAAATATTTTTTTGTCCTTCAAAATTACACTGACTTGTGTTTTCCCGACACTAAACTTTTCTGCCGCTGCACGAACACTTAATTTTTCTTTTTCACAAATAAATATAATATCATATTTTTCTTTTAAACTCAATCGTTTTCTCTTTTGCGACATTTTATTTCGAGATATGTAATTACTAAACGTGTTAATTGAGCAGCGAATGGATATAAACTGAGAATGTCTGTGCTTATGAGTCATTACAATACTTAACTTTTGTTTTCATTTCTAAATTTCAAAACTGAAATTACCAACAATTGGTCAAGTGTCCATTATTCTGTGCATTTATGTGTCCGTTAAGAGAGGTGTCCGCTATTAAGAGGGTCCGGTATTAAGAGGTTTTCATCCCATATAAAACAATGTAATTTTGCCGGGACTTTTAAATTTCGTCCGTTAAAGCAGGTGTCCGCTATTGGGAGGTGTCCGCTAAGAGAGGTTTCACTATATATATATATATATATAAATCCTAAAAATAAAGAGAGAAAAAAAGTCCTTTTTGAGAAAAAATTTTTTTTTTTAATTTGAATTTGTATCACTTGTTTTTTATTATTTTTTATTTTGCGTAATTTTACATAAAAGAGTAAAAAAGGAAAAATGAGCCCTAAGAGCAACAAAAAATATAAAAATTAAGCAATTTTATAGAAGAAAATACAAAAAAGTAATTTTTTTGCTAAAATCATAAAATATTCGTAAAAAGTGCAAACAGAATCCTATCCAAGATTAATAAAAATACGCATTTTATTTTTTTTTGAGAAGGATAACATATTTCATTGCAAAAATAATTAGCTATTTATATCGTCGGAATGCCTGCATGATTTGATATGGATCTTTTCATAATAATTTTGCCGCAAAAGTACAAAATAATTTATCAAAAAATCATAAGAAGCCGTTTTTGTAGAGCGTTATATTTCCTATAAGAATATATATTTGTCATTGATGTAAATTGAAATATTTGACGAAAAAAAATTATTTTGTAGAAAGAAGCAAAATCCCATGTATTTTAAATGGAAAATGTATCGTCTTTCGGGCAAGGTTTATTGTGAATATTAAGGGTTTATTTTAATCTGAAATTTTGTTTTAGATGGTAAACTAATAATTAAGGGGGCGTCGCAAGAAATATAAACAACTTGGTAAATAGCAGACACCCTACCCTTACAGTCCAGGTCGGACCATTTTAGAAATTCAAAGGGCATTACAGTTAAAAAATAAAATAACATTTTCAGCGTTACGAAAAATGTACCCTTTATTGTTTATAACTTGTAAAGAGTTACAAACACAAAAAACAAAAAAGTAAAACGTTATTGTTACAAAAAACTAACTTAATGGAATAATTAACAAAATTTAAGGGATTTAATATTATTTTTCTAATATCTTTGGTAAAATGTGTGAGTATGTGTGTACCAATGTTTTTTGTATATTTACTAAAAAAGTATCTGTCAAATTCATGCATTATAAATGGTGGTCCGACCTTGACAAAATGCACCACTGTCGAATTGTTCTAACCAAAAAGAGATACGTTTCCGAATTCGATTTTTTACTTTATTTTATTCAATCATGAATCCAAAAATACTTCTGCATGCTTGCCTTGACGATTCCATGCTTTTTTTATAATTTATTAATGGTTTTTCACATGATGCACAAAACTTTTTTTGTACCGAGGTCATAAATAACACTACATTTAATTAATTGTCAAGAAATTTATTAATCCTCGAAGTCAAATATACTACATTTAATTCTACATTTAATTCTCAAAAAATGGAATATAACAAAAAGTTAGGTGTCACTAAGACAAGCTTCGCCAAATATGTGCGCAGGTGGCGCTAGTGAACTTGTCCAAAAAATCGCGAATGGCCTACCTAGACTATACTCCCCTATATTAAAGATTTGCTTGCATACTTCGAAAAATTTACTTGCAAAGTTTAGTTAAAATTGTGTAAAGATTTAAATTTCTCACTACACTAAATGTTTATCGTCAAATTTTCTTAAAAATATAGCTTAAAACTTTCCTAAACATTTAAATTACATTTTCGACTATACTTTCGTGAAAATTTTTAGCAAAGTTTCGCGCTAAACATTTATTGAAGTGGGATATTTAAATGTTTACACAATTTTCACTAAACTTTGCATTTAAATATTTCGAAGCTTGAGAGTAAATCTTTAATAAATTTTTAGAAAAGTTTCGGTGCTATGTAGGTAGTTAAACGTGACTAATTAAATCAATACAAAAATTGTATTAAAACATCAGTCATTTTTAACTAATTGTCAGAAAAAAATATTACTATTTGAATTAGTGACTGACTTTTTGCTTCTAAATCTGTTATTTTTAACTGATTCAATAATTTAGAGTGTAGGATATAATATATAATGTCCAATGTATAAAATTTACAGTGAAATTTACGTGTGTGACGTAACGTTGTAGGGGGAGGGGGGTTCAAGGTTTGTGACGAAGTGTTACATAGGGGGAGGGAGGGGTAAAAAATGGTCAAAAATCGCGTGACGTATTATGTGTACGGCCCGTTCATCGTTATATTGAATTTTTATTAATTCGTATTAGTTCACTGGTTCGGAATTTGAGTTCAGCAATCAAAATTTGGTTCCTTTTTAAAAAAATCTTGTTAAATTTTTTAATTTTCCAGAGAGAAAAATGTGAGCAACTTTTTAATTGTATCCTCGGATTTATCTGACTTACCAATCCAATACATAATATTACTTTTATGATAGCTTATAAATATTTTAGAAATCGTGTTCGATCAATCTTTGAATCGAGATCGATTCGACATGACATACTACTTTTCAATTACCATCGATTTTTCATCGATATCGAAAATACATCGATTTTAATGCCAGATTTACATCGATACGATTATACACATCGATGAAATATCAACCGATACATCGATGTCCGTTAGACGTTGATTCGATTATTTTTTTCTCACTGGGTGCGACAATGTTAAAAGTTCCCGAGAATAAAACCGAAATGTAGTCACTTCCGGGAAATTCCTGTCGGATAGAGAGCTACGTTTTCCGTTCATGTTTTATGAAAATTTTGTTTTAATTCTATTTCTATTTATTTGTGAAATATAAACAAATTTTTATAAATTGAAATTTATTTGAAATCTATTTAGGCTTACAACAGAATATTTTGTGTTTCACAAAATGTAAAATCTGAAAGTTACAGTGAGTAGCATTGCTTTTATTATACTTCATGAACAGCATGTATGATTTAATTGTGAAAAATTCTCTTTTTTTGTTTTATTTATCTTTTTATTTTTTACAAAAAATATCAAGCTTTTATGAATTCTAAAAGATTCGAATGCGGTAAAGTAATTTTTTGTTTGTTAAAAATGCTTTTCTATATTTCATGCATCGGGAAAGATAAAACTCGATTTTGTATATATATATATATATATATATATATATATATATATATATTATAGGGAAAGAGGACAAGCGGGACTGAAACTGCGTCAATTTTCTTTCGACAAGGACGCGTCTCGGTCGTGTAGAGACAATGCAAGCGGATTCAATAAAACCGCAACAATAAGGGAGAAAAGCAGGAGTACGGGGAACGTTGGTTAGGGATGGAGGGGGTCGTGCGCCATGGCGAGAATGGTACTGGTAGGGTAATTTGAATGAAGAGACAGGAGACAATGCGTTGGCGAAGCTTGGGGCAGGCGGAGGAACCCGGTGAAAACAACCGTGGAATCAAATTAGGGTGCCGCTCTTGGGGAAAGGGTGATCCAAAGGAGAGCGAGTAAGGGAGAAAGAGATAGAAAGGGGGGTGGGGGTCTGTAATTATATTTACAAGTGGCAGTTCTGGAAAACAAAAGACGGTAAGATTGCTCAATTCATTCAAGGACTTATTGTGGCCACAGCCTTCCAACATTTTCTATAATCGCACTTTGCGAAACACTAGTTTCTACCCCTCATAATTGAATCGTTAATTTCATTTGCGAAAATTTTTCTTTTGTCCTTATTATGCTTCAGGAAAATTTTTCGAAAATTACACAAGTTACAGTAATTTAGAGTGAAACTTTAAGTATTTAAAAAATCCAAAAAATGTAAAACAATCAATCGAGAAGTAATTAGAATATTATTCTATGCTATCCTAAATCGGAAATTTAAAGGTATTTTTATAAAACGTCAGATAATGTACTGTTTCTTAAAACTAGATAAAAAAAAGAACTTGCAAGAATTTTCGCATGTTAATTCAAATTTCGCGTTTCATTTTAATTTACCTTCCTCACTGACAACAATGATAGTAAACTTTTGTCACAAAAAAGTTCGGACAGATAAAAATAAGCCAATGAGTCTACTAAATGTTGTAAGAGAATATTTATATTTAAAACCCAAACAAGAAAGAAAGACTTTACAATAATACAATAAGTAATGTATATATATTTTATAGAAACTCAGGTATTTTCCTATTTTATTTGGTGGTTCGGTGTTTATTGCTTAAACAAACTTTCTTTCTAGTGCGTGTATCCTCGTTTTTCTTATCGAAGTTTGAATTCGTATTCACGGAATTGATGAGTAATCGTTATCACTCCCGTTTTTATTATGTTATTTGTTAAGGCAATAGCCTTTCTTTCTTGAAAATATTATAAATCATGAATTAATTTTAAATATTAATAAAATATATATACAATTCCACATAGTAATACGAAATATATGACAACATATTACAATAATAAAATATATGTGGGTAATGTACAAATAACAAATATAATTTTAATATAGAAAATACATGAATTAATACACGGAGAAAAATAAATATATACTTGATTATAAATTCAAAGTGAAGAACTTGTAATTCAAAATTATAGTACACATAATATTATATAAACTTGCTGACAGGTATTTTAAAAAAATGCTTTAATCATGTTAGAAGAGAAAATTATTTTAATTAAAATTTAAGGAACTCTTCGCAGTGTTTTGTCTGCCTCTGGCAATGATCAAAAAAAAATTTTCTCTTTTAGTGGAAATATAGAGACGAAAAAGAAATATTTCACGCGTGAATAACACTCATGAAAACATTTTTTTCTTTATTTGTACATTTTTCCAAGGGTTTCTATTTTTCTCTGGCGAGACCTTAGAACTTTGATGCAAGAAGCCAAACCACTTTCACCTGATGTTGTAAATGATTTTCTCATGGCTATGATTTTTTTAATTGTGTATATTTTGTTGGTGCTTCACAGAATTGTATTAATTAATTGTAATTAACTTTATTGTTAAAAAAATATTTTTTTAATTTAGAAAAAGATCACAGAAGAGAGAGAAGTGATGTTGACAGGTATGACAATAAATTTTCGTTCGGATAAAATTTCTGAACCAGGGGGAACCCTCTGGCTGTTTGAAGCGCAGCATGCCGGACAAAGCGAAATGAAAAGATAGTTGGCATACTTTGTTTTCTATATGTACATGTATTCATTGTATCATACATGTACATATATATGCGTGATTCACCTTTTTCATTCTGGTCACTTCTTACCTTAGAAACGGATATTTTACATAGAAGCTTTTTGCACGAAAAAGAACAATGGCTAAACGGCAAAGGAATCACTCTTTTCTGTTGCATGCAGAAAGACATTTTCTTGTTGAGAGAACACTTTTCCTTTATATAAAATGAATTTCTCTCTTGAATTTCAATCATATTTTATGGAAAAATCTGAAATAAAACATTTTATTTTTTATTATTTGTTTATTTTTACTTATTTGGTTTATATACCTGTCTTCAGCCTTACATACTTGTCTATACAAGTTTTTGTTTACATCTCGTACATTTTTTCTTACAAATATTTCTTATATATATACATTCCCTAATACTAAGTTTTGCGTCTACAGAACGTCTTGAAATTAGCAGTACTCGCATTTGCCTGGACCACCCGTCCAATGTGTTTTCTCGCCAGTGGAAAGGGTTTTTTTTATTAGGCTCATAATTGGAGGATAAGTGCCTTCTCCTCACTCATCTTTGCGAAAATGTAAGTATTTTGTATTTTTTTGTATTTTTATTTTTTTTTATTTTGTATTTTGTTTTGGTTTCTAGACATGTTGTACTGACTAGGGTTAAGTTTGAATCAAATATATAATTTTTAAACATAATTTTTGTTTAAATCAACACAGAAAATATATTTAAATCAAACATAATTATTCAAACAAATAATATTTTTGAATGAAAGCAGTAGACTCTTTCTATATATTGAGATTAAGCTTACAAACTAATTTCAATAAAACAAAATCACTTAAAATTATTATTCTTTTTGAATTAAGTATAATGTTTTCTCAGTGTATGAGGCAGTTTAAAATGTAGAATATTTATTTAATATTTATAAGGACAATACTCACTTCATGTGAAGCTTTCCATGTGGAAGGATTTCCGAAACATTTCCGGAAGTTACTTCCGGAAAGATTCCGTAAGTGTTTTCCGGAAATTCTTTGAAAGTTCTTCAGAAATACCCATGAAATATTCTAAATAGTGTTACTTAAAAAAATCATAGTTCTTAGAATTTATTTAAATTTAATCTGTCAAACATTTTTTGGAATTTTACGAAATATTTATTTATTTTTTAGTTATCCCATGTAAAAAAGTTCTTGAAAGTAAAGAGTAAACAAATTTTTTTATGATACGAAAGATGTCATTTTTTGTGTAGTAAAAATTAAATTAAAAACATAATTAATAAAATTATAAATCATTAGTCAATGATTAGACTGACGAAAAAATTAAAATAATATTTAAAATACATGTTTTAAATTTTTGTTTCTCAAATAACCTCATTTTGTTATTTTCATCAATTAATTACGAAAAAGTGGAAATAATACATTAAATAAAAACTCACGTGGGTCAGAATTTC
Organism: Leptopilina syphax; assembly: GCA_032872505.1. Taxonomy (NCBI): domain Eukaryota; kingdom Metazoa; phylum Arthropoda; class Insecta; order Hymenoptera; family Figitidae; genus Leptopilina; species Leptopilina syphax. The sequence goes on from CM065469.1 coordinate 18,024,501, forward strand.
ACAAACGGATCACCTAAAACCAAATATTTTTCTTTTTGAACCAAAATATTTTTTTTAACTTTAAATATGATTAAGAAAAATCCCTGAAAATATTAAACCAAAAAAAAATTTTTTTCGTAAAAGTTATTAACAATTGAATTTTTTATTACTGCTAAATTAAAAATCTTTTTTCTCGAGTTCCAGTTGACGGATTTAAAAATTAAAATATGTGTTTTTTCGTCTTGAATTGCACAATTCGTATATATTTTCTTTTTTAAATTTTTTTATTTTTTATCTCACTCTTGTGTCAGTCCCAGACACTCAGAATAGGCTGTCTCCCCTTAACTTCTACATACATATCTCAACATAGTGAGCTGAAATTCGGCACACACGTATTTTCACGTCTAGATTACAGGAAAAATATAGCGAACCCGATTGAAAGTCATGGTTACGAACTTGTACTGAATGAATTAAATTTTTTCAAAAAAAATTACGACAAATGACACTGCCCCCCCTTAATTTCTACATTTTAGGACATAGTGAACTAAAATTCGGTACACATTTGTAGTTTTACTTGTAGATTATGGGAAAAATATAGCGAACCTGATTGGAGATCACATTTGAGAACTAGAAGACAATGAAAAGACAAAAAATGACTCTGTCCCCCATACTTAACTTCTACATATCAGGACATGGAGAGCTGAAAATCCGTTTTGAAAAAAATGAGCATCAAATAGAAAAAAAGTTATTAACCCCTTAATAGCCGGGTGAAAAACACTAAATATGCCCAGAAGGCAAAAAATAAAAAATTATTTAATTTGTCTGAAACTTGTTACTCAAAGTTAACAATTTATAATATTTTTAGAAAAAATAGTGTTTATTTTTTTATTTTTACATTGCAAATGATAGAAATCAATTTAAATTAGTCTAGCATGGCCACAAGATATATAATAATTCATTATACAATTTATTTAAATTGTTGCAAATATTACGTCTCAGAAGAAGACCAGTACAAATATTTTAAAATATTGCCTGATTCATTACCAAAGCCGAAGGAGCAGGCTAAAGAAACTAATGCTTTAGATAAGATAATTTGTCCTTTATTTAATGTTTACAATATACGAGTCTCGTCGAAATTGGCAGGTAACATTCTTCTTCAGGTTTGGATGAAATCCACAGATTTAATTCTCAAAGATGATTTCCCCAGTGATGATTTTAAGAAGTAGGTTTAGAATTGTCGAGAGAATGGAAATTTGCAGTAAAATATCCAAGGCCAACGTTGGCGGAAAGCTGGCAACTCGTAGGGTAATAAAAAAGATCCTATCTTTGATTATTGCTGCCCTGTATATAACGGAATTTCAGATGATTTTAATACTAAACTCGAAAGAGCCCTAAATGCATATATATGTTTTATTTTTGATCTGCGGAAGAGTTAGCATATTACTTAATATAGAGTAAAGGCGGGTTTATTGAATGTCGCGGCCAGAAGACAACTGTTTATTTGAAATTTACTTTATTCAATTTTTAAAAGTAAAACACCATCTTATTTGTATGAGTTTTTTAACTTTAAAAACTTAGAAGACTCATCATATAATAGATTGCGTGAGAGAAAGTCAATTTTAAAAGTACCTGCACATAGAACTAGTAAAATGCAAGCATCGTTCATTGTTAGAAGTGCTAGGTTGTGGAATAAATTATCCATTGAAGTTAGAAATGTACCAACACAATTAATATTAAAGAAGATATTTTTCAAATTGTTATTTAATAATAATAGTAGAATATTCGACGTAATTTATTGGTAATATATTATTTTAATTTTTACTTTTCTTTTCTATAAAAAGTTTTTTTTTGTATGCATAAAGTATTGTTAATTGAGCGATAAATGGATGATTAATTGAGATTTTAGATTATATAACTTTCTACTCAGCCATGAGTAGTATAGCTAGGCCGGTTCTGGGGCAGGTTCTGATCTCGGCTAAGTACCTACGGACAGGGTTCAAGGTTAAACCAATAGATAGCGCTACAAGCGAATTCCAAACCCCCTTGGCGGGAAATTTAAAATTTTATTTTTAAACTTTAAAGTGGGTTAGAAGGGGTACTCTGTCTTATCGACAGGGTGTAGTTCCGGTTGCCACCAATAGATGGCGCCACCAGCGAATTTAAATGCACTTTGCGGAATATTTATATTTTTTGTTTTAAGTGGGTTAAAAGGGATTTTTGGTTTTACCGACAGGGTTCAAGGTTAAATCAATAGATGGCGCCACTTTAATTTTTAAATTTCGCGGATGTTGCTTTCCACTATTTTGTTTTACCGACAGGGTTCAAGGTCAACCTAATAGATGGCGCCACAAAAATTAGTGATAAGATTTATAATTGGTATATATAATTTATAAGACTTTTTGAATTTCGCGGGCATTGCTCTCTACAATATTTTTCTACAAAGTTTAAGGTCAACCTAATAGATGGGTCCACTAAAATTTAATTTTACAAGCGTTGCAAACTACTATCTTGATTTTTAAATTTCCCGGGCATTGCTTATAATTAAAATAAGTTTAGAGTTCTACAATTAAAACTGATGTAATGTTTACTAATGCAATTAAAATTTATTAAATAAACAATAAGCTGTTTAAATTCAAATTGAATTATACCAGATGGGTAATGCATATTTCTAATTTATCAGAAGTCAGCAAGGTAGGGATCTGACAAAAATTATTATTATTATTATTATTATTATTATTATTATTATTATTATTATTATTATTATTATTAAAATTATTATTATTATTTTTTTTTTGCTTAAGGACTTTTGGGAAATCTGCCTACAGATACCTTGGATTCCGCACTCCAAGGTTATGTGGGGTTGGTATGATAAAAAAAACAAAAGGAAATATAAAAAAAAGAAAAATAAATAAATGTTATAATAAGTTTAACAAACTGGCGACCTACTACCAGCCCGACCCACTAAAACCCGTAACCCTTTTTTTAGAGCCCTTTACCCTCCCTCGGAACTGTCATAAGACTTTAGCCTTCGAGGGTGGCGCTCCAACTCTGTCGCTAATGCGACTTTCTGCTTTTCTCTGCGGTTATCCTGCGTTAATAGTTAAAAATTTAAAACTATTTCAATATAAAAGCGGAATTAACAGCACAACAATAATAAAACAAATGTTTAATTAAGTGTAAACAGTCAAAAGATAGAATTGCAAACGGATATATAAAAAAAAAAAAAAAAAAAGAAAAAAAATAAATAAACGCGTATATAATATTAAAAACATAAAACGGAATAAATTAAAATTGTATAAGGACAAATAAATCACAAAATAAATTAATAAAAAACAAACAAAACAAATTAAAAGCTGTTTAAATTACGCTTTTTTGGCGGCCGTCGAGATCTTTCCTCGACATAACCGAGATTATGTAGTTCTCGACTTGCCGCCAATTCTCTTCTGACTGGGTCATCAGCGATACCATGTTCTCCGGTGTAACTTGACTGTTTACACCTTCGAACATGGCCCGCCTCTCCAAGTCCCATTTCTTGCATGAGAAGAGGGTGTGCTCCGCGTTGTCCTCAGGGAACTGGCAATATGCACACACCTCGTCCTCGCGTAATTTAAAGCGACACAGGTACGAGTTAAAACACCCGTGACCTGTGAGCGCCTGAGTCAAATAATAGGAGACTTCTCCATGTTTTCGGTTTATCCAGGTGGTGAGTGTTGGAATCAGACGATAGGTCCATCTACCCTTTTCCTCCCTATCCCATCTGTCCTGCCATGTCTCGATAAGTCTGTTTCTCGCGTATTTGCGGATGTAGTCCTTGCTAGGTCTTTTCTCTTCTGGGTACTCGGGATTATTTCTTCTTTTAAAAAGAAGAAATACTTCCTCCCTTTCCCTTGCCATAAGATCTGCCGGCGGGACACTTGCAAGGACTTGCACAGCGCTCGTCGAGACCGTCTTATACGCAGAAACGATACGGGTAGTAACACATCTCTGCGCAGACAGCATATTATCGCAAATGGTTTTGCTTCTTGTTTTAAGTGAGGGAGCCCACGCTGCTGCTGCGTAAAACAGCTTAGCGTGGGCAACACTAACCACCAGTCTCCTTTTCCTTTCACGTGGTCCGCGAACGTTTGGCATAAGTCGTGCCAAGTCTGACGCACACTTTATCGCCTTATTCAAGGCCGTCGCTATATGGTAATGGAAGTTTAACCTTCCATCGAGCTCCACTCCTAAATACTTAATATGTTTACTCCACTTGACCTCGAATTCATCTATCACGATTCGTGGGAAACTATAACCACGTCTGTCTGTGACGAGCAGAGCTTCGGTTTTTTCCAAGGCCATTTGAAGACCTCTGGCATCCAACCAGCTTTTAACTCGCCGCAGACATTCGTTCACCAATGTCCCAACGGCTTCCTCGTTTTCGGCTGAGCACACTACCAACGCATCGTCCGCAAAGCCGATGATGACCGCGCCTTCAGGTAGACCCATTCGCAGGAAGTTATCATAGGATACATTCCACACGAATGGTCCCACCCTCGAGCCTTGGGGGGCACCACTTTGCATCTCTTCCTTCAGAGTCCAGTTGTCCCCCTCATATATTACCCACCTGTCGCTAAGATAATAATTCATTATCCGCAACAAGTAGGGCGGTATTCTCTTCTCCATCATCGACTGGATGAGATCTTTCCATCGTTCGGAGTTAAACGCGTTACGTATGTCAATAGCCACCAATGCGCAAAAGCCCTTCTTCTTCTTTGGTCCCAATTTGTTTTTTTCCTGCTTTGGCTATGTCCACAACTGCCTGAATGGCCTTAACCGTGGACCTGCCTTTGCGGAAACCAAATTGGTAATCGGATAGACTATTGTCGCCGGTCAAATGGGTTTGCATTCTTTGCAGAACCATGTCCTCCAACAGTTTACCCATCGTATCTAGTAGGCATATAGGCCTATACGACGAAACACTGTCTAGAGGTTTAGCGCCTTTCCTTAAGAAAACTAGCCTTTGTCTTTTCCAGTCACGGAAGAACTCTCCTCTCCCCAAGCAAAGATTGAAGCATCTAAGCAGAATCCGGGGTGAAGTGTCGATTACCAATTTTAGGATCTCGTTACTTATCCCATCGATTTCAGGCGCCTTGCCCGTTTTCAATCTCTTACCTGCATTTCTCAATTCTGTAAGAGTGAAGAGTTCCTCCTCACCGACTTCGCAGGTATTCCAGTCCTTCCTAACCCATAGTTCTGCAGGAGGGAATAAAGCTTTTATAATCCTTCTGACCCAATCGGGATTGTCCAGGCCGGGGGTCTTTTGCCTCGTTCCTAATTTCTTAGTAACGATTTTAAAAGCCAGACCCCATGGATCCTTCTCCACATCATCAATTAGGTCTTTCCAGCAACGGCGTTGTGACGCTCGAATCTTTTTTTAGGCTTTTCTTGGCCTCCTTAAATACTTCCTTTAGCAAAGGATCTTCCTTAGAACGGGTATAATTCCTTCTAGCTTTGAAGAACGCTTTCCTCAAAGGGAGTGCATCCTGGTATCTCTTCACAGAGTTTATCCTCATTATTATTATTATTATTATTTTTTTTTTGCTTAGGGACTTTTGGGAAATCTGCTTACAGATACCTTGGACTCCGAACTCCAAGGTTATGTGGGGTTGGTATGACAAAAACAAAAGGGAATATAAAAAAAAGAAAAATAAATGTATAAAGTAGTAAATTTAATAAACTGGCGACCTACTGCCAGCCCGACCTACTAAAACCCGTAACCCTTCTTCTGGAGCCCTTTACCCTCCCTCGGAACTGTCTGAAGACTTTAGCCTTCGAGGGTGGCGCTCCAACTCTGTCGCTATTGCAACTTTCTGCTTTTCTCTGCTGTTATCCTGCGTTAATAGTTAAAAATTTTGAAACTATTTCAATATAAAAGCGGAATTAACAGCACAACAATAATTAAAAATAACAAATGTGTAATTAAGTGTAAAAAGTCAAAAGATAAAATTATAAACGGATATATAAAAAAAAAGAAAAAATAAACGCGTAAAAAATATTCAAACCATAAAACTGTACAAAGATGAATAAAAAACACAAACAATTAAAAAATGTATAAGGACAAATACATCACAAAATAAATTAATAAAAAACAAACGAACTAAATTAAAAGCTGTTTAAATTACGCTTTTTGGCGGCCGTCGAGATCCTTCCTCGACATAACCGAGATTATGAAGTTCTCGACTTGCCGCCAATTCTCTTTTGACTGGGTCATCAGCGATACCATGTTCTCCGGTGTAACTTGACTGTTTACACCTTCGAACATGGCCCGCCTCTCCAAGTCCCAATTCTTGCATGAGAAGAGGGTGTGCTCCGCGTTGTCCTTAGGGAACTGGCAATATGCACACACCTCGTCCTCGCGTAATTTAAAGCGACACAGGTACGAGTTAAAACACCCGTAACCTGTAAACGCCTGAGTCAAATAATAGGAAACCTAACCGTGTTTCCTATCTATCCAGGTGGCGAGTGCCGGGATAAGGCGATAAGTCCATCGACCTTTCTCCTCACCATTCCATCTTTCTTGCCATCTTTCTATGAGCCTGTGCCTCGCTTCTTTGCGGATCAGGCCCTTGCTTGGTCTTATTTCCTCATCTAAGGAACTGCTTTCTTTATAAAAGAGAAACATTTCTTCCCTTTTCCTCGCCAAAAGATCTGCTGGCGGGACACTTGCAAGGACCTGCACAGCACTCGTAGATACCGTCTTATATGCAGAGATGATACGCGTTGTTATCGATCTCTGCGCAGACAGTACCTTTTCACAGATGGTTACACATCTTTTACTCCTTAGGGATGGGGCCCACGCTGGTGCTGCATAGAGCATTTTAGCGTGGGCGACACTCGCTACCAGTCTTCTTTTTTGTTCACGGGGTCCGCTAACATTTGGCATTAGCCGTGAAAGTTTAGCCGCACACTCGATCGCCTTATTTGACGCCGTAGCCATGTGGTGATGGAAGTTTAACCTTCCATCCAACTCCACACCAAGATATTTAATTTGTTTACTCCACTTGACCTCAAATTCGTCTATTACGATTCGTGGGAGCTCATAACCACCTGTGTCTGTCTGTCTGAGGGCTTCTTTTTTGGAGCCCGTTTCTTTTTGCTTCTAACAACTTTGAAGCCGTCCCCATTGTCCGCTCCGTCTTTCATGACTGTCGCAGCATACGACTTGCTAGGACTATTTGAGGGTGCCTCTTTTGTTTCAACTAGCGACTCAGAACCAAGCTGTGGAGCGTCCTTTCGCTTAATTCTCTTCCCGTCTTGAGTCGACCGTCGCGGACTCGCATCTGGGCTTGAACCTTCCCTGAGGCGTTTATTAACGCCTTTTGCCTTATTAGGGCATGTCGTTGCGCCGTTCAGAGCTGCAGTAGTGCTCTGCGTCTGCTGTGAAGCTCCCTCAGTTGGATATTGCGGCTCTTGGTCTTTGAAAGGCTGGGGGATAAAACGTAAATTCTTACAGATTATATCGAACGCACTTTCCAAAACCGTCACGCCATCCTGGATGTCACGACTGACGTTTTTCTGGCGCTTGAATCCTTGGCGCAAGCTTTTTAAAATTCCCGGAATAGCCAGGAACTGGTCTGACACATTTGTCTCATAGATTATCGGCTGATTATTGTTTTGCCCCCCTCAAAAAAAATCCGTGGGGCCTGCGGCGGTGTTCGAAGAGACACCGTCGGGATTATTGTCCCCTTTCGGGGTTCCTCCTTGGGGTAATTCATTGATATTATGATTCATAATCATATTTTTTTTTGGTTTTAGAATCAGGGTACCACCCTGTTGGTTGTCCTTTAGTGAAAAGACCCGCCACCACGGCAAGGTCTACCGAACATATCCAAGATGCCAGTCGTGTCTGGCAGCGAACCCACTTCTCCCAACTCATTAAAGAAATCAATCATGTCTGGCAGCGGCCCCACTTCTCCCAGCCCATCAAAGAAATCAATGATGTTCGGCAGTGGATCCACTTCTCCCAGTACATCAAAGAAATCAATGACATTTGGCAGTGGATCCGCTTCTCCCAGCACGTCAAAGACATCGATGATGTTCGGTAGTGGACAACCCGGCGGGGATTATTATTATTATTATTATTATTATTATTATTATTATTATTTTTTTTTTTTTTTTTTTTTGCTTAGGGACTTTTGGGAAATCTGCTTACAGATACCTTGGATTCCGCACTCCAAGGTTATGTGGGGTTGGTATCTTAAAACAAAAGAAAATAAAAAAAAATAAATAAATAATATATTAAATTGAGAATACTGGCGACCTACTGCCAGCCCGACCCACTAAAACCCGTAACCCTTCTTTTAGAGCCCTTTACCCTCCCTCGGAACTGTCGTAAGACTTTAGCCTTCGAGGGTGGCGCTCCAACTTTGTCACTAATGCGACTTTCTGCTTTTCTCTGCGGTTATCCTGCGTTAATAGTTAAAAATTTAAAACTATTTCAATATAAAAGCGGAATTAACAGCACAACAATAATAAAACAAATGTTTAATTAAGTGTTTAATTATTATTATTATTATTATTATTATTATTATTATTATTATTATTATTATTATTATTATTATTATTATTATTATTATTATTATTATTATTATTATTATTATTATTATTATTATTATTATTATTATTATTATTATTATTATTATTATTATTATTATTATTATTATTATTATTATTATTATTATTATTATTATTATTATTATTATTATTATTATTATTATTATTTTTTTGCTTAGGGAATTTTGGGAAATCTGTTTACAGATACCTTGGATTCCGCACTCCAAGGTTATGTGGGGTTGGTAAAATAAAAAAAGGGAATTTAAAAAAAAAAGATAAATAAATAAATGTTATAATAAATTTAATAAACTGGCGACCTACTACCAGCCCGACCCACTAAAACCCGTAACCCTTCTTTTGGAGCCCTTTACCCTCCCTTGGAACTGTCGTAAGACTTTAGCCTTCGAGGGAGGCGCTCCAACTCTATCGCTGCTGCGACTTTGTTCTGTGTCTGCGGTTCTCCTGCGTCAATAGTTAAAAAATTTAAAACTATTTCAATATAAAAGCAGAATTAACAGCACAACAACAATAAAAAACAAAAATTTTAAGAAGTTTAAAAAGTCAAAAGATAAAATTATAAACGGATATATAAAAAAAAATAAAAATTAAGGCGTATAAAATATTGAAAACATAAAATTGTACAAAGATGAATAAAAAAAACAAAACAAATTAAAAAAAATGTATAGGGACAAATAAATCACAAAATAAATTAATAAAAAACAAACAAACAAATTAAAAGCTGTTTAAATTACGCTTTTTGGCGGCCGTCGAGATCCTTCCTCGACATAACCGAGATTATGAAGTTCTCGACTTGCCGCCAATTCTCCTCCGACTGGGTCATCAGCGATACCATATTCTCCGGTGTAACTTGACTGTTTACACCTTCGAACATGGCCCGCCTCTCCAAGTCCCATTTTTTGCATGAGAAGAGGGTGTGCTCCGCGTTGTCCTCAGGGAACTGGCAATATGCACACACCTCGTTCTCGCGTAATTTAAAGCGACACAGGTACGAGTTAAAACACCCGTGACCTGTGAGCGCCTGAGTCAAATAATAGGAAACCTGACCGTGTTTCCCATTTATCCAGGTGGCGAGTGCCGGGATAAGGCGATAGGTCCATCGACCTTTTCCCTCACCATCCCATCTTTCCTGCCATCTTTCTATGAGCCTGTGCCTCGCTTCTTTGCGGATCAGGCCCTTGCTTGGTCTTAATTCCTCATCCCAGGAACTGCTTTCTTTAGAAAAGAGAAACATTTCTTCCCTTTCCCTCGCCAAGAGATCTGCTGGCGGGACACTTGCAAGGACCTGCACAGCACTCGTAGATACCGTCTTATATGCAGAGATGATACGCGTTGTTATCGATCTCTGCGCCGACAGTATCTTTTCACAGATGGTAACACATCTTTTACTTTTCAGGGATGGGGCCCACGCTGGTGCTGCATAGAGCATTTTAGCGTGGGCGACACTCGCCACCAGTCTTCTTTTTTGTTCACGGGGTCCGCCAACATTTGGCATTAACCGTGAAAGATTAGCCGCACACTCGATCGCCTTATTCGACGCCGTAGCCATGTGGTGGTGGAAGTTTAACCTTCCATCCAACTCCACACCAAGGTATTTAATTTGTTTACTCCACTTGACCTCGAATCCGTCTATCACGATTCGTGGGAGCTCATAACCACGTCTGTCTGTGACTAGCAGTGCCTCGGTCTTTTCCAGGGCCATTTCAAGACCTCTGGTATCCAGCCAGCTTTTTGCTAGTCGCAGACATTCGTTCACCAATGTCCCAAGAGCCTCCTCACTCTCGGCAGTGCACACGAACAACGCGTCGTCCGCAAAGCCGATGATCATCGCACCATCGGGCAGATCCATTCGCAGAAAATCATCGTAAGATACATTCCATACAAATGGACCCACCCTCGAGCCTTAAGGAGCCCCACGCTGCATCTCTTCCCTGAGAGTGCAGGTGTCTCCCTCATATATAACCCACCTGTCGCTAAGATAATTATCCATTATCCGCAACAAGTAGGGCGGCATGTTTTTCTTTTCCATCGACTCGATGAGATCTTTCCATCTTGCGGAATTAAACGCGTTGCGTATGTCAATTGCTACCAACGCGCAGAAGCTTTTCTTTTTCCCAGGTCCCAATTTGTTTTTTCCTGCTTTGGCTATGTCCACAACTGCCTGGATGGCATCAACTGTGGACTTGCCTTTACGGAAACCAAATTGGTAATCGGATAGACGATTCTCTTCGGTCAAGTGGCCCTGCATTCTCTGGAGAACCATATCCTCTAGAAGTTTACCCATCGTATCTAGCAGGCATATAGGCCTGTACGATGAAACCTTATCTAGAGGTTTTTCACCTTTCCTTAGGAGGACTAACCTCTGTCGCTTCCAGTCGCGGAAGAACTCTCCTCTCTTAAGGCAAAGATTGAAGCATCGAAGCAGAAGCTGGGGTGAAGTGTCGATTACCAACTTTAGGATCTCGTTACTTATCCCATCGATTCCAGGCGCCTTGCCTGTTTTTAATCTTTTGCCTGCTTTTTTCAGTTTACTAAGTGTGAAGAGTTCTTCCTCTTCGACTTTGCAAAAACTCCAGTCCCTTCTAAGGTATGGTTCTGCAGGAGGAAACAAAGAACTTATTATCTTTCTGACCCAATCGGAATTGTCCAGGCCGGGGGTCTTTTGCCTCGTCACTAATTTCTTAGTTACGATTTTAAAAGCCAGACCCCATGGGTCCTTATCGACCTCCTCGATTAGGTCCTTCCAGCTACGGCGTCGCGACTTGCGGATCTCTTTCTTGAGGTCCTTTTTCGCCTCCTTGAAAGCCTCTTTCAGCAAGGGATCTCCCTTAGAACGGGTATATGTCCTTCTTGCTTTGAGGCATTCCTTTCTCAAGGAGGACAGTTTTTCTGACCACCAGTGCAAGAATTTTTTCCTTGGAAAGGCGCCTTTGCGACGTGGCATCGACGCATTGCAAGCGGTGACGATTATATTTCGCACCGCTCGCACCTCTCCATTTAGACTTTTCGGCCTCCTCACCCAACCAGAATCCTCAATTAAGATAGATTCTTTTAGGGACCGGCTGAACTTCTCCTTGTCGAGTTTCTTAATGTTCCACGAGAAGGTTTTGCGACTAGGAGCTTCCTGTCTCTTTCCTCCTCGTGTGTCTCCCATTGAGACTGAGAACTCAATGTACTGGTGGTCACTTGCTGTATATTCCTCAGAGACCCGCCAGTCGCTTATGCGGCTAAATATATTAGACGATGCTATCGTTAGATCTATTATCGATCCGATCGCACCTCGTCTAAACGTCCATGTTTTTCCCCGGTTTACAACTAATAAATCGTTCTTGGAGATCATTTCTTTAATCAGAATTCCTCTCTTGTCGAGCCTCGTCTCACCCCACTCTGGCGACTTTGCATTAAAATCGCCAGTGATGATGACATCCAGCTTGGATTCTATGAGGCTCGATTCTAGGTCTTCTATATTGGCTTCGAAGGTGGTCAGCGGGTCGTTGGGTGAGAAGTAGCAGCTATACATACGTATGTTAGCCACCTCTATCCACACAAACCCGCTGCTTGTCTCCAAGAACTTGTCAACCCGCAATTCTGGGTTGCACAGCTTGATGGCGGCTCTCTTCGCCTTATCCTGATACCAAGGTGCGAGGTCGCTTCCTTGATACTGCTCACTGCAGAACAGGATATCCACCTCATTTTCCCTAGCTGTTTGCATCAGGAGCACCTGTGCATCCTTACTTGTATGCAGGTTGACTTGAAGGAGCTTTAAGGATTTGCCCTTTTAAGTTTCTCCAGTTCCTCCTTGTAAACCGGGCAGGAAATTCTTCCAGGGATATGGTTGACTTCCGTTTTTCCCAAATCTGTACACGTTATGCACTTTGGCTTGTCATTAGTACACTTTTTGGAGAAGTGTCCCGCTTCGCCGCATCTCCGACAGTTTTTTGTTCTGTCGGGGCCCTTGCAAATTCGGGTCACGTGTCCATAGGCTAGGCACTTTTGACATCTTGTCACTTCTAAGTGCGTTCGGATGGATGCATTTATCCAGCCAATACGCACTTTGCCCAGCTTAAGCAGACTCTCGCTGTCCGTTTCATTCAAGCGTACTAGTGCCACTTTCGTACCACCAAAACGTGTCAGAAGTCGGCAAGTCACCTCTAATTCGGGCTTTTGCAACTTCTGCTTTAAGACGGTTAAAACGTCCTCCTCTAAAGTTGTTTCGTCAAGATCCCGAATTTCGAGGGTCTTTTTACTGACAAGAGCCGTAACCTCGGCCTTGTCCAGAAGAACGGAGGTAAGATTCTGAGCGAACTTTGAAGTTTCACCCCCCTTTTTCACAACAACAAGAACCTCTCTTTTAAGAGTTCTCCTAATTTTCACAATCTCTGTTCCAGTTTCCTCTGGCTTTACCGAAGTTGTTGCCAGTTTTATGAGATCATGGTAGGTCTCTGGATTCCGGGCCACAATTTTTATTGCCTCCGTTGTTCTAATTTTGGGGGGGCGCTTCTGAAGTCGCTCCCTCTCCTCCGCTTTCTTCAAGGCCTTTTTCTTACGGGCCTCCCGTTTCCTATTGGAGACGGTATCAAAGTCTTTTTCGTTTTCAGGCTTATTTGCCACAGTTGCCTCCGAATAAGAAGCAACCCTGGCCGAAGCAGCCTTACTCACCTCCGTCTCCATAACAGTAGGGTTTGCCTTGGTCTCCTTGCTCTTAACCCTCTTACCCTTGGGAGTGGTCACAGAAGAATCAGTCTCCGGACCTTCAAACTCTCTAGGGCGCTTCCTTGGGTCGATGGACTTGCTCTCGCTGGATGTGGCGTGCGACATCGATCTAGGAGTTTCAGGATTCGACCTTGGTTTGCTTGGGCTAATGAAGGGCTTAGGTATAAATCGCAGGTTTCTGCAAAGCACCTCGTGCACCTTCTCCATTGCCACCATTCCATCCTTAACATCCTTGCTAATGTTTTTTTGCTTTCTGCAAGCACGCCACATACTATCCAGTATTATTGGGATCAGATCGACCTGTTCTAAAACATTTTGTTCGAATCTGCTAAGTCCCACATCCTCAGAATTTTTTATTTGGCTCCCTCCAAAATCCTTGGAGCCGTCTGCACCGACTACCGGGGCTTGAACCCGATCAGAATCGGTGACGGGATTACCCTCATTTGAGGTACCCGCTTGGAGTAATTTATTTGAATCTTTATCTATTTCATTCATTTTTTTTGGTTTTAGAATCAGGGAACCACCCTGTTGGTTGCCCTTTAGTGAAAAGCCCCGCCACCACGACAAGGTCTACCGAACATATCCATCATGTCTATTATGTCTGGCAGTGGATAAGCATCCACTTCTCCCAGCACGTCAAAGACATCGATGATGTTCGGTAGTGGACAACCATCGGCGGAGATTATTATTATTATTATTATTATTATTATTATTATTATTATTATTATTATTATTATTATTATTATTATTATTATTATTATTATTATTATTATTATTATTATTATTATTATTATTATTATTATTATTATTATTATTATTATTATTATTATTATTATTATTATTATTATTATTATTATTATTATTATTATTATTATTATTATTATTATTATTATTATTATTATTATTATTATTATTATTATTATTATTATTATTATTATTATTATTATTATTATTATTATTATTATTATTATTATTATTATTATTATTATTATTATTATTATTATTATTATTATTATTATTATTATTATTATTATTATTATTATTATTATTATTATTATTATTATTATTATTATTATTATTATTATTTTTTTTTTTTTTTGCTTAGGGACTTTTGGGAAATCTGCCTACAGATACCTTGGATTCCGCACTCTAAGGTTATGTGGGGTTGGTAAAATAAGAAAAAAAAAGGGAATATAAAAAAAAAAGATAAATAAAGAAATGTTATAAGAAATTTAATTAACTGGCGACCTACTACCAGCCCGACCCACTAAAACCCGTAACCCTTCTTTTGGAGCCCTTTACCCTCCCTCGGAACTGTCGTAAGACTTTAGCCTTCGAGGGAGGCGCTCCAACTCTATCGCTGCTGCGACTTTGTTCTGTGTCTGCGGTTCTCCTGCGTCAATAGTTAAAAAATTTAAAACTATTTCAATATAAAAGCGGAATTAACAGCACAACAACAATAAAAAACAAAATTTTTTAAGAAGTTTAAAAAGTCAAAAGATAAAATTACAAACGGATATATAAAAAAAGATAAAATAAACGCGTATAAAATATTGAAAACAAAACTGTACAAACATGAATAAAAAAAAACACACACAATTAAAAAATGTATATGGACAAATAAATCACAAAATAAATTAATAAAAAACAAATATATAATCTTTATTTGTTAAGAATCTACTGATTCATACAAAAGAGTTCTTTACAATGTTTCTTATACTAAAATTTTATATAATAAATTTGAGAAATCTTTAATTGAAGATAAATTCGGATCTATCAAAACATTTATACAGGTATTCTGAATTTCTTCTGCATTAATACTATTACATAAGTACTTTTTTCTTTCATTATCAAAGTTTTGGCATTTTACAAGTAAATGGAAAACAAAATCGACGTTTTCAATATTATAATAGCAAAATTTACAATATTTTTCTGATTTCAATAAACATACCGAAGAATTAACGATTATCCTAGTATTAAATTTATTTATTAATCGTAATTGGGCTATCAGCTTTTTGATTTTAAGTGACACATTATCTATTGTTAAATACTTTGGGATTTTCTGGAGCAACTCCAAGTGCGGAAAAATTATTAGAGAGGAGGATGACCGGGCCCTCCCCAGATCTGCTTGAAAAATTTTCTCTTTATATAATTTAATCAAAGATATTTTTTTTGGCTTCGTGAGGGGTGATTCCCAATCAGCCTCCATTCCAGTTATCTCAAAGAATTTCTCCACTTGGTTTAACCAGCTAAATTTAGTACAATTTTCATTTCCTGAGCTTTGTCTTTTGATACTTATCATTTTAAGAAAACATTTTTTTGGATATCGTTCTTCAGACATATTTTGCATTTTCTCTATATACTTTAGAATAAACTCAAATATCATGGTAGAGATTTGAGTTGCGCCCACCTCTAGTCTTATTGCGTAAGCTGGAGTATTTTTTGGAGTCTGTAACAATTTTTTAAAAAATTCTGTTTGGATTTTTTCTATAGCATCCAGATACCTGGTTCCCCATACTAAAACGCCATACATTACATTACTAATTACTAGGCTTAAAAAAAGTCTCTCAACGGATTTCCAGGAATTTAAGTTCATTCTATTAATCAAGGCTATTGTTGCAGTCACAGCTAATTTGGATTTACTGATAATATTTTCAGCAGCAAGAGCGAATACAGAGGATTGTGAGAAGGGAATGCCCAAATAAGTATAATTTTTTGCAATTTCCACTTTGGAATTGCCGCACATAAAAGGTGGATATTTATCATTTTGAGCATGACCTCCCTTTTTGAAGATAACAATCTTAGTTTTTTCCATATTTATTTCTAATTCGTTAAGTTCGCAGTATTCATGCAGCGCTTTCAGAATTTTATTCATTTCTATGCTCGAGTCAGTTAAAATAGCCAAATCATCTGCATATGCTAATATTATTACCTCTGTTAGGTGATCAAGCGAAATTCCTCTAAATCCTTTTGTTCTTAAAAAATCCTCCAGGTCCGCAATAAACAAAGTAAATAAAAAAGGACTTAGAACATCGCCTTGCATAATCCCTCTCGTGAAGGGAACTGACCCAGACACTCCCCCCGATCCCCTCACCGATATACTGGCTTTGGAGTAAAAATCAATTAAAATTTTTACAAATTTTGATCCACATCCCAACCTGTAAAGCTTGTTCCATAATATTTTATGATTTAAAGAGGGAAAAGCTCCCTTAAAATCTACAAATAAAACAAAAGCTTTGCCTTTATTATATCTTAATCTGTTTTGAATAAGAAAATTCAATGTGAATATGTGGTCAATACAACTTCTCTTTTTTCTGAAGCCAGCCTGCCATTCAGGGATCAGGTGATTGTCCTCTGCCCATTTAGTCAATCTTGTAGAAAGGATTTGAGTGAAGACCTTAGCAACACAGTTTATTAAAGCAATGGGGCGATAATTTGAAGGATCGGAAATATCTCCTTTTTTATAAAGCATTTTGATATGAGTTTGAGACCAAGATTTCGGGATTTTTTCTTTTTCAATTACTTTATTAAATATCGAATTTAAATATAATATTAAATTGCCTGGAAGATTTTTTAAAAATTCATAGCTTATCCCATCCGGGCCTGGAGCTTTTCCATATTTACACTTATTTAAGCTTTTCAAGGTTTCTTCTAAAGAGATACTAGAATCGAGATAAGTATTGACATCTAATGGGAGAGGTAGGGAATAGGCATTCGGATTTCTATTAGTATATATTGTTTTCAAAAAATTTTCCCAAGTGTCAAGATCTATATAATCTTTTGATTTACTTTGTTTAAACCTATATTTATTTATAATTCCCCAGAAATGTTTCGAGTCTTTAGATTTCGCAATTTCAACCAACAGAGATTCTTTATATCCATCTTTTTTATTTTTTAACAACTTAGAATATTCTTTTTTCTTTTCCAAATAAGCAAGAGTGCTTTCAGGGGTAAATTTTTTCTGTTTACATTTTTTAAGAAAAAGTTTAAGCTCAACTTTACATTTTTTACAATCTGAATCAAACCAGCATTTTGATAAGTTAGCTCTTTTACTTGACGTTAAACACATACTCATTTGTTTAGCTGTATCCTTGATAGATTTCAACAATTTATCTGAAAGTTCATCTATTGTCAAATTTGAAATATTATTTTCATTGATTATTGGGTATGGAATAATTTCTTTATATTCTTTAATTTTATCTTCAATCCATTAATAATAAAAAGTTTTCTTTCCCGTTTCAATATTTAGATAATGTTCATCGATCAAGGTTGCCGCTATAGGGAAATGGTCAGATCCTGTTGGGAAATTCAGGATTTCTAGATCTTCTACAATTTGTGTCCCTAAACTGTTTACCCAAACAAAATCAATTATTGAGGACCCAATCTTACTCATGTACGTAGCTTGAGCGGGGTTATCTTTTTTTGTTCGTCCATTAACAACAATAAAACCATTTTTTTCAAAATATTCTACCAATAGATTTCCCCTTTTATTTACTTCGTTAAACAAACTAGTTCTGAAATTACACAAATTTGTAGATTGTAAAAGAAAGTCCTCCTCTAACTGATTCAAATCACCTATTTTGGCGTTAAAATCCCCTCCTATAATTATCGGGCTATTAGGGAATCGAATAGAGCATTGATAAATTGATTTATCTAAATTAAATAAAAAGTTTTCAAAATTTGAATTGGGGTTGGTATATACGTTGCCTATTATTACATTCTTATTATTGACATTCATAATCACGAAAATGAAATCTTCTGTTACATATAGTTTCTCTACCTTATATTCGTTTGCGTAGTAAATAAGCAGCCCTCCTCTTGCTCTTCCCTTCTTGTGTTCCCTTGTAGCTAGACTGAGTATGTGTTGATGACTCATGTTGTGAAGAAAGTTGAGGTTTTGATTTGTTTTATCAATCCATGTCTCACTTAAACAGATAATGTCATTGCTGGTGATGTGTTCTTCGATGTCCTTGAGGTTACCGATTCCTCTGACGTTCCAAAATATTATTCTGGTCTTCTTATCTTCTGGTTTAACTTGTCTGCATGTCTTGAAATGTATTTGCGTTTGTTTTCAGGCTCTCCTTTGGAGTAAAAAAAGATTTTAGAGTGATTTCCTTTTGTGTTCGTTGGATTTTTCTAGCTGCCATCCTTGTCTTCGAATTAAGGCCTCTTTTTTTGCTCGCTGTTGATGCTGCTGAAGTGTTTGAGTCTCCTCCATCCGAATAGTATGCTTCCGATGATTCATCCTTTTTTATCAATTTTTGTATGGAAATAATGTCGTGTAATTTGCCGTCTATCATTAATCGGGATCCTTTAATAACCGAAGTTGTTCCTTGTAAAGATAATCTAGACTGATAATCTTTTAATTTTCTACGAGTTTCCCTTTGTTCAAAAGTGAAATCACTGGAGAAATTAATTTTTTGAGCTTGCAAATTACTTGCTTTTGAGAAAAAAATACTTTTGTACCTTATGTTGGAGAAAGCCACTAGGACCGGTCTTGTTCCAATATTTTTTCCTAGTCTGAACACCTTTTCGACGCCTTCATCAGGAATGTCCATACCTGCTTCGATGAAAATTTTCTTAATTTTATCAAACAAATCAGTTTCCCTTGTTGTCGAGTCTTGGATGTTATACAAAATTACATTCCTCTCTTTACTCTTAATTTCCATGGCTTTCAATTTTTCTTCAAGAGAGGATACTTTATTTTCCAAAAGGTTATTTTTCTTTTCCAGAGACGAACATTTTACTCTACAATTTTTTAGTTCAGCAAGGATATTTTCATCAGCCTCTTTCAAAACTTTAATATCTTCCATCATAGTGGAAATTTTTGTCTTGGTAAACTTGACATCCTCTTGAACCGCTAGAAGCAAAGTTTTTTGTTCATCATTCGTTGCCATTATCACTTAATGATAAACAAAAAGGAAGCAAAAAAAAAAAAAAACAGATTTTTTATAAACACTTCACTATATTTTTCTTTTGTTTATAATTTTCTTTTGTATCACTTCAAAATCCTTTGAAACATGGCCCGCCTCTCCAAGTCCCATTTCTTGCATGAGAAGAGGGTGTGCTCCGCGTTGTCCTCAGGGAACTGGCAATATGCACACACCTCGTCCTCGCGTAATTTAAAGCGACACAGGTACGAGTTAAAACACCCGTGACCTGTGAGCGCCTGAGTCAAATAATAGGAGACTTCTCCATGTTTTCGGTTTATCCAGGTGGTGAGTGTTGGAATCAGACGATAGGTCCATCTACCCTTTTCCTCCCTATCCCATCTGTCCTGCCATGTCTCGATAAGTCTGTTTCTCGCGTATTTGCGGATGTAGTCCTTGCTAGGTCTTTTCTCTTCTGGGTACTCGGGATTATTTCTTCTTTTAAAAAGAAGAAATACTTCCTCCCTTTCCCTTGCCATAAGATCTGCCGGCGGGACACTTGCAAGGACTTGCACAGCGCTCGTCGAGACCGTCTTATACGCAGAAACGATACGGGTAGTAACACATCTCTGCGCAGACAGCATATTATCGCAAATGGTTTTGCTTCTTGTTTTAAGTGAGGGAGCCCACGCTGCTGCTGCGTAAAACAGCTTAGCGTGGGCAACACTAACCACCAGTCTCCTTTTCCTTTCACGTGGTCCGCGAACGTTTGGCATAAGTCGTGCCAAGTCTGACGCACACTTTATCGCCTTATTCAAGGCCGTCGCTATATGGTAATGGAAGTTTAACCTTCCATCGAGCTCCACTCCTAAATACTTAATATGTTTACTCCACTTGACCTCGAATTCATCTATCACGATTCGTGGGAAACTATAACCACGTCTGTCTGTGACGAGCAGAGCTTCGGTTTTTTCCAAGGCCATTTGAAGACCTCTGGCATCCAACCAGCTTTTAACTCGCCGCAGACATTCGTTCACCAATGTCCCAAGGGCTTCCTCGCTTTCGGCTGAGCACACGACCAACGCATCGTCCGCAAAGCCGATGATGACCGCGCCTTCAGGTAGACCCATTCGCAGGAAGTTATCATAGGATACATTCCACACGAATGGTCCCACCCTCGAGCCTTGGGGGGCACCACTTTGCATCTCTTCCTTCAGAGTCCAGTTGTCCCCCTCATAGATTACCCACCTGTCGCTAAGATAATCATTCATTATCCGCAACAAGTAGGGCGGTATTCTCTTCTCCATCATCGACTGGATGAGATCTTTCCATCGTGCGGAGTTAAACGCGTTACGTATGTCAATAGCCACCAATGCGCAGAAGCCCTTCTTCTTCTTTGGTCCCAATTTGTTTTTTCCCGCTTTGGCTATGTCCACAACTGCCTGAATGGCATCAACCGTGGACCTGCCTTTGCGGAAACCAAATTGGTAATCGGATAGACTATTCTCTCCGGTCAAATGGGTTTGCATTCTCTGCAGAACCATATCCTCTAGAAGTTTACCCATCGTATCTAACAGGCAAATAGGCCTGTACGACGAGACTTTATCCAGAGGTTTTTCGCCTTTTCTTAGGAGGACTAGCCTCTGCCGCTTCCAGTCGCGGAAGAACTCTCCTTTCTCAAGGCAAAGATTGAAACATCGGAGCAGAATCTGGGGTGAAGTGTCGAAAACCAATTTTAGGATCTCGTTACTTATCCCATCGATTCCAGGCGCCTTGCCTGTTTTCAATCTTCTACCTGCATTTCTCAATTCTGTAAGAGTGAAGAGTTCCTCCTCACCGACTTCGCAGGTACTCCAGTCCTTCCTAACCCACGGTTCTGCAGGAGGAAATAGAGCTTTTATAATCCTTCTGACCCAATCGGGATTGTCCAGGCCGGGGGTCTTTTGCCTCGTTCCTAATTTCTTAGTAACGATTTTAAAAGCCAGACCCCATGGGTCCTTCTCGACATCATCAATTAGGTCTTTCCAGCAACGGCGTTGTGACGCTTGAATCTCTTTTTTCAGGCTTTTCTTGGCCTCCTTAAATACTTCCTTTAGCAAAGGATCTCCCTTAGAACGGGTATAATTCCTTCTAGCTTTGAAGCACGCTTTCCGCAAGGAGGCCAGAGCATCCGACCACCAGTGCACCGAGCTTTTTCGTGAAGCGGTACACCTGCGACGCGGCATAGATGCATCGCAGGCAGCGGTGATGGTTTTCCTCACCGCTCGTACCTCTGCATCCAGGGTATTTGGCCTCTGCACCCAACCCAATTCCTCAATGAGGCGGGATTCTTCCAGGGATCGGACAAATTTCTCCTTATCGATTTTCTTCACATTCCAGGAGAGGCGTTTTCGACACGGTGCTTCCTGTCTTCCACCATTTCCTGTGTCTCCCACTGAGACTGAAAACTCTATGTACTGGTGGTCACTTGCGGTATACTCCTCAGAGACTCGCCATTCGTTAATGCGTCTGAATAGAGGAGATGATGCAATCGTAAGATCAATGATCGATCCAATTGCACCCCTCCTAAACGTCCATGTCCTTCCCCGGTTCACAATCGTTAAATTGCTCCTGGAGATCATTTCTCCGATCACTCTGCCTCTTTTATCGAGCCTTGACTCGCCCCACTCCGGCGACTTAGCATTTTAATCCCCGGTGACGAGTACATCCAGCTTGGATTCTCTAAGGCTCGACTCGAGTTCCTGAATGTCATCTTCGAAGTCCGTCAGTGCATCGTTTGGCGAGAAGTAGCAGCTGTACATACGTATGCCCGCAGCCTCTACCCAAACGAATCCACTGCTCGTCTCCAGATACCTTGCAACCCGCAGCTCAGGATTGCACTCAGGATTTGGCATTAGCCGTGAAAGATTAGCCGCACACTCGATCGCCTTATTTGACGCCGTAGCCATGTGGTGGTGGAAGTTTAATTTCCCATCTAACTCCACACCAAGATATTTAATTTGCTTACTCCACTTGACCTCGAATCCGTCTATCACGATTCGTGGGAGCTCATAACCACGTCTGTCTGTGACCAGCAGTGCCTCGGTCTTTTCCAGGGCCATTTCAAGACCTCTGGTATCCAGCCAGCTTTTAGCTAGTCGCAGACATTCGTTCACCAATGTCCCAAGAGCCTCCTCACTTTCGGCAGTGCAAACGAATAACGCGTCGTCCGCAAAGCCGATGATCACTGCACCTTCGGGCAGATCCATTTGCAGAAAATCATCGTAAGATACATTCCATACAAATGGACCCACCCTCGAGCCTTGAGGAGCCCCACGCTGCATCTCTTCCTTGAGAGTGCAGGTGTCTCCCTCATATATAACCCACCTGTCGCTAAGATAATTATCCATTATCCGCAACAAGTAGGGCGGCATGTTTTTCTTTTCCATCGACTCGATGAGATCTTTCCATCTTGCGGAATTAAACGCGTTGCGTATGTCAATTGCTACCAACGCGCAGAAGCTCTTCTTATTATTATTATTATTATTATTATTATTATTATTATTATTATTATTATTATTATTATTATTATTATTATTATTATTATTATTATTATTATTATTATTATTATTATCATCATTATTATTATTATTATTATTATTATTATTATTATTATTATTATTATTATTATTATTATTATTATTATTATTATTATTATTATTATTATTATTATTATTATTATTATTATTATTATTATTATTATTATTATTATTATTATTATTATTATTTTTTTTTTTTTTTTTTTTTTTTTTTTTTTTGCTTAGGGACTTTTGGGAAATCTGCTTACAGATACCTTGGATTCCGCACTCCAAGGTTATGTGGGGTTGGTATGAAAATTAAAAAAAAGAAAAATAAATGTAAATTTAATAAACTGGCGACTTACTGCCAGCCCGACCCACTAAAACCCGTAACCCTTCCTCTGGAGCCCTTTACCCTCCCTCGGAACTGTCGTTAGACTCTAGCCTTCGAGGGTGGTGCTCCAACTCTGTCGCTATTGCGACTTTCTGCTTTTCTCTGCGGTTATCCTGCGTTAATAGTTAAAAATTTTGAAACTATTTCAATATAAAAGCGGAATTAACAGCACAACAACAATAAAAAACAAAATTTTTTAAGAAGTTTAAAAAGTCAAAAGATAAAATTACAAACGGATATATAAAAAAAGAAAAAATAAACGCGTATAAAATATTGAAAACAAAACTGTACAAACATGAATAAAAAAAAACACACACAATTAAAAAATGTATATGGACAAATAAATCACAAAATAAATTAATAAAAAACAAATAAACAAATTAAAAGCTGTTTAAATTACGCTTTTTGGCGGCCGTCGAGATCCTTCCTCGACATAACCGAGATTATGAAGTTCTCGACTTTCCGCCAATTATCTGCTGACTGGGTCATCAGCGATACCATGTTCTCCGGTGTAACTTGACTGTTTACACCTTCGAACATGGCCCGCCTCTCCAAGTCCCATTTCTTGCATGAGAAGAGGGTGTGCTCCGCGTTGTCCTCAGGGAACTGGCAATATGCACACACCTCGTCCTCGCGTAATTTAAAGCGACACAGGTACGAGTTAAAACACCCGTGACCTGTGAGCGCCTGAGTCAAATAATAGGAGACTTCTCCATGTTTTCGGTTTATCCAGGTGGTGAGTGTTGGAATCAGACGATAGGTCCATCTACCCTTTTCCTCCCTATCCCATCTGTCCTGCCATGTCTCGATAAGTCTGTTTCTCGCGTATTTGCGGATGTAGTCCTTGCTAGGTCTTTTCTCTTCTGGGTACTCGGGATTATTTCTTCTTTTAAAAAGAAGAAATACTTCCTCCCTTTCCCTTGCCATAAGATCTGCCGGCGGGACACTTGCAAGGACTTGCACAGCGCTCGTCGAGACCGTCTTATACGCAGAAACGATACGGGTAGTAACACATCTCTGCGCAGACAGCATATTATCGCAAATGGTTTTGCTTCTTGTTTTAAGTGAGGGAGCCCACGCTGCTGCTGCGTAAAACAGCTTAGCGTGGGCAACACTAACCACCAGTCTCCTTTTCCTTTCACGTGGTCCGCGAACGTTTGGCATAAGTCGTGCCAAGTCTGACGCACACTTTATCGCCTTATTCAAGGCCGTCGCTATATGGTAATGGAAGTTTAACCTTCCATCGAGCTCCACTCCTAAATACTTAATATGTTTACTCCACTTGACCTCGAATTCATCTATCACGATTCGTGGGAAACTATAACCACGTCTGTCTGTGACGAGCAGAGCTTCGGTTTTTTCCAAGGCCATTTGAAGACCTCTGGCATCCAACCAGCTTTTAACTCGCCGCAGACATTCGTTCACCAATGTCCCAAGGGCTTCCTCGCTTTCGGCTGAGCACACGACCAACGCATCGTCCGCAAAGCCGATGATGACCGCGCCTTCAGGTAGACCCATTCGCAGGAAGTTATCATAGGATACATTCCACACGAATGGTCCCACCCTCGAGCCTTGGGGGGCACCACTTTGCATCTCTTCCTTCAGAGTCCAGTTGTCCCCCTCATAGATTACCCACCTGTCGCTAAGATAATCATTCATTATCCGCAACAAGTAGGGCGGTATTCTCTTCTCCATCATCGACTGGATGAGATCTTTCCATCGTGCGGAGTTAAACGCGTTACGTATGTCAATAGCCACCAATGCGCAGAAGCCCTTCTTCTTCTTTGGTCCCAATTTGTTTTTTCCCGCTTTGGCTATGTCCACAACTGCCTGAATGGCATCAACCGTGGACCTGCCTTTGCGGAAACCAAATTGGTAATCGGATAGACTATTCTCTCCGGTCAAATGGGTTTGCATTCTCTGCAGAACCATATCCTCTAGAAGTTTACCCATCGTATCTAACAGGCAAATAGGCCTGTACGACGAGACTTTATCCAGAGGTTTTTCGCCTTTTCTTAGGAGGACTAGCCTCTGCCGCTTCCAGTCGCGGAAGAACTCTCCTTTCTCAAGGCAAAGATTGAAACATCGGAGCAGAATCTGGGGTGAAGTGTCGAAAACCAATTTTAGGATCTCGTTACTTATCCCATCGATTCCAGGCGCCTTGCCTGTTTTCAATCTTCTACCTGCATTTCTCAATTCTGTAAGAGTGAAGAGTTCCTCCTCACCGACTTCGCAGGTACTCCAGTCCTTCCTAACCCACGGTTCTGCAGGAGGAAATAGAGCTTTTATAATCCTTCTGACCCAATCGGGATTGTCCAGGCCGGGGGTCTTTTGCCTCGTTCCTAATTTCTTAGTAACGATTTTAAAAGCCAGACCCCATGGGTCCTTCTCGACATCATCAATTAGGTCTTTCCAGCAACGGCGTTGTGACGCTTGAATCTCTTTTTTCAGGCTTTTCTTGGCCTCCTTAAATACTTCCTTTAGCAAAGGATCTCCCTTAGAACGGGTATAATTCCTTCTAGCTTTGAAGCACGCTTTCCGCAAGGAGGCCAGAGCATCCGACCACCAGTGCACCGAGCTTTTTCGTGAAGCGGTACACCTGCGACGCGGCATAGATGCATCGCAGGCAGCGGTGATGGTTTTCCTCACCGCTCGTACCTCTGCATCCAGGGTATTTGGCCTCTGCACCCAACCCAATTCCTCAATGAGGCGGGATTCTTCCAGGGATCGGACAAATTTCTCCTTATCGATTTTCTTCACATTCCAGGAGAGGCGTTTTCGACACGGTGCTTCCTGTCTTCCACCATTTCCTGTGTCTCCCACTGAGACTGAAAACTCTATGTACTGGTGGTCACTTGCGGTATACTCCTCAGAGACTCGCCATTCGTTAATGCGTCTGAATAGAGGAGATGATGCAATCGTAAGATCAATGATCGATCCAATTGCACCCCTCCTAAACGTCCATGTCCTTCCCCGGTTCACAATCGTTAAATTGCTCCTGGAGATCATTTCTCCGATCACTCTGCCTCTTTTATCGAGCCTTGACTCGCCCCACTCCGGCGACTTAGCATTTTAATCCCCGGTGACGAGTACATCCAGCTTGGATTCTCTAAGGCTCGACTCGAGTTCCTGAATGTCATCTTCGAAGTCCGTCAGTGCATCGTTTGGCGAGAAGTAGCAGCTGTACATACGTATGCCCGCAGCCTCTACCCAAACGAATCCACTGCTCGTCTCCAGATACCTTGCAACCCGCAGCTCAGGATTGCACACTTGAACAGCGGCCCTACCTGATTTATCCTGGTACCAGGGAGCGAGATCGTTTTTCCTGTGTTGCTCGCTGCAGAACAGGATGTCGATCCCTTTTTCCTTGACCGTCTGCATCAGGAGGGCCTGCGCCGTCCTGCAGGTGTGCAGGTTGACCTGCAGAAACTTTAAGGGTTTGCCTTTTTATGCCTCTGCAGCAATTCCCTGTAAACCGGACAAGAGCTTTTCCCGGATATATGGACAATATCTGTCTTTCCTAAATCTGTGCATGTTAAACACTTAGGTTGTTCGACGGAACAGTTCTTTGCCATGTGACCCTCACCGCCGCATCTCCGACAGTTTTTAGTTCTGTCGGGGCCTTTGCATGATCGGGTCATTATTATTATTATTATTATTATTATTATTATTATTATTATTATTATTATTATTATTATTATTATTATTATTATTATTATTATTATTATTATTATTATTATTATTATTATTATTATTATTATTATTATTATTATTATTATTATTATTATTATAGTAGGACGGTTGATAATTATAATACATTTCATATAGTATGGAAAATTTGTTTTGAGTAAAATTTAAATTTCCATAAGGATAGTACTGTGAGTTTAAGAAAAGTTTAACATTGAGAAGATTACAGGTATCAAATAAATTTGCATACCTTTCTTGATACCTTTCTTGATATCCCATGATCTAAAACTCATTGTTATAAGTGAGTCTTTTTCAATGAATTTCAATAATTCAATTTTTTGTCGATCATTTATTATTAAATATGGAATTAACCATTCATTTTATTAATTATAATTCTAAATTCTTCACGCTCAGCTGCACCAATGTTTACTTTAGCATTTAGATCAGTAAGAGATCTTGTTAAAATAAGTTCATGTTTTGCATTTACAACAATCTTTCGATAGTCTTCAGCAAAACCAATAATCATACTTAGTGGAATATTTACATCCAAATATCCAGCATCATTTGTCACTCTACTATCATTATCATAAGGTGGATAACCAGCATTTTCAGAGTAAATCATTTGATTAGGTGTTTGAGAAATTGTATTAAGTAAATTTTTGGAAATTCTTCCGGATATACTTTAAGTCTATGTATCATTGGGAAAACTGTGCTCTTCATGAAAAACTGTTGTTTTCAATTTTACAGCTACCTGTGAACCCTATCATAAAAATAGTTGAAACTTTCTAATTTTTTTTACAAACTTTAAATATGTTGGGGTGAGTGGGTGGTGGGTGGGGGTAAATTTTTTGAAATTTTTCATAAGTGGGCTCAAAATGTCGATAACTTTTTAGAAAACTAAAATTTGCGCAAACGAGCATACTATTGTATTTGAAGTCGCTGATTACGAATCCAATATCAGATTTTGAAAATTCAAAATGGCGGATCCAATATGGCGGACATGAAAATTAAAAATCGACTGAATTCACTTGAAACTTGTTACTCAGGGGTTTTCGGGGTCGCTGATTACGAATCCGATATCAGATCGAAAAAAAATCAAAATAGTGGTTCCAATATGGCGGACGAAATATTCTAAAATTCATCGGATTCACTTAAAACTTTTTACTCGGGGGTTTTTGGTTTTTTTGGTTTTTCTGAAATCGGTTTCAGATTTTGAAAATTCAAAATAGCGGATTTAATATGGCGAATGAAATTTTCTAAAATTTATCTGATTCATTTGAAACTCGTTACTAGAGGGTTTTTGCTGATTACGAAAAACTTTTGAAACGATAATAAATACAAAATTTTTCCCCGCGGTCGGATTTTACACTGTAACATGGCGTTACAAATTCTCCCGCGTCTGCTGCGAATCGGGCGATTGAACCCGGAAACGGCCGAAGGGCCTCGAGGGTGTCAATCGCCAAATTCGCGGACAGACGCGACACTTGTTGTTTCATCGTTGTGCGATTAGTTTCCCTCTCTCGCTGTGAAACCTGAACTCGTGGAACTGTGAGAATTATAATTGTGTCCATTGGAGTTATTGAATCATCCTCTCATTAGGATCATCAACTGTAAGTTTAGTTAATAAATAAGATTACTTTTATAAACTGATTTTCCTTTGTTTATTCCCTCTCACCCCTTTCCTTCGTCACCATTCGGGCTAAACAATTATAAATTGGCGCCCAACGAAAAAACCCATCTTTCCATTCCTTTTTCTGAAAGAAAATCCTTCAGAAATACCTTTTTTCAACATCTTTGTTTTGTTGAAAATTCCCAAAGTAATTTTTTCATAATTTTGTTTATGGAAAACCCCAGAAAATTCATTTATTTTTTCATCATTTTTTAATTGTTGAAAATTCCACCTGTCACCTCATGGTCGCCTAACCTCGAAATCGAATCTTTTCTTTTCCTGTTTCCCATATTTATTTGAACATATTTATATTTTGTGCATGAAAATTATTGAATATTATTGATTTTTAAACATTCTTGTATTGTATATTTTGGACAAATGTGACAAATTTTCTTTGTGACGGACGCAGACAATGACAAATTTCTGTGAAAAAGTGCGCGAATAAACCGGTAAAAATTAATCGTGAAAAATTCTTGAAAATCGTGACTAAATTCGTAAAAATTAGCGAAAATTAGTGAAAATTATAAAAAAGAACAGAAAATAAAGTCGAGAATTAAAAAGAAAAAGTGAATTTATCGATTAATTTTGGAGAAATTTAGTCATAGAAAGACGCCGGTAGCATTTGTTTTGATTGTCAAGGACGCGTACAGTGTATCGTAAGGTAGTAACGAAAAACGTAAACACTACAAATTCGCGAATTAATCGAGAAATAATTCTGTCAAAATTTAGAAATAAAATTCGTATACACGGTGTCAAATAAAAAGTAACGAAAAGTAAAGAAAATATAATTACGGAAAATCGATACTTATACCGGGTGTCTCAAAAGTTTAAACTCAGACTAAAAACTTAGAAAATTTTTGACACGGTAACCGACTTATACCGGGTGTTACTTTTCATACAGTGTTGCGATAAAGTATAGATTCGATTGTAAAATATCGTGAAAAGTTAATAACAATTAATAAACAATTTAATGCTAAATAACAAATTAACATTAATTGTTGATAAAAAGTAAAAATTCTTTTTATTGTTTTTCGATATTAAACAGTTAGGAAGACAGTAAAACTTTTTACAACGTATACCGGGTGTGTTAAAAATATCAATTTAAACTTTTTAGTATTTTTCGGAAAAAGAACGTGTAATTAATTTTTTTTAGGCACAAAACAAACAAATACGGTAAATCTCGAGAAAATTAAGGAAAATTAGTTCGAACATTTGTGATTTAGCAATAGAAACTTTTTCTCACATAGAGTTCATGACGTTGAACAAAAATTAGCGGAAAATTTTTTCTTTTTGTTGCGCAAGTTGAAATTTGTAGAATAAATTAAATAACGATTTAAATTTAATTCTAATTTTTCAAAATTAAATCACAAATGCATTCGAGACGTGTTTTACGATCGGATACGAGAAAAATTCGAGAAAATAAGGAAACAAAAAATATGTCGGGAAGCGAAACGGAAACAGCGAGCGAAACAGAATCCCCCCACCAAAATCTTGCACAAAAAAAGTCGCAAATTTTGGAAGCCACTATAGAAAAGCAGAATGCAATGATTCGTACACTCATTGACATGATGCCCCCAGAAAGATTGCAATTTTTGAATTCCAATCAATCCTTGCCCCTCCCTAACGAAGCGAGACAAGTCACAGCGAACGCATCTCTGCCATTGCCCGGACAGAGAGAACAAGTGAAGCCCCCCAAACCAAATTCAATACTACAACAATACTTAAGAACGCTTAAGAAAACGGTTGTAGATGTTGAAAAAGAATCGGAAAATGTCACAGAAAATTTATTAGGAAAATTATCAGAAAATGTGACGGAAAATTTTCCAGGAAAATCAAAAGACGGAACTTTTGATATTAATTCGTTTTTAGGTACAAATAATCAAATCATAAAAAGTAGGAACGAATTAACAGCATACGATGAAATGCTGAAAAATGAAAGGGAAAAATTGCGCGAAAGAGAAAAACAATTAGAACGCGAACATAGGAAAATTGTGCAAGAAAAATACAAACCCTCAGCACATAGTTCGGTAAATAAAAATAATCAAAACAACAGCGATTCAGAAGATAGTTTTCGAGCAAAAGTAGATAATTATTTCGACTTAGATAAACGCGAAATCAGGGAAAAAAGACAGAATGTCCAATTTAAGAGTAAAAATCAGGAATTTAACTATGAATGGCCGAACGATAGTGAAATAGAAATCGAGTACGATCCCAAAAAGTTAGGAACTATTTCGAAAAGTAAAAATATTCATTTTCATCGGGAATTAAAGGAAAAATCAACCGAGTTAAATCAATTCAAAAATGAAATATCGATACGCGATAAGGAATTAGATCAACTTAGATTAGAATTAGATCAAATGAAGATTGCGATGGAAAATATAACGAAAAATAAAAATCCAAATCTCGAAGAAAATTTTGCGGAAAGTACGGAAATTGAAAATCCAAATGCCCAAGTCGACAACAATCGACATTTTGGAAATTTCAATAATCATTTTCCTTTTGGCATGTTACAAACACCCTTTCAAATCATGTCAAATTGGCCAGTTAAATTTCGAAATAACAAAACGGACAACCCAGTACAATTTTTAGAAGAATTGTACAGATTTATGCGAGGATACGAAATTCCAGAAAGTCGTGTATTAGAAAACATAGACGCAGTATTAGCAGACGAAGCCCTGGAATGGTGTAGGACGGTTAGAAACAATTGGTTTTCTTTACAAGATTTTCGTGAAGAATTCGAAAGAACATTTTTAGACGAAAAGTTCTACGAAGAAATCAACACGAAAATCAAATATTGCAATCAGAAAGAGGGCGAAGAAATTCAAACCTTTTTGATTGGAATAAGAAAATTATTCGGAAAATTAAACCCGCGAAAAGGTTTACACTGGGAATTACGTCGTGCATATGAAAATTTGCGTCTCGAGTACAAGATGTACATCCAAAGAAACGATTTTAAAACGTTTGAGGAACTAGAAAGTTTAGGTAAAGAATTTGAAATTGAAAGAAATAAGTCTAAAATTCGCGGACAATATTTAAAAATCACAACGGATAAAAACTCGTCTAATGATAAATCAAAGCAAACTACGAATCAGGGAAATAACGGAAATTCTAGAAAATTTGGTGGAAACTCGCGACTTCAACCAAATTCCTTTGGAAATTACCCTCAAAGAAATCAACCGAAAATTACTTTTCCACCTGACGCAACTACAAACGGTAGTAACGATCAGAAAATGCTAGAAGGTCCTTCGGGTGACAATAATAATTCGAAAAATAGCCTTCAAGTGGCAGTACCAAACCGTTCTTCTGCAGGGAATGGTAATACTTCCAAGACGAATCAAAACGAGAAAAGTCATCCGAAAAAATGCTACGGTTGCGGAAAAATAGGTCACATTCGTAGAGATTGTAGATCGGAAAATCAGGGAAACGAGTAGAGGGGGTACTGAAAAATCCAGTATCCCCAAAAAATATTGAATTACCAGAAAGTTGCGAAACATTGGTGAAAGATTTACGATTTTTCACTAACATTAAATACCAGGACACAATTTTCGAAACGTTAATCGACACAGGCGCTACGAGTTCATTTTTTGGTCACAAAAATTGGGTATATTTACAATTATACGGTGTGAAATTAGAACCAGTGAAAAATAAACTCGTAACAGCAGCCAACGGTGAAAGTTTACAAATTATAGGAAAAGTTACGATTCCGGTAGAAATCGGTAATATAACAAAAAATTTGACTTTCAGAATTGTACCAGGTTTAAGACAATATGCAATTTTAGGAATAGATATGCTACGCGAAATAGGAATGAAATTAGATTTCGAATCTGACACTTGGTCAATGAAAGATTTGCCTAACGTTCGTTATAAAATCGGAGATAGGGAAAATAAAAAAATCGAAAAGATGGTCGAAGCTGTTTTGACAAAACAAGAAGTGGGATCACAAACAGGTTGGTCCAGTTCACAAAGAGAAAATAGGAAAAATTTCGCGCAAAAATCCCAGGAAAATAGGTCAAAATCGGGAAAAAATTTTGAACCAATTCTCGAGAATAAAAAAGAGAATTCAGGAAAATTCGAGAAAAAATTCGAATTAGGAAAACCAAAAAGTAGCGATACAGAAAATAGTAGGAAAATTACGAAAAATTTTCCAAGGGTCGACCCGAGTAATGAAAGAAAAATTCCAAAAGTTATACCAAGACAATCCTTACAACAGTCGAAAACACCTACCCAAATTCCAATTCCAAAACCCCGAAAAATTCCTCCAAAATTAATGGATATCCCATTATCAAACAGATTTGATAATTTAGAAATGGACTCAGGTCTTGACGAGACTGACAAACCATTTTTGTTCCCAATCGACAATCCCCGTAAGAAAAATTGGTATAAAAAAGCGGAATTGAATAAGAAAATTAGAGAACGCGAAATAAGTTCGAAAATTTGGCGAAAACGAGAAAATTCGCAAAAAACGGAAAATGAAAAATCGGAAAAATTAAAATCGAAAAATCATATGGCGATAAAATCGGAAAAATTAGAATCGAAAAATTCTATGGCGATTGGAAATAAATTTCGTATACCGTTAAATACGAAATGGATTAATTTTAAAAACAACGCGATAATGAACAACAATATTCAGGAAAAAATATTGCGAGAATCGAGTTGTTTAGATGAAACGGAATTTTGTTCAGGACTAGTTGAATTGTCCGAGGAAGAACAAGAATTTTTAAATAAATTTTTAAAAATTAGATTACCACCCCCCGAAGAAATTTTGAAAGCTACTCATTTGACTGAACACGTAATTGACACGCAAGGTACAGCACCGATAAAACAAAGATATTATTATGTTTCGCCGAAAATTAAGGAGGAAATAATTAAGGAAATTAAGAGAATGTTGCGCGAAGGTATTATCGAGCCAAGTAATAGCAATTGGTCGAATCCAATTGTTATGATAAAGAAAGCGAACGGAACATACAGATTGTGCCTAGACTTTCGGAAAGTCAACGCAGTCACGAAAAAAGATCTGTATCCGGTTCCGTTAATGGCCGAAATTTTAGATATGCTTAGAGCCGCGAAATATATCTCTAAGGTCGATTTGAAATGGGCATATAATCAAATTCCGTTAAGTAAGGAGTCTAAAGAGAAGACGGCCTTTGTTGTCCCTGGGTTTGGAATGTTCCAGTGGAAGCGTATGCCGTTTGGCCTCTGCAATGCTCCTGCAACATTCCAACGCTTAATGGATAAAATTATTACGCCCGATCTCAAACCTAAAGTTTTCTGTTATCTCGACGACATAATTATAGTTTCTCAAACGTTTAACGAACACATGAAATATCTGGAAATAGTATTAGGAAAATTAAAAGAAGCAGGGTTGACAGTTAATTTCGAAAAAAGTGAATTCGGTTGTGCGGAGGTAAAATACCTAGGTTTCGTAGTTAACGAAAGAGGACTGCAAATCGATGACGACAAAGTCAAACCCATTCGAGAATTTCCGACTCCTAAAACTATTAAACAGTTACAACGTTTTATAGGAATGGTTAGCTGGTACCGACGATTTATTCCACATTTCGCTGAAATAATTGAACCGTTACAAAAATTACTACGAAAAAACGTAAAATGGGCTTGGACGGAAAATCAGGAAATAGCAAAATTAAAACTGATCGAGTTGTTGACGACAGCTCCGATCTTGAACCCCCCTGATTTTCAACACACTTTCATACTAGAAACTGACGCAAGTGACACGGGTCTGGGCGCAGTTTTGACGCAAGAAATTGACGGTAAAAACGTAGTAGTTGCTTACGGAAGTAAAAATTTGAGCGAAACCGAGAGAAAATATTCGACAACAGAAAAGGAGTGTCTCGCGGTGAAAACGTTCATAGGAAAATTTCGACAATATTTAGAAGGTAGTCATTTTAAAGTAATAACTGATCACATTGCTTTAAAATGGCTACACAATTTGAAAAATCCTACAGGACGCTTGGCGAGATGGGCGTTGGAACTATCGGAACATGATTTCGAAATAATATATCGAAAAGGTTCAGCGAACGTAGTTCCAGATGCGTTGTCGAGAGTTTTCGAGGAAAAACAAGAAATTTCCGAGGAAATAAAAATCGAAAGTGGCGAAAATCAAACAGAAAATAATTGGTACGAAAAGAAAATGAGATTAGTCAAATCAAAACCTCACGAACACGAAAATTGGCGAATTCGAGACAAACAATTATATTTTCATAGACCCGATCCATTAAAATCTCCCCTCCTTAAAGATGAAAATCCATGGAAACTAGTAATCCCGGAAAATTTGCGAAAACAAGTCTTAACCGAAAATCACGATAATAT
This sequence comes from Leptopilina syphax, assembly GCA_032872505.1. Taxonomy (NCBI): domain Eukaryota; kingdom Metazoa; phylum Arthropoda; class Insecta; order Hymenoptera; family Figitidae; genus Leptopilina; species Leptopilina syphax. The sequence goes on from CM065469.1 coordinate 18,059,307, forward strand.
ACAGGCAGGACACTTAGGTGTAGAAAAAACTTTCCATCGAATTTCCGAAAATTTTTTCTGGCCAGGAATGTATACGGATATCGTGAAATATATTAAAAAATGTAAAGTTTGTCAACAAACGAAAGCAACCAACAAACCAAAAATAGGACCAATGGGAAAGAGAATAGTGGAGGAACCATGGACGATGGTTGCCTCAGACATTATAGGCCCTTTACCCCTTTCGAAGAATAGAAACAAATACATTTTAGTTTTCACCGATCTATTCACAAAATGGGTAGAAATTATTCCCATCAAGAAAGCGGATGGAAAAACAATTAAGATCGAATTTCACAAGAAAATTATTTCGCGATGGGGAACTCCCAGAATCTTGATTTCGGACAACGGCACCGAATACGCCAACAAAGTTATCAGGGAAATGTCGGAAAAATTTGGTATCAGGCATTCGTTTACACCGAAATACTACCCACAAGCGAACCCCACCGAAAGAACAAACAGATCAATTAAAACCGCGATCAAAGCTTATTTGGACAAAGAGCAAAATCTTTGGGATAAAGATATCGAAGATTTGCAATTTGCCCTAAATACAGCAAAACATTCGTCGACAAAATTTTCACCAGCTTTCCTCAACTTAGGTCGTGAACTTCAACCCTTTCAAACACTGAAAAAAGATTTTGAAAATCCGGACGAAATTGAATTTCAGGAAGTTGACAAGTGGACAGAAAGACTGAGACGCTTACAAATCATTAAGGACGAAGTTCAGCGAAATTTGGACAAAGCGAATGAAAACCAAGCGAAATATTACAATTTGCGTAGACGAAAAGTAGAATTTGAAGTAGGAGATCTAGTCTGGAAAAAAGACAAATCTATTTCCAGCAAAGATTTAGGAATCGCGCGTAAATTGAAAAAAGATTTCGAAGGTCCGTTCAAAATAATTCGAAAAATTTCCCCCACAATGTACGAATTAGGTAAAATTCGAGGAAAATCGATAGGATCGTGGAATATAAATGATTTGCGAAAATTCGTGGAAAACGAAAATTAAAGAAAATTTTGCAGGAAAACGTAGAAAATTCCTAGAAAATCAGTGGAAAAGTTAAAGAAAATGGAATGAAAAATAGGAAAATTAAGTTAGAATTATAGGAAAATTCCATGAAAATCACATGAAAATCTTAGGAAAATTAAGTGAAAATTAGAGGAAAATTTCATAAATTTTTATAAAAAGTAACGCAAAAATAAACAAACTAAATATCATTGAGTTAAAATTAATATTAAAGAAAAATTTTAAGAAACATATAAGAAACAATTTTTTTTTCTTTTTTTCACATTGACGAATGTAAAATAAAGGGAAAAAATGTTATTTTGTTTTTAGAAAATGGCAGCTTACGTCCAGACTTGGAAGGAATATGCGGAAGAGCAATTCCTCGTAGTAAAGGAAATAAATAAATACGAAATAGAAAAGTCGATAGAAAAAATGACAGCAGAAATTACCACCGACGAAATAGTACTAAGTTTTAAAAAAACAAAGACTACAAACATTAAAAATCTCATTGATGGACGTAACGAGAGAAATCGAAGAAATGATAGAAAACAAATCAAAGAAGGAAGAAAATGAACAGCAATCGGAGTCAGACTCAGAACCAGACTCAGACTCAGAATCAAGCTCAGAACCGGAAACGGTAATAAAATTAGAATCAGAGGAAAGCGATGAAAATATAGAAAAAGAGGACCAAGAAGAGGAAAATAAGCCAATAGAAATAATCGACTTTGACAAACACAGCTACTCACTGGAGAAAGAAAAAAAGGTGTTCCTCGGAATGTTAAAGTGGAGATGCGATCGACGGGCAATAATGGACAAGAACTGGGAAGAAAAATTAAAAATCGAAGAAGAATGGAAGGCGGAAAGAGAAAAAAACAAAAAAATCGTTGAAGAATACATAAAACTTATTAAAAATTAACAGTTCACAAGTTAAATAGAAATTATTTTTTCTTTTCTCTTTTTCCATTTTCATTGAATCAAAAATTCATTTATTACGTTCTTTATGAAACAACATTAATTCACAATAATAAGCACAAAACCTTTTTGTTATATCAATCGAAAATCGTTAAAACAGCACAACAACTCAAAATCGAAATGTAGAAATAAAACTGCAAAATAAAGTGTTGATAAACCAAAATAAATTCTCACCAATTTCCTTTCAAATACAAATAAAAAATAAAATAAATAATTATAAAGTACAAAAATAAGAAAATTAAATCAGACCATTATTTTAATTTTTTTTCTTATTTAATAAAAAACAAATTTTTTTTCTTTTCTTTAAAAACTGTTACAGGAAATGGCGGAAAATATGGAAATCTGGATTTGCAGATTCTGCAAGAAGGATGTGTGGAAAACGCATTATCTACTTCATGACGAATTTTGCGAAAAGAGAAATCTAAAAGCACGAGCGGGATACTGTGAACCATCGGAAAACGGGAGAAAATATGTACGAGCCAACTGGGATAAACGTCGAGAAGAACTAAAAAAATTTTTGGAGAATAGCTTAGCAAAAAATATTAAAAACGAAAATTTAGAATGTATAGTTCTCGATACTAATTACGAAGAATTATTAGAAAATTAGCTGAAAATTTTTGTTGTTGTAAGAGGTTACACTTCGTCCCGTTTAGGGGAAGGGGGGTGTAACATGGCGTTACAAATTCTCCCGCGTCTGCTGCGAATCGGGCGATTGAACCCGGAAACGGCCGAAGGGCCTCGAGGGTGTCAATCGCCAAATTCGCGGACAGACGCGACACTTGTTGTTTCATCGTTGTGCGATTAGTTTCCCTCTCTCGCTGTGAAACCTGAACTCGTGGAACTGTGAGAATTATAATTGTGTCCATTGGAGTTATTGAATCATCCTCTCATTAGGATCATCAACTGTAAGTTTAGTTAATAAATAAGATTACTTTTATAAACTGATTTTCCTTTGTTTATTCCCTCTCACCCCTTTCCTTCGTCACCATTCGGGCTAAACAATTATAACACTCCTTTATTTATTTTGTTTTTTTATATTTTTTTGTTTGTTCTTATATTGGATCCGCCATTTTCAAAACCGATATTACATTTTTAATCTACGACATCATTAAATCCCAAGTAACAACTTTTAAGTTAATCTGATAAATTTTTTAAAATGGCTCAAGCCATATTCAAAACGCCACATTGTATTTTAAAAATCTTATGCTACATTCGTAATCAGCGACCCCAAAAACCGCCCAGTAACAAGTTTTAAATGAATCGGACGAGTTTGTAAAAATGTCGTCTGCTATATTGGATCCGCCATTTTAAATTTTTAAAATCTGAAATTGGATTCGTAATCAGCGACCCTGAAAACCCCCGAGTAACGAGTTTTAAATGAATCAGTCGAGTTTTTGATAATATCCGCTATATTGGATCCGCCATTTTGAATTTTTGAAATATGAAATCAGATTCATAATCAGCGATCCTGAAAACCCCCGAGTAAAAAGTTTTAAGTGAATCCGATGAATTTTAGAAAATGTTGTCCGCCATATTGAAAACGCCATTTTGAATTTTTAAAATCTGATATCAGATTTGTAATCAGCGAGCCTGAAAACCCCTGAGTAACAAGTTTGAAGTGAATCCGATGAATTTTTAGAAAATGTCCGCCATATTAGATCTGCCATTTTAAATTTTCAAAATCTGATATTGGATTTGTAATCAGCGACCCCGAAAACCCCTGAGTAACAAGTTTCAAGTGAATCCGATGAATTTTTAAAAATGTCATCAGCCCATCAGCCCACATGGACCATGACTTGTCGACTGCCAAGGGGTTAATAAGTAGATTTAGAAAAATAATCAGAAAAATCAATAAAAATGAAATTGACCTTTTTAACCCTTTAACGACGAGATGTGCTACTTTTCAACATGAAATTCAATCTCTTACAATTAGTAGATAAAAGCCATAAAAGTTTTTAAAAGTCCATACCCTACTATTTTTGGGGTCGCTCTTTCGAATAGTGTTGTCAAAATTTTCAAAAAATGATATTTAACCCTTCTTTTTTCAAAAATACTAAAAAAAGTCAAGTTTTTTTAATGTAATTTTTTTCAAAAGAATTTTTTTCTGTGTCATAACGCTTTTCAAATAGAACAAAAAGTATTAAAAACGTGTTCCCGATAGTTGTACTTGAAAAATATTCATTTCTAAATTCTATTTTTTTCTATTTTGAATTTAAAATGGCGCTTGAAGGACAAAATTTTTTTCTTATTTTACGTAAGATGACAAACTTTTTCAAAATTGCTCAAATCTGATTGAAATTTGTTACTCAGGGGTTTTCGTGTTCGCTGATTACGAATCTGATGTCCATTTGTCAAAATTCAAAATGGCGGATCCAATATGGCGGATGACTTTTTAAAAAATTGATCGGATTCGCTTAAAACTCGTTACTCGGGGGTTTTCGGGGTCGCTGGTTACGAATCCGATGTTAGTTTCTCGAAATTCAAAATGGCGGATCTACTATGGCGGACGAAATACAAAAATTGTTCAGATTTGCTTGAATCTTGTTACTCGGGGGTTTTTGTGGTAGCTGATTACGAATTTGATATCAGATTTTAAAAATTAAAAATGACGGATCAAATATGACAGATGACTTTTTTAAGAATTAATCGGATTCGCTTGAAATTTGTTACTCTGCGGTTTTTGGGTTTAATAATGACGAATCTGACGTTAGATTATAAAAATCCAATATGCCGGATCCAGAATTGCGGACGAATTTTTTAAAATTTCTCAAACCTGATTGAAACAAGTTACTAGTGGGTTTTTAGGGTCGTTGGGTGCGAATCCGATCTTAGTTTTTCAAAAATCAAAATGGTGGAATCGATATGGCGGACGAGGTTTAAAAAAATATCCTTACCAATTCTTATAGCTAATTTATACCAAGCATTTTGAATTTTTAAAAACGAACATCGGATTCACAATCAGCGGACCCGAAAACCCTCGAGTAACAAAATTCAAGTGAATCCGACTAATTTTTTAATTTCGTCTGCCATATTTGTTCCACCATTTTGAATTTCTAAAAACTAACATCGATTTTCTCGTACCATAGATCACTTTTAAATTTTCCTGTCACATATTGTGAAATACAGATAAGTTGATACTGGTAGAGTCAGAGCAAAAAAAGTATAATAATTCTGACATTTTGAATTTTTGGAATGTGACTTTATATTCGTAATCAGCCACCCCAAAAATACCACACTAACAAATTTCAAGCGAACCTGAGTAAATTTTAAAAATTAGTCTTTCATTATACTTTGGCCATTTTTAATTTTTTGAATCTAACGTCAGATTCGTCATAAACGATCCGAGAAACCGCAGAGTAACAAATTTCAAGCGAATCCAATCAATTTTCAAACAAGTCATCTGTCATATTGGATCAGCCATTTTGAATTTTGAAAATCTGATATCAAATTCGTAATCAGCTACCCCAAAAACCTCCGAGTAACAAGATGCAAGCAAATCTGAACAATTTTTGTATTTCTTCCGCCATATTAAATCCGCCATTTTGAATTTTGGAAAACTAACATCGGATTCGTAACCAGCGACCCCGATAACCCCCGAGTAACGAGTTTCAAGCGAATCCGATCAATTTTTTAAAAAGTCATCCGCCATATTGCATCCGCCATTTTGAATTTTGACAAATGGACATCAGATTCGTAATCAGCGACCACGAAAACCCCTGAGTAACAAATTTTAATCAGATTTGAGCAATTTTGAAAAAGTTTGTCATCTTACGTAAAATAAGAAAAAAATTTTGTCCTTCAAGCGTCATTTTAAATTCAAAATAGAAAAAAATAAAATTTAGAAATAAATATTTTTCAAGTACAACTATCAGGAACACGTTTTTAATACTTTTTGTTCTATTTAAAAAGCGTTATGACACAGAAAAAAATTCTTTTGAAAAAAATTACATTAAAAAAACTTGACTTTTTTTAGTAATTTTGAAAAAAGAAGGGTTAAATATCATTTTTTGAAAATTTTGACCACACTATTCGAAAGAGCGACCCCAAAAATAGTAGGCTATGGACTTTTAAAAACTTTTATGGCTTTTTTCTACTAATTGTAAGAGATTGAATTTCATGTTGAAAAGTAGCACATCTCGTCGTTAAAGGTTTAAAACTTGTGTAATAAATTTTTCGCGATAATATGAAAATCTCTCTACCTAAAGGAATCATAATAGAAGCAAAATCAAGCATTGTTGGTTAGTCAAAGAGTATTATAAACGAAATAAAAATTATTTTCTGAAAAGTGCAAAAATCCCATGTTATTTAAATGGGAAAAGTATTGTTATACATTATACATTAGGACACCCTAATGTACACGCTGTGGACAGAATATACAGGCTGTGGACAGACTGAATGAATGAAAGAATTCGAAGATTATTATATTATATTAATATATTAATATTAATTAATTACATATTTTACATTTGATATTATATTTTTTGCATATAACTACCTACAAATAAATAAACAAAGAATTGATTTGACTTTTCTACAAAAAAAACGAAAATTTGTGTCTCTCTCTCTTTAATTAATTAGCCCTGTCCGATTTAGCCTGATGGGGTGTCTGGTTGAGCCCCACCAATTTTCAGATTTTCGTTTTTAAGATAGTCACCTTCAAAGCAATATATCTCCAAAGCTATTGTAGTTTTTTAAAAACGAACAAGTGCGATTTGTAGGTGAAGGAACAAGCTTCAAAACGGTATATTACTTTTTAGCAGAAAATATTTTTTTCTATGAGTTTTCTGGTCAAATACCAAATGTGTCCGGTTTAGCCCCAGTCTCCCCTAGTTAAAATACCTCACATTCACTTTTACTCTACTTTAACTTCACCTCATTTTCACTTCACTTTCCTACTTTACTTTCATATCATCTCACTTCCATTTAACTTTACCCCACTTTTATTTCTCCAAATTCAATTCACCTTTCTTTCTCACCACTTTTACTTCACTTTTTGTTTACCTATGTTTCACTTAACTTTTATTCTACCTATATTTTAATGTAGGAAATTATTTGCTGATTAAGAATTTTAATTAAGGAAGATTTCGACTATATCAGCAATTAGTGACATCTATTAGACGTCAATTGAACTCTTTGGTTTAGAGTCAGGTGTTATTCTTAAGATAATTATTCCAAAATGGTTGTCGGTAAATAATTATATTTTTGAATTTAATTTTTGATCCGAAAAAATAAGCTGCGTGAACGACTGCACTGTGCATCTGTGAGGACTCGAACCCCAGTTAATAGCTGCCTTTCGCGGTACTAACGCCTACCAATGCACCATGCCAACACAGCCTGGACGTTCACGCTTCTTATAATCTCAGATCAAGCCCATACACTAGTCGAAGAGCTGTAGGGGAGACTGGGGTAAACCCGCGCACAGGGTAAACCCGCTCACTAGCGATTTAACGCGATGAACTCTACTTAAGATGGAGATATTGATACTGTGAAGAGTACTTAACATTCAACTTATATTAACGAACTTTCGTTTGGTTTCATGAATTCAACATAGAATCAGAGACGATCAAATGTTTCTAGAGGTGTCAGGAAAAAAACGTATTTTGGATTTTTAAGTTTTTCGATCATTATTTTTGAGTCTTAATTTATCTGGCAAATTTTTTTTGTTGCTATTGGATGTCCTTCTTCAAAGTACATATATAGTTTTGTCTTATTTTAAAAAGATTTAATTAAATTTATTCTGAAATGTGAGGAATACACTCGGGGTAAAGTCGCTCACGTGAAGTCAAGGTAAAGCCGCTCACTTAGTTTTAAATTTAAAATTTAAAATAAAATAATTCCACGTATTATATTTCAACAATAACACAATTTATGACTTATTAAAACCAAAATTGTAACTACATTTCACTTTCTCTTAATAAAATATAACACTATTTAAATCCATAGTTGTAATTCATGAAATCTATGTTTATTATTTATTAAACCAATTTGTTTTTTATAGAATTGTTTATATAACTCATAAATTATCAATAATAAATCATACTTAAAACGGGAATAAGACGAATTTTAATATTTAAAAAATAAAACTGTTCCGTCTCGAAAAGATAAAGTGAGCGGGTTTACCCTGGAAAATTGTGATTTCGAAATTTGGTATATGTTTATTAAAAAGTTTCTCTAAGTAAAACTAAAAAAGATAAATCAAAAACTCTTTTTTATTTTTTTAGTAGAAATCATAAGCTTTCAAATGATATAAATTAACTTGAATTTAGAGAATAATTTCCTAGATTTTAGCCGATCTGAAAAAAGTGAGCGGGTTTACCCCAGTCTCCCCTATAGTTAATGTAGGAAATTATTTGCTGATTGACGTCTAATAGATGTCACTAATTGCTGATACAGTCGAAATCTTCCTTAATTAAAATTCTTAATTAGCAAATAATTTCCTACATTAACTATACAGCTCTTCGACTAGTGTATGGGCTTGATCTGAGATTATAAGAAGCGTGAACGTCCAGGCTGTGTTGGCATGGTGCATTGGTAGGCGTTAGTCCCGCGAAAGGCAGCTATTAACTGGGGTTCGAGGCCTCACAGATGCACAGTGCAGTCGTTCACGCAGCTTATTTTTTCAGATCAAAAATTAAATTCAAAAATATAATTATTTGTCGACAACCATATCGGAATAATTATCTTAAGGCCTGAGCAGAATAAAACGGGAAGCGAACGCAAGCATGAGATAGAAAAGGACAGAAGTTGGTTTGTCCTTTTCTATCGCATGCTTACGTTCACGTTACGTTTTTATTCTGCGTTAGGCTATAAGAATAACACCTGACTCTAAACCAAAGAGTTCAATTGACGTCTAATAGATGTCACTAATTGCTGATATAGTCGAAATCTTCCTTAATTACCTTTATTTTACTTCAATAATATCTCAGCCTACTGTCACGTCACTCTAACTCTCCTTTATTTTTTTCACCTTGCTTCCACTTTACTTAACATTTACCCTACTTTCACTACATTACAGAATAAATTATTCTATTCATTTTTGTCTTTTCTAATTTTAGTTTAAATTTTCTTTAGCTAAAATTTGCATTTCCTTCAATCAGTTTTATATAAACTGTTAGTTTTTTTAGTTTTTCGTCAGTTACTTATCAGAACATATATTTAGTTTTATTATTGATTAGATTTAACCTTTATAGTAAGGTATATACTGTAATTTTACTTTAACAATAGAACGCATGGTAGGGCCAAACTGGAATTTAATGTTCATAATCGTCTAAAGCCTTCATTTCTTAACCTTCAATTTTAAATTTTTATTTGTTTAAAATAATTTTTTTATTGCAAAGTCTAACAAAAGTGTCATTAAAAAAAAATCTGACCTCTCTTCGGGCGGACACAGTTCACCTTGAAAAAATGACAATTTTGATCTAAAAAAATTGGAAAAGTATGTAACGAATTTTTACGTGGAATGATAGGAAATTGACGAATGAATGATTTTGTGAGAATGAGTAATTCGGGTGATTTTGAAAATGTGAATTGTCGAATCATTGGTCTTCGCGAAAAGTGACATGTGGTCACAGACCTGTGAGAGACGTTGGGAGACAAGCACGCGGACCCGAATCACAAGGTAAGTGGTTTTAGATTTTTAAAAATTGTCTTGATTGTAAAGTATTAATTTAATTGTAGTTCTGGTGTCACACAAAAAACCCAGTCTCATTTTTGTTGCATCTCAGAATGAGACTATGTTAAACTCCATAGACGGTGGCGCCACCTAAGAGTCTCATTTTTGTTGCAACTTAAAATAAGCTACTCATTTTGAGACTAGGTTTTTTCAGTGGTGTGGGACTATTTTCGAGACACTTCGTTGTAAAAAAAGTATCGACCTCGAAGCTGAGGGAATTTATTAAACATCGAGGAATCTTATTTCCATGGAGAAAATTTGTAACAAGAATCAATTTGTTTGATTTGCAACATTTGACGACCTCGTGTGCGTTTTCTTGACAAATGTTGGCATCAATCGTTCGTTTTGACTCTTGGCTAACTCCTGAGTTCCACATCACAAAACAAATAACAAAAAAGATAAGTAATTATAAAAATTCATCTCCACTTTGTCTCTCACAAATCAAATTTGTATTGTATGTGTGCTAAATTGTTACGATCTGTTAAAGTCTGATTAATTAAGAAAAACTAAATTAAAAGGAACCTGAAATTAAAAAATAGTCATAATAAAAAAGAGAGAAAATAGAAATCGCGACGAGTCTAAAGAATTAAATGTTAAATTTTATACACGGAAAAATGTTTGGGACAGTATCTGTACCTTTTGGTGCATTGCACGGAAAAAAATTTCCTGTGAAAATTACAAGATTTCCTGTGCCATCTATGAACGGCGGTTGTAGTATCCACAAACGGCTGAGTTTGGGAAATACACAAACCAGAATGAGTCTTGTCACAAACTTCAGTTTATGATTCAACAGCTTCAAAAGTCACGCAGCAGACGACTAGCAGACGTTCACTTGAATTTTCTTGCGCATGCGTGGATTTCTTGGTGTTATAACATATTGGTTTGTGGAACACATAAACCAGCTTGTTGGAAACACAAAACTCGCCTGCATAAAGCACAAATTAACCTATTTGTATATTTTACGAAAAAGTTTGTGTTTTTTATAAGAAATTTTTTTCCGTGTGGTTATCCCTGTCTAAAAATTTTACTATTCAATTCACTTCACACTTATTATTTCTTATTGTTTTTATATGAAGTGAAGTTAATTGTTTCATAAATTTTTTGAAAGGTATAGCATGTGCACCTTACATTTTTCCGTGTATGAATGTTTGGAATGGTGTGATTTTAATTGTATACTTTTATTAGCACTAATATATAATATATAGATACGACTCTCATATTTCGTTTAGTGTTTTTTGGAACATTTCTAAGTCTTTTACTTAATAAAATAAAAAAAGTAAACTGTAATAAAATTCACTTCAACATGGCGCCCAACGTGGGGTCTTTCGTTTTGTTTTTCTTATTAACGGAATATATTAATAAAATTAGCAAAAAGTGCAGTAGAGGAGACCGGGGCTAAACCGGACAAGTCAAATATTTCCGAAACTGTGAAGAATTTCAAATCGTGTAAATAACCTATAAACGCGCAATTTCGTGATGCATATGCTGCATGAGGTTTTAGGGACGTGTCATTTTTCTTGTAATAATAGTTGCCGTTCATGTGCGAAAATGTCATTTTTCGAGGTAAAAGTAAAAATTTTTTTTTGTCATTTTTTTGGGGTTTTTATGGTTATAATTAAAGTGCAAATATACGGTAATTTTTCTTATAGCCCAAGGTGTACTGAGTTTAGTAGAAAAAAAGTTGAATGGAAAACGTTAAGAAGAAAAAATATATTGCAGGTTAATTATTAGATGACGATGTGGGGCTGAATCGGACATCGTGATAAAAAAACAACCAAATCTTTAAATTCTTTAATTTATTTTATATTAATTAACTATCTTATATTATATTCTTTGCATAGAACCACTTTATAAATAAATAAAGAATTTATTTTAAAACTCGAATTCGCAAGCGAGTTGCTACAAACAGACCAGTCTGAAAACTGTAATTCATTTTATATTTTATTAATTACCGATTTTACATTTTATATTATATTCTTTGTATAGAACTGTCTACAAATAAATAAATGAAGAATTGATTTGACTTTTCTACAAAAAAAAAACGAAAATTTGTGTCTCTTTCTTTAATTAATTAGCCGTTTCCGATTTAGCCCCATAGGGTGTCCGGTTTAGCCCCACCAATTTTCGGATTTTCGTTTTTGAGGTAGTCACCTTTGAAGCAATATATTTCCAAAGCTACTTTAGTTTTATAAAATCGAACAAGTGCGAATTGTAGGCGAAGGTACAAGCTTAAAAACGGTATATCACTCTTTAGCAAACAATATTTTTTTGGATGAGTTTTCTGGTCAAAGACCAAATCCGTCCGGTTTATTCCCGGTCTCCCCTACCTAAAATGGAACCTCATGAGGTGAATTTCGTTGTAGTAAATCAATTTCCACAACGCGTTAGAGACATTTTGGCAACTATCGATTATGGAGATCGCGAAAATATAACAAGAGGGTATTTCGGAAGTCAGAAAAGTGAGTCACAAAATTATGGGCAGCAAGTGACCGGCGAATCGTCGCAAAATTATTAAAAAAAATATCAACTGGCGAGATCGAAGTCAACCGCGACAAATTCATTATCAAAGTAACAGCAAAAAAATTCACGAATCTTAGGTCACGGAGCAGCGAAATATGCATAGTGATGAGAATAAAAGTGATAATAGAAATAATGAAAAGAGTCAAAACGGAAATAGCGTTCGATCAAACGTGCGAGCCATTCAAAGATCGACGTAGTCTGATTTTATAGAAACCCTTTGTTGGATCATCAAATCATCTGACGAAGATGACAAAAAAAACTTTTTTATGCGTGTCGTGAGCCCAAAAATATTAATTGATATTGATAATAAAGAATATCAGATGATGATTGACTTTCGGTTAGCAATATCCCGGTTTATGAAGCTGTAGGTCGAAAAACAACCATATAAGAAAACAAATTTAAATGACAATAAATGTAGGTGAACAAGAAATACAATTTCCGTTTTTGGTAGTTCCAGGGTTGTCAACAAAATTGATTTGTGGGGTTGATTTGCAATCGCAATTTAAAATGATTATAGATTTCAAAAGAAATCATATATTTAATGGAGAAAACTTGGGGACCATTCAAGTATTACGTAAGCATTTAAGGGGGAGGGGGGGTCTAGCTATTGCTTATTTCCATTAGAAAAAATGGCGCTAATGCATATAAAAAATCTTACATGGGGGAGGGGGGGTCTAAAAACCTGAAAAATATGCTTACGTAATACTTGAATGGCCTCTTGCCTAAGAATAAGATTTCTTTTTAAAGAAAACAGCTCGCGTTTATGTGTTAGAGCAAGAAGAAGAAGGGTTATATTATGATGTTCAATTAAATAGAAAAAATAATTCGTTAAATGATGTACAAGTAAATGACGTTGAAATGATTACACGCGATTCAGAATTCAATAATCATGATAATTTGCGAAGATTAGGAAGTTTACTAAAAATGATCCCATAATGGGGGATGAAAAATTCTATAGTGATAATTTTGATAACGAAAACTATGATAGATTTAAAAACGAAATTGATAAGTATATAGAAAATATAAATACTTTAACGATAGAACAAAAGGTTATAGTTCGAGATTTATTATTAAAGAATCGTTAGGTGTTTTCAAATTTGCCAGGTTGTACAACTGTATATCAGCATCAAAGAACGATGCTGAAAAGTGGTCAAAATTTGCCCCCGAAGGGGATTGTAAAAGAAGTATATGTTTTTATAGACTTTGATCTGCTGAATCCGAAAATCACCCTTAGAAAGTTCTAAACCTTGGGGAAAGGGTTGAAAAACTACCCTTAACTCAGAGACACCGTTTTCAATAAAAAACAGTTAAATATGATAAAATTATTTATATAATTAAGAAACGTTTACATTATAATAAAATAAATTAAGTTAACAGTAATAACAACCGCATAATTTAAATCACGATTACGATCTGTTAAAGTCTGATTAATTAAGAAAAACTAAAATAAAAGGAACCTGAAATTAAAAAATAGAAATATTATAAAAGAGAGAAAATAGAAATCGCGACGAGTCTAAAGAATTAAATGTTAAATTTTATATGAATGTTTGGAATGATGTGATTTTAATTGTATACTTTTATTAGCACTGATATATAATATATAGATAAGACTCTCATATTTTGTTTAGTGTTTTTTGGAGCATTTCTAACTCTTTTATTTAATAAAGTAAAAAAAGTAAACAAAAATAAAATTCACTTTAAGTACTAGTCGATGAGAGATTTTCCAAATAATCTAATGCCGTTAGAATTTTTGAGATATTTCTAAACGCATGCGCAGTAGATTAAAAACATCTGCTTTTTTCAAAAAAATTATAACTCAAAAATACCTGTTTCGATTTGGCTCAAATTTTCAGGAAAAATAGTTGAAAAGACGTACTTTAAAATGATTATACCGGATATCTGGGTATTTTGAGTTTTTAGCTGTATCTCTGCAAAAACAAATACAAGTTATAATTATAACTATTAAAAAAGTGCGCATGACGATTAGGGTGGCCCAAAAAATTTTTTAGTGTCGTCTATCTTATTGAATCCATCAATTTCTATTGTACATAATAAAAAGCAATAAAGGAAATATTGTAATTCTGTTTGACATAAATATGCACATAGCTAGCATTGAAATACTTTACCTCAGAAAAAAAATGATATGAAAATACAATAAGAACCTGCTTTTTATGTTATAAAAATACTTTGCATATCTTAAAATAAGGTTAATTAAAATAACTTCGAAATGACTACCACCGTCGATTATTGTCCGGTACACACCATTAGAATTCGACTGTCGATAAACCGGTTGTACTCGGAGAGGTTTTCTACAGTTTCCCTCTCCACTGGCGAGAAAACCCATTGACGGGTGGTCCAGGCAAATGCGAGTACTCCTAACCTCAAAGTCGTTCTGTAGAAACGCAAAAACAAGTTGGTATATAAGAGTGAGTGTTCTGACAGTTGGCTAAGCCTGAAGTCATTTAAAAAAAAAAAAAAATTTCTAAGCTATACTAATGTGCAAATGAAAATTTTAAGAAAAAATTGAATTTTCCAAATTTTGAAAGTACTGCAGTTTTTAACAAAAATGTCTGGCTAACGAACCAAGCATTTATTCTTACGCCAACTTTAACCCTTTGCGGCATAGTGGTAACCCAGATTACCACCTTTTATATTCTGAAAATATCTGTTTATATACAGTCTTTTTCAAGTAAAATAAAAAAATCTTTGTTTATTAATAATCAAAATATTGTTAAATGTCGAAAAATTGATAGTAAATGAGGTTACGTGAAATTAAAAACAACTATAAATAAATAAATTAAAGAACAAAAAAAATTTTTTTTTTTAATTTTATCGAAATTGATTGAAAGTCTTCACTCTGGGGTTTTTGGGGTCGCTGATTACGAATCTGAAGTCCGTTTCCCAAAATTCAAAATGGCGGATCCAATATGACGGACGAATTTTTTTATAATTGATCAAAATCGCTTGAAAATAGTTACTCGGAGGTTTTCAGGGTCGCTGATCACGAATCTGAAGTCCGTTTTTAAAAATTCAAGATGGCGGATCCAATATGTCGGATGAATTTTTTTAGAATTGATCGAAATCGCTTGAAAATAGTTACTCGAGGGTTTTTGGGGTCGCTGATCACGAATCTGAAGTCCGTTTTCCAAAATTCAAAATGGCGGATCCAATATGGCTGACAAAATTTTTTAGAATTGATCGAAATCGCTTGAAAATCGTTACTCGGGGGTTTTCGGGGTCGCTGATTACGATTCTGAAATTACTTTTAATAAATAAACGTTAATTTATTAAATAATTGTACCGTCGGCATTTGCGTTACCCGATGTACACCGCGGGGAGGTTGCACGATCGGGTTTTGTACATCGTTTAGCTCTGAAAAGGGCAGTTTGGTAAATACTGTTCAAAACTTTATAATAATCAAATTGAGCTGTTTATTTCCTAATAAAATTAACTAATTAATTAAAATCAGCGGATTTTAATTGCTATTATAAAGTTTTGATGTGTCATGCATACCTACGTTGATGATAACAAACAATAAACAAAACATTATTCAGAGTTTGACAAAACAAATGAGAAGCGCAAAAAAGACAAGTTCTAATTCAACATTATTTTACTGAACGCATACCTACGTTGATGGTAACAAACAATAAACAAAATACTATATCCAGAGTTTGACGAAAAAAATGACAAGCGTAAAAAAGACAAGTTCTAATTCAGTATTATTTAACTGAACGCATACCTACGTTGATGGTAACACACAATAAACAAAACACTATTCATAAATTGACAAAACAAATGACAATCGCAAAAAAGACAAGTAATAAATCAGCAATATTTGACTGAACGCATATTAACGTTGATTATAACAAACAATAAACAATACACTGTTGAGAGTTCAAAGACACTAAAATACTAACTGGACTAAAGCAAATAAATTTTGCTGAAAGCGAATTGCTTCGCTGCTTACCACTGCTGCAAATAAAATTCAATTATTGTTCAAAGCAAGACACATCAAAACTTTGATTTTAATTAATTAGTTAATTTTATTAGGAAATAAACAGCTCAATTTGATTATTATAAAGTTTTGAACAGTATTTACCAAACTGCCCTTTTTAAGGGCTGAACGATGTACAAAACCCGATCGTGCAACCTCACCGCGGTGTACATCGGGTAACGCAAATGCCGACGGTACAATTATTTAATAAATTAACGTTTATTTATTAAAAGTAATTTCAGATTCGTAATCAGCGACCCCGAAAACCCCCGAGTAACTATTTTCAAGCGATTTCGATCAATTCTAAAAAAATTCGTCAGCCATACTGGATCCGCCATTTTGAATTTTGGAAAACGGACTTCAGATTCGTGATCAGCGACCCCGAAAACCCCCGAGTAACTATTTTTAAGCGATTTCGATCAATTCTAAAAAAATTCGTCCGCCATATTGGATCCGCCATCTTGAATTTTGGAAAACGGACTTCAGATTCGTAATCAGCGACCCTGAAAACCCTCATAAGCATTTGTGATTTTTAAATTAATGTCATAATGTTATGCATGCCGCAAAGGGTTAAGTCGCTGGGTTAGTGGAAAAAAAGGACACCTCGAATTTTGGTTGAAAAAAGGACATCTCGCATTTTAGTTGAAGAAAAGGACACGTCGAAAATATTCATTTTATATCAAATTTCGTTTGGCGATACTATGTGTAATGTAATTGTTTTGTGAGTTTTTTAAATAGAAGATTTAAGAACATATTATCTTCATAGTTTTTGAGCACAAAATCTCATAAATTAATTACATTATACACATTATCGTCAAACAAAAATGCATTTAAAATTAATATTTTCGAGGTGTTCTTTTCTTCTACAAAAAAGCGAGGTGTCCTCTTTTTAAACAAAAATTCAAGGTGTCCTTTTTTTCCACTAACCCAGCGAAGTAAGGTAAATTTAATAACGATCCGATAAGTTTTTCAAAAGATATCATGGAAACAACATTTTGTGTCTACAGACAGACAGACACCATCGCCAAATCATGTTTTTTGGCTTCAGGGGACCCCAAAACGTGAAGATTTCATAAAATTTGCAAAAGTAAAAATTTGCACAAAACTAATACCTTCTCATATGAGGAGCTGTATCGAAGAACTCGCTAGAGGCGCGAAAAAAGGGATAATATCAGTCAGGTAGCAGTGAGGGTCTCTGGGTCGTTTACTGCTACCTGACTGGTATTATCCCTATTAACCGCGTGTCTAGCGAGTTCTTTGATACATCTCCTCATATGATGAGAATATAAAAATTATTTCCAGTTGGGTCAGCATTCGTGAAATTTTCACAGAAAATAAAAAGTATTTTTTTAATCGAAATGTTGAAAAATCATTTCTATTTGGCCTTAAGAATGTGTCCACCAAAAAACAGAAAAAAACATTTTTTTTATAAAAGTTATTCCAAAATTAATTTTTTTGTAACTTTTTAATCAAAATTTGATTTCTCCTTAATGAATCAACCGATTTAAATAAACCAAGCAGGAATATAAAGGGGATAAAATATACTTTCGTTCAGAATTAGAAAATTTTTAAAAAGTTTATTTTTTAATAATTATTTAATAAATTTTTTATAAACAATTAATTTTTTTAATGTTCTGCGCCTTTTAAAAATTTGAAAAAAATATTAACATACACTTAAAACTATCAGAAATCAAAATCCGTTGAGAAAATTTTGGAGCGACAATTATTTGAAAAGTTATAATGAAAATTATATTGGCGCGGTGTAGTGCATCATCGCTGAAATTAGTTTTTGATCATTTTTGCTTCCTCATGAGGAAGCTTTGCATTGGTGACGATTTTCAATTTTTCAAAAAAAGGTTAAAAGGAATCATTTTCATCTAGAACATATGTATATTCAATTATGAGCAAATGTTCAGATGTATGTGTGTATGTATGTGTGTGTATGTCACAAAAATTGTGTACAAATTATCTCAGACAAATTTTGATGGATTGTCCTGAAATTTTGCAGGTTTATTGTAGTTATTGATACCTAAAATCTAACACAAGGATTTTCAAAAATATCAACAAAATTTTTTTTTATACAATTTTTTTAAAATTCAGAAAAATTATTTTTGTATTTTTTGAAATAATTTTTTTATTTGTTAATATTTTTATTAATTATTTTTAAAATTACATTCCTGACAAGAAAACAAATCGATTGATGTATACAAAGTATATATTTTATCAAAATTTATAAAATTAATAAATATTTTTCTTTTTCACAAAAAATTCTAATTTTGTATTTTTTTATAATTTATTTAATATTAATATTTTGAAATGATTATTCTATCATAAAAAAGAAGCAATTGACAAATAAAAGTGTAAATTTCACCAAATATTTATATAACAACTTATAAATGATTTCGGTTGAATTTTTTTTAAATTGTAGATCTCACCTGCGGACATAAAATCAGAGTACTTTGAGATAGATTAATAAAGTTTAACTACATTTGTTTTGGATTTTTAATTTTGCAAAAAAACATTTTTTTCCCATAACTTTAAAAAAATGTTAGGACACCTATAAATGTTTTTCCATAATTTTGTAGAGTTTTTTAGACGTATCTTTTGAGCCCTAATTGAACATTTTTCGTCCATATTAACCGAAGATATTAAATTTTTAAAAATTCAAAATTTTGGAAAATAAGACTTTTTTAAAAATTTTGTTGAAAAATGTAGAAGTAATCTTAAAATTATCGTTACCGACTTGTAGAGCTTCAAAAAACGCTTCGATTAACCTATTTTTGAACCTAATTTGATAATAAATTTCGAAATTATTGGTATTTTAAAAACCAAAAATTGTGAAAAATGACATTTTCTCAACTTTTTTGTTTGAAAATTTTTGTTTAACTATTAAACTATTATAACTATATTGTAGAGTATTTATTTTTAAATACTCTACAATATAGTTATTGATTGAGCCAAGATTCAATCACTTTTACCATATTTATAAAAAGTTATTCATATATTTTCCTATTATTATTATCTCTATGTGAAAGTAAAGTGTTCATGAAATGAGCACCAAAATTATAAAAAAATATACAACTTGGCAGCGGTTTTTAAGTTTATTTTTAACAAATCTTCTGGACGAACCCTTTTGTAGATAGTTTTTCAAAAGTTTGCAAAATCGCAATTTTTATATATTAAGGAAGATAAATGGTCATGAAATGAACAACTTGTTATCAATTTTTATGGTTATATAATTGAATAAAAATGTTAATTTGACAGTGTTTTGTTCATTTTGTAGTTAAAAATAATGTTTTTATTCTGAAAACCATCAAAATCACACCTCCGTTCAATATAATTTTCATTATAACTTTTAAACTAATTGTCGCTTCAAAATTTTCTCAATGGATTTTGATTTCTTATAGTTTTAAGTGTATGTTAATATTTTTTTCAAATTTTTAAAAGACGCAGAACATTAAAAAAAATTAATTGTTTATAAAAAATGTATTAAATAATTATTAAAAAATAAACTTTTTAAAAATTTTCTAATTCTGAACAAAAGTATATTTTATCCCCTTTATATTCTCGCTTGGTTCATTTAAATCGGTTTATTCATTTAGGAGAAATCAAATTTTTTTAAAAAAGTTTCAAAAAAATTAATTTTGCAATAACTTTTATAAAAATAATTTTTTTTCCTGTTTTTTGGTAGACACATTCTTAACTTCAAATAGAAATGTTTTTTCAACATTTCGATTAAAAAAATACTTTTTATTTTCTGTGAAAATTTCACGAATTCTGACCCAGTTGCTATAATTGAATGCCATGACGATAAAAAAACAGTCTGTTATCCTTTTAGTAATGATTTTTAATTCTCTATTAAGTATAGGAGAATCGTTTGTACTACGTGAAAATAGTATTTTTTTTCCAGAAATGAGAGCACCTATCAATTTTAATAGTATTTAGAAATTTAATTGTATATTATCAAAAAATATGAATAAGAAGTAATAGGGGAGAGTGGGGCAAGACGGGTTTAACGCACAATAAAACGGAAATTATCGAATGTTTAGGAATCTGTCTTTTGTAATAAAGACGTAGGAAGCACATCTGTTACTCAAAAAAGCATAAAATTAACAATAAGGGAAAAATGTCAAATCTTGCCCGCCGGTGGGTCAAGATGGGATACTCAAAAAAGAAACCTATTTCTGTCAAAAAATTTCACAAGTAAAGGTTACATCTTTATCTTCGACATCGACACCAGCACAACTGCACAAAGCCCATTGGCCGCAGACAGAACATGCAGCCCAGCCTTCATTTGAGTCTAAATAATAACCATTACAATAGAGACAAGGTGTATTTTTCACTTTACCTTCGCTAAGTGATGATTGAACCTTATAAGCTTTATTCTTTTTGGTCACTCCTGTTTTATTCAGTTTTTATTTAAGTAGTTTTTTTAACCCATTAAGGACGGGATGTACAAAATTTGTACACAATGTTTAAGGACATATTTCAATAATAAAATGCTACGAGAAAATTTTCTGAGTACACATTTCTTATGTGTCAAGAGTCCCTCTTTCGAATAGCGTGCTCAAAAAACTAAAAAATGTTAAATAAACAATTTATTTAACAATTTATAACAAAAAACACGATTTTTTAAGAATTCTAAATTGGTTTTTAAATTTTTTTTATAGCTTAACCCTTCAGCATACCTTGTACTGTTATAAATATCGCGTCAAAAATAGTTGGGCTACAAGATAGGACTATTTTGGGGATTAAATTTTTAAATGGCTGCCACAAAATGGTGACCAAAGTTACTTTTTTTAAACAATATTATAAACTAATGGAGGAAATTTTCAAAAATAGTTAACTTTGCTTGAAACTTGTCAGTCGGGGATTTTTGGGGTCGCTGATGACGAATATGACCTTGTTTTTTAAAAATTTTAAATGGCGGATCCAATATGGCGAAATAATTATTAAAAATCATTAAAAATCAACTTGTCACTCGGGGGCTTTTGGGGTCGATGATTACGAATATAACCTTATATTTTGAAAATTCAAAATGGCGGATCCAATATGGCGAAATAATTATTAAAAATCATACAAATTCTCATGAAACTTGTCACTCGGGGGTTTTTGGGGTCGCTGATGACGAATATGACCTTGTTTTTTTAAAAATTCAAAATGTCGGATCCAATATGGCGGACGACAAATTTAAAAAACGATAGTATTCTCTCGAAACATGTCACTCGGGGGTTTTTGGGGTCGCTGATGATGAATTTGACCTCATTTTTTCAAAAATTCAGAATGGTGTATTCAAAATGGCGTACAAAATTCAACTACACTAGCGGTCAAAATTGAGAAACCACCCATTTTCAGACGAATGAAAATCGTATTAAAACATACAATTTACTGAAACTAAAATTTTTTTGTTTATTTTCTGAAAGTTGATAAAATTTTGGAAAGAACAAAATATTTTAGAAGTCGTTTGGCCAATATTTTATTTAAATAATTTTTCAAAAATCGTCATTTTCAATGTTTTATACAAATTTGAATAACTTTTAAATATATTTACTAAAATAGTTTTTAGTACAGAAAAAATGTTTCAAATTTTTTAATTTTTTTAATTTTCTAGGTTCAAGTTTGACAGTCTACACTTTCTAAGAAAAAAATTACACGTTAATTCCTGGATAAGTGATTCTTATAGTGTAGCAAATTACCTTTAAAATAAGCCTAACATCATTAACAAGCGTTCATTATTTTAGAAGTTATTCAAATTTTTGTAAAACATTAAAAATGGCGATTTTTTAAAAATATCTAAACAAAATAATGTCAAAATGACTTCTAAAAGAGCTTGTTCTTTTCAAAATTATATCATCTTTCTAGAAATAAAAAAAAAATTTTTTAGATTCCATATATTTCATGTTTTAAAATGTTTTTTAATTACCTGAAAATGGGTGGTCTCTCAATTTTGACCGGTTGTGTAATTTGTCAAGAAATTATAAATCAGTGAATTTTTAAAATACAATATACTATCTATATCCATTACATTAATTCATTATTTTTTAAGAACTAATCCAATTTAATATCTTGATTATTTAATAAGTTCATAATTATTAATATTCAAATTTAAAATAATTTGCGGGAATTTTCAAAGAGTACTTTTTAAATACATACTATATTGAATACATTAATTATGATAATATATTATTTATTAAAAGTAATTAAATTAATTTTCGAAATTATTTATTATATAAAAATCAAAATTAATTCATAATTATGAAAATATATATAATTTGACGAAAATTTTGAACGTATTTATTATATCAGCAATGCAATCAATATTTTTGAAAACAGTGTTTTTTAGAATCACATGAAAAAAAAATAATTAAAGTAAGAATAGATCCGCCATTTTGAATTTTTAAAAAACAAGGTCATATTCGTCATCAGCGACCCCAAAAACCCCCGAGTGACAAGTTTTATGAGAATTTATATGATTTTTAAAAATTAGTCCGCCATATTGGATCCGCCATTTTGAATTTTTAAAATATAAGGTTATATTCGTAATCAGCGACCCCAAAAACCCCCAAGTGACAAGTTTCAAGAGAATACAATCATTTTTTAAATTTGTCGTTCGCCATATTGGATTCGCCATTTTGAATTTTTAAAAAACAAGGTCATATTCGTCATCAGCGACCCCAAAAACCCCTGAGTGACAAGTTTCAAGCAAAGTTAACTATTTTTGAAAATTTCCTCTATTTGTTTATAATATTGTTTAAAAATAGTAACTTTGGTCACCATTTTGTAACAGCAATTTAAAAATTTAAACCCCAAAATAGTCCTATCTTGTAGCCCAACTATTTTTGACGCGATATTTATAACAGTAGAAGGTATGCTGAAGGGTTAAGCTATAAAAAAATTTAAAAAACCAATTTAAAATTCTTAAAAAATCGTGTTTTTTGTTATAAATTGTTAAATAAATTGTTTATTTAACATTATTTAGTTTTTTTAAGCACGCCATTCGGAAGAGAGACTCTTGATACATAAGAAATATGTTCTCAAAAAATTTTCTCGTAGCATTTTGTTATTGAAATATATCCTTAAACATTGTGTACAAATTTTGTACATCCCGTCGGTAATGGGTTAACTTCTCTTATTTCTTTTTTTCTTTTGCTTCATTTGTGTACCCCATCTTGTCCCACTCTTCCTTACCCCATCTTGCCCGCACCTACGAAATTTAATAAAACGATTAATTACTACAATTTACGATTTAACGAAGAAAAAAACACGTGCTCCCTTCTTCTGTAACCCTTGCCAGTTATAAATAATTTTATATAGTTCATGAACTGTTATTATTTACGTGATAAACACCTCCTAAAAAAGTAAAAAATTACAAGAAAATCGTCGAAAACAGTTTTTTTAGTAAAACAGATAAAATTTGTTCTCATGGCTTCCCAAGTAAAAAAATCTGCATAAAGTCTGCAGACATTCCGCAGACTTTGAGCAGAATCCTGTCTGCAGACAGTATACTGAAAGTCTGCAGATATTCTGTTGTAATTCTGGTCATTTAAAAGACAATAAACAACAATTATTTATTGAAAACTAGTAGATTTATGATTATCCTGCACAGAAAAATGAACAATTTAAGATGTTGATGTTTAAGCGATGTCTTGAAACACACTCTCACAACAAAAGGATATCCTAGGCGATATCCTAGAGACTGTCATGATAACCTGAGGATATCCTAGGACGTCCTAGGGATATCCTTAAAATATCATACAAATCGTCGGTTTGGATATCCCATGGATAACCTTTGCATATACTAGGATATCATATGGACTTTGGTATATCATACTTTTACTTAGGACATCCTAAGGATATCCTTTTGTTGTGAGGGTCTGTTTCAAGACATCGATTTAACATCAACATCATAAATTGTTCATTTTTCTGTGCAGGATAATCATAAATCTATTAGTTTTCAATAAATTATTGTTGTTTATAGTACTTTAAACGACCAGAATTATGACAGAATACCTGCAGACTTTCAGCATACTGTCTGCAGACAGGAGTCTGATTAATGTCTGTGGAATGTCTGCAGACTTTCTGCAGATTTTTTTTACTTGGGTTAATGCTTTTGTAAACAAGAAATTATCGTCTCGGTGCAGTATTATGTGAAACATGATCGCAATTAATTAATTCGTTTGTTAAATAGGTCTGATAATCCGTCTTGCCCGCAACCCCATCTTGCCCCATTCTCCCCTTTTAGGCACCCCCTTCGCACCTATAAAAATTAAAATCTTTCCGGAAATTTCATAACAATTTTTAAAAAAACGATAATCACTTATTTCATTACGTGAAAAAAAGTCTTCTTAGTGTGATTTCAATCATATATTTAAAATTTAATTTTTTGAAATAAAAGACCATAATTTATAAAAAAACTAAGAAAAATTTTTTTTTAAAGAATAAAATTGCGGTTAATGTTTAATTTTAGAATTTTAAAAAACAAAAATAAAAAAAAGAATTGTCTTTAAAATTTTCAAAAATTTTTTTTTTTTTTTTTTTTGATAGTACCTATATCGAGAAACAAATTATATGCGACTTCGAAAATTGAAATCGAATAATTATAACTCAAGTTATAGCGTTTAAAAAAGCGTTTGTAAAAAACACTATTTTACGTTTTTCACTATAATTTATTCTAGTCAACACCAAAATACATCTTTTAATTTAAAAAAAATGTTGCTCAAAATTAAAAAGTCCGGTATTTGCGTTATTTTTAAAAATTTTGAAAAAATGCGTTATTTTAAAAAATTTTGCGTTATTTTTAAAAATTTTGAATTACTCAGTGATAATTTATGGCACTATAGTAGTATTATTTAAGGCGTTACACCACTCTAGAGCCCTAAAAAAAGGCCTAACTAAAAACTCGCAATATCCAACACCTTTTGCATACCCGCAAATGATGCCCCAGGCTCCTCTTAATCCCACACCCATGCAGAACTAATATCCTAGACCAACTCAGAACTATCGGACTAGTACAACCCCACCACGGGCTGTGTCTCCAGCACCTGCTAGTAATTTAAACTACCAGCAGACTCGCCGTCCGGACGCACTAGCGAGTCCCCTTCCGCAGCGTCCAAAGAACCTGCATTTTGCGGAACACTCAATAGGATCTTTAGAGCAAAATCAGAGGGCGAGGACTTCCCAGTAGTCCAATTAAGCGCCCCTGAATTCAGACATGACAAAATAAGGTTCCTCGTAGATCCTGGATCGGACACTAACCTCGTGAAGATGTGTGCATTAAATCCCGTGCTCACACTTATCCCAGACAAGTGTCTTGAGATTACTGGAATAACTAATCAAACTGTTAGAACAATGCGAACCATTCAGTTAACTATCAATAATGTTCCCGTAGAATTTCACGTTGTCAAAAACTGTTTTCCCATTTCGACCCATGGTATCCTTGGAAGACCATATCTGCGACAGGTCCAAGCCCAAATTTCTTTTAGGCATAACACCCTAGTGACCATATCTTTCCCATTGACCCCTATCAATTTTGTTGATAAGGAATCTGTGGAGGCTAAAAAAACCTTAAGGTCTCAAATCAAACCATTTGCTCGAGTCCTACGCATAAAATCCCGCACAAACACCCCAGTCACGATAGATATAATAAATACAGGGTTAAAAGAAGGATATCTCCCTCAAATTGAAACCCCAGAAGGACCTTACCTGGGCGAGGCCATTGTCACAAATAAGGATGGTGTATGCCATGCTATGGCAATCAACAATACCGAAAATGACATTGACATAACCCTTAAACCTCAGGAGTTAATCCCGTTCGAATTCTGTTAATTCCCCGGTAAAGAATTTACAGATTATGATGCAGAAGGCATTCAATTCGATTCGCAACAAACCTATACCGAGAGAGTCATCAAGGTCAAAAACGCGTTATACTTGGCTCATTTGGCTCCAGACGAGCGCAAAATCGTGTCGGGATGAGCGGAAGATTATGCTGATATATTTCATTTAAATGGTGAACTACTTTCGTGCACTCACCTTATCCAGCATAGAATTCCGACCATCGATGATAAGGTTATTTATAAGAAACAATATAGGTCCCCTATCGAGGCCCTAGAGCAAATTGACGTTCAATTACTGAAGCAGTTTAATAGCGGAATCATAGGACATTCTAATTCCCCATTCAACTCGCCATTGATAATCGTCCCAAAGAAACTTGACGCGTCGGGTGAGAAAAAGTGTCGTCTTGTGGTAGATTACAGAGTCCTAAACGAAAACATCATAGAAGACCGCACGCTACTTCACCGTATTTGACCTTGTCAGTGGTTTCCACCAGGCGGAAACTCACCCCGATGATAGGCACAAAACTGCCTTCTCGTCTCGCAACGGTCACTGGGAATATAAGCGGATGCCTATGGGCATAAAAAACGCCCCACCTACATTTCAACTACTACTAAATAATGTTTTAAGTACTATGCTCGATAATGAAGCGTTTGTGTATTAAGACGACATTATAATTTACTCTGACACCCTTGAAGAACATGACAGACGAGCACGTAGACTTTTTAATCGACTTAGAGATGCCAATCTGAAACTTCAGCCGGATAAATGCGAGTTCTTAAAAACCGAAGTCGCGTATCTTGGACATATAATAAGTGAAGAAGGAATAAAGCCGAAAACAAATAAAATTACAGCAATTCGAAAATTTCCTTTTTCAAAAACCCCTAAGGTTATTAAAAGTTTTCTTGGTCTTTCTGGATACTATAGACGGTTTATCAAAAACTACGCTAAGTGGGCCAAACCTTAGACTGAACTCTTAAAAAAGGACACCGAGTGGAAATGGAAAAGACCCCAGAAGAAAAGTTTTCATTATCTAAGACGATATTTGTGCCGTGAACCTATTTTGCAGTATCCGAAATTTAGTGAAACCTTTAAATTAACGTGCGACGCTTCGGAACATGCTGTAGGCGCAATTCTAACGCAAGCAAGGGACGGCATTGATTTGCCTGTGGCATATTATTCAAAAGTGCTGAACAGTGCAGAACAATCTTACCCCAAAGCTGAAAAGGAGTACTTAGCCATATTGTACACGACCGAACATTTCAAACCCTATTTATATGGTCGCGAGTTCGTTCTAGCCTGTGATTTTGAGCTGGTACACTGGATGACCTATATCGATAATCCGGGACCACAAAATCAAAGATGGAGAATTCGTCTTCAGAATTATCAGTATAAGTTTGAATATAAGCCCGGAAAAATCAATAGGATTGTTGAAGCGTTATAAACAAATCCTGTTGACGAAGAAAACGGGTCGAATTCAGATTCCAGTTGGTCAGAATCATTCTCCTTGGATCTTGAAAAGCCCAAACCTCGGAAAAGGGCAATCACTCGTAAAACGGAATCCAGTGATGTCGAGCCAAGCGAAAAGGTGAAAACATGTCAGGCGTTACCTATAACGCGTTTCTCAACCAGCGAAGCAAAAGAAAGTGCGCGAGTGAACCCAAAGAATAAAGAAAGAAAGTCCGACGGAACTAAAAAAGCCAGCGCGTCAACAACCCGACAACGGTTTAGTAGCTTACAAGAAAATCTCAAACCGAAACAAACAAAGTCACGACCTGGACCTTCCTCCAACCTTGGGACTACGCAGAAGTTGTTTAACCTAAAACATGTAGGAAAGGAACCTCCTCGTCGACCCTCCGTTACCACGGCACCAAAAGGGATAAAGGAACCAAGAAAAACAATTTTAAAACGTCCAAAGGATCCGGAACCAAGTACCAGCTCGGGACAACCAAGCAGTTCAAAGGGTCCTCCTACTAAACTTAATTTAAATTCCACTAAGACGGCTGTCAAGGAACCTCCTCGTCGAGGGCAACCTGTTGGAAGTACCAAATCTGCAATGGCTGATAGTGACGAAACCTATCGACCCTCGCAGGATATTCCCGTTAGTAAGGCGGACGAAAGCGGCATTGCCAACAGACTACGATCCCGGGGAACCACTGCTCCAAAGGAGGATACAACTAAGGAACCGTCCTATTCATCATCAAGTGATGAAAGTGCAAAAGAAGGATTGGAGGAAGGAACAGATGAAGATTCGGATCCCCCAGTGTTCTGAGAAGACTATAGTGCTTTCCCAAATTTTCCTGTCCATACTACTCCGCCCAAATTACCTAAGCTCAAAACCAACGCCCAGCAGAGTCAAGGTCCTGATTCGTACACGGACGTTTTCGTTGATGGAGCCTGCTGCGAAAATGGAGGATCCAGTCCAACAGCAGGAATTGGCGTGTGGTTTGGTCCAGATAATCCTTTAAACATCTATCGACGTTATAATGGACGTCAAACGAATAACGCTTCCGAAATCGAAGCAGCCACTACGGGCAGCTCGACAGGCCAAAAAGGCAGGAATCAAGAAACTAAGGATCAAAACAGATTCCCGATACTTGGTGCAGAGCTTCGAGGAATGGATACCGAAATGGAAACAGAACGATTGGAGGACAATAGAGAACAAACCAGTGAAGAATAGGAAGCCTTACGAAAAATTAATTAAGGCTATTGAACCTCTTGACGTTGTTTGGGAGCATATCCCTGGACATGAGGGCATCATTGGCAATGAGAACGCGGATCGTCTTGCTAGAAAAGAAGCTCTGAAAAACCCAGAACCGGATTCATCGCCATCATCGGAATCGGAACCTGAGGAGTTACCTCTAGAAGAAATGATCATCGAAGGTTAACGCAAAATCGATAACAGGAGACAAAGTACGGTAAGATTCAAGAACATCCCAGAAGTCTTTGAACATCCTTTAGATGATCAAATGCTCCAGATGGAAACCGAACTATTTACTGCAGGGCCATCAACTATCCCACGTGCATAATCCACCCCGTTCACGAGATTCAAGGATGAAAGGGTCAACTCTAACCAGGAGATCACTGCGAGGAACCAGGGCATAAAACCTATACGAATACAGGATACAGACAATGATGTAGCAAAGAAGTGCGCGCCTCTTAGCTCTTCGTTCCTAAACTTTAAGAATTCATATTTTGATCCTCCATCATCTTCCGGGACATCCAGTGAAAGTGATCATGATTGTGATAGTGATCCCCAAGAATTAAAACCGAACAACAGCAAGCCCCTTGGTGGTGTAACAAATCAATGGACACAACCTTTGACGTACAGACGAGACAACTATGCCCATTTCCTTTCTAAAAATTTGTGAACCGGTTGATCCAATCTCGAAATTATTAGTCGCCACAGAAAATATTGACTTACAGGATATTAGGGACAGTAGACCCGTTAAAGGACAAATTTTTATCTCTCCTAACGGTAAATACAAGGTCTTTTCGATCATTGTTAAGAGACGTCATTTTGATAAAATTTGTTGGAAAGATGTTATAATCGGACTGAAAAATTTGAGAAAAGCCTTAGCATCTAACAATAAAAATTCTTGTCGAAGGGCAAATTCAGGGGACCTGCTAGGTACACTCCCTCAAAATAAAATGCCGGAACTTTTTGCAGAAATTTTCCGCGGTGGCAACGCAACCATCACCCTGTGCCACGGAAAAATTGAATTACATCCTGTTGAATTACGGGGTAAAATCGTTTCCGAATTTCATTCTACTCTGATAGGTGGACACAAGGGTATAAGCAAGACTTACCGACGAATAAGGGAAAGATATTATTGGCCCCGGATGCGTGACGATGTTACCCAATTTATTCGAGGATGTAAGAGTTGCTTCGAAAACAAACTCGCTAGGGCCCGTACAAGAGAACCGATGATAATTACCGATACTCTGGCAATGCCTTTTGACAAGGTGTCTCTAGACACCGTCGGGAAATTGCGAACCACCCCAAACGGAAATCGGCACATCCTCACAATGCAGGATAATTTCTCTAAGTACTGTATCGCGGTCCCCATTCCGAATATAGAAACAAAAACAATTGCCCATGCGGTAGCTACGAACTTATTCTCAGTGTTTGGACATTTGGCTAAGGCACCCAGTTCGTTACCTCAAGAGCTTGAAGTCAAAACATATGGATCCTATCTGAAGAACTTAATTACACGGATAAACGAACTACAAAATTTAGCTGATAAATATTTAGTTCGATCAAAACAACGGTCAAAAGAAATCTATGATCGTAAGGCACGACCTTTAAATGCCAAAATAGGCGACCAGGTGTATGTCTTTAAAGAAGTCCGGTCTAATAAGTTCGACAGGCGAGCAGAAGGACCATACACCCTTGCAGGATTCACAGAAAATAACAATGTGATCCTTGAAACTAAAAACGGTGAAAGATTCGCGAAGCATAGGGATAAGGTCAGAGCCCCAGATTATAAGACCTAGACTTTAGCTCTAGATCCATTATTAACCTATTTTCTCATTTAAGAGTAACTCAAGGAAAGATGACGACTACTGCCATAACCATGGTATGCCTATTCTCCATCCTAGTGATGACAACGGAGCAGACATATTGCCACGATGTGGAGATGACTGCCGACAGTGATCGATACCAAATCACTGTTTTTAAGTTCAGCAGCGGGATATATTTCGAATATATCGGGGAAGTCAGGAGGTCCATCAGCAACTGGAGGATTGCCGTATTCCTGGACGTGGGCAAGCAGACTCGATTCTTCGACGATTTGAGGACCAGACTGGAGCGAATAAAACAGCAGTGCAAACCTGACGAAGAATGGTGCAAGTTGGAAAATACTAAAAAGACCTTACCAACCAAGATGACTACGCAAATACGAGCAGGGCGTTTAGTTCCACTATTGGGTTTCCTGGGAAAGATTGCAGGACCAATCGTTAGGGTATTGACCTCCGATGACGGAGAAAGATATAGTGCTGCCATCTAAGCTCTCAATGAAGCCCAGGCTAATTTATCACACCTTGTCGGAAAGCAAACCCATGTAGTGCGATCACAACTCGACTCGTTGCACTCCCAAGTACAACAACATGGATCATTGCTGAGAAAACTACAGGAACAACTCCAAGCCTTACTCGAGAAGAAGCAGCTGAAGTCGAAGGAAGAGAGGGAAAGGCAGAATTTAACATATGCCATTGCCAAGGCATTAAGACTGGGGCTTGATCACAGCATGCAGGCCACCACTACTATGTTAGAGGCAGTTCATGAAGCCAGGAAAGGATATCTGCACCCCGGCCTTATAACATCCGAACAACTGGAACCAATCCTGCGAGAAGTGCAGGATAACCTCAAGGATGTTTAGTTTCCATTGACCGGACCTAGGATCCACCATCACCATCTTGTGCTAAAACCATCAACTTAAGGTCGTCATCGACATACCACTCCTAGAAAAATACAATTATCAAGCTTTTAAGTTACACTCACTCCCGACCACTCAAGAAATGCTCGAGAATGGTACCGGAAGAGCATACATAAAATCTGAATATGATTACCTTATTATTGACGAGGATCAGCGAATATACCTCTTGTTAAAGGAGTAGGAATGGAATTTGTGTAAAACAACAACACCTTTTCTCGCCTGCCTTCAAGGCGCCCCAATCTACGATCTCCGTGAACGAGCGTCCTGTGAAGTCTTATTATTGATCAAGCCCAACATGGAAGCTTTAAGGTTTTGCGATGTCAGAGTAACCAGCAAATCCAAGTCTTACTGGAAGCCTTTGACCACCATAAGCGGGTGGATCTATTCCTTTGCTGCACCAGAAAAAGCGACAATTGCATGCTAATCCATGAGTCCATTCAAGATCATGCTAAGCGAAGTTGTGATCCTCAAATTGGGTCCAGGGTGTTCCCTCAAAACCAAGGACGCTATTATTCCAGCCACCACCTCACAAGCTGGTCAATCCGAATTTATTTTTGAATCAGATCTACATTTAAACTTAACAAAACTTTCTCCAACACTACTAAAATATAATCACCTGCTTGAGAACACAAGAGTCCTAACGAAGTCCATCCTCGAAATTAATCCGAAGTTATCAGCATTCGAGTTGAATTCCAAGACCCTAGATGAACTAGAACAACAGTTTCAAGAGTTCGCCTTACAGCAACATAATCAAGGAAGACACTCGACCTTGATTTACGGATCATATGGAGGAATTATTCTCCTATGTGCATTTTTGCTTATGTACTTGTGTCGATCACCGCTGAAAACTGGAACATATAAACTGTCTCAATCAATTTTCTCAAGGCCAAGAGATGAGAATATCCAAACGTCACAGCGAAGGAAACCGTTGATTAAAACTCCAACACCCAAGGATATTGCTGGATTATACGAGGATATCCCTTCTACAAGTAAAACCGCTGGCAACAATCAACCGGTGACTCTACAATCAAGGACAACATTAACTGAACCAACAACTACTCCAAAAAATGAGATAAAGTCTGCAACGTCCGAAGATAGACCATCAGTGAAGATCAGATGACTAACCGAAGGGTTAGGTTCCAAGCTGCGTGGGATCCAGGTAGAGGAGACTACATTGGGAAAGAATCACCAACCACCTTTTCGCCAGTAGTTCTCGCCAAATATAACCCCACAAGACAACACGGAAGATCTTCGACTTGAAGAGGTTAGTGCTCACGACGACCCTAACAGACGTTCAAAATCGCCACCCCAAAATAACCTGATTTCGCAGGTCTATTATAAAAGGAAACTATGTATATATATATATATATATATAAAGAGTGTTTTTTTATTTTACACATATATATCCAAAGAAAAATTTTTCTAATTTGAATTCTATATTTCAAAAAAAAAAATTATCCCTAATATAAATTCAATATTAAAAGTTTTTCACATTCTAAAAATATAAAGATTTTGTTTTAATTTCATTACTACTTCACTAAGAAAATTTCTATTTTATATAAAAAAAATAGTTTACAGGATTTGCTCATTATATAATCTAAATATTAAAATTTTAATTATGTCAGATAAATTGATCACTTTATAAAATACATATATCGGAAAGATTTCTTGATAGGTTATCTAAATAATAATCACTAGCTGCGAGTTGGTCTTTTTTTTCTTTATATTTTCTTATTTTTAAACATGTACACTGCTAGAAGCCCATTGAAAAAGGAATCCTAATTATATAAATTGGTTATCTAATTTTGACCCACAAAGGGTTTACCCTTGTTAAATGATTAAAACAAAATTTTGCTATCAGGGTATCTTAAATATCAATTTTCAGAGTGCCCCACTTCAAAGCCAATTTTAAAGCATTTGCAACGGTTTTTGTGAAAATTGATCCCACAGAAAAAGTTGTACCTCGAGCTCTTGGGAACAATTTTCTATGCCTAAAACAAAAATCGCTTTTATTTTGGGGAACTTATTAACAATTTCTCAGTAGCACCATTCGCCAAACGCACAAATGCTCAACGAAGGTCGCCGCCGCCGCCGACCATAGCAGCCTTCGCTTGACGAACAGCCTTCGCGCGGTGGTTGAGAAAGTAAACTAATTAACTTTACCAATCTTACGCAGAACGTAGATTTTATCACTAACAATAATTGCTTTAATTGAAGGAAGTGAATTTATCATTCGGTGATTAAATATTAAATTTAAAGAAGTTAACAATTTTCCTGAATCAATCTACACAAATAAATTAAATATCTTAAATAAATCTCGATAAGCTCATGGGCTTCAATGTATCGACAGCACAGCTGCCCTCATACAGAATCCTGCTTAATTTAAAAAATATTTTCGAAATTAATTAATAATTTCAAAATTATCAAACAACTCAGAAAAAACGGTAGCATGGTGGGATACGAGTACCTTTCTATTGCCGGTACACTGCTCTGACCACTGAGCTACATGCACCCCGAGACTCTCTGAGTTCCTTGAAATATACTATCTCTTCCTACATTATTTTAATGATAACGTAGGAAGGTTCTTAAAGATGGTAAGCCTAATTTTACAATTCATAGGCAATTATAATTAAAGCAAGTAAATTTATCATTCAGTGATTAAATATTATTATATTTTTTATTATTATATTATTATATTTTTCAAATTAAGCAGGTTTCTGTATTAGGGCAGCTGTGCTGTCGATACATTGAAGCCCATGAGCTTATCAGAGATTTATTTAAGATATTTAATTTATTTGTGTAGATTGATTCGGGAAAATTGTTAACTTCTTCAAATTTAATATTTAATCACCGAATGATGAATTCACTTCCTTTAATTATAATTGCCTATGAATTGTAAAATTGGGCTTACCATCTTTAAGAACCTTCCTACGTTATCATTAGAATAATGTAGAAAGAGATAGTATATTCCAAGGAACTCGGAGAGTCTTGGAGTGCATGTAGCTCAGTTGTCAGAGCAGTCCACCGGCAATAGAAAGGTCGTGGGCTCGTATCCCAACATGCTTCCGTTTTTTTTGAGTTCTTTGATAATTTTGAAATTATTAATTAATTTCGAAAATATTTTTCAAATTAAGCAGGTTTCTGTATTAGGGCAGCTGTAATATTTAATATTTAATTTATTTGTGTAGATTGATTCGGGAAAATTGTTTTAACTTCTTCAAATTTAATAATTGCTTTAGTTGTTATTATTATTCTACTTTATAGTTAAAATATGTATACACACTAGGGTGGTCCAAAAAAAGTAAAATCGAAATTTTAATGCTCTCACCCCGTAGGATTGTTCTATATGGAGAAAAAAATACCCATATTTTTTTTTTAAATAAAAAAAATTTTAGAGGTCGCTCAAAGCGCTCAAAGTTCCCCATGTAAAATGCATGGGGAAAAAACACTTTTCGTAGAATTGGTATAGAATCCTTGAAAATCAATATTTTTCATTCAGCAAACTTTGTTTCTCTTCAGAAGACTTCAAAGAATAGTGCTAAATTATTTATTTAATCTTTTTTTTAAATTAACTTTTTTTTGTAGTACCGTCAACCGGGGCTATTTTGTGCACCAAATAGCTTTTTTTTATTCAAAGATTTATTTAAATTCAGAATTAAGAGAATAAAGAAAATCAACTTTTGATATATGTTGTGGACATCCTTCTAAAGCTTTCCTATAAATTAGGCAAAGAAAAAAATTTTTTTGTCTTAGTTATAGTCATTGAAAGTCGTGCACACAATAACTCCCGGGATGGGGCTATTTTATGCATCGAACTTTGTTTTCCTATAATGTTTCGTAAACATTTTTTTAATCGTTTCTGCTTCATGAAATCTTTTGTGTATATATTTGAGAGTAAGTTAAAAAAAGAATGACGTAGTAAAATTTTTTTTGTAGATATATTATACAAAAAATGTAAAATAAAGCACTAAAATTTTGCTAAAATCTGGATTTACTAAAAATTAACAATCTTTCTTTAAATTGTATATTAAGCAGATAGTAAATAACATTTTTTTCTTTTTTAATATATATTTTATAATAATATACTAATATAATTATAAAATGATCGTTTAAACACTTATAAATAACTTTAAAACATCATTTCAATAGGAGCTTCTTTAATAGTTTTAAATGATATTTTTAAAAAACTTGAAATAAATATTTTTAAGGTTAAATAGATAACAATTTAATATCTAATATGTTTTTCAAGTTATTTTAAGAGAAACGAGAAAATAGTTTTATAACTAATTTGAAAAACTTATAAATATTAATTAATGTTCATTTTTTGAGATTACGTTGTGCAGCGGTTGAGCTTTTAATCGTTTTAATGATTTTAATTAACGTATTTACAGTTTTTTGACAGAAAAGTAAGACAAAAATGTATAAAAATGATAAACAGAATCTTCTTTACTTACTAAATAAAATATTTATGAAAAATATTTGATTTTTTAAGTGCACAAAATAGCCCCATGGAATCCTGGTTTTTCAGTTTTTTCCACTTTTCTCTTATAATTAAGTAATAAAAAGTTAGCGCATTACGTATGTATCATCACAACACAATTGACAACAAATATTTAACTCAGTTTATGAGACACATTAAAACTCTAGAAGATCTGGTATAATTTTTCCGAACTTTCAAAATTTTTTAAACAAATTTTCCGTTTTTAGGAATTTTTTTCTCTTAATTGACAAAGAATTAAATAATAACATTTAGTGCTCTCTATTGTCATGCAATCAAACTTTCGTTTTACAAAATAGCAGATTAAAATAATTTATTTTAATAATTTTTTTCATCAAAAAACTCGCGTGCACAAAATAGCCCCCGGATGCACAAAATAGCCCCAGTTGACGGTACCCTAAAAAAACCCCATAAATTTCAAAATTACAAAAAAATCGTTAAAACATATTTTTTATTATTTTTATCAAAGTTTTTTCCTAGATTATGAATAAATAACACAAATATTGATTTTTAAACATTATTCCATGTAATTGCTAATTTGATTAAACAAATTATTATTGTTTATTTACAACTTTTTATTAAATTGAGCTATAGAGTTTCGATTTTTTCTGAATTTTGCAATTTTTCGGGACGAATGTAACCAGTCACTATCAACTAACTAAGAATATTAATTTTACCAATTGTTTAAACAAATTACTATTGATTAATTTTATCTTTTTATCAAAATGAGCTACAGAGTTGCAACTTTTTTTAATTGTATATTTTATTTTTTTTGTGAGGTAATCATTAATGTAAGACTTAATTTTTGAGTAAAAATTGTAAACAATAAATTTATTATTATAAAAATGATAAGTACAAAAATTTTTATTTACGTCATTGAAATTACTACTGCAATAGCTTCAAATTTAGAATAACAATTTGTTTAAACAATTGGTTAAATTGTAATTCTTATATTGTTTAACAACAGTTAGTAACTTTAGTTACATTTGGCTTGGAAAATTACAAAATTGAGAAAGAAATTGCGACTCTGCAGCTCAATTTGATAAAAAGATAAAATTAAACACAAGTAATTTGTTTAAAAAAGTTATTGGTAAATTGGTAAAATTAATATTCTTAGTTAGTTGATAGTGACTGGTTACATTCGGCCTGAAAAGTTGTAAAATTGAGAAAAAATCGAAACTTTTTAGCTCAATTAGATAAAAAGTTGTAAATAAACAATAATAATTTGTTTAAACAAATTAGCAATTACATGGAATAATGTTTAAAAATCAATATTTGTGTTGTTTATTCAAAATCTAGGAAAAAACTTTGATAAAAATAGTAAAAAATATTTTTAAATTTTTTTTTGTAATTTTGAAATTTATGGGGTTTTTTGGGACATTATAAAAAAAAGTTTATTTAAAAAATTATTAAATAAACAATTTAGCACTATTCTTGAAAGTCTTCGAAAGAGAAACAGAGTTTGCTGAATAAAAAATATTGATTTTTAAGAATTCTGTACGAATTCTACGAAAAAGTATTTTTTCCCCATGCATTTTACATGGGAAACTTCCAGCGCTTTGAGCGACTTCTAAATATTTGTTTATTTAAAAAAGGGGTTTTTTTCTCCATATAGAACATTCCTAGGGGTTGAGAGCATTAAAATTCCGATTTTATTTTTTCCCATATATTTTTGGACCACCCTAATACACACATTCACTGTCAAAAATGTTGATTTTCGGAGCGCCCCAACTTTAGAGTCATTTTTGAGGCATTTCCGTTAAAAATTAGCGACAGTCGAGAGTGGGGAAAAATGTTGAAGCTATGAATCCAAGGAGTAATATAGTGCTCGTTAAAGAAAAATCGGTTTATTTCTGTCGTATTTAAGATCAATTTTCCCGATCGTGTCGTTTCCGAGTGCGCAAAGTACTTGTCAGCGGCCACCGCCGAGCATGGCAGTCACCGCCGACCACGCGGGAACACCACCGAACAAACATTGTAGACTGTATGGACTAAATCAAACTAAAGCTATGACGTTAAACCGAGTTGACTTCTAATCGAGTTCTAACTGCGAGTTGCAATGCATGCGTTCCACAGCAGATTCTGAGAGTTGCTTAATTAAACGTATATCTCATTATTTTGAATCATTCTCTATTTAAATTTTCAAAATATGCAATTAGGGAGGTTTTAAATAATCAAAGTTTCGAAAAACTTATTTGACATAAACTAATATTTTTCCCTTGTTGTTATTACAATTTTCGAAAGCCAACTTTTGATAGTTGCGAATATAAAAAAAATTATTTTAATTTTGACGGATTTATCAACAGTTTTCTTAAGTAGGGTCGTCGAACACAGCCGTCACCGCCGACCATAGCAACTGTCGTTATCCGTACTCAGGCTGCCTTACTAAAAACAAGCTCGACTTTCGTTTCTTTTACTTCAGATTTATTTAAACTTCGAACATAAGTAAATGTACAAATGGTTTTAAAATCTTTATTGAAATTTTGTGAATTATTGGAATTGTTTTTATGAGATTCTTTAAGTCTTTGGGAATGATGTTTTTATAATATTATTTAAAAATTGGGGACCAACTGAATCGGGCAAAGAAATTTTATTAGCAGTTTCTGAAAAAATCGAACATTTGTTTAAGTTTCTCTAATACAAAGAATACAATAAGACTGAATTTTATTGGACTTACCCTCTTTCCGATTCATTCTGCTGGAAGAAAATTTTTGCCTCGAAGTATCTTCTTATTTTATTAAAACAAAAACATTGGGTTCTCCTTATTAAAACTCACAAACAGCTTAGTTAAGAGGACACCCCGCATGGTTACAAATTCGTCACCTGGGATCAACGAACAAATCTCCTTGCCCCGCCTAATTACACTCATAGCATATTCGGCACTGTCACTTGAGGACTACTCATATGAACACATAGAAGAATAACATTCTATTTCTTCAGTGTGATCAGTAGTCACGCAACTTGCCGGAACCAATTCGCCACTATTCGAAGCCATTTCTTAAAAAACCACAATTAAAAAAAGGGAAATATTAATAAGGCACACGCGTGAACAATACGAGAGCTACGGAATGACTGCACAATACACACTATAGGTATAGGCATGAATCACTAGCCTCTGACGTGCTGATTAGGTACATATCACGATACACACGCATACATCAATATTACTATGAGGTACTGGACTGCTACGCACTGATACTGACATTACGTCACTAAACTGACGGTTCCCAATTGCGTTCGTACTACTTAGGGATGTGCGGGCGCAACGTTATAAAAAATAAAAGTGCCTAATCAGATCAAGCACCACTAAGACGGTTTGGAAATGTACCATGCTGCAATCAAGAAAATTTGTTTCAGTAGTAAAGTAGAAAATTAAAAATCTTTCGGTTCACATTTCAGTTGCAATTACCGAAACCCATTTTGCGATTATTAAATTTTTTTTGTGTAATAAAAAAATTAAGAATACAAAAGTTTATTGTAGCAATTGTTTGAGAAATTTTCTAGCAATTATTATTATAACTGGGATGAATAATGATTTTACTAATTAAACAATAAAATTATTATTTAATTTTCTAAGTTATTTCAAAATAATGTCTCAAAAAGTATCATATTAATAGACTGTTTCTGTTCTCACGGGCCCACCGTGAGATCCAAAACGTCAGCAAAAATGCATAGACCAATGGGCCCATGACTTACTTCTACTCTTTACTCCTACTTCTAAAATCTTTCCCCACTTTACACTAAAGGTAAGAGTTGGAGGCTTGTCGCAAAATTTCAATCATTGCAGTACGATTTCTCGCTTCTTCCCGAAGACACCTCTCCTGGGTCTAACCTGGCAAGTGTTTTGGGACAGAGAAATTTCGCGATTCGCCCGTCCGCGACCCGAAACCCGAATTCTCGTTGAAATTTAGGGCAGACGTTAACTTTTTAAATTCTCTGAGCTGGTGGAGTCCAGTGCGGGCTAATTTTGGAGAGATTTTGGAATTATTAATACAATTAATAATTCTAGAATCTTGTTATTTCTATAACCGTCCGGTTGCATAGATATTGCCTGCGTTCGTCTCAGATATCGGTGGCCCACGAGCGCGATCAAAACTAATTATCAAATTATCGGTTGCATAGATATTGCCCGGACTAATTTGGTAAAAAGTAGATCCGCAGTGAGTTTTACACTGTTGTGTGAGACGGCCGGTTGCATAGATATTGCCCGCGTCCAAACGCGTACAAGTGCAATCTCACAAATAAAAAAAAATTGCGCGAATCTGACGTCGCGATTTTCCGTAAAAACAAAACCAAAGGATAATTTTCGCCCGACGGAGGTTTCTGTGAATCGAAAGAGGAACAGCTCTGTCGGTAGTTTGTAAGTAAATAAGTATCGTTTCAATTTACATTTTCTAACACACACATTTTTTAATTGTAACACTCCACAACCATTTTTCTATTCAAAAGGTAATTTTCTATTAATAAATAAATCATGTATACACAGAAATCAATTTCTTCACTTGCCTAACTAAACTAATATCCAAATCATTATAACAATAGTGCATTTAACGAATCAGTAGGTTTCTTTTAAAAGTAGGATAACGGTCCCGCAAATTAAACAAGGTCCTTCAGACCTTGGCAGCTTGGAGCTTCTCTAAATAAGAATTTAGAGCCATCTCAAAAGCTCAATATTTAAACAATTAATTCTGGTTTGTAACAGCGACGTCAAAAACCCCTGAGTAAAGATTTTCAAGCAAATCCGATGATTTTTTAAAAAAAAATTTCAAAACTTATGAACAAAAACTTTAAATGCGTTTTTCTCAAAATGTCTTTTTTTGATCTGGTTTGAGTGATATCTCGAGTCCTTCTGAAGCGATTTTAAAAAATCAAACGGCTTTTGATTTAGCTTCATCATGCCTATAAGTGGAACCTCAAAAACTGGAAAATTTCCAACTCCCCTTCTTTTTATAAGGGAAATGCTAAATAAAAACACCTTTTTTTTGCTTATTTTTGGGAAAAAGTACTCTAAAAAAAGGGGGGGAAGAAAATTCCACTTTATTGAGGTTCCACATCTAAAGAATTATCTAACGAACAGAATGTCACTTCGTTTTTGGTTTTATCTGTTTTAAAAAGTTTGAAATCGATCTTACCACCGAAAATAGGCATTTTCGAAATAGCGTATATCGCCGCCATTTTAAAATAAAAATGAAAAAAATTTTTTTGACAAATTCTTAAATAAATTATTTATTACATGTAAAAGAAATTTTTTTAATAAATGTCATAGTTATTTTAATAATATATACTAAAAAAGCCTCCTTTTTGCCTGTTTTGAACTGGAATGTCCCCTTAAATGTTCCTGAAACCGGTTACTCGGGTGTTTTCGAGGTCGCTGATTACGAATATGACATTCGTTTTTCAAAATTCAAAATGGCGGATCCAATATGGCTGACAACAAAATAAAAAATTGATCAGATTGACTTGAAACGTAGTACTTAGGGGTTTCTGGGGTCGCTGATTACGAATCTAACATCAGTTTTTCGAAATTCAAAATGGCGGATCCGAGATGGCGGAAATTTTTTTAAAATTTGTCGAATTTGCTTAAAACTTGTTACTTAGGGGTTTTAAGGGTCGCTGATTACGAATCTAACATTAGTTTTCCAAAATTCAAAATGGCGGATCCAATATGGCGGACGACAAAATAAAAAATTAATTATAATGGCTTGAAACTGAATACTCGGGGGTTCTTTAGGGTCGCTGATTACGAATCTGTCATTATTTTTTCAGAGTATTTATCGAAATCTGATTTCACCAAAAATTATCATACTGATGTCAGATTAACCAGTTTCAAACAAATTGGATCCGCCATTTTAAATTTTGGAAAATTAATGTTAGATTCGTAATCAGCGACCCTTAAAACCCCCGAGTAACAAGTTTCAAGCAAATTCGACGAA
Source organism: Leptopilina syphax (assembly GCA_032872505.1). Lineage (NCBI taxonomy): Eukaryota > Metazoa > Arthropoda > Insecta > Hymenoptera > Figitidae > Leptopilina > Leptopilina syphax. The sequence goes on from CM065469.1 coordinate 18,101,201, forward strand.
TTTTGACAAAATTTTCGTCATCTTGGATCCGCCATTTTAAATTTAGAAAAACTGATGTCAGATTCGTAATCAGCGACCCCAGAAACCTTAGGGTACCAAGTTTCATAAAAGTTCATTAAAAATTTTTTCAACACACTTTTGGCCCAAAAAGTGGAAATCTCGTTGAAATGAATTAGAACAAATGAGAACAAATATTAAAGTAAGTTAAAGATAAAGAGGGTGGGAACAAGTTTAAAATAAATTTTAAACTCAAAAGTTTAAAGTTCGAGTTCTCACAGATGTACAGTGCAGTCATTCACGCAACTTTTTTTTCAGATCAAAAATTAAATTTAAAAAATAATTATTTACCGACAACCATATCGGAATAATTATCCTAAGAAAAACACCTGACTCTAAATCAAAAAGTTCAATTGATATCTAATAGATGTCACTAATTGCTGATATAGTCGAAATCTTCCTTAATTAAAAATTCTTAATCAGCATATAATTTCCTACATTAATAAATTTTAAAGTTTGACGAAGCCAAATGGAACGGGAAACGGAAGCCCGGCACTGGCAAATAATTAGAAAATAAGATTTTTGTATTAGGTTAAGTTAAGTTAAGAGATTGTACATTAGATTAAGAATTTTTTTGTATTATGGTTCCTCGAACACTGCATTATTAAGCAGGGAGAGTAAATAAAGTATATTTATAAAAATAATTTAAATTTGCTTAAGAATTTTATTAAAATTTTCATAAAATAATTGAATTTCGGAGAAGAATTTTATTATTTATAAAGTTACTTGGAATTTTAACAAGAATTTTTTTTTTAATTTTTGAACGAAATTAGATTTGTGCAAAGAATTTTATTACATTTTGAAAATAACTTAATTCTTCCAACGAATTTTATTCAAATTTATAAAAATAACTGTATTTCTGTGAAGAATTTTATTATTTATATAAATAATTGAATTCTTACAACGAATTTTATTCAAGTTTATAAAAGTAATTGAATTTCGGTGAAGAATTTTATTATTTATAAAAATAATTGAATTCTTGAACAAATTTTATAAAAATCTTTTTATATAATTGATATTTTTCGAAAAATTTTATTACTTATGAAAATAATTAAATTATTTTGAAGAAATTTATTAAAAATTAAATAATTAAATTCCTGTGGAATTTTATCAAGAATTTTATTAAAACTTTTAAAAATAATTGAATTTCGATGAAGTATTTTATTATTTATAAAGATAATTGTAATTTTGACGAGAATTTTTTTTTAAATTTTTTAACATAATTGAAATTCTGCGAAGATTTTTTGTAACTTTTAAAAATAATTTAATTTCTGTAATCATTTGTAACTTTTCCAAAATCCAATTTTTTAAAAAGTATTTTTAACTAAAATTCTTCTATCAATCTAGTATTTATTGCGCTTGCGTCCGTCGAACCCGTGTTCGATCCATGGTACTCCCAAATTTATTTTCAAACATATTTTCGTATTTGTTAGGTTCTTGAAAAATGTTGAGGTTAAATATGAGATTCGAAACTCAAAAAATAAATTTTTTCATATTTTTAAAATATAAGTATAAACTATGTTAGTTAACATTTATTTTAGGGAAAATTTCCTTATAATTCTTTAGGGTTCTTTACAAATATAAGTTTAGAGAAAACTACAAAATAATTTTTTTGTACACTACTTACACGTTAAAATTGTATAAATTTTCCCTTGCAATTACTCAGGAAATTCACGGGGAGAACGTCAAGGAATTTAACACTGGAAAATAACAATCGGAGGACATTTAGAGGTTCTGGGAAGTTAACGGGAAGTTAACCGCGTTAAGTTTCGAATTTAACATGGTTAACATCCCTTTAACTTCCTGCAAAATACTGTGCTATCTGGGTACTGTGATGCTAATTTTTAAAAATAAAAGTATCAGTACTAAATTTAAAAACAAATAACTTTAATGCTTTAGTTATGGTTAAATTGATTAGTAATAATTAATATATGTTATTTTTCCGTTGATTCAGTCAATATTTATATAGAAATTCGCAATTTTTGATATGTAATGCAAATCGAAATTACCGAAGGACGTCTATTTGGTATCATGAAATTTTTAGCAAAGTGGATATATTGCGAGGGCCGTTTACTCAGACCTTGTTAGTCTTGTCTGTTCAGAGAGAATTAATTACTTTGCTGTTTAGATCCAGTTTGCCTTTCATCGTCAATGGTTCAGTGGTTAACATACGTGTTTATGTACACACCTGATGTGATAGTTTAATTTACATAATGTACATATAATCAAGCATTAATATCATTTGAAATTTCTTAAATATTGTCCACAACTGTAATGTAATATTTAAAGAACAAAAAAGTACCGTAAGTAAGGCTAAATTCGCTCAATTTTTTAATTCTTTTTTAAATAACTTCGGGAAACGACGAAAAGAAACATTGGCACTGAAAATATATAATCTTTAACCCTTTATCTTTCCTATTACTGCATAAAGAAACTAAAATATGTTGCAGAAAGTTATTTATAAGCCGTTTTTTTGTGAGCGACTTTACCTTTAAATGATGGGTAAATTCGCTCACCATTATTATTCTGGCAAAATATATTATAATCTGCAAAAATGAAACTAAATATTCTTTAGAATCAATAAAGAAAAAAATTAAGAATAATGTACAAAGTTATTGGAATAAATATATTTAATATTGTTTTACCAATAAGTAATAAGATTCAATCATTCAATCAAACGTACCCACCTTTAATTTTCAGTTATAAGAGTACTATTATTTAAAAAAATCGAATTATAAATTAAAGTAATTAACATACTTAACCCTTTAACGCCCAGAGGTTTCGATCGAAACCACTTTTGATTACTAAAATTTATAACTTTGACAAAAATTAAGATATTTTTGATTTCTAAAAGCTCACGACCCACAAATTTATAAACCTTTATAAAAAAAATTTACATTTTAAAAAATAATTCACAATTTTGTAATTACAACAATAATAAAAAAAAAATTTCAAAAATTCAAAAATAAAAAGGAAACAAAGCTACTCAAAATTGTTACTCGGGGGTTTTCGGGGTCCCTTATTATAAATTTGATATCAGATTTTAAAAATTCTAAATGGCGGATCCAATATGGCGGACATCATTTTAAAAAATTGATTCAATTTGCCTGAAAATTGTTACTCGGGGGTTGTCGAGGTCGCTGTTTATGAATTTGATGCCAGATTTTAAAAATTTTAAATGGCGGATCCAATATGGCGAACTTCATTTTTAAAAACTGATGTAATTTGCCTGAAAATTGTTACTCGGGGGTTTACGGGGTCGTTGATTGCGAATTTGATATCAGATTTTAAAAATTCAAAATAGCGTATCCAATATGGCGGACATGTTTTATAAAAGTTGATTCAATTTGCCTGAAAATTGTTACTCGGGGGTTTTCGGGGTCGCTGATTACGATTTTGATTTTAATTTTTTAAAATGTAAAATAGCGGTTTCAATTTAGTGTATAAAATGTCCAAATAAAAACGAGATCAGAATAAAATGTTCGTCTACCTTCGTGACAATGTAAAAAACAAATGTCTAACGCAAAACCGGCATCATAATGATTAATGAAATATTTATTTCTATATTCGTAATAATTAGAAAAACAAATGCCTAACGCAAAGACGAAATCAATCTAAAATGCTTGACTATATTTGTGAAAATCGGAAAACAAAAGCCTAACATGAGAACGCGATCCAAATAAAATATGAATCTACATTTGTGACAATGCGATAAACAAATACCTAATAAGAAAACGATGTCAAAATTAAATGTTCGTTTACATTCGTGACTATAGAAAAACAATTGCCTAACATAGACTCTAACATTGGATTAGTAAACAGCGGCCCTGAAAACCCTCTACTAACAATTTTTAGGCAAATTGAATTAATTATTAGAAAAGATGTCCGCCACATTGTATCCGCCATCTTGAATTTTTAAAATCTGACATCTAATTCGTAATCAACGACTCCGAAAATCCCCGAGTAACATTTTTCAAATAAATTAAATCCGTTTTTAGAAAAGGTGTCCGCCATATTGGATCCGCCATTTTGAATTTTGAAAAAAGGATATCGGATTCGTAATTAGCGCTCCCAAAAACCCCCGAGTAACAATTTTCAGGCAAATTGAATTAATTTTTAGAAAAGATGGCCGCCATATTGGATCCGCCATTTTGAATTTTAAAAATCTGACCTCATATTCGTATTCAGCGACCCCGAAAACCTTTATATACGAGCAATGACGTGAATTGCAATGCTACAAAAAAGTCGGGCGTTAAAGGGTTAAAATATCCTGGCTCAAACATCTTTTTTGTAGACTTATTTCCTGAGCGAATTTACACAACAAATTTGAATTTTTTTTTAAATTGATTTTTTGCAGAATCTGTTTATTGCTTTAATTTTTGTGCTTTATGAAAATCATGTTAGAGATGCAGGAAATGTAATGTTCAGAAGTATTCAACTTAAAAATTTTGAAGTAAAGCTTTATTCCCTACTTTTTCATACTACTTGTTCAATATGAAAATTATTCACTTGTGTTTTAAATATAATTAAATTAAATTAAATAATTTAAATTAAAGTTTAGCATTTATATTAACCAAAACAATTGTAAATCTTAAATATTTCTGTCTAAAAAGTATGTTAATCGAATTTTAAAAAATAGACATCGGTTGAGCGAATTTACCCTACATGAGCGAATTTAGCCTTACTCACGGTATTATTCATTCAATTTTTCTCTAATAACCTATTTCTTATTTAATAAGAATTAATTAAATTATTTTTTTACTTTACCTATTAGCTATAAATTACAATAACCATTCTCAAACTCAGTATTACGTTTATATTTTATAATATTAAGTTTAATTAGAATTTAATTGGAATATTTACTTTTGCCCTTTTGCCTTTAAAAATGTAAATCAAATTTCTTAAGTATTAAAAGAAGGAATTTTGGGTTTAGACAAATTAAAAAAAATTCAATTTTTCTCTCAGTGATAGATTAATCTTTTCTGATAGTATAATTAAATCTAATTAAAATGGTAAGGGTAATTTGTTATAAATTTTGTCAACAGAATATTTTGATTTAATATTTGCATAAATTATGTTTATGCCCTAGTAAAAAAGGGAGAAATAACAGTGAGCGAATCGAATTAGCGGTGAGTTTCTGCCACTACGTTATTGAGTAAAAACCGTATTAGGGGCTTTCTGGAAATCCTGCTTTCTCACTGTCAATTCTGTCCTCTTGAATCTTTCGATTTCACGTTTATTGACTCGATTTGGCATTTTAATCAAAAAGACTTATTGTTTTAAAGTGTAAAAATGCTGATAACGAACTGGAAATAAGGAATTTTGTTAAAATGTAAATAAATGAACGTATTGACAGAAACTCACCGCCAATTCTATTCGCTCACTGTCAATTCTGCCTTTTTTACTAAGGCACTAAAAGCTATAATAGATTAAAGGACATTAATACAATTTAGCAAGACGTACCCGTGTAGAAATTTAAGTTTGGCGGTTATCAGGGCCATATCATGTAAAATAGTGCCCAAATCAGGGAAAACATGAAATGAAAGAGGCCTTTAAAAAGTTATAAATTATTTAAAACTGTAAATTATCTTTAACTTGCAAAAAAAAAATATTTAACAGGTGTTTGTCAGAATCAAAAACAGTTAAAAGTAATTAAGTAAGTGGTTATAATTTATAAGAATAATTATATTATTATTCTTATTATCGTTATATTAATTATATTATTACTTGTCAAAATCTGTATTATTTTTAACCTACATATAGACTGGGATATCGTTAACATTACTTTTTTATAACTCAGTTATAAAAACGGCGTATTTTTTAAATCCAAAGATAAGTAGAAAACCGCCTTTTTTAAAGCGTCATAAAATCTCCTGTTCGTATGGAGTGCAAATAAGACTACCCACACGGAGACAAAAAACAAGGCTTTTCACCGTGACTTCATTTCATGTTTTTTAGGTAGCAGCTTCTCATAAGAATAAAGATAAAATCATAGGTTTTTAGGCTTGATTTTGTCACACTACTATCGCAGGACTTTCACCGGATTTAGTGTTAGTTAGTGTCCTGCATTTGTACCATGTTTGTCCTGCCTATATTGTATGAACACTATTGTGCTAAAACGCCATAATGTCCTACGATTTTTATGTGACTCTCATGTCCGGTTCCACCAACTCGTAGTTAAAGGTTCGATTAACTGACATGACGGTCCGCTAAAGTTAAAGGCGCTGTTAAGTTGGCTTTAACCGTCTGTGTGTTCCACCAACATGTTATAAGCCTTTGTTAACTAAACGTATACTATGTTCGTAATAACATTACTTTCTCTATTATGATTGGTCAATTCTAACGAAAAGTGTACGTTTACACACTAAAGTGTACGTTTAGATAGAATTTTGACTGTTTCCCTTATCCCTTTTTAAAAAATTGAAACAGTTCAAAATAAATTTGTTACTGCACGGAAAAAATAAATTTAGCAGATTTTACAAAACTGTTACGGAGTAGCGGATACAGATTTTTACGAAACTGTGTTTTATAAAATGTAAGGAATGTTTCAGGATAAAGTACAGAACTTTCGTAGTTTATACTAAATATTTTTGAAGTTTATCCGGAAATATTCCTTTCATTTTACAAAACTCAGTTTCGTAAAAAGCTGTATCCGCTACTCCGTAACAGTTTCGTAAAATCTGCTAGCACTAAATTAACAATTTTTAAGCTTTGTCCGATCGTGGGCAAACGATTGAATCTATTTATTTTGAAATTTTTAATTTTTGTATACGCAGTGGTGGCCAAATGACTAACTAGCCATTTGACAAAATCACTTAAATTTTTCACAGCAAATGTGTTTTCAGATTAAGTCTCTCCAAACTTAACCTTCTTTCTGTGTAAAATTGTGATTTGGTCAAATGACAAGTTAGGCCTACCGTTTTCACTGTGTACATAAAAATTAAAATTTTTTAAATAAATAGATCCCATCGTTTGCCCACGATCAGACAAGGCTTAAAAATTCTCAATTTAGTGCTAGTTTCTTACAAAAAATTTTGAAAAAATTGATCGATACATACATTGTTAAAAATCTTATCGTAAATTATTTAAAAAATTTGTTTCATAACGCGGTGCAAAAAAGGGCACTTTTTTGCACCTTGTTATGAAAAATATCGTTCGTAACTAGTGCTAGCAGTTGCCAATTTTTGAACGAGTACTTTTTTTGGAACAAACTGTAGGCGAAGCTTCGCTTCGCCTACAGTTTGTTCCAAAAAAAGTGCTCATTCAAAAATTGACAACTGCTCGCACTCGTTACGAAATATACTATTAAAAAATTTTTATAATAACTACGCATGAAAACAAAACTTTTCATTATAAAAACGTCCAATTTCACAGTGGGCCAGGATCGTCGAATTTTGGCCAAAAATACAATTTTTCAACTTTCAAATATGCACAAAAGAATTTATCCACAGTATTTTATAGTAAATAAGGAATTTATTGCATAAAGGATTTGTTAAATAATAAAAAATTGTGTCTTCTAGAACTATTTAAAGTTTAACATTTAAGATAAAATAATAAAATGTTTTTGATTGAAATACTTAATATATCTAGAAATAAATACATTATTTTTGTATAAGTACTTATTTTTTCTCGTCAATAGATATATTGAAGTAAAAAAAACCTATACTTACTTCAAAAAAATAAAATTTATTAAAATGTGGCTCTATTGAAGTTAACAAATAGTGGATTTTTCAATAGAGTGCCGACTTTATTCTGTTTCTGTGAACCATTTTCAGTTCAAAATCTTTCCTGGATTTTATCCTAATTTTCTCGGGTTTTTGCGCGTTTTTAATTTTTCGATTTTCACGATGTGTGCTTGACCACTCCGTTTGTGATCCTACATCCTGTTTTACGGGTTCGACTATGTTCATTTTTTCAACTAATTCCCCTATCGTCATCAAAGGTTCAAAATTTTCTGATGTTTCAATATTTTCTGAGGATACTCGTTTCCGTGATTCTGATCTACATTCCCTACGTATATGACCTAATGTTCCGCAACCGTAACATCTTTTCTGTGAGTTTGAAAAATTTCTCTGATAATTTCTATTCTTTTGATTTGTCCTAGAAGCATTTACATTCCCTCCAGAAGAATGATTTTGTACTTCCACTTCTAGACTATTGTCTGTATTATTTTCATCAACAAAAGAATTTTCCATCATGTTCTGACCTCTACTACCGTCAGTAGTTGTGTCAGGTGGAAAAGTTATATTTGGTTGGTCATATGACCAGTTTCTTTGAAAATAATTTCCTGAAAACTTTGATTGAAATTTCGAGTTTCCACCAAATTTTCTAAAATTTCCAAAATGGCGATTGTCGGCTTGGGCATTTGGATTTTCCAAAAAATTTTCTTCGGAATTCGGCGTTTTCGCTTTTAAAAATTTTTTTTTAATGCTTTTCATAAGATCAATTTCTATCCTCAGTCTATCAAGTTCTTTTTCCTTGAGTGTGATTTCATGTTTAACTTGATCTGAAATGGAATATTGTTCCTGAGCATCGCCATGAGAAGCAATATTCTTATTTCCAAAACAATAATTTCCACGACTTGAAAAATTTTGTCTTGGTCGCGAATTTTCTTTACGAAAAATTTTCTCTGATTTTTTGGGCTGAAAATCAGAATTTTCTGAAATGTTGGGTTCGTCTACTACCTCTATTTCACTAGCTTCGAGCCATTCGTAATTAAATTCCTGATTTTTCCGAGAATTTCTATTAAAATGAACATTTTGTCGTTTTCCCCAATTTTCGCGTTTATCTTCTTCAAGATTATCCAAACGCATTCGAAAATTATCATCCGATTTTTCCTTTTCGCGCAAATCTCTTAATTCGTTTCTACTTTTCAACGTCTGACTATTTGTTCCTTGAAACGAATTTACATCAAAAGTTCCGTCTTTTGATTTCACCGCAAAATTTTCCGTAACATCCGGATTGGCTTGAAAATTGTTATTTAGGTCAATTTTGCAAATTACTTATACTCAATTAATAATAATGTCAAACTTTAAACATTACTTTTATAAAACTTAGTTTAATTACTTATTGAACTTTAAAGTGGGGACCTTTTTTCATCATTAAACTTTGTTTGAGGTTGTCTTCTGTCACGTTCCGAGCTAAGGCAAGGGTAATTTTATGAAGCGTATAATAAAAGGGAGGTAAAGTGCTGATTTGATTTTACACATTGAGGGTTAAATTAAAAAAAGTTTTATCTCGGGATGTAACATCTACCAAAACTTATTCTAAGTCCTGGTCACCTTCAGTCATTTGAATATCTCTTGCATATTAGATCCGAAATTTTGAATTTTTAAAAATTAACATTATATTCGTAATCAGCGACCCCCAAAACCCCCGAGTACCAATTTTTAAGCCAATCAGAGTGATTTTTATATTTCGGTCGCCATTTTGGATTCGACATTTTCGATTTTTAAAAACTAACATCATATTCGTAATCAGCGACCCCAAAAACCCCCGAGTACCAATTTTTAAGCCAATCTGAATGATTTTTATTTTTTTTGTCGCCATGTTGGATCCGCAATTTTAGATTTTTAAAAACTAACATCATATTCGTAATCAGCGACCCTGAAAACCCCCGAGTAACAAAGTTTCAGGCGAAATTGGTAAATTTAAAAAAAAATCGTCCGCCATACTGAATCCGCCATTTTGAATTTTTCAAAACTAACATCAGATTCGTAATTAGCGACCTCATAAACCCCCGGGTAACAAATTTCAAGTAAATTTAATCAAATTTAGAAAAAAAATTTGTATGTGTAATAAAAAAAAAATTTAGCGTTCGGGCGCCATTATTTAATAAAAAATGAAAAAAAGAAAAAAAAACTACTGCACATTTTTAAAGTACAGCTATCGGGAATACGGTTTGTATACCTCAGACGATATGTAGATACCGATATAACAATGAAAATTGAAATAAAAAAAAAATTTTATCCAAAAATCTTGCATTTTTTGGAAAATTTCATTAAAAGAGGGGGTTAATTTCATTTTTTGGAAATTTTGACAACGCCATTCGAAAGAGCGACTCCAAAAATAGTAGAAAATGGTACTTTTGAAATTTTTTTAGCTTTCTTTTAATAGTTGTACGAAGTTAAAGTTCAAGTCGGAAAACAGCACATTTGGGCGTTAAAGGGTTAAGTAACGTACTACATTCAAGGTTTAGTTAAAATTACTTGCCTTAAAATCTTAAAATTAATCATACTTAATTTAAGTATATTTAATCTTTAAATAGAAAATTAACAAATAACTTTCTTTTGGCTTCTCTTGTCCTTGGGAATTGGTCATCATGCCGGACATCGGTAAACAGGAAGCACTAGCTAAACGGATTACTAAACATTACTCCGATATTGTCAGCTCCCGCAGAGCAAAGGACAGTCCGTTGCATTATTTGGATACACGCCTGGAAACATTAGAATCATATTGGAAAGATTGTTACGACCTTCATTAGAGGATACTTGGAAATGCTGAATATGCTCAAACCGAATATATCATCAAGTCGTTATTTGATAGCATTGAGGAAGATTACACTGTAACTAAAGCAGCTACTTTACAAAAAATTTAAATCTTTCTAAACTCTAAGGAAATCTCTTCACAAGTGTCTGTAAGACAAGGTAATATTGATTCTGATCACTCTTATAAACATCTTTCTGCTTTATCATTACCTAAATTTTCAGGAAATCAATTGGAGTGGGAAGCTTTTAGAGATCTTTTCCTGCTATGGTTGATAAATCTAAACTCTTAGACGTCCAAAAGTTATATTATTTAAAATCTTCCCTAACCAGTAAAGCCGCGGAAAGAGCAAAAACCTTGCTGTTAACGAAAGTAATTATGTAGAGGCTTGGAACCTGTTAGTTAGAAGGTACGATATTAAGCGAATATTATTATTAACACACATGCGAAAACTCTTATTTTATTCTGCAGCGTCTAAACGATCAGTCGATGAGATCCTCCGGTTGTAAGACTCAACGAATAATCATCAATGGATCATCATTCAATGGAAAAACAATCATCGTGAAATATTTTTCGGATTCTGGTTCCGAACAAACTTTAACAACGGAACGTGCAGCTCAATTACTTAAATTACCCAAACAAAAATGTGATGTGTCTTTAATCACTTCAGCGGCATGGCATTCCAATTGGCGTTCCATGAGTAAGTGGCAGAAGCGGCAAAAAAATGCGAAAATGGCGTTCCTATTTAAACTTTATTTCTATACTTTGTAAACAAATTTAGTTTACCAAACCAAATGTTTTTTATTATTGGCGATTATGAATCTTAAATTGATTTTCAAAAATTCAAAAATAGACGGATCCAATATTGTGAACCATATTGGGTGAATGTTGGAACGCCATTCGTAAAAAGTATTAAAAACTGGCTGCATTAAAACCCTTATACAACTATTTAACACCTCGAAAAAATAATTTTTTCTTGTCCTATTCGTCTTCATTTACCTCAAATAATAAGAATATTTGATTTTGGCAAGTTTAACTTGACTAGACTTTTTAAATTAAGTTCAAGTAGGAACACCATTTTCGCACTTTGTACCGCTTCTGCCACTTACTCATGAAACGCCAATTGGAACGCTATGCCGCCGAAGTGGTTAACAGGTTTTGGCAATACCTCGCTAGGATCATCACACTAGAAGGTAAATCTTTGGCTGCAATCACCTAGAGATTCTGAATTTAAGGGGTTATATACAGTCAGGCGGTCGGAAAAATGCAGTTTTTCGGGATTTTTTTTTAAAAAGAAATATTTACTTATTAAAGCGAAAGTTTTCCTATAATTTTTTACATCTTTTAAAGTTTAAAAAAATATATTTCATTTGTAAAAATATTATTTTTTTTGCCTCTGTAGCTTATCTTCCAAAGACCCACGAAAAAAAATGCCCCGCGGTGAACAAGATAACAATTGATAGAATCATCTGAGATCAAAAAGTTAAAAAGATTCTGTTAGTATTTGAGAAAATGTAGTCTTTGATCGTTGGAATTAAAAAATATCACTTTTTTACAAAATGACAGCCAAAGAAAAAAAAGTTCATTTTTATGAAGAAAAAAATCGTCTTCAAATGTTGATTAAAATTATTATTTTAATTTTATTTAAAAAACCAACGATCAAAGACAGCAAAAAGTAGTTGTTGAGCTTGTGTGAAAATTAGAGCTAAATCGGTTTAGCGGTTTCTGAGAAATCGTGTTCACCGACTTGAAAAACATAGTTTTGAGAAAAGCGAGTTTAAAGACGCTGCACCTGCTCTACACCCCATGGCGCGCCTTACTAGTTTTGTCTGCAACTTCGAAAATATTTCTCGAATCTTAATAAAATTTTTTTCACAACAGGCAAATATATATCCTTTAAGAAAATGCAAAAAAATCGATTTTTTGAAAATCGTGACTGTATATAACCCCTTAAACTACCTCTCAATGCATTAGTGCTTAAATCTCTTGTCCAATTTAGTACCCAAACTCACACCCAACTACCATCTTCCAAAACCCATAGATTGCGTTATTGGAATTGATCTTCTCAGTCACATTGTATTACCAGGGTTAAAGCAAGGTCCTCTTGATAGTCCTACTGCATTACTTTCTAGATTTGGTTGGATCATTTTTGGTGGTTCATCTTTGAAAAATGATCTTTGAAAACGACATTTCTTTCTGAAGAAGAAATTAAGTGCGAGAACTTCTTTCAAAATACTCATCATATAAACAATGATGGACAGTATGTTGTTCAACTTCCTAAACTTAAATCTTCTGATCTTTTAGGACAATCTAAAGAATCCGTTATTTCTATGATTAAAAGAAATGAAGTTCGGTTAATGAAAGACCCCGGGCAGAAATTGGAACCAGATATCTGGCTGATCATGAGCCGATGGAGATTTTGGAAGTTTGCGTTCACTGCTGACATAGTCAAAATGTTTAGGCAAATCAAAATGCTATACAACGCATTGTGTGCAGAGCTGATGCTAGTAAACCTTTGCTAGAGTATAATCTGACTACAGTTACTTATGGTACTAGACCTGCTCCCTTTCTAGCCATCAGAGTACTCCAACAACTAGCTAGCGACGAAGCTGATCGTTTTCCCTTAGGCGCGCAAGTGTTACTCAACAACACATATGTCGATGACATTTACCCCGTAGCAAACACTTTAGAACGAGCAATTGAAATCAGAATCGATCTCATCAACATCCTTAGCTCATCTTGCATCAACCTCAGCAAATAAGCAGCAAATCATCCTGCTCTGCTTCCTGACAATGTTTCCGAGAAAGTAAAAATTGAGAAAGTTTGGATTCAGAAAATCCCGTATCTACGTTAGGTTTACGTTGGAATCAAAATTCGGACGAGTTTTATTTCCAAATTACTCCTATTTTTATTTCTAATCCAACGAAACGAATGGTCGAATCAAAAATTGCTAAGCTTTTCGACCCTTTGCTTTGGGATGATTGTCTCCATTTTTGCTAATTGCCAAAATCCTCCTATAAGATTGCTGCAGATGCTTCTGGAAAAGCCTACTCAGCAGACCTGTTCTTAGTTGACTGATCACAAGAGATTTTTCAATCTCATCTCTTAATGTCTAAAACTAAACTGGCACCAGTTTAAGTGATTTCCCTGCCTAAACTTGAATTATGTGCTGCTCATATTATTATCTGCTGGTCAGACTCACAAATTGTTTTGTCTTGGCTTCAAGGTCATCCTACTAGATGGAAACCATTCTTATGTTATGTTCGGAACGAACATGCGAATGTTCGTTCCGAACATAACCTTGCTGATTGTGTAACACGAGGCTTCAAGGTTGAAGAACTTTGAAATTTAACCTTATGGTGGCATGGACCAACTTGGTTAACAGAGAATTCTGAGAACTGGCCGGTTTCTAATCATGTAATTAATACTAAATTAAATCTTGAGATTAGGTCAAAATTCGAGAATAGGAATGAAGACTCTCAAATCAACCTTTTACAAGAAAATCAAGTTCCTGATCTACTGACAAAAGTCCCACCATTGTCCAAACTCATTAGAGCAACTGCATACTGCTTCCGTTTTGCTAAGAAATTGTTAAATTTGATTTTTCAACATACTTTACTTCCGACAAACTAAAACATTCTATTGAAGTCTGAATTCTGGTGCAAAGAGCATCTTTCCCGAAATTGACGAATCACTCGACAACCAAAAAAAGGTCCTTCATACCACCACATTCTCCACATTTTGGCGGAATTTAAGAAGCTGAAATCAAGTCTGTTAAATATCACTTACGATGAGTGATTGGCGAGACGTGACTTACTTTTAAGAATATGACTACACGGAGAGAAATGTGCTACGAATAACGCTAGAGATATGTTGGTTCGCTTTTCGCATAGACGTCTATACCTAATTTTTCAAAGGCAAATTTGCAAAATTTCCTAATTTGTTTCAAATTTCAAAAGTCAATCTAAAGATGCTCACTACTTGAAGCAAGTTGATGTTTTTATCTGTGATGAATCACCAATGGCACCACGTTATGCTTTAGAACTAATTGATGGAACTTTGCGTAATCTTATAAACGTAGATTTACCATTTGGTGAAAAAGTAATGGTACTTGATGGAGATTTCAGACAACTTTTACCTGTAAAAATTCATGCTACTCGAAGTAGGGGACTATGGGAATTACATTCAAAAGCGCTGGAGTGGGGATAAGTCAGCGTCGGTAGAGAGTTAAGCATCAATGAAAGACTGTGTAACGGAACAATATAACAAGTGTTAGATCTTGCGAATAATCTTTTACGGTATAAAATTTTAACAGGTGATAAAGCTGGTGATATATTATTTATACACTGCAAAAAATTAGTTACTCACAAGTATCTTAAAATGAGTTTCTTAAATGTTTTAAACCATTGAGATACAAAATATGTTTCATATCGTGTCTCAAAATGAAACACTAAGTTGGGTGAGACACTTCAAGTATATTGTATATCTTGTAACAAAATTTGACACTTTCAGGTTATGTATTTTGTTTTGCTTCTTTATTGACAGAACTGGCACTCAGGACCGGCTTTAGGGCGGGGTAGTCGCCCGGGTGCTAAAATTTAAGAAGCGCAAAAATTTTGTACTAACTACAAAATTTTCAATTGATTATAAAAAAATTAAATTGAGTATATATCACGACATTTCAGAACTTGAAAAGTCTTATGGAGCATTTAAATGTGTCAAAATGTTTAACCTCAATATTCATGGTCTACAATAAATATTTATATTGTTACAAGAAGTAGATTAATACGAAGAATGTTTCCAAAAGTACTTGTCGAGGAGTTTTTCTATACTGAAAAAAGATAAAATAGTTGTAAATGTGCTTTGAAAACAGACAATATCTGACATATTTTAACCAATACAATACAATCTGAAGAAAGGGACCTTAGAAGCAAATCACTTAAAAGTTATGTTAGTGTTAGTTTTTTGTTGATTGAAAGTAAGTTTTTACTTATTGCAAATTAAAATCAGTATTTATTAAATATTTTAATTGTAATAAAGACTTAAACATCAATGATTTACATTGACAGTTGACCCTTTTTTGTATTTTCATTTAAAAAATTTCAAACATAACCTATAATTTTTTGCTTCTAAGGTCCCTTTCTTCAGATCGCGTCACAAATTCAATCGAAATTGATTGAAAGTCTTCACTCGGGGGTTTTTGGGTCGCTGATTACGAATCTGAAGTCCGTTTTCCAAAATTCAAGATGGCGGATCTAATAAGTCAGACAAATAATAATAATAGCAATTAAAATCCGCTAATTTTAAAAAATTAGTTAATTTCATTAGGAAATAAACAGCTCAATTTGATTATTATAAAGTTTTGAACAGTATTTACCAAACTGCCCTTTTCAGAGCTAAACGATGTACAAATCCCGATCGTGCAACCTCCTCGCGGTGTACATCGGGTAACAAAAATGCCGACGGTACAATTATTCAATAATTTAACGTTTATTTATTGAAAGTAATTTCAGATTCGTAATCAGCGACCCCGAAAACCTCCGAGTAACGACTTTCAAGCGATTTCGATCAATTCTAAAAAAATTCGTCCGCCATATTGGATCCACCATTTTGAATTTTGGAAAACAGACTTCAGATTCGTAATTAGCGACCCCAAAAACCCCCAAGTAATGATTTTTAAGCGATTTCCATCAATTCTAAAAAATTTCGTCCGCCATATTGAATCCGCTATCTTGAATTTTGGAAAACGGACTTCAGATTCGAAATCAGCGACCCTGAAAACCCTCATAAGCATTTGTGGTTTTTAAATTAATGTTATAATATTATGCATGCTGCAAAGGGTTAAAACATGATTTTGAATATTATTTTATTTTTTTCCACAGTCTAATTAGTAAATAATTATTTATACTTTTATTAATAATTCTGTTTTTTAATTTAATTTTTACAAGGCAAAACAAGACATATTTCGTATAATAACATTTTAGAACTTTCGCACATGAGATAACCAAGAAATAAAGTAATATTTAGGTTAATATTTCGGTTCATTTACAATACTCATTTACAATTTAGAATTTACAATAGAATTCTTAATATTTTTTTTAAGATAAAGGGTCTATTGATGGGGTCGTCCATATACCACGTGGACAGTTTAGGGGGGGGTCGTCGAAAATCCACGATTGTCTACGAGGGGGGAGGGGGGTCAATGCAAATGTCCACGTGGACACAAAAGTTTAATTTTATATCTTTTTTTCTTTTTATTTAACTTTCAAATTTCGCGGCAATGTATTGCAGCCAAAGTCCTGTCTATAATACTAAAAATGGTATTTATCTATTTAACCCTTTTACACCTAGACAAAATTGTCTGGTTAAAAAAACACGAGTGTAACGTTTTTTATAGTTTTAGGGGACGCTGATTACGAATCTAAAGTCACATTTTCAAAATTTTCAAAATTCAAAATGGCGAAACCAAGATGGCTAAAGACAAATGTAAAAAAAATTAATTTGGGGTCGCTGATCACAAATATGACATCAGTTTTTAAAAATTCAAAATGGCGGATCCAATATGGCGAACGATTTTTTAAAAATTGTTTAGTTTTACCTTAAACTTGTCACTCGGGGGTTTCAGGGATCGTGGATGACGAATCTGATATTAGTTTTTAGAAATTCAAAATGGCCAGGTCACTGATTACAAATTCGGTAATAGTTTTTTAAAATTCAGAATGGCGTTTGCAAATATGGTTGATGAGATTTTTTAAAATTTATTTAGATTTGCTTGATACTAACTTTCAAGAGTTAATTCTTTTTAGAAATCTAAGATCAATTAGATAAAAACTGAGTTGCTGACAATCTAAATTTAAAAATAGACTAATTTCGAATTTTTAAAAACTAACATCAGATTTGTCACCGGCGATCCCGAAAACCCCTGAGTGACAAGTTTCAGGTAAAACTAAATAATTTTTAAAAAGCGTCCACTATATTGGATCAGACATTTTGAATTTATAAAAACTCACAATAGATTCGTCATCAACGATCCCAAAAACCCCCAAGTGACAAGTTTTAGGTAAAACTAGACAATTTAAAAAAAAACTTCCACCATATTAGATCCGCCATTTTGAATTTTTAAAAACTGATGTCATATTTGTAATCAGCGACCCGAAAAACCCCCGAGTGATAAGTTTAAAGTAAAACTAAACCATTTTTAAAAAATCGTCTGCCATATTGGATCCGCCATTTTGAATTTTTAAAAAATGATATCATATTCTTAATCAGTGACTCAAATAACCCCTGAGTAACAATTTTCAGTCGATTTTAAAATGTTTAAGAAATTCGTGATTTTTAACAATAATTTATGAATTTTTTAACATGATCTACGTAACATGTTTTTAAAGCCCTATTCTTTCAGAAGAGAACGCACTAAACTTGACTCAAAAATATTAATTTTTGTCAAAGATATTGAGGTTTTTGTAGGTGGGACATATATGTCCCATGGGCGTGAAAGGGTTAACCCTTTCACGCCCATGGGACATATACGTCCCACCTATAAAAACCTCAATATCTTTGAAGAAACTTAATATTTTTGAGTCTAATTTAGTGCGTTCTCTTTAGGAAGAATAGGGCTTTAAAAATAAGTAACCTAGATCATGTTAAAAAATTCCTATTGTTTAAAAAAATTCATAAATTATTGTTAAAAATCATGAAGTTTTAAAATATTTTAAAATCGCCTAAAAATTGTTACTCGGGGGTTTTCGGGGTCGCTGATTACGAAGCCGGTGCTAATTTTTCAAAATTCAAAATGGCGGATCTAATATGGCGGACGACAAATGTAAAAATTAAACGGATTGGCATAAAACTTGTTACTCGGGGGTTTTTAGGGTCGCTGATTACGAATATAATATCAGTTTTTTAAAATTGAAAATGGCGGATCCAAGATAGCGGACGATTATTTTTAAACATTTTAATTTCACCTGCAAATTGTTACTCGGGGGTTTTCTGAGTCGCTGATTACGAATTAGGTGTTAATTTTTAAAAATTCAAAATGGCGGATCCTATACGGTGAACGACAAATGTAAAAATTGTTTGGATTAGAGGGAAACTTGTCACTCAAGGGTTTTTATAGTCTCTGATCACGAATTTGTAGTTTATTTTAAAATTGCGATTGTGTATTTATTTATTTCTGTCAGTAAAAAGTAAAGTATGATTTCATTGTATGACCTTTCGGGCCTTTACAATCTCCTCAACATTACTATACTTAACTCTTCTAACTCACAAACTCTTACTCCGTGTCCATACTTTTGCGGCTGCAGCCGACTTAGGTTAGGAGTACTCGCATTCGCCTGGACATTCGGCCAGGGGAGAGAAAAACTGCAGAGAATCTACTTCTCGCGTACAACCGGTTTATTGACGTCGAATCATGAATGTACATTTGGATAGCCATCACAAATGCACAAACATAACCTCGGCATCAAACCTCCCGTTTGATATATCTCATCAGTGAAAAACACCGAAACTGTAGCGATTCACAGAGGGTTACCCATCCAAATACTAACCGCACTCAAAGTGGCTTAACCTCTGTGATCGCAAGCAACGGGATTCCACCAACCGAGCTATACCATCGGTTATTTTTATTTCTGTCAGTAGATGGACTTGTTTCTTTCTACTATCACTAGATTCGTAATCAGCGACCCCGAAAACCCCCCGAGTAACAAGTTTCTGGTGAAACTAAACGATTTTAAAAATAACGTCCGCCATATTGGATCCGCCATTTTGAATTTTAGAAATATAACACCGGATTCGTATTCATCGACCCTGAAAACCCCCGAGTAACAAGTTTCTGGTAAAACTAAACGATTTAAAAAAAAATCGTCCGCCATCTTGGATCCGCCATTTTGAATTTTTAAAAAATGATGTCATATTCGTAATCAGCGACCTCAAAAACTCCCGACTAACAACTTCCAAGCCAATCCGATCAATCTGTAAAAAAGTTGCCCGCCATATTGGATACGCCATTTTGAATTTAAAAAAATTTTGTAATTCTGATATCAGATTCGTAATCAGCGACCCCGAAAACCCCCGAGTAACAAGTTTCTGGTGAAACTAAACGATTTTAAAAATAACGTCCGCCATATTGGATCCGCCATTTTGAATTTTAGAAATATAACACCGGATTCGTATTCATCGACCCTGAAAACCCCCGAGTAACAAGTTTCTGGTAAAACTAAACGATTTAAAAAAAAATCATCCGCCATCTTGGATCCGCCATTTTGAATTTTTAAGAAATGATGTCATATTCGTAATCAGCGACCTTAAAAACTCCCGACTAACAACTTCCAAGCCAATCCGATCAATCTGTAAAAAAGTTGCCCGCCATATTGGATACGCCATTTTGAATTTAAAAAATTTTGTAATTCTGATATCAGATTCGTAATCAGCGACCCCAAAAACTATAAATAACGTTACACTTACGTTTTTTTAACCGTCCAGTTATGCCTGGGTGTGAAAGGGTTAATATCATTTTAAGATATTTTAATTTTTATTCAATTTTAAAGAAATTTGTTATAAATAAATAAAAAAACTTTTTGAAATGTATGTATTTCTTATTATTCACTATTTTAAAATAAAAAACCCGATTGTCCACGTATACAATCAGGGGGAGGGGGGGGTTCGTCAAAAATCCACGATTGTCCATGAGGGGGGAGGGGGGTCAAAAAGTGCCTAAAAATGTCTACGTGGTATATGGACGACCCCTATTGAAATTAGCACGGTAATTTATGTAAATTCATTGTAATTTTCACTATAAAATTTATAAAAAATTGATAAAGCATATAAACAAATGTTGGCATGGCAGAAGGGGTTAAACGACAATTTTATGATTTTACAGGAAGCGAAAATTACATATTTAAAAATTTTCTTGGTTATTTAAGAAAAATCTAAAAAAAACGTTCTAAAATAGTATTTTGTTTTACCAGTGGAAATACAATTTATGAAGATAAACCTACATATTAGTGAGAAAAATAAGTAAAAGTGGACCATTTTGGGTAACGTGAAATGCGCATATTTTCTTTTAAAGTAATTGTTGAAAAATATGCAGTTTAAAGAAAAACTGAAAAATTAGTTTTTTAATATAGAATTAACGAATTGAATAAATTCATGCCAGACTTCCTTTATTTGCTTCACAAATTTTTATAAATTATAGAACCTCTGCCTTTGAAACAAAGATTTTTTACATATTTATTATTTTTTAATTGTTTTTATCGACTGAGGTTATGTTTTCTTATTATATTTATATTTCAAATTTTAATTGTTTTTTATTAATTTCCAAATGCGGTAAGATATATTTTTTCTTTATATTATACTTTGAACTACATGTGTACACTTAAACTGACATATATATCTTTTTATTGTAGTTCCTGATGAGCTGTGTTGACAGCGAAAATGCATTAGATAGAAATAAAATTATTTTCAATTAAATTATTTCTTGAAACCAATACCTTACTTTTACGGACCAAAGGCTACAAAATCTTATAAAGTTTATATATAAATATTAAGGTCCTACAAATAGAATAATATAAATTATAGTGAAAATTTCTATAAAGGGTATAGCGGAATAAGAATGGAAAATATGCCTTTGCTCCAAGAAAGTTATTACTAAAAGTTAGTACTAATAAGAAAAAAATTTCCACCAAATATTTTTTTAAAAAATGCATTTTTACAGGAATTATGCAGGGGAAAGGAAAGTCAAAAAATTGATTTTTCTCGAAAACAGCTTAACCGATTTTAATGACAAAAATATGCTTTTATTTAGAATCAAAAGACGAATTATAAAAAATACTCGAAAGGTTTTTGCTCAAAAGAACCGGGAAAAATTTTTTTTTGCAATTTTGAAAATTTTAAAGGTACTATTTTTGAAATATGACAAAAATATCTCTTGAACCTTAAGGTACTACTAAGCTTTAGAATTTAAAAAATGTTTATTTTTTATTGTATTTTTTAACTCCTTATGACTTTAGAAAACACCTCCTCAAGTATTTATAACCAATTGTAAAAAATAAAAGGAAATTTTTTAAAAAATATTTAATTAATGTAAAAAGTCATTGACAAATTAAGTAAGTCGTTAAGGGGATGGTGGGGTCCAGCTTTTTGTTACGACCAGTAGAAACATTGGTGCTAATGAATGTAACAGTGTCTGACATAAAAAAAATGGTGGTTACATATAAAGTTTAAACGCGTTTTTCTCAAAATAACGTTTTCTCAAATTGCGGACAGTTTATCTCTGAATCTACTGAACCGATTTTAATAAATAATAACTCGTTTTGTTTGTTAGTATGTCCTGTGTCAGAATTCACTAGAAAATGGTCAAAAAATTAAAAAAAAACCTTTTTGCAGACTAGAATAATACTGAAAAACATAGTGTATTTTGACAAAAATTATTGAAACATCTGCTATTTTTATTTTAGTCCATTTTGCATTAATGGTGGTGAATTTCTATGCAAGACACCTTCCTTTTTGAAAAGCAATTTGGATTTTTTGTTTCCGATTTGTCAATCTTGAGATAAACTGTTCGCAATTGGACAACTAACTTTTTGGAGTTTTGATCTGAATGCTGTCTGCAAGATTCTGATATTAAATAAAAATTAAAAACAAACCATTATTTTTATTCTTCAAATATGAACTAATATAGGCAAAAAAGTTTTTTAAATATTTATAATAAAAGACCTTAGAATTTTTTTAATTTGGTCTTTTAAGAGCCTTCTAAAGTGTAGTAGCACCTTAAAAGTAAAGTGTTCTTAACCAAGAACATTTTTAAATATGTAATTTTCGTTTCCTGTAAAATCATAAAATTGTCGTTTAAGCCCTTTTGACATGCAAACATTTGTTTATATGCTTTATCAATTTTTTATAAATTTTATAGTGAAAATTTCAATAAATTTACATAAATTACCGTGCCAATTACAATAAATGTACAGAATAAAAACTTTTATTTGTATTTTATGTGGAACATATTTTTAAGAATTATTGCGAAAAATTTTTTAAATTACCGCATAAATTTTTCTTGATTATTTCCATAAATTACCGAAGAAATGATTTTTTATTAATATTCACATTATTATAATATTTTTATAAATTACAGCAACAATTTTTATAATTAACTGTATAATTTTCATAAATTATCGATAGAACTTCTTACATCAAAAACTAAACGTATTTTCCTACTCGCCATAGATTATAATTTCTAGACCCTTTATCTTAAAAAAAAGTTATTAAGAATTCTATTGTAAATTGTAAATGAGTATTGTAAATGAACCTAAATATTGTGGCGAAACTGGGTGGGGCTTGAATATTTTTGAAAATTAAAAAAATGAGGATAAGGGTTCGGCTCACGACAGTCGACACAAGGGTTAATGAACGAAATCTCTACACATCAAAAGTAGACTTTACCAATAGTATTAATTAAATGAGCAATTGCAACATTATTAAAAGACAAGACCAATCGATGAGATAGCGAACTTACTAAATGCTGCAGCGCAAATGTTGTCCCATAAATGATATTCCTAGTGATGGGAACAAACACAATAAAACAAAAATAATTAAAAAGAAGATATTTAATTATCTATAAAGCGCGTTACAATTATGCGTCGAAGCGCAATATGCACACACACATACACGCGTTATTCCACGTTTACAAAAAGAGATCTCGTAGATGTCTTCGGTGTACGAAGGCACGCTTCTCTCTGATGAGAATTTTCACGTAATCGTCATCGTAACCATAAGGCCATTCGTCTTTGGTCCGATGACACTCGAATTTATAATTCTTTTAACGACCGGTGGTCGCAGTAGCTTTTAGACAAACACCTAGCGCGATAAATTGTAAATTGGGGAAACAATCAGAAAATGGCATATTTAAAGAAAAGTAAGAAAACGATTTGGATCGTTACAATATTAACCTAAATATTACTTTATTTTTTAGTTATTCCATGTGCAAAAGTTCTAAAATGTTAGTATACGAAAGATGTCTTTTTTTGCCTTGTAAAAATTAAATTAAAAAACAGAATTATTAATAAAAGTATAAATAATTATTTACTAATTAGACTGTGGAAAAAAATAAAATAATATTCAAAATTATGTTTTAAAATTATGTTTCTCAAATAACCTTATTTTGTTATTTTTATCAATTAATTACGAAAAAGTTGTAATAATTAATTTAATAAATACTAACGTAATTTAAAGTATTTCCGATGATATTTTAAATTTTCCAAACACTTTTTTTGTATTTTTTTCAGGTTAACTTTTTCGTAATTAATTGATAAAAATAACAAAATTAGGTTATTTAAGAAACAAAATTTTAAAACATGTATTTTAAAAATTAAGGCAAATTAAACGAAAACATTCGGACAATGAATAAAATATTTATTTACTCCAACGTTTTGAAATCTAAATGATTTCCTCTTCAGGGAGTCAAAAAATAATAATTAAAATATACGAAGACTTAAATTTTTTATATGCCCTGACGATGGAGTAGAGTCATAAATAAATAATCCGTCTTGGTATAAAACCATAAATAATAATAAATAACACATAGATAATAAATAATGAAATAAATAATGGTTTACAATACAATAATTCACAATAAAATAAAAAAATAAAAATAATTTGTCAAATTAAGTAGAAACGTATTGCAAACTGCAAAATCATCTTCTACTGCTATACAGTAGATCAAAATGCATCTTTGTCTTTATCTAATAAATCTATCGATACCAGTAAAACAAGTTTAATTTTAAGTACAGAGAGTCGAGGGATTCATAAAAAACAAACTATTTTTTATGACAAAATAGTAGACAAAAAAAACCGATTCAGAAAAGGATAATTTATGTTTTAATGTTGGGATTTTAACTGATCCAGCTCAGTGGCCAAAAATTCTGTCTTCTCAATTCATTGATACAGTTGTCATTCAGGGACCTTAAAAAATTGTTAATGTACAATTTCCGATAGATAGTCAGAAGCGTCATTTTTCTAAGAATCTTTGGGTCAGAAAATTAGATAATGGTGAAGAAATTAAAAGATGTTGACTCGTATATATTCTAAAAGTGCTGATAAAGTTTATTGTTTCTGTTGCAAACTTCTTAATATGGAAGCATCCGACGATGCTTCCATATTAAGAAGTTATCATTATCAACAACTGGTTTTCAAGATTGGAAGTATGTCCATGTGCGTCTGCCAGAGCATGATAAATTTAAAAAATGGTTCGAGTGTAAATCCGGACTTTCCTTGAATCAAGGAATAGATAAAGAACATCAAAAATTGTTAAATAAAGAAATCAATCATTGGAAACTAGTTTTAGAACGTCTGATGATAACCATGTATCTTGCTCAACACAATCTGGCTTTTCGTGGTTCATCTAAAAAACTTTTTTCAATGAATAATGTGGATTTTCTTGGATTGGTAGAGTTATTCGGTAAGTTTGACGATGTCATGCGAGAGCATTTGAGAAGAATACCGAAGGAACAAATAAAGGATCATTATTGCGGAAAAAATATAAAAAATGAATTGATCGATCTTCTGGAAAATAACGTTATGGAAGAGATATTAAAACGATTAAAAAAGCACGATATTATTTTATTATTCTCGATTGTACTCTAGATAACAGCTATACTGAGCAAATATCATTTACTGTGAGATTCGTGGAAATTGACGGTAATAATGTCAAAATCAAAGAGCACTTTTTAAATTTCAGAATTGCTCCTACATCAATGGAAGAAGGATTTACAAATCTTTTGCTCAAAACTCTTAAAGAATATAGTATAAAAATTGAAGATTTACGAGGACAGGGATATGACAATGGCTCTAACATGAAGGGAAAAAACGTAGGTGTTTAAGCCAGGGTTCTTGAACTAAATCCGGGAGCATCATTTTTAATCATTGTGGTTGTCATTGCGAGAATTGAATGATTGCTGATGCTGCTTCCACGTCAAGAATCTGCATTACACTTTTTGGTGTACTTCAGCGCATTTATGACTTGTTTTCAGCTTCAACACAGAGATGGGATATCCTAAAAAGTCATGTCAAACAGCTCACTGTTAACCCCTTGTGCACAACTCGTTGGAAAAGGAGATTGGACACAGTAAAAGCCGTTAAGTATCAAGCAAAAGATAAAAAAAAGATATTAAAGATAAAAAATAATAAAGATAAAAAAATTTTAAAAATTAAAATTATAAAGATAAAAAATCTTCTGACTCAAGAGATCTCGCTGTACAACTTGAAGCTAAATGCTTAGCTAATGAATTGAAGCGCTTTAAATTTCTTGTGTCACTGGTCGTTTGGTATGACATTTTGTTTCAAGCCAATATCGTCAGCAAAAGTATGCAAAGTCAAAGCATGGACATCGCTGCTACTAAAATTAATAAAGTCATTTTTAAGACTTACCATGAGTCAAGACTTAATTCTTTTGCATTGTTGTCGATTGAAAACGAAATAGGTACAGAGCTTGATTAATCCAAAAGTATTGAACAATTTGCACAGGCCAAAGCACGCAAAGTACATTTTATTTAAGTAAAATTCATTTAATTATATATTAAAAAATTTTTATATCAAATTGTTAAAATTGTGTTAAATGAGTTTAATTTGTTACAAAGCTTTTGTAATTATGTGAATTGAAAGCCTTTAAATTTCAATAAATTTATTATTTATGACATCTGTTATGTTATAATTCATTTTTAGAGATAAAAGTGTGACATATTGTAACTTTTGTACAAAATGTATTATATATCATAAAAGGGTGCGCATTTCATATTCGCCCCAGGTGCCATTTCATCTAAAGCCAGGCCTGCTGGCACTTACGTACAGTCAGTTTCGAAATTGCTTTTTATTCGCAGTTTAGTCGATAAAAATGTGATAACTTCAGTGTCGGTAATGTCTAAAAAATATATTTTCCATAATTTGTTTGATTAAGAATAATCACTTAAGTTCATTGATAAATGTTCTTCTTTTAACAGTGGTATTTTTATTTATTTACAATAATATAGGCGAAACTATTTAAATATTTATATCATTTTAATATTCTTTAATGTTCAAATCATTTTTAAGATTGTTTATTATTGTTTCTCTTCTGGTTTCTCTCACCTACGCGTAAAATTCCATCAGGATCGAGAATAGGATTGAGTCGACGAACTGGGCTATCACGTTTGAACGTTTGATCTACCTTAAGAGATTTGAAGCCATCAGAATCAGGTTCATTTTTGCTAAGGATTTTGATCTCTTCTGAAAAATAACGAGATTGAAGAAGAGTGGATTGGTGGATTCCACGTCAGTTCAACACACTTATTTTCATGACTTGTTGGGATTTAGCTGTACTTTTGTAAATTTATTACTTTTATAGTGATAAACTCCACCAAATATTTTTTTTTAATTTTGGAAATTACCAAAAATATGGCATTTTCAAAATTTTTGTCTTTTTTTAAAGTGCTATAACTTTGGTTCTAATTAACTGATTTTGGATTTTAAAATCAGGATTTCTTTGGTTTTAAGTATATTTTAAGTTAAAATTAATATAAAAAAAATTCAAAAACTTTTTTTTTTGAAATTATAAAAAATTAAAAATACGTTTTTGAAAAAATATCATCTTAAATTTTTTTCAAAATTTTACTAAATGTTAGAGCAAATGTGCTTTACATGTCCTGTAAGTTTCATCTTGATATCTCAAAGGGATTCGGAGTAAAAAAATAAAACGTAACCACAAATTACGAACATATGGGGCAAAATTCCTCAACTGCCCAGGTAAAAAAATGAATTTTCTCTAAACTTTGCTAAAATGTTACCATTATTAGTAGAAGTGTAAATATTAATTTTTTTTAATTTGATAAAATATTTTTTTAATTATAGAGTTTCAAAATTTTTATTTTTTTGAAAATATCTTTTTTTCGATTTAATATATTGATAAGTAAAATTAATCAAATTTAAAGTATGAATAGTGTTTTTTAAAGGGGTTTTCACAAGCTATAAGCTGGCATCCTTTTTTCTATGAGCCATGTAAAAATCAGAGTGGGACCATGAGAATTTTTGAGTAAAATAATAATTTATCATTAATCATTATTTTACATTGAAAATGATGATTTATAATTAATTTCTTTAAAAAGTTCCATGGTCCCACTATGATTTTTACATGGCTCATTTAAAAAAATGTAAGCTTTCAAAAAAACACTGATTTTGAGATACGGGCAGTTCCATATGAAAAGCAAATGGTGGATCACCGATTTTTCTTAAAGTTTGTAATTTTGTAGTACTTGGGGTACTAAATAACTGTGCCAAACATTTTTGCAAAAACAAATTTTTTTGCAAGATATTTAGATTTGAAAAATCAGAAACTGAAAAAATGACTTTTTTTAAGAATTTTTATTTTGAAAACTATTGATTCTACAAGAAAAGTCATTTATTCAAAATTGTAGAGAAAATGTCAATTTTTTATAATATTAAAAAAAAGTTGAGAAAAATTATTTTTTTAATAATTTGTTTAAACAATAATTTTTTATTGTTAAAAAAAAGCAAAGGACATCATGGAATTTTCTAAAAAAATTATTTTCTCAAAATTTGAACCTTCCTTAATAAGTGGTTAAATTTTTAAAGAAATGATTTTTGATGTTTTTGAGAAAAAAATTTTTGAAGTTTGCGCTACGAGTTTTTTTGCGTTGCGTTAACTAAATAAGCAGCGCCTATATCAGTGTATTTTAAAAGATGATATGACCTTTACTGCTCGCCCCTAATACATTTATTAATTATATACGTATATATTATTATTATAAACAATATAACAATATATTTTTAACTTTTTTATAAACATTATTTTCCTTTTTTAACCCATTAATGCCCATGGGCACAGGAACGCATATAAAAAAAGTAACTATCGGGATCCTGGCATAGGGTCTAATGATAATTTTTGACGTTAAAATTAAAAAAAAAAAATTTTTAAACAATTCGTCATAAACAAATAAAGAAAAATTGATTATCATAAAAAACTGATAGCGCCATTCGATTCGACGCAAAAAACTACTACGAGAACGTATATTACCTACATAATTTTTAAAAAAAGACATTTTGTTGTAAAAATGTTATAAACAATTAGCCTGCATTTATACTGTATGAGGTAAAAGGATCGTTTTTCAGGTAAAAATTTTGTTTAAAAAATTTGTAACGTCAAAAACTCTCTTAATTAAACTAATTTTGTTAAAAAAAATTTTTAACTTCAAAAACTATCTTTCTACCTTATACAGTATAAATACAGGCTAATTGTTTATAACATTTTTACAACAATTTCTCTTTTCTTAAAAATTATGTAATATACGTTCTCGTAGTAGTTTTTGCGTCGAATCGAATGGCGCTATCAGTTTTTTATTGTAATCAATTTTTCTTTATTTGTTTATGATAAATTGTTTAAATTCTTTTTTTTAATTTTAACGTCAAAAATTATCATTAGACCTTATGCCAGGATCCCAATAGTTACTTTTTATATATATATGCGTTCCTGTGCCCATGGGCAAAAAAACTCGTAGCACAAACTTCAAAAATTTTTTTCTCAAAAACATCAAAAATCACTTCTTTAAAAATTTAACTACTTATTAAGGAGGGTTCAAATTTTGATATAATAATTTTTCTAGAAAAATCCATGATGTCCTTTGCTTTTTTTAACAATAAAAAATTATTGTTTAAACAAATTATTTAAAATTAATAATTTTTCTTAATTAATTAATTAATTAATTATAATAAATAATTAATAATTAATAAATTATAATAAATAATTAATCATTAATAAATAATTAATTATTAATCATTAATATTATTAATTAATATTATTAATTTTTCTTAACTTTTTTTTAATATTATAAAAAA
Organism: Leptopilina syphax; assembly: GCA_032872505.1. NCBI lineage: Eukaryota > Metazoa > Arthropoda > Insecta > Hymenoptera > Figitidae > Leptopilina > Leptopilina syphax. The sequence goes on from CM065469.1 coordinate 18,130,616, forward strand.
TTGACATTTTCTCTACAATTTTGAATAAATGACTTTTTCTTGTAGAATCAATAGTTTTCGAAATAAAAATTCTCAAAAAAGTCATTTTTTCAGTTTCCGATTTTTCAAATCTAAATATCTTGCAAAAAAAATTTTTTTGCAGAACTGTTTGGCACAGTTATTTAGTACCCCAAGTACTACAAAATTACAAACTTTAAGGGGTCTTGTTACTTTTTTAGCACTAAAATCGGATGATTTTAAAAAAATTTTTGCTCATAAGTTTTAAAATATAATTGATCGAAAGTTTTTACATGTCATTGTGTATGTTAAGAAGTTTTAAAAAAAGGATTTAAGATTGGAAAAAATATATATACTTTCCTTCTACAGAGGGCGCTTTGTCTACAGGTAAAAATTACTTTCAATTACGCTTGTCACTGTAGCTCATAGCAGAATCATCTAAAATAAAAAAATCAAACATAATTTCAAAATAGATGACTTAATACAGGACCTAAACCTCGAAATACTTAAAAATATCAAAAATTAAGAAAATGGCAAGCTTTTGAATCTAAGAATCTGAAAAAACACAATTTCTTTAAACATAAATGATACACAAAAAGTGTAATTTTGAACATTAGTAGTAAACTAGCTGTCGGACCCGTCTTCGACGGGTTTTAGTTTCGGCTAATACTTTTGATAGGGTTTTTACGAACCGGGAAATAGCCGGGAATTAAATTTTACTGGGAAAAACTAATAACTAGTTACCATTAACTATTTCGTGAGGAAAATATTACTATTTCAATCAGTGACAGATTTTTTTCTATCAAATTTGATATTGAGGAACAGTATTTGGCAACTTGTAGTACTTTGTGCGTTTGTAGTACTGCAATTAATGTATTAAAAATTAATCCCAAATTTACACCAGCTTTTGGAGTCAAAGAAGAGTCTAATTATAAATAATTGTGTCACAATTAGACAATTAGACAATAAAAATTAAAGTATAAAGCAGTTTTTAAAAACAAATTAATATAATAAAACTGTTTTAATTTGATAAGAAAATTCCCTGTTTTTCCTGGTCAAATTAAACTCCCGGCTATTTATCGGTTTCCCCGCGCAATTGGTAAACACTGTCAAATGTACTATAGTATTATCTAAAACCCGTCAAAGGTTGGTACTGGTATATATTTTCTTAAAAAAGAGTATTTTCATAAAATAAGTCAATTATTGTAGCCATCTGCAAATTTATTTGTGAATAAAACTTAAAATCAAGTAAATTTAAATTTGTTTAAAAAAACAAACCGGGTAAAATTTAGAAAACGCCGGGAATTTTTTTAAACAAACATAGAGACCCTGCTTAACTTTTGTCTTTACATTGCTCAAAACATCTTTAGAAGTTAAATCTAAAGGTAATTAATTAATTAATTTATTTATTTATTTATTAACACTATTTTTTGCAAAATTATGCTAAAATGTGACTAAATAACATGTAATACTTAATTATAGATAGTTTAAAAGCAATTCATTAAAAAATGTAAAATTTGGAAATTTGCGATTTTTTGAATATTTTGAAATTATTTTCCAAAAACAGTATTTTTGGAAAAATTATGCTAAAATCTGACTAAATAACATGTAATACTCAATTATAGAAAGGTTGAACGCATTTTTTGAAGAAATGTAAAATTTGATAAATTTCGATTTTTTGAAAACATTTTTATAATTGCATCTTAGTTATAGGACATTATTTTTCGCAAAACTATTCTAAATTGTGACTAAATAACATGTTATACTCAATTATAGAAAGTTTGAAAGCATTTTTTAGAAAAATGTAAAATTTGAAAATTTTTTATTTTTGAATTTTTTGAAAAAATTGAATATCTTCCGTTCTAATTAAAATTTTTCAAATCTGTAAATTTATAAACCTTCCTTGGCCGATGGTCTAACATTCTGCCAAGTTTGGTTGCAAACGGTCCAGCCGTTTTTAAGTGATGCGCGAACAAAAATTCTGTGACATACATACATACATACATGGGTGATTAAATTTAAAATGTCATTTTTGATCCTACTAACTTTGATTTTTCGATGTTGGATTTTGAACTTAACGATACTCTATTTTGGTTGACTAGAATATGTGATAGACAAAAATAATAGTGGTCGAGCAGTTAAAAGCAAATTTTAATTTTCACCAGGTGAAAAACGATAGGCAGAAATGATAAGAAATTTTCTGTTTTCGTTTATTCTTTTCTAAAATAAATTCTTACAACTTTAAAAAGTTAAAATATTTCAAATTACAATAATGAATGTTTTAACATGACTTAAAAAATATTTGTAATGAGTTCTGTAATAAATTAATATACTTTTGAAGACCAAAAAGACATATGAACATTGAGGGACACCACTGACATTTTTGAAAGATTTCACTGATAATTTTTTTTGAATAGTGAGAATAAAATCAGCTTATAAATTACAATCCAGTATCAAATCTTCATTAACTGCATGTAAGGAGTAAATTTAACACAAATTTATTAAAAATAAAATAATAAGCTGCAAGAAACAGAATTTTAAGGGGACACCACTGACAAGGGACACCACTGAAATTTTGCTTTATTTCTCATTTTCGAAAAAGAAAGACTTTATTTTTAAGTTAAAGTCGGTGCGGTTTTTAAAGTACGTGTAATACCTGAAAACGAGATACAATAATATTTTAAAAATATTAATATTATGAGCAATTTTTTGATGGGGACACCACTGACATGGTGTGCTCGACAAAGTGATACTTGCTTTCTGCCACCAGCCGTACAAGTTATAGATGTGATAGAATGTTGTAATGTTTTTTCTTTAAGAAGCTATACATATCACCAATACCATTAACGCTTAATAAGGCAATTATCTGCACTAGGTTATTTAAATATCAGGCATGATATTCAAAATTTGCGATAATTACTTAAAAATATGAAACTTACGGACAGGCGATTTTGATTTTTTTTCTAGCACTGGATCAAAATTATTCTGCTAGCACAATTACTATATAAAAATATAGACTCTAAGCTGTACAAAATAATTTTTCTGGTACTAAAAATGTGAGAATCAAAATTTTTATTATTAAGTAAAGTTCTGATTTATTAAGTGCGGACAGGGGACACCACTGACATTTTGCTTCTAATTCTTCTGCTAAATTTTTTCAGAGAATTTCTAGCGACTAAGAATTATTAATTTAAGTAGAAGTAGTGATTAGGAAAATTAATTGACTTCAAAAACTTTTATATATGAACTAGTATTCCAGATTTTTGGGCAGGACATGAAAATGACATTTTAAATTTAATCACCCACATACATACATACATACATACACGAAATTTTTTATTGGTATATTTGGAATCCTTGATACTCAAAACGAATAATTATGTGTAAAATTTAATGTTCTGAGAAATGTACAGACAAAAGTCTGATTTTATATATATATAGATAAGAGGTTTAGGTCCTGTATTAAGTTGTCCATTAGTAGTAAACAAGAGGTTTAGGTCCTGTATTAAGTCATCCATTTTGAAATAAAATTTAATTTTTTGATTTTAGACGATTCTGTTATGAGCTACAATGACAACCAATAATTGTTACTAGTGGTCAAAGCGCCTTCTGTAGAAGGAAGATACTTATGTTTTTTCAAATATGAAATTCTTTTTTTAAGACTTCTTAACATACACAATGATATGTAAAAACTTTTGATCAATTATATTTTAAAACTTATGAGCAAAAAATTTTTTAAAAACTTCCGATTTTATGCCTAAAAAAGTTACAAGACCCCTTAACCCATTAACGCCTGAAACCTTTGAAATTTTGTGTTTACTTTAAGATATAATTTTATATACTAAACATGCTCCCTGAAAATAACTGAAGCGTTTCTTTATGTTTTCGGGGTCGCTCTACAAGATTCCGTGCTCAGATTTTAAATTTATCGCATAGAAAATTAAATATGGCGAATTTTGTGCACCAAATTGCGAAAAAAATGAAATTTTTTTTTTAAATAATTATTTCTTACTGAAAACATTTTTTTCAAATGAATACAAGTGTCACAAATTGGCACAAACTTATTAAACTTTCAAAATATGTAATAGCGGAAATAAAAAAAACAAAATGGCGGCTTCAAAATGGCGCTAATTTGAGAAAAAATTAATTAATTTTTTTTATAGTGCACCGATTCAGGCAATAGCTATGAAATGTAATAGAACTTAGTGTTTACATGTTTTTGAGGTCTCTCATCACGAATATGTACTCGGAATTTCAAAATTCAAAATGGCGGATCCAATATGGCCGACGAAAATTTTAAAAATTTACTCGATTCGCTTGAATTTTGTTACTCAGGGGTTTTTGAGGTCGCTGATTATGAATCTGCAAACGGTTTTCAAAATTCAAAATAACGGATCCAATATGGCCGACGAAAATTTTATAAATTCACTCTATTCGCTTGAATTTTGTTACTCAGGGGTTTTTGGGGTCGCAGATTATGAATCTGCTATTGGATTTTCAAAATACAAAATGGCGGATCCAATATGGCCGACAAAAATTATTCAAATTTACTAGATTCGCTTGAAACTTGTTACTTAGGAGTTTTTGGGGTCGCTGATTATGAATCTGCTATTGGATTTTCAAAATACAAAATGGCGGATCCAATATGTCCGACAGAAATTATTTAAATTTACCAGATTCGCTTGAAACTTGTTACTCAGGGGTTTTTGGGGTCGCTGATTATGAATCTGATATTGGATTTTCAAAATTCAAAATGGCGGATCCAATATGGCCGACAGAAATTATTTAAATCAATTCTCGTCGCTTGAAATTTGTAAAATGATGACCATCTATTTGCCGTCAGAATAAGGCAAAATACAAATCAATTCCCTTAGAAGTACACAACGAAAGAATTATTGGTCTAAATCTAATTGGCTTAGATAAATTGTTTCAACACAATCTTAGCATAAGACTTAATATTGCAAAACCATTTGCTTTTCGTATGAAACTGCCCCTACAGTAGAACTTGGTTAATACGATTCTGTAGGGACCGCACTAAGAATGCGTCTTATGCGGGAAAACGTATAAGGTGGGATATAAAATGTATGTCCTTAATTGCAGGGACCACCATAAATGAGCGTCATTTTTTTACCTGGGCAGTTGAGGAATTTTGTCCCATATGTTCGTAATATGTGGTTACGTTTTTTTTTACTCCGAATCCCTTTGAGATCCCAAGATAAAACTTACAGGACATGTAAAGCACATTTGCCCTAACATTTAGTAAAATTTTGAAAAAAATCTAAGATGATATTTTTTCAAAAACGTATTTTTAATTTTTCAAAATTTAAAAAAAAAAGTTTTTGAATTTTTTTTTATATTAATTTTAACTTAAAATATACTTAAAACCAAAGAAATCCTTATTTTAAAATCCAAAATCAGTTAATTAGAACCAAAGTTATAGCACTTTAAAAAAAGACAAAAATTTTGAAAATTCCATATTTTTGGTAATTTTCAAAATTAAAAAAAAATATTTGGTGGAGTTTATCACTATAAAAGTAATAAATTTACAAAAGTACAGCTAAATCCCAACAAGTCATGAAAATAAGTGTGTTGAACTGACGTGGAATCCACCAATTAAATTCGCCACACATATGCGAGGAGACTTTAGTTCCAAGGGGGCATCATGTGATACTGAAGGTTCCTCTGATGACCATGAATTATAGTCAAGTGATAGCCACAAAGGACCCTTCCACCAAAGAGAATTAGTAAGAATATTCTCGGGCTGTACCCCTCTAGAGGCTAAATCAGCCGGATTTTCAGAGCCAGGAACGTGGTGCCATGTGATATCAGGAATGAGAGAATAAATCTCTGATACTCTATTGGCTAAAAATGTTTTCCAATGAGAAGAGGGTAATTTCAACCATGCTCTAACTATGGATGAATCAGTCCAGCAATATGATTGAAATGAATTGAACTCAGATAAGGTAAGTAGTTGTTTCATTAATCGTGCCAATATAGCGGACGACATTTTTAAAAATTCGTCCGGTTCATTTAAAACTCGTTACTCGACGGTTTTCGGGGTCGCTGATTACGAATCTACCATCAGATTTTTAAAATACAATGTAGCGGTTCGAATATGGCTGGCGCCATTTTAAAAAATTTATCAGATTTACTTAAAAGTTGTTACTTGGGATTTGTTGATGTAGTAGATTAAAAATGAAATATCGGTTTTGAAAATGGCGGATCCAATATAAGAACAAACTAAAAAAATATTAAAAAAACGAAATAAATGAAAAAGTGTAAAATCGGACCGCATACCTTCACATGGTAAACTCTGGGGTCGTAAGTAAAGTAGTATATTTAGCAACTGACTGCGGGGGAAAATTTTATATTTATTATCGTTTCAAAAGTTTTTCGTAATCAGCGAAAACCCTCTAGTAACGAGTTTCAAATGAAAACGATGAATTTTAAAAAACTTCATTTTCCATATTGGATCCGATAATATGAATTTTCAAAATATGAAATCGGATTGGTAATCAGCGACCCTGAAAACCCCCGAGTAAAAAGTTTCAAGTGAATCTGATGAATTTTAAAAAATGGTATCCGCCATATTGGATCCATCATTTTGAATTTTCAAAATCTGATATTGGATTCGTAATCAGCGACCCCGAAAACCCCTGAGTAACAAGTTTCAAGTGAATTCAGTCGATTTTTCATTTTCATGTCCGCCATATTGGATCCGCCATTTTGAATTTTTAAAATCTGATATCGGATTCGTAATTAGCGACTTCAAATACAATAGTATGCTCGTTTGGGCAAATTTAGTTTTCTAAAAAGTTGTCGACATTTTGAGCCCATTTATGAGATTTTAGTCTTGACTGCGAAGGGGTTAAGAACTGGTGAATAAATACAACGAGAGTTGGCATCATCAATCGTTAAAGTATATTCTTATAGCATCTCGAATATTTAATACGAGCATTTTAAATGTCTTATAAGGTGTATACTTCAATAAACACTGTTTATATTTGAACGTCTTGAAAGAAGTAAGATAACTTTCCAACGACCTTTAATAGAATTGCTCACTCTCACACTCATTTCGACCATTAAAGTCACTCATTTTTCACAGTAATTTCCATACAATAACCACAATTTGTTGCAGATCACTTCACTTAGTTAGTTAATTTATTAACAATTTAGAATTGAGTAGAGTATCCTGTCAAGATCGCCATTGTTTCTCTTCTGGTTTAAATCGTAGGAGGAACGATCACAGAACACCGAAAATAAGTTCAGTCACTCACAAAAAATTCTCTTATATAGTTTTATTATTAACATCAATTTTCTACACTTACAGTTACTTTAACTCATCGTTAACTTTATTAATTTCATTATAAACGGGTTTGAGAAAGAATTTCTCGAGATAGCGATTTGAAGGATGTTGTCATAACAGTGGTCGTGACACTACTGTCGTTGATTTTACATTTATCGAAAAAGAGCACAAAATATACCTTAAAGACATACATTTAGTTTCATCGAATCATTATATTCACATAACTCAACAATTATGTACTGTGGCGCAGCATTTTGCCTCGCACAATAATTATCGTAAATGGTTTAAAATTTTGTTAAGATTTAATTTAGAAAATTAAAAGTTTTGACAATGATTCCATCAAAACGAGAATCTTCCTTCCTAAAAGAAATAAAAATTAGTATTTAGTATTTTAAATTCCAAAATTTAATAAAATCAAAAAAATTGTACCTCGGAAAATCAATTATTTAAATAATTTAAATGTCATTAAATATACCTGCCAACTCGTCAGATCAACAATCGTTAATTAAAAATATTTAAAACAATCTCTGCCGTTCGCTTGTTGTTTTTCTTTTCATATCCGTCGAGAAATTTTCAACGGAGTATTTATTGACCACCGTCAACTGTATAATCGTCCGAAGTCATCAGTGGAAGTGCTTCCTGGTGTATATATTTGGACGTGATTCCGAAATATTCAAGAGCACCAGGAAGACGAAGATTTTACCTCGCGCGGATAAGAGTAGAGAATAAAGTTAAAAAATAGTACGCCGGGGACTCACCTTAAAACTAAAAAGAAGCGCGTGTGTAGCGACGCTCTCGTAGCCAGACACACGGACATTTTTATTCATTCTCGTTTTGATAGTACTCAAAGGCGCATCACGCCCGTAATACAAATTTCTTACACAGAATTAAAGTTGAAAGTTTGGTGCCATGTCTGGACGAGGTGCAATGCGGGGTCGTAGGCGCATTGACTTCCTGCCAGAATTTTGTACATTTGGGCGTCAAAGGGTTAACCTATTCATCAAATTTAGTAAATCTTATTAAATGAAATCTAAAGGTAGTTTAAAATGAATTAAATAAACTTCAAATAAGTTTGAATAATGTTAAAATAAGCATAAAAGGTAAAAGACGTCATAGTATTTAGACACAGCTTTTAATTTTAGAGCTTTCTTGGCATGAGTCCTCAATCGAGCTTCTTGTGTAATTTCGAATTCTCAAAACCGTTTATCAGTATAAACAAGGGTAGCAAGACATTTGGAATGTGGCATGCAAAATGCAGTTTGCATGTGGAACGTTTTCGCATAGCTTTCGTTAACGCGCTTAAATTTACATTATCAACTCCTATATCAAACTGTAAGATCCAATGAGAAGGAAAATCAAGAAGTCTAAAAAGGAAGTGTCAACATATAAATGTGTCATTGAAAAATGCGTTTAATATGCTTATTAAGAGTAGTTTCAAAAATACTTGTTTTAATGGGTAATAGATAATATTATCTTTTATATATATTTTAGTAGATAAACAATTTTTCTGGCCCTCCATGGATATTTCTTCCAAAAAATATATTGATAATTTTCATATCGATAAACATTTTTTTAAGTTTCATAAACAAAATTCTGCTCTTCGCTGAAAATCACGCATTTACATTAGACAAAGTATAATCTTTAAAAGTTCTCTTTACAGAACCGAAAATTTCTTAAAACTTGATATTTTTTATTGTAAAAAAAACAACAACTTCTAAAAGTTTTAAGAAAATAATACAGAAAGAATAAAATAATGATTTCATAAAGTAATCAATTCAATTCATTACACAGGCACACAAAAAAAAAAGTTGTCTGTTCATTGAACCAGACCTACATGTCTTATAGTATTTTGGCCCCCTGAATACGAATATGAAGTCAGAATTGCTCCATCACCCTCTGTTTTTTTTAAATCGAAAAAACTACCATTAAGTCTAAAATTCAAGAACTAAATTAAAAAAAATGAAATAACCGCGGTTTTCTTTTGAGTAGAAGAATATATTTATGCGTATTCTTCTTTCAACAACTTAGAAATAATGTCAAAATTGCTCCATCACCCCCTGTTTTTTTTAAATCGAAGAAACTACCCTTAAATCAAAAATTTAAGAACTAAATTAAAAAAAATGAAATAACCGCGGTTTTCTTCTGAGTAGAAGAATATATTTATGCGTATTCTTCTTTCAACAACTTAGAAATAATGTCAAAATTGCTCCATCACCCCCTGTTTTTTTTAAATCGAAGAAACTACCCTTAAGTCTAAAATTCAAGAACTAAATTTAAAAAAATGAAATAACCGCGGTTTTCTTCTGAGTAGAAGAATATATTTATGCGTATTCTTCTTTCAACAACTTAGAAATAATGTCAAAATTGCTCCATCACCCCCTGTTTTTTTTAAATCGAAAAAACTACCCTTAAGTCTAAAATTCAAGAACTAAATTTAAAAAAATGAAATAACCGCGGTTTTCTTCTGAGTAGAATAATATATTTATGCGTATTCTTCTTTCAACAACTTAGAAATAATGTCAAAATTGCTCCATCACCCCCTGTTTTTTTAAATCGGAGAAACTACCCTTAAATCTAAAATTCAAGAACTAAATTTAAAAAAAATGAAATAACATTATTTCTGAGTTGTTGAAAGAAGAAAACGCATAAATATATTTTTCTACTCCGAAGGAAACCGCGGTTATTTCATTTTTTTTAATTTAGTTCTTGAATTTTAGACTTAAGGGTAGTTATCTCGATTTAAAAATAACAGAGGGTGATGGACCAATTCTGACTTCATATTCGTATTCAGGGGGCCAAAATACTATAAGACATGTAGGTCTGGTTCAATGAACAGACAACTTTTTTTTTGTGTGCCTGTGTTATTTTGATTATATTTCATTTGCCTCGTTCCTTCGATTACAACTGTAGTACTTCCTTCGGTACTGCAAGAGGCCACTACGTTTATAGAAAGAGTATACCTGGGTATACCTTAATTTAAAAATTTTCCCCACTGCGTCCCGCTGTGCTCCCCTCTTCCGCTTGATCCTCATATTCTTTCGTAGTGCGCTTGAGGTCACACGCGTTTTTTCTAATATTTCAAATAAAAATGTTAAAAGGAATTAGAAAACTAAAAAATGTTAAAGTGTTATACTTAAAATAACGGGAGTGAACTATCGAGTAAAAATGAAGATTACGAATCCAGTAGTGCAACAGAAGAGATGGGTGACTAGGACGAGAATACCCAAAACCAAAGGAATTCTGATCATCAATCAACATCAGAGAGTAAGTTAAAACAAAAAATTGTTTCCCTTTCTTGCAAAAAAATCAAATTAAATAAAAAAAAAATTAAAATCAAATTTACCTGAAGAATAAACTAAATTCCCTCTTGTAATAAGGGTCATAATAATAAATATAATACAATGCCTATTATCTTCAGGCTTGAATGACCTAAGAGTCACCTTTGAACTATTGTCCAAGACAAAATTTATAAACACGCTGCGAAATGTGTCTCTTTACTTATTAAAAATTACTCATCTACTCTATATACAGATATATGTATTAGTGTATATGTAATGTATGTATGCATATATATATGTGCTCCGCATGTGCATTGAGGGGAGCTGCTATGTCAGTCACAGCCCATGAGTGGGAATGAGACAGACTTATGCAAAACTCATGTTTTCCTGTAACTGGCTGGTAGTTTTTTCTTACTGTACATGTATATGTGTGTATGTATATATATGAACATAAAATTTTAGTCGAAATATCAAAAGAAATATACGCTCGCAAGACGTAATTAAAATTCAAAGCAATCGTTCATTGCATTTCAAAAATACGCTCGCAAGACGTAATTAAAATTCAAAGCAATCGTTCATTGCATTTTCAAAAATAATAAATAAATATATAAATAAATACAAAGCAATCGTTCATTGCATTTTCAAAAAATAAATAAGTAAATAAATAATTACGCTCGCAAGACGTAATCAAAATAAGAAGCAGTCGTTCATCGCATTTTCAAAAAAAAAACAAAAAACAAAAAAAAACAAAAAAAACAAAAAAACAAAAAAAAAACAAAAAACAAACAAAAAAAAACAAAAACAAAAAATTATTACGCTCTCAAGACGTAATCAAAATACAAAGCAATCGTTTATTGCATTTCCAAAACACGCTCGCAAGACGTAATCAAAATACAAAGCAATCGTTCATTGCATTTTCAAAAATAAAAAATAAATAAAAAATACGATCGCAAGACGTAACCATAATATAAAACAACCGTACATTGCATTTACAAAAAAAAAAAATTAAATAAATAAATAAATAAAAAACGCCTACAAGTCGTAATCAAAATATAAAGCAATCGTTAATTGCATTTTCCAAAAAAAAAAATTACGCTCGCAAGACGTAATCAAAATACGAAGCAGTCGTTCATTGCATTTTCAAAAAACAAAACAAAAATTATTACGCCTGCAAGGCATAATTAAAATATAAAGCAATCGTTCATTGCATTTTCAAAAAAAAAATAAATAAATAAAATAAATAAATAAACAAATACGCTCTCAAGACGTAATCAAAATACATAGCAATCGTTAATTGCATTTTCAGAAATCATTAATCCTCCTGCCGCGCAGGATACAAATGATAGTGCACCTCCTATTAATGAATAATTTGTTGATATCTTTGTATCAAATACAAACGCTTCAAAAGCACTCAAAAACTAGAGACAGCCTCATGGCAAAAAGGCAACGGCTATTCGGTGCAGCATTGGCGGCTTATGGTTCAGCCATGTCAACTTTAATGGAAGAAATCGATAGCATTGGTTACTTAAGTGATCTATATCACTTTTCGAATGCTGTGATTGGCTACTGAGTGATCCGGATCATGATCCGTGGACATACCGAAAACACCCTTAATGACACAGGAAAAATACTCTCCAAAATTTTTCACAGCTAAACAAAGTCGAGAATAACCTTTATTTTTGCGGGTGTTGATAAAGACTCAAAAACCTTTAACTTCTAAAGATCTTTAAACTTCAACCCCCAGTATGCAAGTTGGCCATCGCCAGTGATACCAGGGCCTCCACAGGGCTTCCAGCCAATGCAGCATCTGCAATTCAGGACCGAACCAACCGAAATCCGAACAAACTGACATAAATTTATACAAAATTGTCTCAAAGGCTATCAAATATAATTTTGTAGAAATGTGATACAAAAAAGAGCACCAGTTGTTAGGCTTAATTCTTCAAAAAAATAAAGATCATAAACAGACAATTAATAACTTATTTCAGAAAGGAGAAATCGAGAAAGTTAAGCTCTTAAACCTAATGGTTTCTTTTGATTTAATAAATGTATCAAAACTAGTCATTTTAAAATAAAGGGCATTCAAACTGCAGCAAAAATTAATATTCCGTTACCTTACATGGGTTACGTAACATTACATGGGAATAATTGTTTCAAAAGACGCTTTTTTTTATTTCAGTTTCCATTTATAAACAAAGCCAAAAATATTTAAGATTTGAATTCATGAAGGCCCTATATCAATTTACCTGTCTACTTTTCAGCCTAAGCTTAAGTTCGTTAATTTTTACTAAAATTATGAAACTCGTAGTGAATTAGTTAAGATACAAGGGCCTCACCTCAGTCATTTGTTTCTATAACATCTTATGTATTGATAAAAATTATGAATCATAAAAACAAAAAATTAAATAAATAAAAAATAAAATCCATTACAAATAAAAAATCTTGCTCAATAGTAAAATTCGCGTCACTTGTAGAAAAATTAACTGCAGCATGTCCTGCAGTGAATGCGATCTAATGTACACTAGGCAACTGGAAAGAGAAAAAACAATCGCTTCAATATGAAACAATTCTGATAACAATAGAAAAATGTTAGTTCCAAAAAATGTCTTATCAAATTTAAAGTGGTGGTTAAAAAATTTACCAGTTACACATAAAAATATTACAACAGGCGACTATAAAATATAAAAACGAGCATGATTTTCAAGTTCTTGTAAGAACGAATAATACTACTGCCTTGTCGCATGTTAATAAAATGGGTGGTACCTGTTACTCTCCGTATAATAAATTAGCCAAAGATATAAGGAAAGTGAAAAAAAAAAAAAATATTTGTCTTTGCATCTTATATAGCATCAGCAAATAACAGACAGGCAGACTTTCTACCTAGAATAAAAGATAACGATACTGAATGAGAATTAAATACAAAATTACTTCGAAATAGTAGTGCAAAACCTAGCTCTGGTACCTTACAGGTAAATGCATTCACCGTCAACTGGACGGATCTAAAATATTATGCCTTCCCACCTTTCAGTTTAGTATTAAGAACGCTTGTAAAAATAAAGAAAGACGAATTAATGGCAATTATGGTTATACCTAATGGACCAAACCAAACGTGGTATCCACTCCTAATAGAATTGCTTGTAAGAAAAACTGATTTATTTTAAACCAAATAATAATTTATTATTGTCTCCTTGCAGGAGAAAAATATACCTTCAGGCTCAGAATCTGTCTTTGATGGATTACAAAATCAAATATTCTCAAGAATGCGTTTCTGAATAAAAAACATTACCTTGGAATCAATTGATATTACCTCTACTTAATTTCCTTACTAAGCGTTTTAAAGAGGGTGCCTCATATAGCACAATAAATACATATAGATCTGCTGTTTCATTAATTTCAAAAAATAAAATGGGCGAGAATCGGCGATTCCTAAAGGGTCTATATAGACTAAAACCAATTACACCAAAATATAACTACACCTGGGACGTTTCAGTTGTGTTAAATTATTTACGAACATTAAATTCTCAGCATCTTAATTCAAAACTTTTAACAGAAAATACAGTAACGTTATTAGCCTTATCTACGGCCCATAGACCACAAACATTAACATCAATAAGCATAAGTAATATCAAAATGACACCATAAAGCTTACAAATAAAAATTTCCGATATTATAAAGACATCAGGGCCAGGGCGATATCAGCCTTTGTTAATTTTTTTAAGGTTTCAACAAGACCTTTCGTTATGTATTGTATCAGTTATTTCGAATTATATAGAAAATACTAGGACGTTAAGAAATGATATAGACAAAAAATGTATCTCGATTAAAAAGTAGCATAAGCCAGTTACATCCCAGACCATTAGTAGATGGGCTAAAAACACATAAAACAAAAGTGGCATAGACACCACTATATTCTCATCTTACCCTACTAGACATGCGGTAACGTCCGCAGCTTTGCTAAGGGGAGTTGATTTGTCAACAATTAGAAAACGGCAGAATGGACAAACAGTTCCTCAGTGTTTGCTGAATTTTATAATATGCCAATAATCGCAAATAATGTCGATTTTTCTTTAGCAATTATTGTGATATAATTATTGTGATTGTAAAAACTTCAAAATGTGTTCTAAAACAATAAAACTTAATATTAAAAAGTTTAAAATTGCTGTATCTCTAAACAACTACAGTTGTAATCGAAGGAACGAGGCAAATGAAATATAATTAAACGATCAAACGAACTTACCTAAAAGTGAAGTTCGATCCTAATTATATGAATAAGCCTCGTTCAAGAGATTACTTTCCCACCCAACAGAAAATTCAATTTCCTTCTCCCTAAATCTCCCATAATAATTAACAATTTTAAACACTCTGAAAATATGAGGATCAAGCGGAAGAGGGGAGCACAGCGGGACGCAGTGGGGAAAATTTTCAAATTAAGGTATACCCAGGTATACTCTTTCTATAAACGTAGTGGCCTCTTGCAGTACCGAAGGAAGTACTACAGTTGTAATCTCTTGAACGAGGCTTATTCATATAATTACGATCGAACTTCACTTTTAGGTAAGTTCGTTTGATCGTTTAATAATATATAAAACAAACTTACCTCTAAAGCGCATACTGGATGTTGGACACCCATATTTTAATATATTTGAACTCTAATATCTCGTTTAAATTCGTAAAAATTAAACATGTACTTCCATCGAGCGGCATATTTTATACTTAATTTTATGTTCCGTGAGTAAAATAATTAGTCACCCTTTTTTTAATAAAGTAATTTTAAAATATAAATTTTTAACTTTAGAAAGTGTGCGCTTTAAGGTTTAAAAATATGATGAGATTTTGCATTTATTTTATTTTGAAACTATATTTTAGTTTTGAAAAAAAATTTAACTGAATGTCTTTAGGCTATGTGACACAATGTTGTGTATAGTAGAGGTGAGATCGTTAGCACAAAGGGTGCGACTTGGTATTGTTTTTTGAGAGGCAACTAAGTGTTAGTTTATTGTTACCGGCTAGCCACTGGGCAGAAAGGTCTTTAATATTTAATTTTGATCATTAGGACAGTCAACTAAACTCTTGAAAAATTCTCGACGATTTTGCTTCAGCTCTTTATTCTTCATGATAAGAATTACTTTCTTTGTTATGTAAACTATCCACTTTAGTAAATTAAATTCCTTTAAAAATAAAATTTTTAATCTAAATTGGTAAACTTAATTGTTTAAAACATGCAGTCAATATTTGTAATAGGGAGACTAGGTGCGGTTGTTACGCTGTGCAGTTGTTACAAATAAAATATCTCAGAAACAGTGAATTATAGAGATGGGGTTCCAAAGGAAAAAATGTTTAGTTTTTATGTAAGAACTTACTGCAGGGCAGTTCCATACGAAAAGCAAATGGTGGATCACCGATTTTTCTTAAAGTTTGTAATTTTGTAGTACTTGGGGTACTAAATAACTGTGTTAAACAGTTTTGCAAAAAAAAATTTTTTTTGCAAGATATTTAGATTTGAAAAATCGGAAACTGAAAAAATGACTTTTTTGAGAATTTTTATTTCAAAAACTATTGATTCCACAGCCACACAAAAAATAAAGTGTCTTGAACTGGGGTCGAGACATATGTATTCCGATGTATTTCGATGCGCTAAATCCTAATTCGCCCTCAGAATTTGGCCAATGGATCCTGGTTTCGCCCTAACCTTAAAAAATACCCTAAAATCGTTAAAATGGTCACTTTTGATTTATCATAATTGAATCTAACCGCATGTTGATAATTTTCTTATATCTCTTAATTTAAATAAACTATTCTATAAGCTTTTCAATTGAAAATTCCTATAAAACATTAAAACTATCGAACCTAACCTCAAAAACACATCTAAGATTCCAAAAAAAAGTTATACCATACACAGCACAATAAAAATTATGTAAGCTCATGAAAGTTACAACTTTGGTGTTTTTATGATTGCTGATTACGAATCCGGTGTTAGTTTATCAAAATTTAAAGTGGCGGATCCAATATGGCGAACAATATAATTAAAGTTTGTTTGGATTGGCTTGAAAACCGTTTCTCGGGGGTTTTCGAGGTCGCTGATGACGAATCCCATGTCGGTTTCTAAAAATTCAAAATGGCGGATCCAATATGGCGGTCTTTATTATTTTAACGATTATTTTAAATTTATTAGGGGAAGTGCGCCGGATGTGGGCACCCCTACGTAAACTTCAACGGCAAGCAGACTTTACTGATCTAAGTATTGCAAGTCGTGTTCGTTGACAATACGGACTTTTCGTATTAATAACGAAACAAATATACGCATTTGCGTAATAGCTGTGAGCATAATAAAGAAAATTTGCATTAAATAAATAAAAAAGTAATTTTGTATTGTTTTCGAAGAGCAACATATGCACTGAAAAAAATAATAGGCAGAATGTGCTTTTTACTAAGGCAATTTTTGCCTAAGTACAAAAGCAATTTACGAAAAGCAATTTTTCCTTTAAGAAAAAGGCAATTTTTGCTTTAGTTAATAAAGTAACAAATTCTTGTCATTTATCAAGTAAATTGTTTACATATGTCAAATCGAATTTTATAATTAATTAAAATAATGGGTACTAAAGGAAGAAATTTATTACTGAAATGAAATCGAGAAAATTTTCTTATTTTATTGAAATATTTAAAGGTACTAATTTCATTTGTTTAATAAAATTGTTTACGCATAAAACTAGACCAGTTTGGTTAAAAAGATTGAAATTGATAAAGTAGTTCTATTATTTTCAATATTTAATTAAAGTAAAATATTATTTGTCTAATAATAAAAATAAATGTTCCTTTTCACTCATATTGTAAATATAATTAATAAAAAGGTAAAACATAATTATTTCATATCGTATTTTCTAAATATTCAAATAAAAATTTGTCTTGTGATTTTAACCTTATAAACTAAGGCAAAAATTGCCTTTTTTTAAAGGAAAAATTGCTTTTCGTGAATTGCTTTTGTACTTAGGCAAAAATTGCCTTAGTAAAAAGCACATTCTGCCTATTATTTTTTTCAGTGTGGGTGTAGATTCGTTCAGAAAAAAGGGTTAAATTTTTTTTGCAGTGTTGTCATTATATTTTGTGATTTACCTTCGTGTTTAACCAAAATCCTGCATCACAAAATGTGTTGGTCTTTTTAAAAAATGACTGTCATTCCCGGCTGTGGGCACCTTTATGTTAAGGAGGCTCTACCATCTGACAATGATGTGGACTACTGTCTCATCTATCTAAACTTTCTGCCAAGGAAATTGACAGCCGAAAACTCCATTAAATGCGATGAATATAGTTGTTCAGTGCATAAGAAGTGCGTTATGATATGCGGGCCAGCTACTTCACATGCTAGCATTATGCTTCTGTTAGCGATGAGCATAGTGTGATAACGTGTCATCATTTTTGTTCTTTATGCCGGCGAAGTCTCTTTAAATAAATAAACTTTCATTTCTTTTTTATTTTTGTTGGTTTCCTTTTAAATTTTTCGATTTTTAGCGGATTTTTCAAGGGTGCCCACAACCGGGTACAAAAATTTTTTTGTCAAAAAATTTCCATTTTACTAAATTTCTATTAAAACTTTTTTATTTAAAGAAATAAATTCAATTCCTTCACTGACAGTCACCTTAGACCTCTAGCTTTAAATTCGTACACATATATTTGTATAATATGCACATGGACAAATGTTATGAGGAAAAAACAAAAGAGTGCCTACAACTGGCACACTTCCCTTACTCGCGGAATTTTTCTGAACCTTTGATAACGAATCGTATATCAATTTTTATAATCTAAAAGTCTTACGAATTTGTTTTCTAACAATTTTTTCTAACAATTCGTAAGATTTTAAGATTATAAAAATTGATATACAATTCGTTATCAAAGGTCCTAAAAAATTCCGCGAGTAATAAATTTAAAATAATCGTTAAAATAACAAAGACCGCCATATTCGATCCGCCATTTTGAATTTTTAGAAACCGACATGAGATTCGTCATCAGCGACCCTGAAAACCCCCGAGTAACGATTTTCAAGACAATCCAAACAAATTTTAATTATATTGTTCGACATATTGGATCCGCTATTTTGAATTTTTATAAACTAACACCGGATTCGTAATCAGCAATCATAAAAACACCTTAGTTGTAACTTTCATGAGCTTACATAATTTTTATTATGCTGTGTATGGTATAATTTGTTTTTTTTTGAATCTTAGATGTGTTTTTGAGGTTAGGTTCGATAGATTTATTGTTTTATAGGAATTTTTAATTGAAAAGCTTATAGAATAGTTTATTTAAATTAAGAGATATTAGAAAATTATCGGTTAGATTATTAATTTAAAATTATGCGGTTATATTCAATTTTGATAAATCAAAAGTGACCATTTTAACGATTTTAGGGTATTTTTTGAGGTTAGGGCGAAACCAGGACCCATTGACCAAATTCTGAGGGCGGATTAGGATTCAGCGCATCGAAATACATCGGAATACATATGTCTCGACCTCAGATCAAGACACTTTATTTTTTTTGTGTGGCTGTGTTCTACAAGAAAAAGTCATTCATTCAAAATTGTGGAGAAAATGTCAATTTTTTATAATATTAAAAAAAATTAAGAAAAATTAATTTTTAAATAATTTGTTTAAACAATAATTTTTATTGTTAAAAAAAGCAAAGGACATCATATAATTATCTAAAAAAATTATTTTTTCAAAATTTAAACCTTCCTTAATAAGTGGTTAAATTTTTAAAGAAGTGATTTTTGATGTTATTGAGAAAAAAATTTTTGAAGATTGCGCTACGAGTTTTTTTGCTTTGCGTTAACTAAATAAGCAGCGCCTATATCAGTGTATTTTAAAAGATGATATGACCTTTACTGCTCGCCCCTAATACATTTATTAATTATATACGTATATATATTGTAACGAAGTTTTACTTTTTCTTGGTGGAAAATTTCCACCAACCTCGTTGCAAAAATGGCGATAATTGAGATCTCGGTGTAAATCCGTAATCGCGAATTCCACACTTTGAATTCACGATTTAAACCATCGGTGATCCGTTTTAGGGAACTTCCCCGGCGCCAGGTAATTAAATTACCCGGATCCCGATGATGGGTCTGAAACAAAAGGTCTTCCCGGACTAGCTCGACTTTACCCGAACCTTGTTAATTTCAAAGCTTCAAAATGACTCGACACTCAGGACGTTGGTCACCGTACACAGAGGAGAGAGAGGAATAAACAATATGACAAGAAAATAATTTAACACCCAATTTCACTTCTTAAATTTTTCCACTTTTGACAACTATTTATTAAGAACTTGCGGAGAGAGAAGAGGAGAGAATTTCCACTCGCCGGTTCACAACACGCGCCGACCGGCAACCGAAAATGGCGGCGTCCTATAGACTTGCTATACAGCCGGCGTCCAGACTCGTCTCCAGAATCGGTTGGCGTCTTTAATTCCGGGTGAATGACGATGCTAATGTCAAGTTGTGACCACTAACCTCGCATCTTTGCCAGAAGTTCCTGGTACATCTTTTATTCTTAATTTCTGCACTCGAAACACAACTAGACGATGGTGACACCGAATAAGCAATTTGGCGGCCAAGCACGAACTGTTGAAAATGTGTCACTCGGCTTCTTGCTACGGTCCCGAATATGGGTCATGCGCGTAATGGTTCGCCCCTGCAGCATGATTATAGTCCCAGCGTCGGTGTAAAACGATATCCTCCGATTTACGGGATAATCGCTTTCTTGATGGCGATTGGAAACCTCTGGATCGATATATTTTCGGCCGGTCGACCGATAATTTATTTATAATAAATAGATAAATAACATTTTCACCTATTTAACCAAAACGTGTGGAATTCTCTCCGTTGACAAATGATTTTCTTTCTTTTACAACTCAGCATTAATTGAGACTCGATACAATCCAACAATCAATTAAATGTTGAGTTCGTGTCTGGCCATTTTTGAATCTCGGTTATTAAACGAAAATTAATCTCCCGATGTATATTTATTTAAATCAATAAATGGGTTTCGGCGAAACCGTTATCGGGCTCTAATAACGTTATTTTCTAAAATCAACGTTACAGTATATTAACCCTTAAACCGCACACTGCCGAATCCATCCTTAAACCGCACACTGGGTGTGCGACACCCGGGGATTTTTAAGTGTGTTCTCCAAGCTGGAATAGGGTATTATCTTTTAGAAAAATTATCTTATATAGCTATGTACATCTATTCTGAAGGAAAATAGGTTTCATAATAATTTATTTAATTTTAATAATTAAAAAAGAGTTTTTTAAAACTACTGAAATTACATTAACCCAAAAACTGGGTGTCAGACAAGCAGACATTTTTCGCCGACAACTTCATAAAGTTATCAAATACACAAAGACACTTGGCAGACTAATGTCCCTCACGGAACATAAATTTAAGTACAAAATGTACCGTCCAATATCAACACATGTTCAATTTTTACAAATATAACCGAAATATTAGAGTAAAAAGCTA
Organism: Leptopilina syphax; assembly: GCA_032872505.1. NCBI lineage: Eukaryota > Metazoa > Arthropoda > Insecta > Hymenoptera > Figitidae > Leptopilina > Leptopilina syphax. The sequence continues at coordinate 18,151,709 of CM065469.1, forward strand.
GAATATGGGTGTCGCACACCCAGGGTGCGGTTTAAGAGTTATTATTATAAACAGTATAACAATATATTTTTAACTTTTTTATAAACATTGGGCATTAATGGGTTAAAAAAGGAAAATAATGTTTATAAAAAAGTTAAAAATATATTGTTATACTGTTTATAATAATAATATATACGTATATAATTAATAAATGTATTAGGGGCAAGCAGTAAAGGTCATATCATCTTTTAAAATACACTGATATACACTGAAAAACTGTTGGTAGAGCTGTTCGCCCAATGCGGTGAACTGCTGCGTTAAAAAGAAACGCACAGCTCACTTTATTTTTGGGCGAGTTACTCTCCTTTTTGGGCGAGCAACTCTCCTTTTTGATAGAGCTGCTGACCTTTTTGTCAAGCAGCCGCTCGCCAACGCCATTGGTATAGTCAAGTTTAGGAGAGCAACTCGCCTAATTTTGATAGAGCTGTGAGTTTAAAGTTAAGTAGCGCTGCACAATAGTCAATAGCGGAACTGCTCCACCAACAGTTTTTCAGTGTAGGCGCTGCTTAGTTAACGCAACGCAAAAAAACTCGTAGCGCAAACTTCAAAAATTTTTTTCTCAAAAACATCAAATATCATTTCTTAAAAAATTTAACCACTTATTAACCCCTTAAGAGTGTAGTCAAAATAAGCTTTTCGTGCCACAAATATGCAAAAAAAATTTTTTTTTTAATTACTTGATATTATTATGTTTTATGTTTTCTGGGTCGCTGAATCCGAATATTTGATCAAAATTTAAAAATTAAAAATGGCGGCTTAAAAATTTAAAAGTTTCGGTATTTGACAAAAAATACTCACTTGGGGGTTTTTGGGGTCGCTAATTTCGAATATTTGGTTAAAAAACGATGCTGAAAAATGGTCAAAATTTGCCCCCAAAGGGGATTGTAAAAGAAGTATATGTTTTTATAGATTTTGACCTGCTGAATCCAAACATCACCCTTACAAAGTTCTAAACCTTGGGGAAAGGGTTGAAAAACCACCCTTAACTCAGAGACACCGTTTTCAATAAACAACAGTAAAATATGATAAAATTATGTAAATAAGAAATGTTTACACTATAATTTAATAAATTAAGGTAACAGTAATAACAACCGCATAATTAAAATCACGATTACGACTCTTGCAGTTTAAAAAACTACCCCCTCATACATCAACACTTATGCCAAAACCCCAAAAATTTATAAAACGTCAATATATTGATACATAACAAAGCAATAAATAATCCTTTAAAAATAAACAACGTTTACCACTACTGTAGAAATATCGGCCACCCCTAAATATGCTAAAAAACAACTCCTAAACAACCAAAAACGAAAAAAAACTTAAAATGTCATGTACTAAGATTCTAATGTTTTTGTTAAAGAGTTATCCCCACCAATAACAAATAAGCAACTATTGTTACATCTACCATTAACTCAACAACCCTTAATCATGATCAAAACCTACCCCTATATCATCTCTAAAAATTACCTCCGAAGTTACAAATTAAAAACCAAATTATTTTGCTATTTATGACACTTTAAATAATTGTTTGATATGGTGATAATCAATTTATTGTAATCAATAAAGAAAAAACCTAAAATATTTAAACATTGAAGGTACAGTCTTTGGTGGTCAAATTAATAAAGATCAAAGTTTATCAGGTAAAACCACTGAAGGTAAGAAATATTATAGTCCAATCAATAAATATAAGGGTTATCAGGTCCAACCACTGAAGGTAAGATACATTGTTGTCCAATCAATAAAGATCAGAGTTATCAGGTCCAACCACTGAAGGTAAGAAACATTGTTGACCACTCAATGAAGATCAGTGTTATCAGGTCCAACCACTGAAGATAAGAAACATTGTTGTCCAATCAATGAAGATCAGGGTTATAGGATCCAACAACTGAAGGTAAGAAATATTGTTGACTAATTAAAGAAGATCAGGGTTATCAGGTCCAACCACTGATTGATTGGACAACAATGTTTCTTACCTTCAGTGGTTGGATCTGATAAACCTTTTCTTCATTGATTGGACAATGCTTCTCACCTCCAGTGGTTGGACCTGATAACATTGATCTTCATTAAGTGGTCAACATTGTTTCTTACCTTCAGTGGTTGGACCTGATAACTCTGATCTTCATTGATTGGACAACAATGTATTCTACCTTTAGTGGTTGGACCTGATAACCCTTATATTTATTAGAGATGTGCAAAAAGCTCGAAAAGTCGAGCCGATCCGAGCCGCAATTTTTTCGAGCCGAGCCCGAGCCGGCTTGATGTGTCGAGTACTCGAATTTTTCAAGTACTCGACTTGGTTCGAGTCCTCGAAATCACTCGAGTACTCGAATTTTTCGAGCACTCGAGTGACTTCGAGTACTCGAATTTTTCGAGTACTCGAGTGAATTCGTGTACTCGAACCAAATCGAGTACTCGAATCTAGTCGAGTACTCGAATTTTTCGAGTTCTCGCATTATTTTGTATAATTTTAACTAATACGATTGGTATGAAATGGAGATAATCTATGATTGCAACAATTTAGCGATTGTTTAAACAAATAAATGTTGCTGTTTACTATCTCTCAACAAAAAACAGTTAGAACCTTGCAGTTTTTTTCTAATTTTGCAATTAACTAATACGATTGGTATGAAATCGAGATAATCTATGATTGCAACAATTAAGCGATTGTTTAAAGGTTTAAACAAATAAATGTTGCTATTTACTATCTCTCAACAAAAAGCACTTAGCACCTTGCAGTTTTTTTCTAATTTTGCAATTAACTAACACGATTGGTATGAAATGTAGATAATCTATGATTGCAACAATTTAGCGATTGTTTAAACAAATAAATGTAGCTATTTACTAACTCTCAACAAAAAGCATTTAGAACCTTGCAGTTTTTTTCTAATTTTGCAATTAACTAACTACAAATAGTATGAAATTTAAAAAATGTATGATTTTTACATTTAGTATTGTAGTATTATATTTTATGATATAAGAAAATAAAAATTTCCTAAAAAAAGTATTGTTGTCATTCAAACTGATAAACTGCGAACTTAGAAAAATCCTGCAACATTATATGTAGTTAGTGTCAAGAATCAGTAAATAACAACAATTATTTGTTTAAACCTTGAAACAATTGCTAATTTGGTAAAATCATAAAACATTATATTTCATACTATTTATATTACTTTATTGCAAAATTATGAAAAAACTGCAAGGTAGTGCTTTTTGTTGAGAGTTAGTAAATAGCAACATTTATTTGTTTAAACAATGGCTAAATTGTTGCAATCATAGATTATCTCCAATTCATACCAATGGTATTAGTTAATTGCAAAACTAGAAAAAAAGTGCAAGGTTCTAAGTGCTTTTTGTTGAGAGTTAGCTAATACAGTCATCCCCCGCAACCTGCACAAATTTGAGAATTTTCCCCTTCTCTTAAATTCGCTACCTGACCATCGAGGAAATAGCCACCCCACCACTTCACGTCACAGTTTTCAGGGCTGTACAGGGCAATAAGAGAATGCAAGACATACAGTTTCCAGAAAAATTTGGCACAGTACACTACGTACATCACTGTTTCGCGTAGAGAGGGAAGTCAAGTAGCGAGGCACGTTGACGCCCCACTACTCGTCAGGTTACGAGGATATGCAAGTTGCGAATTATGCAGGTTGCGGGGGATGACTGTAGCAACATTTATTTGTTTAAACAAGTGAAGATCGCAGTATAACATTAGAAAAATATGTTATGTAATAACAGAAATATCCTACAGTAAAAATTATTAATTAATTTTTCTTAAGAATTTAATAATAAAACTTACTTAATATTATTGTAGTCATTCAGCCTGAAAAACTGCAAACTTATAGATTCAAGAATTTATATACATTGGAATATTTACATTTAACTTACACTTGAATTTACACGAGTACTCGAAATTAGTCGAGTACTCGATTGAATTCGAGTACTCGAAAATTTCGAGTACTTTTTGTAAAGCTCAACTCGGCTCGAACTCGGCTCGAGCTCGAAGTGATTAGGCTCGGCTCGGCTCGAAAAATGATAAGCTCGAAAAAGCTCGCTCGAGCCACGAGCTTCGAGCATTTGCACAACTCTAATATTTATGGATTAGACTACAATGTTTCTTACCTTCAGTGGTTTTACCTGATAAACTCTGATCTTTATTAATTGAACCACCAAAGACTGTACCTTCAAGGTTTGAATATTTTATGTGTTTTCTTTATTGATTGCAATAAATTGATTATCACCATATCAAACAATTATTTAAAGTGTAATAAATAGCAAAATAATTTGGTTATTAATTTGTAACTTCGGAGGTAATTTTTCAGGGATGATATAGGGGTAGTTTTTAAACATGATTAAGGGTTGTTGAGTTAATGGTAGATGTAACAATAGTTGCTTATTTGTTATTGGTAGGGATAACTCTTTAACAGAAACATTAGAATCTTAGTTCATAACATTTTAAGTTATTTTTCGTTTTTGGTTGTTTATGGGTGGTTTTTTAACATATTTAGGGGTGGCCGATATTTCTGCAGTAGTGGTAAATGTTGTTTATTTTTAAAGGATTAATTATTGCTTTGTTATGTATCAATATATTGACGTTTTATACCTTTTTGGGGTTTTGTCATAAGTGTTGATGTATGAGGGGGTAGTTTTTTAAACTGCAAGGGTCGTAATCGTAATTTAAATTATGCGGTTGTTATTACTGTTACCTTAATTTATTAAATTATAGTGTAAACATTTCTTATTAACATAATTTTATCATATTTTACTGTTGTTTATTGAAAACGGTGTCTCTGAGTTAAAGGTGGTTTATTAACCCTTTCCCCAAGGTTTAGAACTTTCTAAGGTTGATTTTCGGATTCAGCAGGTCAAAATCTATAAAAACATATACTTCTTTTACAATCACCTTAGGGGGCAAATTTTGACCATTTTTCAGCATCGTTCTTTAAAAATTCAAAATGGCGGCTCCAAAATGTCGGCTTTAAAAATTTAAAAGTTTCCTGATTTGACTAAAAATGCTCACTTCGGGAGTTTTTAGGGTCGCTGATTTCGAATATCTGGTTAAAATTTTAAAATTCAAAATGGCGGCTTTAAAATGGCGACCGAAAAAATTTTAAAGTTTTCGGATTTGGCTAGAAATGAGCATATGGGGATTTTTGGAGACACTGAATTAGAATATTGGGTTAAAATTCTATAATTCAAAATAGCGACTTCAAGATGTCAACTAAAAATTTAAAAGTTTACGAATGTGGTTATAAATAGTTATTTGAGTCTTTTGGGGTTTATATTTTTATATATGTATAATATATTTTACATATATTATATTTATATATATTTACACAAACTATTTAAAACACCGCTCTTAGTCGTGTCCGGAGTCAGGAACTATTTAATTTAATTACTATTATTAAATTTTTGAATATAGATCGATTTTGAGTATTTCACAATGTTTTAAAACATCGGACATATTAATTCCTCTGCTTTAAGTTTTAAGAACTAATTTGAGAACTTTAAATTTTTTTGGTTGCCATTTTGGAGCCGCCATTTTGAATTTTGAATTTTTCATTAAATATTTGGATTTAGAGACCTCAAAAACCCCCGAATGAGTATTTTCAGCCCAATTCGTAAACTTAAAAAAATTTTTGTCGACATTTTGAAGCCCCCATTTTTAATTTAAAAATTTTAACCAAATATTCCAATTCAGCGACCCCAAAAACCCCCTAGTAAACATTTTTAGTCAAATCGCGCGCTCCAGCGCGGGGGTTTTTCTCTTGCGCATTCATTTTTAATATTTTAATTTTTTTAAACAAAAGTACTTACAATGAGAATAATGGCGCAAATATAATAAATATTTTAAAGAAAAATTGAAAAAGAAATGTTTATGAGAATGATAATCAAGATCACCATCAGCAGTTGTAGTACAAATTGCTGCAACTTCTTTTACACTTTGTAAATTATAACGTCTACTATCCATTCCAGTCTTTAATGAAAATAATAATTGCATCTTAGGCTCAATTTCTGAATTATTTTTAATCATTGTTTTTTTAATTTCTTCATGCATCATACGGTAGGACTGTGCAAATAGGTTACAATCCCGAAGGGCTGTATCTATTCCATCAACAATATCTCGGTTTAATTGAACATTATTCTTACAACGAATTTCGGATGCTTCGTTTTGATCAACAATAAATAACTGTCCAAATGAAGGAGTATCGTTTCTTTGAGACGCATCACAGTGGACCAGAAATCCAAAAAGTTGGCTAAAAGTCAAAATTTAATTTTATAATTTTTATTGCTTAAATAGTCGTAGTAGGACCCCAGAGTTGTTTAAGGTCTTTAGTAGGGTTTGAGTTTCCTTTTTATAGTCAGATTAGCCTTCCTGATTCATTCTTTCAGATCGCGCGCAAAAATTGCACGTTTTGCGAAAAAAGCAGTTTTTTGTTAGTGCACAGTATTCAAATGGATTAACTAATTTTAAAACCGTAAAATGGATTCAACTTAGAAAAGTAAGTATTTTCAGAGAAGTATTTGTTTATAATTAATGGTAAAACGTTTCGGACAACTGCAAACATCAAAATTACATAAAATAATTTATTGAGATACGCAAAGTTTTTCAATAAAGATTTATAAGTTTAAAGTTTTGCGGAGTACTGCCATGTCTGAAATGGAAAAATGTTCGTTATACGCACATTTAAAGTATATGTGAAGTTTAGCTGCCAAGAGCTGCCAAGATAAGATAGACACACAATTGAATGTGAACAAACACGAAGTACAAAAAATTAAGAAAATTGCCTAAAAGTGAAAATTTCGTTACATTTCTTTTATGATCAGTTTTGCCTGTCTGATTCGTTCCGTATCAGAAAAATATTACGTTTCGCGAAAAAAGTTATTATTTGTTAGTGCATAGTGTCGTAATGGATTAACTACATTGAAATCCCAAAAATGGATTCAACTCAAAAAAGTAAGTTTTTTCAGAAAAGTGTAAAAAATAATTAATGTAAATAAATTTAAAAAACAATAACAAACTAATAAAATTTAACAAAAATAAACAAATTTGAACCAAATAAATACATAAACACTTAAAAAATTAAAATATTATATTTTTTCGTTTTATTTTTCCAGATTCTGAAGAAACATCAATTTTTTTAAGTAAAAAAGAAATCTTCCTAGCCACTAAAGAAAATTTGTCCGATGATTTTTAAAGTCAGTGTGCGCTTATTGAAAAACAACTAACAGAGAAGACAGGATCAATGGCTCAGGAGAGTCCATCAAAAGCGAAAAGGTATCGAAAATCATTTGAAAAACCGCCGGAAAAAGTGTTTTCTAATGTTGAAGCTCTTTCCCTTTTAATTGAAAATAATTTAACTAAAAGCCAGTATTGTGGAATACGATCCGCAAATCGAGACAAAAATCCCAGACTTTATCCGACTAACAATGAAATAGTAGTTGCTAAAAAACAATGTTATCCAAATGACTCTGATATCTGTATAACCGAAATGAAAGCCAAAGTAAATCTGCAAGCTGTTTCAAATATAACGATTGAACGGATACTTTTATCACAACCAGATGTTTTGCTAAAATTTTCGTCAAATGAAGTAAATAATTTACATTTAATTGCGAAGTGGGGTTGCGATGGAACTTCAGGACAAAGTAAGTACAAACAAACATTTGAAGACGATGACGGACAAAAAACGGATGAAAATATTTTTTGTACGTCTCTAGTTCCATTGCGACTTACATTTCTTGGTTCGACCAGCACTGAGAATGTCCTAGTTTGGGAAAATCCAGTACCCTCTTCACCTAGATATTGTAGACCTATATTTATTGAATTTGTGCGTGAGAGCGTAGAAACTACAAAGAATGTTGTAAATAATATTAAAGATCAGGAAAAAAATCTTCAACCGTATGAAAAAACATTAGAAGAAAAAATAATTAATGCTACTTTTACCATAGCCTTAACTATGATTGACGGAAAGGTTTGTAACTCTATTACTGAAACTTCATCTGCTCAAAGGTGTTATCTGTGTGGATGTACTTCGAAACAATTTAATGATATCGATAATCTTTTGTCAAAAAAAAATCGAAGAGAATTATTTACAGTTTGGCATTTCTAGTTTGCATGCTTGGATACGATCACTTAAATGTTTCTTACATCTTTCATACAAATTGACTGTGAAAAAATGGCAAGCTCGCGGAAATATTAAAGAAATCGTCGAAACAATTTAATGATATTGATAATCTTTTGTCAAAAAAAACGAAGAGAATTATTTACAGTTTGGCATTTCTAGTTTGCATGCTTGGATACGATCGCTTGAATGTTTCTTACATCTTTCATACAAATTGACTGTAAAAAAATGGCAAGCTCGCGGAAATATTAAAGAAATCGTCGACGTTTCTTTCAAAATACTTCAGTTTCGGCGCAAATTACAGGCATTGACTTAAATTTGATTCAACGGTTCCATGTCATTTTGCAAACAATTTCATGCGGCATCAATGTTAACGTTACAAAATTTGAAGAATACGCTTTAACGACAACCCGTCAGTTTGTACTGTTATATCCTTGGTATTACATGCCAACTTCGATCCATAAAATTTTAATCCATGGCCATAACATAATAAAACATTCTTTGCTGCCTATAGGACAAATGTCTGAAGAGGCACAAGAATCTTGCAATAAGATTATAAAGAAAACCCGTAGAGACTTTGCGCGTAAATGTAGTCGAAAAAAAACTATGAAAGATATTTTTTTACGTCTCTTTGTTAAGTCCGATGCCCTCATTTCTGCTGTCAGCAATGTCAACGCAAAAAGGAAGAGCAAGAAATTGTCAAAAGAAGCACTTTCTTTATTAAATATGTCAATTGATGCCGAAATTGACCAATGTAGTGATTTTTTGAATGATGATAATGAAAACAATGAGTCGAGCGACAACAAATAGTTGTGTTTCTCATTTTTATATTGGTAGGAAATAAGTAGATAAATGTTAATCGATATTGTCCTTACCTGTGACGAAATAAATAAATAATATATATTCAACATCATGTTTTTGACACATTTTATCCACCATTTTTTTAATAATATGAAATTCGAAATCAGAGACCTCAAAAACCCCATAGCACCAATTTTTATAAAAATTAAATTATTTTTTGTACTTAAAGTCCACCATATTGGATCCGCCATTTTGTTTTTTTGAAATATAAATGAAATTCGAAATCAGGAACCTCAAAAACCCCCTAGCACCAATTTATATAAAAATTGAATTTTTTGTACTTTAAGTCCGCCATATTGGATCCGCCATTTTGTTTTTTTGAAAAATAATATTAAATTCGAAATCAGAGACCTCAAAAACCCCCGAGTAACGAATTTTAGAAAGATTTATTCATTTCTTTGACTTTTGGCCAGGTTTTTGGCGATCTGGACCACTGTGCGCGTGCTTATTCCCGAAATCTTTTTTAACCAAATAGTTATTTGATATAATGAGTTAAATGAGTTTTATGTTAAAAGAAATTTATGTTAAATGATTTTTATGTCAATATAAATTTATGTTTCATAATTTGTATGTTAAATGGGAATTAAGTTATCTGAGTTTAATGTAACATAATATTTCTGTTTAATGAATTCTATGACAAATGATATTTATGTTAAATTGTTTTTTGTGCAATGAAATTTATGTCAAATAATGTGCATATTATGTGAATTTTAAGTTAAGTAGTTTTATATCAAATAACTATTTGGTCAAAAAAGATTTCGGGAATAAGAATGCGTCTCGTTTCTTTCTGCATATAAAGATGTATTCCTTTGATAATAAACCTGACCATGTATTTTGAAACAATATGGTCCTGGTCGTCTATTGCTAAAATTAACTAAGTTAGCGTTGAAAGAAGCAAAACCAAATGAATTATTGTAAAGTCGTATATTATGAAGAAAATGCCCAGATAATTCGTGGGTGCCATCAAATAAAGTTTGTAATATGAGTAGAGGAGCAGGTAGATCTTCAAGAATGACTTCGCCATGTTTACAACAATCATGAAATAAATTTTTTTATCAGATACTCTTTCTGCTTGGAAATGTTTAGCTCACATGAAATGTTCATCGCACCAGCAAAATGTTCTTGTATATGCGAGACTGAAATACTGTCAGAGAAATTTTGATTTTCTGCAGAATTCCGTTTTTTGCGATGAGTTCTTTGATAAGCTGCATTTTTTGACGACCAGAAATATAAGTATTTGATAAATTTGCTGTAACAGTTACATTATCTTTTGCTAAAGATGTATTAACAGTTGTAGAGGATTTTTCTGAATTTATATTTGGTTTAGCCACTGTAATAATACTATCCTTTGTTTGGATTGATTGAGGATTGATAAATCTATTATTATCTTGTTTTTTTTGTGGAAACTTTCTTTAAAAAGCAGCTTTCTTTTTACGTTTTATGACTTGATGTTGTTTTTCTTCCCCTAAAGAACGTATTATTATTCTTTTTTTTACTTGATTTTCATTTTTTAAATTAGTATATTTTGTAACATTTCTTGAATCAATACAATTATCTAATGATCTCGAAGTCATGCATTGTAATTGTCTATTATTAAAAGTTTCCTCTGAACTGTTCATTTTTGAATTAATTGTTGCATTTTCAATAATTACATTTTCTTTGTCTTTATAATTTTCTTTGTGTATTACTTCTCCTTATGTACTATTATTATTCTGCTCTGATGTTAAAGGCATACTTTGCAAACTTCTGTTTATAATAATTTCTTCCTCATTTCTATTAGTTTTTGATTTTATAAATAATTCACTGTTAACTTTATGTTCACAAAGTTTTACATAAGAATGATCACGTGTAATGTTTATTTTATTACAATAACCTGTCTCTATATGTGACTTTGAAATAATATCAGACTGATTTTGTTTTTGAACAGAAGTATGTTTATTTTGTCGAGAGGTGAGCTTGTAAGCAACATTTCTGTCACGAATTGACATTTTAACTTTAGAAGTAGAAATATTTTCTTCTGCTGATGATAAAGCTGTGAATGTGCTTTGGGGTCTCGTATTTAAAGTTTGCTCTGCACTAATGAATTCATTAGAATCCAATGATTCAGAGCGAACAATTTTATTATTTTCTCGCTTTTTTTGTCGATGTTTTTTTATAAGCAGCTTTTTTTGACGTTTTATGATTTAATATTTTTCTTCTTCTTCAGAAAAATAAATCATAGCTCTTTTTTCTCGTTGCTTCTCAGTTATTATTAATCTTGTATCTTTCATTCCATTGCTTGAATCAATAGAAATATTATTAACATCATTTGCTGGAATTAAAGGCAAATTTTCTAAACAACTATCAACAAAATTTTTTTTACAAACATTGCTTTAACGATGATAAATTATTGTCAACAATTTTATTTTCTTCATTTTAGATACTTTTTTCTCTAGCTCGATTCCTAAGAAGACACTCCTAATTTTATTCAACAGTCATAGTTCTAATATTAGTCGACCTTACTGACGGAAATTTACTTAAACGATTGTTTTTGAACATTAACATTAAATGATTTCTTATGTTATAATAATAGTAATTGACAGAGTGGGGCATAATATTAAAAAATATGGATGTTGCGAATGCTATTGCATATATTCCACAAGCAAGACTATTGTTTGGTTGTTGATCAACAGTTGTGGAAACTACTGGAGGTTTAAAAGGATATAATCTACTTAAATATTTCCTTTGATCTTCATTTAAACATCCTTCGTTAAGACTATCATAAATATAAAGTCTCATTCCATCATAATAAGTGCAAATCCAATGAACTTTCTTGATAGGTCCACTAAAAAGTATTTGAATATGCTTTTTACCTTTTTCAATCGGACTAATAAATTCAAGCGTATATAAATACAAAGTGCTTTGCATGCTAAAAGCAGAATTTGATTCTCTTCTCATTAATTTTTTGAATTCATCAATATGAGTATCATTTAACATTCCTTCTTCAGTAAGTATAATATTAAAATCTGTAACACTTAATTCAACAGTTTCTTCTTTGTTCGACATGATTTCTTTCAATTTATTGAAAAGATATCGCTTCTAAAAAATAGTTTTTCATAAAATTAATTAATTCAGAACACATGTAAATAATGTTACTATTGTCACATTTAACAGTAACTGGAATTCTTATCTTTTCCTTTCTTATTGAAGATTATTAAGAATGTAAAGAATGTAAAGAATGTATCTTCATCTATTAATCTAATTTCGTCTTATCTCAAGAATGTAAAGAAGGTATCTATTCATCTTTTCATCTAAATTTGTTATGTATTTATTTATATTTTCTCAACAATAAATATAAGTATACTTTTGGTAAGTTTTTCTGTTTTGTATCTGTTTATATTTTTTTATTTTTTTATCTTTTATTCTAGTATCTGTTAATCTAGTAGCTCTTGGCTAAATCTCTGTTTACCAAGTATCTGGTATCTCGTAATCACATGTTATCAATAGTACTTATCTTTAATTTTTATATATTTTATCAAAAATAAATATATGCGTATTTTTGTAAGCTTTTCTGTTTTGTATCTGTTTTGTATCTGTTTAGTATCTGTTAATCTAGTATCTGTTAATCTAGTACCTCTTCATTAAATCTCTGTTTATCAAGTATCTGGTATCTCGTAATCACATGTTATTTTTAGTACTTATCTTTAATATTTATAAAGTTTTTTCCAAATAATAATAACTAACTACCAAAATGTTGAAAAATCAATAATTAAGATTAAGAAAACGAATATAAATCAATATTAAATCACAATTATTGACACCATAATATAATTATGTAATGTACAAACATCAGAATTTAAAAAAATCAATCAATATTCTACATTCAGAAATAAAAATAACAGGCAAATGTCCTTTATTCCTTTAAACTTTAATTAAATTAATGTCTTTAAGTTTAATTAAATTAATTAAATCCATTAAATTAATAAATTAAATAATTCACATTATATTTACAAACTCCTCCTAAATAATATACAAATAATATTAACAAAAAATTTTATTTGTATTTACATATATTTTAATACTTACGTACGTAACGTATGTAATGTACTTTAACTTTTTTGAATGTACAAAAAACAAAACCACAAAATTCACAATGAACACTTTTAGAAGAAAAATCACTCGGCAAATAACAGTCAATACTTCTTATCGAAACGATACACGTGTCACACTTTGCAAATGGCTGACAGTTGCTAACACTTGTAACATTTTGTAATTTTTCGTACCAAAAACTTTGCGTTTCACACTGAGGTGAGGTTACATGACTGTAGCGAACAAACAATTTTTGTTTGGAAAAAAGATGCGCGCGCAACAATTTTGAAGCGTCTAAAATGAATCATAAAATAAAATATATTGTTTATACTCCTGCCCTATTGGCCTTACGCACTTCGACAAGAGTCCCCGAGAAATACTTTTTGGATTAAGCATAAGCATACTACTAAGAAATTTTCTATATATTAACCTAATTTGCGTCTACAGCCGACTTTATTAGGAGTACTCGCATTCCGCCTGGACCGCCAGTGCGAGGCATCTATCCGACTGAGCTAATCTGTCGGTATAAAATTAAATATATTTTAATATTAAACTTTTAATTTATTACAAACCAAACCATAAATAAAAATTATTATATTAAACTACTTTTAGTTAACTTTTAGATAATAATTTTAATTAATTATTTTTTTAATTTTAAAAAAGAAAAACGAAAATATAAAATGTGAGGTCACCATCATTATAAAATTCAGCCAATGAGGAACACTGATTATAAAATCAGCCAATGAGGAAAAAGTTCTACACTTGAAGTTAGTCGATCTTACGCACCTCGTTTTTACGAAAGGATAATTTTTCTAGAAAATTCCGTGATGTCCTTTTCTTTTTTTTAACAATAAAAAATTATTGTTTAAACAAATTATTAAAAAATTAATTTTTCTTAACTTTTTTTTAATATTATAAAAAATTGACATTTTCTCTACAATTTTGAATAAATGACTTTTTTTGTAGAATTAATAGTTTTCGAAATAAAAATTCTCAAAAAAAGTCATTTTTTTCAGTTTCCGATTTTTCAAATCTAAATATCTTGCAAAAAAAATTTTATTGCAAAACTGTTTGGCACAGATATTTAGTACCCCAAGTACTACAAAATTACAAACTTTAAGAAAAATCGGCGATTCACTATTTGCTTTTCGTATGGAACTGCTCTGCAATATGTTTAAAAATTATATGCAAGCTTTACAAGTAAAAAAATAGGCACATTGGTTTTTAGAGGCCAAAAGTAAATATTTCTGTGCTTGATATTTTTTAAATAAATAATAGATCTTTATACTTAACAAAGTAAATTTTTTGATATCAATTCTATGAGAATTAAGCTTAAAAAACTGCCTTGATTTTCCTCATTTAGTGTATACTTTTTTAATAAAGTGATTTATTGTAAAAAATGTACCTGTTGTGCAGTTGTTACAAGTAATGATGAAAATTGATATTTTTTCCAAAATTCATCAAATTCTTTTGAAATGTAAAATATTTGTCAAAAATGTAATCACACTATTTTTTTATGAAAAATCTCATGTTTTTTCACATTTAACTTCAAAGTTAAAGAAAAAAATTAAAAAAAAATTTTTTTCATTTTGAAACAATATTAGTACTGTCATCTCTTTAAAACTGTCACAAACTATTACGTCGAGCCAAAAATTATGAATAATTAATAAAAATTTTTATAAAAAATTATTTGTCTTCAATTTAGAAATGTTATACATGATTCTTGGTATAGTAACAACCGACATTCACTTTGTGCAGTTCTAACAAATTGGAGTTAAACTCTAATCACTGAAACTGATTTTATCATAATTGTAACGGGATATCCATAGGCATGGATGCTGCAGCCATATGCAATGCCTGGCTTTGTATAGTTAGTGTAACAAGAGAATTGTGGTTGGGTGATCCATAGTTATGAAAAAGGAACCCATAGAGTATAGATCAATGGCTCCGAACGATACTTTCTTAACTCTGGTGCGTGCTGCAATTCTGTATTGTTTCTGAACCGTTCGTGAAAACTGTCTCAACTTGAACGGCTCGCTGTATATTCTGTCTCAACTCTAGAGAGCCGCTGTATAATGTAGTAATTGTGAAATCTAGCATTTTGAGAACGCGACTTTTACACATTTGATTTAAAAATCTTTTTCAACTTCAATATTAAAATATTATCACATTGTGTAGAATTATATAGTATTTAACGGCGTAGAGTTTAATAATTTTCCAATAAAATTTCACAAAAGAATTCAATTATTTAAATTTTTCTTATGAAATTCTTTGAAAGAATACGATTGTTTTCAAAAAATTTTATAAAATTTTTTATGAAAATTAAATTATTTTCAATACAATTTTGATCGAGTTCCTCGACAACTTAAAATAAATTCAAGAATTTTAATATAAATTTTTGAAACAATTTAACTATTTTTATAAAAAATAAAATTATTGACAGAAAATAAATTATTTTTATGTAGCAAAAAAAAAATTCTTCATAGAAATTTAACTTTTTTTAATATAATTTCTATAAAATTTCTCGAAATACATAATTCAATTGTTTTTAAAAACAAAATTTTTTTTTAAAATTCAATTATAGATTTTTTGAAAACTGTATATTTATTTGTGTAAAATTATTTAGTGTTTAACGGCGTAGAGTTAATAATTAAATTAGCATCAAAAATTGTATTTTCTTTCAGGAATAATTTTACGTATAAAAATTTATTCAAGATGAACTATATAAATTTAATAAAATGAAATTTTATTTAAAATCAATTTTAACAAAAATAATTGAATCTTTTCCATAAGGCATGTTTATACTAATTACACAGTAGGGTGTCCCAAAAAAATAAAAAAAATTTTTTATTGGGTCTCATTCACTAAAAATCTTTTAATTTGTGTAAAAATAAGAACACAATATTTGGAAATAAAAACGCTAAAAATGTAGTGTTTTTCATTTTTAATATAAATATAAATGTCAAAATATAATAATTAGGGTGTCATTCTAAAGATAATTAAATAATCTTTCAATCTATATGTCACAGTATAAGATTCAATGAAAATTAACCCTCGGAGAACACATGGGGTCATTTTGACCCCACAATTTTTTGCGAAAAGCTTTTTATCTACTCTTTAATATTTTTTATATGGATTTTAAAGTACACAGACTTGTTTTACAGAGTTTAAACTATATTTTCAAAAAATCCTTAGGTTGAGCAGATTGACAGTTCAAAATTGGTTGAGCATTGAAAAATGACCTAAAAAAGAGGTGTGTTCTCCGAAGGTTAAGAGTGTTATAGTCGATTAAAGATCAAATTTCATGAAAATTTTGATGATTTTTAGGCACTTAAGTAACTAGTACTTTTTTACATTAAACAGTAAAAAATATTTAGATTTCAATTTTTTTATTGAGAGTCTAACATTACAAAAATCCGTAATTTAATCGTCGATTAAATTCGTCTCAAAATCTATTACCCGATTTTGAGACGAATTCGATCGACTTTTATGAAGTTCTCCGCCATTTTGAAATTTGAAAAACTGACATTGGACTCCAAATCAGCGACTTCAGTATTTCTTGATTACTGATTTTAGTAAGTTTAGTGGTTATATCTAAGTTTATTGTTTCAATGTTTGTTGCAAATGTTGAAGGAATGATAAAAAATAAAAAAATAGTTTCGTTCACTAAATATAGTGTATAATTGTCATATTCAATCAAATCGAGGTCCACAAGGGCTAAAATTTTTCGTAATGTTAGACTCTCAATAAAAAAATTAAAACCTAAATATTTTTTACTGTTTAATGTGAAAAAGTACAAGTTACTTAAGTATCTAAAAAATAAAAATCATCAAAATTTCATGAAATTTGATCTTTAATCGACTGTAACACTCTTAATTTTCATTGAATCTTAAACTATGACATATGGATCGAAAGGTAATTTAATTATCTTTACAATCTTTACACCCTATTCATTATATTTTGACATTTATATTCATGTTAAGAATGAAAAAACACTACATTTTTAGCGTTTTTATGGTTCAAAGGCTCTAAACCACGGGTTAATATTAAAATTTTTTACATATTTCTAAATATTGTGTTCTTATTTTTACACAGTTTGACAGAATTTTAGGGGATGAGACCCAATAAAAAAAAACTTTTTATTTTTTTGAGACACCCTAGTGTCTCTTCTTAGGTATTTTGGGTCGCTGAAACCGAAAAAGACCACTAAAAACAAATTCGTCTATCCCTTTACCCCCCAGAACGCCCTAAATACACCCTTAAAGGGAGTTAAAATTTTATTTTTCACGAAAAGTCGAATGCGGTGTATATTCCTATGTTTTATGAGTCCCTGATACCGTAAATGACCACCAAACATAAAATAGTCCTCTCCTTCACATCATATCCCTCTCTTACTACCCCCTAAAGGGGATTAAAATTTTTGGTTTTATAAAAAGTATAGACGACTTTTCATGAAACCAAAAAGTTCAACATCTTCTCTAGAAATACTTAAGGAGTGGAGGAAGGGACTAATTTATGTTTGGTGGTCTTTTTCGGTTTCAGGGACCCCAAAAACATAGGAAAAGACACCGCATTCGACTTTTCGTGAAAAATGAAATTTTAACTCCCTTTAAGGGTGTATTTAGGGCGTTATGGTGGGTAAAGGGATGGACGAATTTTTTTAGTGGTTTTTTTCGGTTTCAGCGATCCAAAATACATAAGAATAGACACCCTACTCGACTTTTTTTGAAAACTAAAATGCCAACCCCCTTACTCTCGTGTGGGGGTGTAAAGGGGGTGGTAGCGGGAAAACTGGCAAATACAAAATTTTTTCATGGTCATATTCGGTTTCAGCGACCCCTAAAACGTAGGAATATAAGTTTCTATCCTCTGGGTCACGAAAAAAAAAATTTGTGTGCCTGTGATATTAGAGATGTGCAAAAAGCTCGAAGCATTATCGAGCTGTGTAAAAAGCTCAAAAATTTCGAGTATTCGAATTTTTTCGAGTACTTAAACGTTTTGGGTACTCAAGTGAATTCGAGTTCTAGAGAAAATTTATATAATCTTCGCATATATTATAATTAGCAAATTAGAATACACTTTAAAATTAAAGATTTATTTACTTTATTGATTCTACTTATTAATAGTTTTTTAGTCATTTAAAAGCTCGAATTTAATGGAGTAGAGTAGCTGCTAACAGATGGGCATTATTGCTGCAGCAGTTTAGCAGTGACAGTATCATTTATGAAAACAGACTTTTTGGATGTAACTTTTCTAAGAGTTATTTTTATAAGTTAATTGAGTTACATGAATAAAATTCTTCACTATAAAAAAAGGTTCTAAATTAGAGCTGATTTCGGTACTAAAATAGAACTAAATTACGATTCAGCACCAATTTTGGTACTAAATTAGTACCTTTCTTTTTACAGTGAATAGATCTATTGAATAGATCTATTGCGATAGATCAAGAGGACTAGGACAAAGAGGCATTTTTTCCTTTGGGGCCTTGCTCAGTAACGAATTTAAGTATTCCACGCAGATTAGTACGTGTGCGGTGACAATCAGCAGTTTAGGATTTATGTTTATTTTATTTTATAACGTGTAACGGTTCGTTTCTTTTCTTGATCCTTATGGGAAGGAAATTATGATCAGGATAACCCGGGGTAAAGAATGACGCAGATGATTATAAAAATAATCTTGTTTTTATTGGACAATCTTCTTAGCGACGATCCTGGTACTTATAAAATAAACTTAGGGCGATAATTTTAATAAATCACTTAATTAGAGTTCATCTCGGTGAGTGAGTGATCAAGTAGAATGTTCGATATACCCGCAGGTAAGTTATAGTATTTCGCATTCACAGGTAAGCTCATCAACTAACGGAAATCTTTTATTTCAGGTTGTTTTTTAGTAATGAAAATTAAATTTGGAATTTTTAGGTAAAAAACGAGTTAATCAACTAAACTTGGAATCGCGTGTGGTAAGTCGCGGAGTGGAGATCCAGTCTTTAACGGAAAGGTTCACTACGCGTAAGATGAAGAAAAAAGGTGAGTGATTAAGTCCCTGCTTTCTTCCAGGTAGATCACTGCGTAAAAAATAAAATAAAACTAACTAAACTTTTGATTGTTTAAGGTAAATCGCGGAATGAAGATTCGATTTTTAAATGGGTAAGTTCGTGACGCGGAAGATGGATAGAATCTAAGTGTCGAGCCAATTATGGCAAAGATCTCGAAAACTTAGGCTTGAGGTAGCGCTCATGAGAATTAGCTACGGTTGGTATGACACGCGCTGTAGGTACAGTCTTAAGTTTTACCGACGTATGGTTTCTCGACGTAATTCCTCGTTCTGATAGGACGCGATCCTCGGATAGTTCTCCTTTACCGACGGTCGCATTTAATTGAGCACGTGAGGAAACACCCGGGAATTAGACGTTTTCTTCTCGCGGATTCTCACGCTAATATATAAAAAAGCACTCGCGGTTCATAGCACTCGCGCACTAATTAAGAGTTTCGATCGCGGTTAGGGTCAACTCGCGGATTACACTTGAGGAATGGCGGCCGAGGTGGCGCTCACCATGGTAAGTAGGACTTCTTCCCAACAGCCGAGATGGCGTTCGCTGAGAGTGGATCGATAGGATGCTAGGTTAGGGGCAACGTGAAGAGAATAATCTGACAACCTTCCCAACGCCAAGGCGGCGGACTTGAGAGAGACCGTTCTACGTACCTGATGCTTTTTCAGGAACGCCCGGGATGACGACCTGGCGGCGACCTTCAACGGTGGAGCACCTCTAACGATCGGCTTGATAGTTTCAACAGCACCGATGGACGGATGGACTGCTGCTTTCTCGATCCACTGTTCACCTTATATACCTTCTTAAAGAGTCGTTGCTTGTGAGAAAGTATTCCACCTATGTACCGCGTTCGTACCACTTGATCAACTACTGGCCCGGTACGATACTGATTTTGGCTAGTGACCTTACTGACTAAGGATCACTTATCATTTAAGAGTGTAAAAAAATAAAGAGACCCTTGATTTCTAAACTTGGTCATTTATTCATAGTAAAGAACCCAGGTTTAGACCGTTACATCGCCCCCCTTTTCGACTTGACAATGAATTTTAAGTCGGAATGTTATCATCGCTTTGACTTCTTACGAGTCTACAGCCTCGGCATCACATCTACCGTTTCGACGGTCCTATCAACGGGAATCGATTCCGTGGCCGCCAAGGAGACTCTCATGTTTCTCCTCATACGATATCCTCGTTTGATTGATATCATCCGGGGCGTACCAATAATGATCCTCTCTTCCGGTGCGCAGTGTCGACAATAACATGGGCGGGCGAAGTAAGCATGCAACACCGCACCTGCACGTCCAGAAGAATCTCTGACTGTCATGGTTTGCGTAGCTTGGTCCCTCGTGGTTTGTTCGTTCTCCATAATGCCATCCATTCCTCTCAATTGCTCCTACTGAACACTGCAAAAGAAGAATTCATAACATGAAGGATCAATCACACCAACAAGAGTATGCGTTAGCATAGAATTTTTCCCCATTCACGATTTCATACGACCCCTTCCCTAAACTTTTTCGTTTTTAACACATCCGAACTGATAATTTTAATGAAAGGTATTTGTTTTCCCGTGCTCATCCCATTGAGTGTCCTGACGAATGGCACGGGCGCGTTTTTATTTTTCCGACCCTTGTGTTAAACGCTGATCCACTGTCTCCTCATCTTTATCCTCGTCCTTTTCGTCAGATGCGACCAGCGCCCTTATCGCCTTCTTTTGAAATTGTGAAGACCTGTCCTTATTTCTCCAATTTTCCTCCCTCTTCTGACCACCCGATCTTTCGTTCTCCGTCCGATTTTGCCGACCACGCCAATTCTCTGTGTTTGTTTCAGAATTGTCCAATTGTTTTGTGTTCAGCGGACCTGTTGTGTCGAACTTCTCTAACAGTTCCAACATTTCGTGTAGGACTTGGATTCTCCTTCCCAAGATCGCGGTTCGTATCTCCTCGTTGAAATGTCGAGAAAGCTTCCTGATAATCTCATAATCACTGAGGGGATATGTCAGGTTCTTGGCATCTCTAAACATCCTAACCGCATAATTGATCATTGACGATTCCGGAGTGGGGTTGTAATGTCCGAATTCTAATTTTCGCTTCACTTCATGTTGCGTATTCTCATTCCAATACCTCTCTTTAAATTTCGCGCAGAAAGAATCGAAGTTATCACCATCTTCCTTAACAAGGTCCCACCAATCCTTTGGGATCCCTCTAAGACAGCTTCCTATTAAGTAAGCAGTCTCCTCCTGGCTAGGATTCACGGCGTTCAAATAATCCCTCAACTCGTTCAGAAACTTCATCGGTGAATGATTATCCCCGAAAGTAGGCGCCTTAGGACACATTCTCGAGACACTACTCCTGGTTACAGATTCGAAACCCTGTCCTTTCCAATAAGCTATCTTCTCTTCCGTTTCGGTTTTTCGGGCTCGTAGGCTTTTTATCTCCTGCACATGCTTCTCCGTCGTTTTTTCGAATAAATTTATTGCACGGACGTTTGAGTGCATCATGTTTTGGGTACTCAAGTGAATTCGACTTCTAGAGAAAATTTATATAATCTTCGCATATATTATAATTAGCAAATTAGAATACACTTTGAAATTGAAGATTTATTTACTTTATTGATTCTACTTATTAATAGTTTTTTAGTCATTTAAAAGCTCGAATTTAATGGAGTAGAGTAGCTGCTAACAGATGGGCATTATTGCTGCAGCAGTTTAGCAGTGACAGTATCATTTATGAAAACAGACTTTTTGGATGTAACTTTTCTAAGAGTTATTTTTATGATTTTAGTTAATTGAGTTACATGAATGAAATTCTTCACTATAAAAAAAGGTTCTAAATTGGAGCTGATTTCGGTACTAAAATAGAACTAAATTACGATTCAGCACCAATTTTCGAACTAAATTAGTACCTTTCTTTTTACAGTGAATAGATCTATTGAATAGATCTATTGCGATAGATCAAGAAGACTAGGACAAAGAG
Source organism: Leptopilina syphax (assembly GCA_032872505.1). Taxonomy (NCBI): domain Eukaryota; kingdom Metazoa; phylum Arthropoda; class Insecta; order Hymenoptera; family Figitidae; genus Leptopilina; species Leptopilina syphax. The sequence goes on from CM065469.1 coordinate 18,173,823, forward strand.
GCATTTTTCCTTTGGGGCCTTGCTCAGTAACGAATTTAAGTATTCCACGCAGATTAGTACGTGTGCGGTGACAATCAGCAGTTTAGGATTTATGTTTATTTTATTTTATAACGTTGGTATATGCGCAACTCAATCGAAATAGTCTACTGAGCATGGTCCAAAACGAAACGTTGCGCCTACTAATGGCGTGATTCTGTGGACACCAATATTACTAAAGTTTCACTTCCTTTTTCTCGTCTTCTTGCGATGGATTTACTTTCGGGACTCAAAATCATTCTTTGGCCTATAATCAGATTAATTCAGTTCTATTTCTCAGTTTCTCTATTAGAAGGGGAGAGTGGAGCAAAATGGGGTACCTTTTTAAAATTGGCTGTTTGCAGAAAACCAAACGAATAAACCGATTTAGCTACACTTCATAATTCTTATTTGTACACATTAGCTTTGAGGAAATTATGATAATAGCGGAGAAAAGAATGTTGAAAAAACTTATATTGAATTTTTTTAGAAAGTGCTAAAATACCATTTTGCCCCACTCGTGGGGCATAATGGGGTAGCATTAAATAACTATACAAAACATGGAATATTTTTTGAAAATTTATTAAATTCTTGTTATAAAAGATTAGAAAGTTGGATTCTTTATTACTATGAAAAAACAAGTAATATTTATTAGAATTTAACAAAAAACGTCGATATTGCAAAATGTCGATAAATCGATAGTGAAACATCGATAGTACAAATGTCTCGAAACAAAAATATCGATTCTTCTACAGAAAACCTTTAAATATGCAAAATATAATGTTTTTAAATAGTTTTAATGAAACAGCGTAGTTTCCGGTATGCCCCACACTGCATATTAAAACAAAAAGTAATGTTTTAAAGTTATTGTAAACAATTTAACAATCTATTCTATTGGAAATTACTCTAGAATAAGTGCTAAAAAAGATCCCACACTTGCCAAATTAAATGCATTATCCCAAAAAGTTTTGTATGTACATGGAGACGAATAGAATTTTTATATAGTTAATTTAGAGAGACAAAATACGTTAAATTGAATCAAATAAAATAATAAGATAAATCTAAACAAGATAAATAAAATAAATTCTATTACCATCCAGCGCGACCGGGTTCAAGGTTGTTGGAGCTCTATTTGGTAAAAATAAAATGACAAAAGATGCGGACGCCAGTTAATTTTACGAAATTAACAAAACATTGATCACAAAATTTAAAAAAATAAACAAAAGATCACAGGGAAGGTAACATTAGGAAACCCTTTATATGAATAAAATAAAAATAAAATTAAGCGACTTCCAGGAATGCAATTTATTTTGATTAAACACTGATCACTCACCTGATTGGTCAAATATCGACTCCTTGTCAAGGTTATACAATTATGTGACAAAATGATCTCAATCCACTCAAGTCTCAAATCCCGTTCGACGTACAATATCCGGAATTTGCTTCCACTCGATCAATTCACACAAATTTAAACAAAAAATATAAATTTTCAATACAAAAGAAAGATCGCAATAATAGGTCTATACACAACAAGTGTCGATCAAAGAGTGACGCTATCAAATTTTTCGATTTTCAGTAAAGCGGTCATTAATCCAAACTTTAGCGCTAGGGTTTATGTCAAGGTCTCAGGACCTTGACCTATTTTCTTTTTACCCTTACCATATTCTACAGTTACTTGATCAATGCTTTTGGAAGTAATGTAATGAAAACTTCTACGCGTCACATTCTCACCTTTCAAACGTGAAGTTACTTCAAAAAGATCTACCAAGATTTCCATCGAGCTGAAACAATTCTGATAAAGTCATTATTAAAACAAAATATCAATAAACAAATTTAATAAGAGTGATAAGTGTCAATGAATTCAGTTAATAACATGCTTATCTATGCAGTTGGTTAAATGCATTTCGTGGAAGTTTCTTAATATTCAGACAATATTGGTTACTTCATTTTATTCTAAACTAAACTATATATCGAAGTTACCGTCAAATCTTTGTCGATTTAATACTGATGTATTTCTTACTATAATAATAGAATACGTATGAAAATAGAAACTGTAAGTATAAAAATAAAATACAAAATATATATAATCAATCTCGCCAAACTCTAGTTTTAAATTTTCTGTCGACGTCGATCAGCAGGTTCGTCAGATGCTATTTGTTCTTCTTCTGGTATTCGGTTGGAACAATGATTTTGTACATCTTGCCATCTGATAGCTCTGGTCTTAGCTTCATTACTTCGTCCAGTGCTAAGTCGGCAAAAGGTTTAGTCAAAGCTTCAACGGCCCGTTTCCTCTTTTCCTCCGACAGATGCCGAGGAGTTGGTACCAACGAATTAGCCGACTCTTCCACGTAAGATAAAGCATTCTCCGTTATCAGGAAACTCCTGATCTTATTTGCTGAATCTTTAGGGTTTCCAAAGTTAGCCTTGAACCTGCGTCGAAGTTCCTCTTCCGTCGCCTTATTGACCAAGTAGCGATGGTCAGATGGAGTAATCCAACTGGGCATCGTTGAATAATTTAATCGAAGCCAATCGACGTAACCAGCAAAACCAATGTTGCAGTCCGGACATTCCGGACAATAGATCGAAAGATTATTGGAACATCCCGTACAACGACCCAGAGCAATCTTATGCTCAATTCCATGAGGATAAATGCAGTCCTTTGTCTCAAATCCGTCGGCTCCGCAGACACGACAGAATCCAGCCCTCAGAGAAAGACGACACTTGAGGAAGTGATGTTCTTTTGATCTACAATTCACGCAGCCCGGTGTACGCTGCTCGGCAAGGACCAAAACGTAAGTTTGAGTGCCATGATCCACCCTCCCGGCCTCCATCTTTTTGATCATGATTTCTGCCCTTTTTGTTATCAAACTTTTTAACAGTTTGTCGGACAGAATTCGACAATCGGCCATGTAGACCGGCGCAGGCTGACCGTCTTAACTCAGCAGTTGCAGATCTCCAAGTTCTCCAGGACTTCATTGAAAGTTGGGATGTCATCGATCATATAGGGCAAAGGTTTGACTGTTACCGATGGTGCAACAACAGCCTTAGGGTCATCAATTGATCTCAGAATCTTCCCGTCCTCTAATCTTGCCTCGTCAACATTTGGAATCCTATGTCTTTTGGAATTCTCCATATCGATCTGTTTTTTCGGTCACTCTGGGTGTTTTGATCAATTTCACAGGATCCGGTTCCCTTGATAGAATTTCGTCGATCAATCGTTGAGCCTCTGAAACGACATCATCGTATCCTGATCCTGTAGTACCGGTAGTGCATACTGACGAATCATCGTCAGCATAACGATCTGTTACCTCAGCACCAGCTTGGCAACCTGCAACTTGCTGATTTAAATCGATAAATAGATTGTCGATTTTCCTCCTATACTCCATGAGTTGTTCCAACTTCCCACGGGCTTCAGTTGGTCCTATCAAATCAAGACTTTCCGCCATTTTATCCTATTTTGGCAAAGCAAATCAGCCAGACTAGAACTCTCCGTACTATGCAGGAACAATCCCTTGAAGTGATGTTGACGATTTTAGTCGATCTACAAAAAATAATTCATGACAATCGTAGACTTTGACGAGGTATTTTCAAATTAGAAACCGAATATTTGCCAACAACTTTACCAATTTTGTCTGTCAATTGGACCGTACCCGGACCATAAATTTTCGAAATTAAAACAGGACCCAAGTAACGGTAAGCCAGCTTCGAGGAATAACCTTCAGCCTTATTACTAAGTTTCTTGTTCGGACAATAAACCTCCATACCTACTTTAAGCTCAACTGACATTTCTCGATCAGCATTCGACTTGGCTAGTCGCTTTTCAGAATGACTTTGTAAATTATTCTCAATTTTATGACAAAATTCGTCAATGATCTTCATACGATCAATCCAAGTCTTTGCCGCGTCGTCGGCATGTTCGTCAATGCTCATTCGTTTTCGCTTGATTTAATATCTCGGTTGGCAATAGCCTCGCGACCGTGATTCAAGAAAAACGGGGAGACACGAGTACCTATATGAGGCATAGTATTACATGCAAATTGTATTTTCGATACATTATTATCCCATTCTCTATGGTCTTGACCAATGTACGCGGAAATTATAGGATTTATCGTTCGATTTACCCGTTCGACCGGGTTACATTGAGGATGTTCTAACGGGGTAGTGATATGTCTCACGCCTCTGGCCAACAAGAACGCTTTGACATCTTTATTTATAAATTCTTTCCCGTTATCCGTCACGATTGATTCTGGAATTCCTCAACGATCAAAAACTGTGTCTAGTACTTTGACAATAATTTTTCCCGTCCGATTTAGAGATGCGAATAATTCTATAATCTTAGTATATAAGTCATGAACACGACAAGATCCAAATTTCAACACATTTCAAAAATCTGCATTTTCCTTGTCACATTTAAAGACTCTTTACCAAAAAAGCTTTTTCTAATCTAAGAGATTCCTGAATTCAAAACTCTGGAAGAGATTAAAACCTAAACAACGTTGCGATTAGAATGCGTATGTTTACCATAAATATTTACAATAAACATCACCCATGTCAATCACAAAAGAAGTTCTATCTTTGGTTTTAACAATTGATCCATCACCTAACTAAACTCCTCCCTTAGAAGTAAAATCAGGGGAAAGACATTATAATTGATTTTCAGGTCTTCAATCACCCATAATCAATCTCCTTTACATAATTAAACCTTCCTAGTTTATCACTATCAATTGTTGATAAACTGACAAGATTTTCTATCTCTTTATCTAATTCATCACAAATAAGATCATGAAACTCATCTTCCGAGTCTGAAGAGCAAAACGAATCATTGTAAAATAGACTAAGTCTCATTGACTCCTGAGGCGGGGTATCAAGGTGGGAAACAGTCAATTCCAAATCTCTAATCTGCTCTACATTCGACGAAAAAGGACAAGTTTTATCCAAATCCTTGGTTTGACCTATATTGGATGAAAAATTGAATTTTTCTTTTTCCTCAGATCTGCCCTTTGTTTCAATAAGTGGAGGATTAATTACTAAGGGTACTTCTCGTTTTCCTGTTTATTAGTACAATTAATATTAGTGTGTCCTACTTGACGACAGAGTCAATCTGATTTTTTACTACACATAAATCTGTTCTAGGCTTTGATCTTGATTTTTGAATGTCAGCTGAACGACTAAAGATGTAATTACGTTCATTGACATAATGTAAAAATTCGCGATAGTTCTTTAAAGGCAGGTTCAATATTTCAAATGTTAACCGAGGGTTAAATTTAGACAAAATTTTTTTAAGTTGTTCTCTAAATCCTGGAGGGTATTGCATTTTTTCAAACACTAATCGGGCTCTACATGCAAATTCTGCCAAGCTTTCTGCTCTATCTACTTTTAGATCACGAACTTCGAGAAGAAGATCGGCGTCATCGTTTTTAACGCCCCACTTAAAGCGGAATGCACGCGCAAAATCTTTCCATGAACGCCAATTGCTTTTGTTAACTAAATACCACGATCTATATGGTCCCTCGAATATTTTTGAAAGACATGGAACAAATAAATTTTTATCTATACCACTCGTACTTAGATAGTCCTTAAGAATGAGAAGAAATTGTTCTGGATCATTTTTCTGATCCAGGGAAGGATATTTTCCAAGAATTTACTATTCGACCGATCTGGATAAAACTTGAATTCTCCGCAGAAGCTGAATAATACGAAGGAATTAATCTAGTCTGTGATCTATTCGAAGAATAACCCCTAAATCTATTTTGATCCATGGACATTAAATAATTTTGCCCAACTTGTTCATTCTCACTAAAATCACTATCATTCCATGAAAATAATGAACCCATTCTACGCATACCTGATCTTGAGAAGTCAAGATCAGGAACGCTAAAATCATTACGTGAAAAACCCAAATCACGATTCACGTTACTATTATTATTAACTTGATTAACGCTATGTCGTGAGAAATCAATCATCTGACGATACTGATCCTCAGTTACGAAAATCTCTTCGTCGATCAAAGTTCCGTCTGCTAATAGTTTCGCAACCATTACCTTGATTAAACGGGGGTAGAATTTTCAACATTCGGTTCTGAATTCGGGCGCGTGTTCTCAGCGCCCCCTATTCCGTTATTAATGGAACGATAATTTTCATTCAAAGACCCAGAAACAGCATCGAAGTGCACGTGTCTTGAATCGTTTCCACTTTGATCGACCCGTCGAACCGAATTTAAATCACCGCGATTTTGAACTAATTGTTCAGTTTGTTTATGATTAACCGAAGATCGAAGGTTAAATGGCAGTTGATTATTTTGACGCGAATTAAAACCAAGCAAATCTTCGTCAGACGAAAAAAACTGTTCTCTCATTCGCGCTTCTCCCCTTTCAGAATGTAAGTTACCCCGAGAGCTTACTACATTCAGAACCTGATCGCATTTAATTGACAATGTACGCACTGCCTCATCCAATGCGTCTATTCGACGCTTCATTGCGGATGTAATGTAAGGAGGGGGGGTACCGTATTTACTATATCCCCTTCTAATCCCAGATCCCATCGTGAAACCGTTAAGACTTCCGGTACTATTACGCGATAATGTTCTTAAATTTTCCGCGTTTGGATCTGGTATACTTTCCGCGTTCGGATCTGGTAAATCTCCCGCATTCGGCAAAGTCGAACCATTTTGCGTTTCTAAACTATTCTGCTCATTTCGATCCAGCTGATCTCCGCCTCCAACTATCACGGTTGAATTTAAATGACCAGAAACATTACCCGGTGTATTTCCGGTAGTATTACCCGATGTATTTCCGGAAGTACTAGGATCCGTTGTTTAACTTTCAACAACATCTCTTAGTTGTTTTCTATTTGGTTGTCGTTTTGGAGGGGAAATGAACATTGACGTCATCGTGAACGAAAAAGAAAATAAAATAAATAAATAAAAAAAATTTTTTATTAACAATAGTCAGGAAAGGGAAAAAATTTTTTTTAATTTATTTTAACGTCAAGCCAAGTCGAAATTGTCTAAATAATAGGTATTTAAATAATTTTAAATAAATAAATTAATCAATGATAAATAATATCAATAATAATTAACAATTACCGATCATTAACAATCAATAATTATAGCCAACAATTAAACAATAAATTAATAAATTTAATTAATTATAAAACCTGTAACAAAACTTAAATTAACAAAATGACTTAATTTTAAATAATAGGTACGACTATATTTTGTCGTTATAGAAGGATCATTATCCGAACAAAATATTTACCTAAAATAATATTGACAACACTTATATACATAAAAAAACAAAATGCTGTCAAATAATTGATCTCGTTAACGAGATTTCAAATATTCTGACTCGAGACAAGGTCACAAAATAATTTTAGTTATTTGAACAATCAGCTGTTCACTATTGTCAATTATTAAAGAAAAAAAAGTCAATATTTTTAAATCAAAATTTTCTTTAGACAACTGATTAGTTGAAAAAAATATTCATGACAGCTAAGCAAGATCATACCGTCAGGCAAATCACAAAATAAATTTCCTAATTTGCTTAAAAAAATATTTTATCTTAGCAAAATTACTAACGACAAGAGCAAGATCTTGTATCATTAGAATAAAAAAAATAAAAAACAAATTTTATAACCGACCAAATATTTGTTAACAATAACAAGATCTTGTATCAACAAAATCGATCAATAAAAAAAATTATTTCAATAAATTAATTTTCCTTTATAACAACAAAAATTAACCAAACAGCAGAGCAAGATCTAACTGTCAAGAAAAATTCTCCTTTATTCTTCTTTGCAAAATAATTATTAATGAAACAAAACTCTATAATAATATGTACAAAGAGAGAAAAAAATCACAATAAAATTAATCGCTTAAACGACAAGAGCAAGATCTTGTATCATCAAAACAAAATTTAATGCAAAGAAAAATTTTAAATCGTTGCGAACATGCCTCGAGCCATCGTCAACTTGATCAACCTTGCATTAAAAAAAATTCACAATAAAATTCTATCCAAAAAAATTTTTAATTGGTGAATAACTATTTCCGTCAAGGAGAGCAAGATCTTTTATTGAAAAAATTCAATAATTTGCGGTACATAAAAGTCCCAAAAGCTGACTCATCGCCAACGAAATTAAAATGAAAAACAAAAATTTCTAAGCGAACTTTATCGCTAACACGAAATGTATTTCTCGACAGAGCGAGATCTTGTCAAGAAAAATAAAATATGACTCTTTAATCTATTCTTTAAAAATTAATTAAAATTCAATGTTTAAACGTAAAATATCCATTAAAATTTTACGAGAAGAAAAAGAAAAAAATAATAATCTACTTCAATTGTTTATCAAAATCAAAATTTCTTAATTTACAAATTCACAAAAAAAAATTTTCTCTCTTCTTCTATTTAGTTCCAATTGTCAGACAATTTTCAAAATTTCTTTCAATTTTTTGCAACAAAAATTTGTCAATTACACACAAAATTTTCAACAACAAAAAAATCATATAATAAATTTCAAATTAATCGTCGACAAAAATGTTATTAAAATAAAATCGTCAAAATTCCCAGTGTCGCTTTTCAAGCAAGTTTAGACATCAGTTTCTCAAAGGTTATGCGCAAAATAAAATGTAAACAAACAATTAACACTTCACATCAAACTTACTGTTCAAACGCTTGATAATTTACAATTCTCAAAATTATTATCAATCAAAATTACAAAATCTCTTATTTTTACTCGAAATATTCAAAATTATTGGTAAATTTATAACAAAAATATCCAACGTGCCCCTCGTTGGGCGCCAAATGTGACGAATAGAATTTTTATATAGTTAATTTAGAGAGACAAAATACGTTAAATTGAATCAAATAAAATAATAAGATGAATCTGAACAAGATAAATAAAATAAATTCTATTACCATCCAGCGCGACCGGGTTCAAGGTTGTTGGAGCTCTATTTGGCGAAAATAAAATGACAAAAGATGCAGACGCCATTTAATTTTACGAAATTAACAAAACATTGATCACAAAATTTAAAAAAATAAACAAAAGATCACAAGGAAGGTTACATTAGGAAACCCTTTATATGAATAAAATAAAAATTAAATTAAGCGACTTCCAGGAATGCAATTTATTTTAATTAAACACTGATCACTCACCTGATTGATCAAATATCGACTCCTTGTCAAGGTTATACAATTATGTGACAAAATGATCTCAATCCACTCAAGTCTCAAATCCCGTTCGACGTACAATATCCGGAATTTGCTTCCACTTGATCAATTCACACAAATTTAAACAAAAAAATATAAATTTTCAATATAAAAGAAAGATCGCAATAATAGGTCTATACACAACAAGTGTCGATCAAAGAGTGACGCTATCAAATTTTTCAATTTTCAGTAAAGCGGTCATTAATCCAAACTTTAGCGCTAGGGTCTATGTCAAGGTCTCAGGGGCGACCTATTTTCTTTTTACCCTTATTATATTCTACAGATACTTGATCAATGCTTTTGGAAGTAATGTAACGAAAACTTCTTCCCGTCACAACATTAATTTTGATAAACAATTATATTTTTTTGCTTAAAACTTAAAAGTTGTATAACTTTAAAAAAAAATTTTTCAAAGTGTCTTCATAATTAATAATAGTTTCTTATCAACATGAATGATATAATGTCGAAAATAAAAAAAATTAAAAGTACCTATCATGGAAAAACAGAGGTACCTAATTTGACCCGCCTACCCGATTTTGCCCCACTCTCCCCTACATAATTTATTTAGTTAACAAGTGAGCGAAATAATTTTAAAAAATATTACAATTATAGGGGAGACTGGGGCGAAAGGTTAAACTGTCAACACATTTAAAATTCATTATCTTTCGAACGGAAATAGTTAGAGCATTGCAATTTCTGCAATTCTGTTCATTTTTGTGGTGTCCATTTTTTCATAAAAGAAAATATCAACTTTCAAGTATATTTTTTGAATTTATTCTCATCGCGATTTTTTTAGGTCCTTATTTGGGTCTCTTGAAGAGATACCTAAAGGTATTTGCTAAATATCTTTAGTCAGATTTTTTATATTTGTTGTTAAAGCCAAAAATACACCTTGGGCGAAATGTTAAATGTATTTTTACATGATGTTAAAAATGTTTTTTACATTTTTCGTTATTTTGGGTTTATTTGTTTAAAAATTATTTATTTGACATTATGCAAGTACTTTGTCAAAAAAGAAGACCGTTCACGTGAAATAAACAAAAAAATTTTTTTTTTTGAAATTTTAATTTATTAACTTTAAAACTGTTCTAAAGCTTTTTGTTCAATATACACAAATCTTTTAACTAAATTACTTGTTTACGTATACTTTAACTTATCTACTACTTAAAATCTATCTAAAAATTGTTTTAGTAGGCTAGAAATAGAATTTAACATTTCGCCCCAGCATGGGGCAAAAAATAAAAAAAAACAAAATTTTCAAAAATGGACAAAACATGTATTTTATGCGAAAATATCAAAAAAATTTTTATTGAAAGTTGTAGAGAAAAGTTGCCCTACAATGTTGACATATAAATATTTGCATCTAAGCGAATTATATTGTCTAAAAAAATTCATTTATGCAAAATTTAACCTTTCGCCCAAGTCTCCCCTACTCTTAATTAACCTTTAAACTGCTGTATGCTGAAAAATCACGCTCAGTGCTACCCCCGGTCTGTCAGACCGCTATTCCCTTTTTTACGGTTTTTTTAGTAATTTATAATTTTTTAAAGACAACTATTGTAAATATTTTTTTACTTTTTAACATGAAAAAGTCATTTTTATATTACTTTGATTCAATTTTTTTTATTTTTACATATGTTGCACTACAAAATTTAACGAACAAAAATTTTTGAAAAAGTTTTCTCTTCCTCTATAGGAGATAGATGATTGGTTCGACACACGTAACTACACTCTACAACGCAATGGTTTGCTTTGATTGGCTTATTTTATTCTAACACTAACTTAACGGAAATACGCATACATATAAACGAACTCTGACGCAACGCATATACAATATAACTCGCACTGTGGATAAAAAAATTTAGTTTCTTTATACACTAACTGAGCAGAATAAACTGCGCTTGTGAGAAATATCAATATACTTAATATTAATTTGTTAAAAAATCATTTTTTTAAAAGTTATACAAAATATTTTATAGTTTTTAAAAATAAATTTTTTTAATTATAATTAGTTATAAAATCTCTATAAAATTTTTCAATTTTTAAAAATAAATTTATTCTTAATTTTAAATTATAAATAATTGCCAAAAAAATTTCAAAATTTAATTTAAACTTGATAAACTAAAATTTACCTATATAGGTAAAAGAAAACTTAATAGCCCGTGTAGAAATTTTAGTTGTGTTCTGATAGGGTCCTCGCTGTATTTTCCTACGGCTAGCAGGGTTCTAGATGGGAAAATCTGGTCGGTGCGGGTCACAGTGGGACCAAATGTACTTTTTGTGTCAAAATCAGTCTAGAGGTCACAATTTTTATTCAAATTAAGCAATTTTTTTTAAAATCTTCGTTACTAAATTCTCTATCGATTCCTTCAGGCTGATTTTTTAATTTTTGTTTATTTAGGGTAATGTCACCTTGAGTGGACCGCCTAAGCTTTTTTTCTAAAAAATTCTTTATGACAGCAAATTAATCGAAGGTTTCTATTCCAAGCTTTAGTTTAGATCCCTAGATAAGTGTTTATACAATAATAGCTTTGATTTTTTTTATTTGGGAAAAACAATTGACTTTAAAAAAATAGCTTATTTTTAAGGAATGAAAAAAGTGTAACCTTGAGTGGACCACTCTTAAAAAATTGTAAAAGTTATTCTAAATTCTTTAATGTATTTAATATTTCTGATATATTGAAACAAAATTTATGCTTATGCAGCTTCAGACCATGTTTGTGTCGCAATGTTTACAAGTGAAACCATTTTCAATAATTTTTGAAACATATCACATCAAAATCACAAAAAAATGAATAAAGAACATAAAACAGTTTCAAACAAATTTATTGTCAATTTATTTCCATAAAAATGGTAAACTGACATTAAAAATATAAAAAACAGGCAGTCCACTCATGGTTATAAACAGTGGTCCACTCATGGTGACATGCAACTTTTTATGGCAGACACAAAAATTTTTTTTTTAGTCAAAATTATCACTTAATTAAACTAAGACAATCAATTTCATTGCCCAAAGTAATAGGAAAAAATAAGTTACCTTTTTAAACTTAAATTTTATACTACTTTTACACTTCCGAATCACTTTACTCATTATAAGAGCGACTTCTTTTTTGGTTTGTGTTCTTAAAAATGCGTTATATAAAACGATAACGTATATGATTATCGCGGAACATAAATTCTTACGGTTTCTAGGTGCGGTGCTGCAAATTCGTTTTATTTATTTCACGTTTCCGCTGTCAGATAACTTAAAAACTCAGGTGGTCCACTCAAAGTGGCGGTCCACTCAATGTGACATTACCATATCTTTATTTGTTTATAACAAAGTATGAAAAAATCGGTATGTTGCTATAAAATAAAGTTTTTAACATTTAAAAATTTTTTAAGTACATTAGAAATCATGTTTTAGTATTCCTGAAGTAAAATTTTTTATATAATTACACTTTTATTAAATGAACAATACGCTAATTAATTAAATTTTGGAAAAAAGAACATGATTAAAAAAATTCAATTTGTAGTATATTTTTTCGAGTTTTTTACCCGAAATTTAATAAGTAATTAACATATAAACATTCAGTATTAATTTGATAAATTTTTAAAATGTTTAAACAATTTTTTATTGTTCATTGTAACTTTTTTCAACATTAACCAAGAAATTTTTTTTACATTTCTCAACATTTTACGCAGGAAATAATTAAATACAAAAATAAAAGGGATTGTGTAAGTATTTAACAATTGTTTAAACAAATTAATTATGTTTTTTTTAAATTTTATTTTTAAAAAATTAAAATTTCGATTTCTTTTATTCCTGAAAATTTTTCTATTTAAATGAACTAAACTCAAAAGTGTGGCTTGCAAATGATAATTTTTATAATTATTTAAACAAATTATTAATATTTTTAACTTGTAATAGAATCAAGATACTAATTTACATTTTATCTTGATTTATAAAACATTTATATTAAGAAATTCTAAGAATATGTAATTATTAAAATAACTTGCTTATATCTAATTTAAAAATTGTTTAAACAAATTATTTTGTTATTTTAAAAAATTTGAGTGGCTTACAAAATTTTTTATGTTACATTCATTAAATAGAAAAAATTTTAAATTATTTTTATTACGAGCTTTAACTGAGAAAAAAAATATAAAAACTAAAAAACATGAAAAATTTTTTTAAACCACTTAAATTTTTTAAAATAACAAAAATAATTTCTTTAATCAATTTTTAAATTAGATATAAGGAAGTTATTTTCATAGTTACATATTCTTACAATTTCTTAATATAAATGTTTTAGAAATCACGGTAAAATGTAAATTAGTATCTTGATTCTATTAAAAGTTGAAAATATTATTAATTTGTTTAAATACACTACCGTCCGTGAGTGTCAGGAGGCCCCTTTTTTCATGAGTGGAAAAATGTTTAAAGCGTAGAAAATAAGAATGACAAAAATTTTTTGTATTTTTTTCCTGAAAGCTAATAAAATTATGAAAAGACTGACACCTGATCGAAGAATTTTCGTTGTCTATTCTGTCAGATACAGAAAAAATACTGGATTTGCATGCTTTTTGTAATTTTTTAATTTCTCGAAAACTAATTAACTTTTTTTAGCGTTCTTGGTCTTGTTTCAATCTCTATTCAATGTAGAATCTAAATTATTTAATGATATTGTGATATAAATTTTTCCAAAAAAATTTGAAACTGTGAAAGTCGAATAAAAAAGTTTTGAAAAACAGATTGACACTTTTTCAAGAACAAAAATTTTTTTTTAAATTAAATAATTAAGTAATTGAAAAGCTTTTTTGAATTTTAGGATATCTATTAAATGAACATATTTTACATTGACCTTTTTGACACTTTAATATTCATGATAATTTTTTGAATTCTACTTTTACGGTTTCAAATTTTTTTGGAAAAATTTATTTCACAATACCAGTTAATAATTTAGATTCTACATCAAATAGAGATTAAAACAAGACCAAGAGCGCTAATAAAAGTTAATTAGTTTTCGAGAAATTAAAAAATTATGAAAAGCATGAAAAATCCAGTATTTTTTCTGTATCTGACAGAATAGTCAACGAAAATTCTTCGATCAGGTGTCAGTCTTTTCATAATTTTATTAGCTTTTAGGAAAAAAATACGAAAAATTTTTGTCATTCTTATTTTCTACGTTTTAAGCATTTTTCTACTCATGAAAAAAGGGGCGTCCTGATACTCACGGACGGTAGTGTAATTATAAAAATTATCATTTGCAAGCCACACTTTTTGAGTTTAGTTCATTTAAATAGAAAAATTTTCAGGAATAAAAAAATCGAAATTTTAATTTTTTAAAAATAAAATTAAAAAAAAACATAATTAATTTGTTTAAGCAATTGTTAAATACTTACACAATACCTTTTATTTTTCTATTTAATTATTTCCTGCGTAAAATGTTCAAAACCCGTGCAGAAAAATGGTGAGGGCCCTTGTGGATTGCCCTCTTGCCATGTGGAACCCGTAGGGGCAATCCACGCGGAGTCCTCGAAGGCGTGACATGCTTTCCCTCAAGGGTGCCCTCGAGGAAAATCCTTATGGATTCCATATGGATTTTCCACGCAATGCCCTCGTGGATATCATAAAATGCCCTCAACTTTATTTTCAATTAAATTAATAAATTAATTATTTACTAATAACAAATTAGTCCAATTATTGATAAATAACAATCTTATTTAACAATTTTTACTTTTTTTTAATTGAATCGTGACCAAAAAAAAAAAATCTGACGCACGCGGGAATTGAGCCTACGACCTACTGACTACCAGACAACACTCTTACCACTATACTACGGGACCTACTTGAAAATTATTGCTTTAATGTATGTGACTTGCTGACTTGCTTTTGATGATTCAATAAATTATTAATTGACACTAATACACCATGACAAATAATTAAATAGTTTAATAATAATTATAACAATATTAATAATATAATAACACAGCCACACGAAAAAAAAATTTCTGATCTGGGAGTCTCACTATGTAGACTTTATGTTTTTTGGGTCGCTGAATCCAAATCCGAGGTCCATTTAACCTCATCAGATCAGGATTTTGACATAACCTCAAAAAACCAATATGGCGGACACATTTTTGAAAAGTTCATTGGATTCGCTTGAAATTCGTTACTTGGGGGGTTTTTGGGGTCGCTGATTATGAATTTAAAGTCAGATTTCAAAAATTTAAAATGGCGGATCCAATATGTCTGTGTCAGCCATATTGGATCCGCCATTTTGAATTTTTGAAATCTGACTTCAAATTCGTAATCAGCGACCCCAAAAACCCCAGAGTAACGAATTTCAAGCGAATCCGATGAATTTTTCAAAAATGTGTCCGCCATATTGGTTTTTTAAGGTTATGTCAAAATCTTGATCTGATGAGGTTAAATGGACCTCGGATTCGGATTCAGCGACCCAAAAAACATAACGTCTACATGGTGAGACCCCCAGATCAGAACTTTTTTTTGTGTAGCTGTGTAATAGACCATAAATATTCGTAAATTAATATTTTTATAATAAAAAAATATGTCAAAACATTTGTGTTAAAAACGCGTTTTTCATAGTTTAATTTTTTTACGTAAAAAAAATTTTTTTTGGACTTAGAATTTTTTTCTAGTTAATGATGTGGGCAATCCATGACGGCCCCTCGCGTGGGCCCTCAAGGATTTTCCCTTATGTAAGTTTTATATTTTTTAAAAAGCAATATTAAATATTTGTTAAAAACGTGTTTTTCATTGTTTAAAATCATTATAAACATTAATTTTTGTTATGTAAAAAAATATTTTTTGTTTAGACTTAGAAATTTTTGCTGGTAAATGATGTGGGCGATCTATGAGGGCCCCTTGCGTGGGCCCTCAAGGATTTGCCCTTAGGTAAGTTCAATATTTTCAAAAAAAGTAACATTAAATTTTATTTTTATTTTATTTTAATGTATATACGGGCTCAAAGGCCCTTTGAAGAGTAATATATATATATAAAAGAATACAGTGATGACTTAATCCTAAACGTACTCCAACGCTCATACACAACACACCGCACACCAATAACACATCTATCTAGTGCTGTCCATAGACAATAACAATCGGCGCAATGAGGTTCTAAAAGCTGACAGAGAGATGCCAAAAAGATGAATTTTATCATTATATACATTAGCCTCTCTATGAAGCAATTTAAAAACTGAGTAATAACTATAATTAGTTCTACGAAAATTAACAACAAAAGGCGAATTATATCTAAACAACCTATTAGGAGCAGAGAAATTAATTCTTTCAAGAATAGAAAGACATTGAATAATATTATTAATAATTTTGAACAAAAACAAAAGGTCATTATATAAAAATCTATTCTCAATTTTAGGTAAGTTTAGTTGTGCTCGTAGAGTGTCATAATCATGTAAATAGAAATCGAAAGGTAGATTTAATTGCTTTGCAGCAAAACGCAAGAAACGATTTTGCACACGTTCCAATCTCAATGTGAGTACACTGTAGTATGGCGACCAAACCTGTGACACAAACATCATAGGTGACATAACAAATGCATAATATAGGTTTTTTAAACAATTTATATTTTTAAAATTCAACACATTGAATATTTGTTAAAAACGTGTTTTTCATTGTTTAAAATGATAGTAAACAATAATGTTTTGTTGTAAAAAAAATTTTTTGTTTGGACTTAGAAAAATTGTTGAGCAGGGCATTCATAATGGCTAAGAGCAGGGGCCTTGCTGGTGCCCTCGTAAATTTCCATAACTTTGTGATAGGATTTCTGGAAAAATGTCACTTAATGTTTATTTTAGGTGCTTTGAAACGTAATTTAATGCATTCTGAACTAAAGTTTGTAACGTGTGTCGTAAAATGTAAAAAGAAAATTCGTGTAAGAATGAGTGTGATAATCAGGAGTGGGGACGATCAATTATTAATATCTCTAAAATGCTCATTGTGTGAGGAGCATTTTCTCTTGTAAGGGCTTACGAAGTAGACGTTTTGTGTGTGACGAAAAATCCTCGACCCATGTTAACAGCTGAGCGTCGTTTTATAGTAATATCATTTGTAAATTGAAATGTAAAAATTAATTAAGAGTCATGATTTAGTTTTGTGATACTTGTTTGTTTTTTGTAAATCCGTATTTAAGATTATTTTTTATTTTTTGTTATTATACAGAGGGTCGTTAAAATTATTGTTGAAAGCTTGTAAATTGAATGGCGAAGTCCGAGGTACTCCGGCAAGTAAATGGAACCGATCTTTAATATGCGAATCAAATCATTGGACTCATCCTAAGTATCATCATCCGTAACCCGTGAATTCAGAGCGTCATCGTCGTGAGATATACTCTCCATTCACCGAATCCTCCACGGAATGATGCATACGTTAGGTATCAGCCATAGAATTATTTATTACTGTCGCAGAAAAGTGAGTACTATTTGAACGCCTTCATATTTAACTTGTAAAATTAGAGAAGAATATGCTTCCTGATATTTTACGAAGTGAATGTTTTTTCAAATGAAATGAAATCTCGTCACACAAGAAATTGAATTTTAATATACGTATTTGTAATTTGCCTTGTGGAGAAAATGTCATGAAAATTGTTGTCCTTTTTCTTGTGATATTTGTTAATGAAATATTATAAAATTTTTTATTTGATTTAATTATGTTATATTAATGTACTATCGATGTTCTTTTCTATTTTTTTAAATTTGTTCTTATAAAATTGTCGAATATAAAGTGTGTATTTGTGTGTGTGTGATGAGCTCATCCTTTTGTGCTATTATATCTTTGTTTTTGAACGCGACAAGTGTGAACGAAAATTGAAACACGTATTGCTATTTGATCGATTATAATTTTAAATAATTTGGATTTTATTAAATTCTAAATTAATTTTTCTATGAATTTTTTGTGTTTGTTAATTAGTATTTATTTTATCCCCTTCTGTTTCTTTCTTTCAGTTCCTTTGGTGCAAATATTTATTATATTGTTTATTTTGTGTCTTTTAATTTGATCTTTTTTTTTATTCATGATATTTTTCTATGTTGTAAATGTAATGAAAGAGAGTCATTTCGTTACAAGTTTTTCAATAAAAAAATTTTTCTTTTGAAACTTAGATAAATTTTTGAGCAGGGCAACCGTAAGGGCAAAGAACGGGGCCCCTGCTGGTGCCCTCGTTGATTTCTCCTCATGGATCTTCCACGTGGGCCCCCAACGGTAGCCTCAGAGCTGTGGGGCTCGAAAGTGGCTTTTTCCACACGAGAAATGTAAAAAAAAATTTCTTGGTTAATGTTGAAAAAAGTTACAATTAACAATAAAAAATTGTTTAAACATTTTAAAAATTTATTAAATTAATACTGAATGTTTATATGTTAATTACCCATTGAATTTCGGGTAAAAAAACTCGAAGAAATATACTACAAATTAAATTTTTTTTAATCATGTTCTTTTTTTTCCAAAACTTAATTAATTAGCGTATTGTTTATTTAATAAAAGTGTAATTATATAAAAAATTTTACTTCAGAAATACTAAAACATGATTTCTAATGTACTTAAAAAATTTTTAAATGTTAAAAACTTTATTTTATAGCAACATATCGATTTTTTCATACTTTGTTATAAACAAATAAATATATATTTATAAAACACAGGATTATACTGGATTATTAATGATTTATTTTTTTGTTAGATAATAAATAAATCAGACGTTTCGACACCAACGTTGGCGTCCTCTGCAGTGATACATTAATAACTGTTGAAACAAAAAAATTGTTATTATTTAATATTTAATTTTTGATGGACGCCAACGTTAATGTCGAAACGTCTGGTTTATTTATTATCTAATAAAAAAATAAATCATCAATAATCCACTATAATCCTGTGTTTTATAAATATATATACTATCTGGTTGAAAACCATTTCAAATAAATATAAATAAACAAAAATTAAAAAATCGGCCTGGAGGAATCGATAGAGAATTTAGTAACGAAGATTTTAAGAAAAAAAATTGCTTAATTTGAATGAAAATGGAGTTTGATTATGGCTTTCAAGCTGTAAGGACGTGTCAACCTACCTTATATCACTTAAACCCCACTCTTCTTCAACTCCTACTCTATTACCCCCACTTAAACGACTGCGCACGCAACTACCTCAAAAGAAGAGTCATTTAGAAGATGTGTTTAAATTCGCCTGAAAATGACGTCACTAAAAGGTTTCTTAAGGAATGTCTTTGTTATTATCTGCAGGCAAGTTTAAACCTGTCTGAAGGTTTTTTAGACAATGTCTTTATTCTATTCAAGATGTAGGTTGAAACATGCTTTAAGATATTCAAAAAAATACTATTGTTATCTTAGAAAAAGACAAGTTAAAACTTGCTTACATATTTTTGAACTAGTGAACTAGTGAACCATGCTGCAAGAGTCAGGTAGACAGGTCTGACGCATGAAACTTTCACTCACTCAGTGCGGTAACCGTACGCGAACTTTTGATGCGCACTGGGCCTTACCACCCACCACCCCAACCCACTTCCACTACCCACAACGCCTGCGCGGTATCTCGCGAACGCTTAATCCCTCGCGCTTCTCTATACGATTTTTAAAATTTCTGGTTTATACTAAGTGGGTGGTAGTATTGGAAGGAAAAAAGTGGTTGGGAGGGGGGTGGTTAACTAAGAGCAATGTATTTTACATAGGTGGGGTGGTGGGAGGGGGTTGTATTTGCATTTTTACGTCCAAAAGGGTGGATAGTGGGTGGAATTTGCATAAGGTGGATATCACGTCAAAACTCCACCAAAAAAAAAATGTTGTCCAATTATTCCCAAATTTTTTTTATGATATGCCCTATAGGTTAGTAATTTATCATATAAATTTTTTTGAATTTTATAAAAAATTGTCCAAGGGGGAGGGGGTAGAAGTTCTGAACTTTTGCGTGACGCGCTCCACTTTGATTATTTCTTATAATTAGAGGAAAAAATTTAAAAAAAAATTAGAATATGGGTTTTTTAAATTTTTTCATGGGCTTTCGAATGGCAAAGTCTATTTTCAAAAATTTTTTTATTTTGACATAAATTTTGAAAAAATAAAAATAAATTTTCACTTTTCGCATCTTTAGGTTCATTTTTTCTTTTTTCTTTTATTTTTAAATGAAATCTGAGCTTTTTTCTGATGAAATACTTGTTTTCCAAAAAACCGTTTTTTTTGTTTTCGAGAAATGAATTTTTGAATATAGCGCATCACGTCGTCGCGCCACAATTTAATTTATAAAACGTTACAATGAACTATTTTCTGCATTTTACAGGGTTGAGACTGACATTAGAACAATATAATGCCTGCATTATAGTTTTTTTTATTTTTTTAAATTAAAAAAAATATTTATTTTTTTAAATTTTTAACAAAATTTTTTTGCAATTTTATTTTCAATTTAATGCCTACAATTTATTTATTTTCATTTCTAAAGTAAAAAAAAGCAAAATTGAAAATAAAATTGCAAAAAAATTTTGTTAAAAATTTAAAAAAATAAATATTTTTTTTAATTTAAAAAAATAAAAAAAACTATAATGCAGGCATTATATTGTTCTAATGTCAGTCTCAACCCTGTAAAATGCAGAAAATAGTTCATTGTAACATTTTATAAATTAAATTGTGGCGCGACGACGTGATGCGCTATATTCAAAAATTCATTTCTCGAAAACAAAAAAAAACGGTTTTTTGGAAAACAAGTATTTCATCAGAAAAAAGCTCAGATTTCATTTAAAAATAAAAGAAAAAAGAAAAAATGAACCTAAAGATGCGAAAAGTGAAAATTTATTTTTATTTTTTCAAAATTTATGTCAAAATAAAAAAATTTTTGAAAATAGACTTTGCCATTCGAAAGCCCATGAAAAAATTTAAAAAACCCATATTCTAATTTTTTTTTAAATTTTTTCCTCTAATTATAAGAAATAATCAAAGTGGAGCGCGTCACGCAAAAGTTCAGAACTTCTACCCCCTCCCCCTTGGACAATTTTTTATAAAATTCAAAAAAATTTATATGATAAATTACTAACCTATAGGGCATATCATAAAAAAAATTTGGGAATAATTGGACAACATTTTTTTTTTGGTGGAGTTTTGACGTGATATCCACCTTATGCAAATTCCACCCACTATCCACCCTTTTGGACGTAAAAATGCAAATACAACCCCCTCCCACCACCCCACCTATGTAAAATACATTGCTCTTAGTTAACCACCCCCCTCCCAACCACTTTTTTCCTTCCAATACTACCACCCACTTAGTATAAACCAGAAATTTTAAAAATCGTATAGAGAAGCGCGAGGGATTAAGCGTTCGCGAGATACCGCGCAGGCGTTGTGGGTAGTGGAAGTGGGTTGGGGTGGTGGGTGGTAAGGCCCAGTGCGCATCAAAAGTTCGCGTACGGTTACCGCACTGAGTGAGTGAAAGTTTCATGCGTCAGACCTGTCTACCTGACTCTTGCAGCATGGTTCACTAGTTCACTAGTTCAAAAATATGTAAGCAAGTTTTAACTTGTCTTTTTCTAAGATAACAATAGTATTTTTTTGAATATCTTAAAGCATGTTTCAACCTACATCTTGAATAGAATAAAGACATTGTCTAAAAAACCTTCAGACAGGTTTAAACTTGCCTGCAGATAATAACAAAGACATTCCTTAAGAAACCTTTTAGTGACGTCATTTTCAGGCGAGTTTAAACACATCTTCTAAATGACTCTTCTTTTGAGGTAGTTGCGTGCGCAGTCGTTTAAGTGGGGGTAATAGAGTAGGAGTTGAAGAAGAGTGGGGTTTAAGTGATATAAGGTAGGTTGGAATCAACGATTCGACACTTCTGTTAAAATTTTCAGTAGCTTCAGCAGTATCAGCAGTACCAGCAGCTTTAGCATCTACAGAAACATTAGCAGTACTAGCAGCTTAACAACTACGGCATTATCTACTCATTTGGTAGGTAAATTTTATTTCTTTAATTGAAACATTTTATATTCCAAATTAGTTTTTTAAAATTGAATATTAAAAAATCCATCTTTTTGTTTGCTTACAGATATTAAAACAATGAACTTCCAAAAAGTTAACGACACTGGTCGCATGGAGAGATTTCTGCCAACAAAGCCGCTTTCTGAATTGACTGTGAATGAGTTGTACAACGTTACTAAAATAAACAAGGTGCAGACCAAATATGGTTCTAGGATTGTAGTAGACCTAGATGCTACATTTACAACTTTTCTGCCGGCAAGATTCGCAAAAATATTTGAAGCTAACCCTACCTCCTTTATAATGATGAAAGAAGCCGTACAGTCAGAGAAGTTGCGATTAAAATATATTGGTGGCAAATTAAATGTTAGTGAATATGAATAAAATATTATAAGATTATACTGTAAAAATTATGTAAATATTTAAAGGTTTATAATAATAAAAAAATTACTTTGAAATTGCTTCTTTTATTATCTCACCTTCATATTTCAAACAATTTTTAAATTAATTGAATTTTATATAAAATTGTATAAGTAAATTTTTATTAAAGTTAAAGGGAAAAAAATTTTAAGTATATATTATTAAAGGAGTAGGTATATCAAGAAAGAAACTTATTGCAATAGTTGTTCATAATTTTCATAAAATGATTTCAAATTAGTATTCACATCATCCACTTCATCGATACCATTTGAGAAGTTTCTCAGTTCACTTGTTACATTCAAAAACCAATTTCGAAGCTTAAATATATTGTTTACTGCACAATTTTCAGTTTTTGTAATATGATGAGTACATGTAGGTGGTGAAAATTCAGTTTTAATATTCTTAAACGCTGAACAGTCAATTTTTTCTAAATTGTATACATTCATTATATTATACTTTTCTAACAACTGTTTTTTTCACAACCTTTAACATAGATGGTTTTGCTCCTTGTAATGCATCTTGTAAAATGGTTCGCACTTCATTATAACACACATCTCCAACCATCCAAGGAATTGAATGATAGTTGTTTGTTAACCACAAGTTTTTACTTTTATAACGTCCAGGTAGTGAATTCCAAGCACAATGTGGTTCATAAAGGTAAACTCTTGGTTGAGAATCTGCCTCCAGAGGCTCCATTTTTTAATAGAAATGTGTGTCTACTTCAGGGATGTGTCTTATATACCTCTCCACTTCACCCCCCACCACTTTGTTTCCCTCTCCACTCCTTATAACTTTTTAGTAATCCTACTTGATTGGTTTATACTGAACTATACGATCATGTATAACGAGACAATATGCAGTTGTATTATCAGGTATATTTTGTCTGGCTTTAAATTCTAAACGTATATCGACTGCAGACTGCTTCAAAAACTCATTTTGTTTTGAACAATTAATAACAATTAAAGGTGCATTTGATTTAAAAATATCAATCGCTAAAGTAGGTTAAGCATCTTTTCCATAATAAGAAGATTGAAAATTAGCATACATTTCATATAATATAGAATACTGATTTTGATCAAAATTTATATTTAAATTTCCATAAGGAGAAGATTGTGAGTTCAAAAAGAGTTTTACATTTGAAATATTACAATGATCAAAGTAACAGGATATTTCTTTGAGTTGATTCTTTCTTCCAGTTTGAAATCCAACAATTACATAACGTGGTTTCTCTAATTGAGATGAAGATTTAAGTTGCCACATAACTCTTGTATTAGCTGGAAGTAAAGGATACTCATACATTTCCCACAATCGAAAATTCATAGAAATTAGTGGATCCTTTTCAATAAATTTTAATAATTTTATTTTATTGCTATCAGATGGTAAAATACAGTCGGGCCGCAAAACTGCACGGTACCCTAGAAATAACCCCTCTACTTGATTTCAAACTGAACGCTGACGAACTCATCCCTACTATCTAATTCTCATGACCGTACTTGGATATTTATCCTCTGGGATTAAAATTGAGTTCATAGAATTTTAAAATATACGGCACTGAATTTAGTAGCGCCACCGTTCACTGTGGAGTACTTAGAAACTAAAGCCAGCGTGCAGTTTGGCAAAAGCGTTCAGTTTCAAAGCCTGCAGTTCGGAGGCCTGACTATGGTACTAACAATTCAATTTTATTAATTGTAATTTTAAATTCTTCATTATTGTTAAGATTTCCTGTTTGAATAACAGCATTTAAATCACTTCGTGATCTTATCAAAACGAGTTCATGTTTAGCATTCATAATAGCATTGTTGATTAGTCTAAGATTATGTGTTAAAGTTACTCCATCATTCTTCGTCAATCGTCCAAATATATTTAAGGAACTACTACTCGGTAAAATAGTTAAATCTTGATTTTGAACTACAATTCGAATTTCATCACTATTGTTGAAAGATGACGTTGCATATGGTTGATGACTATGAATATCATAATTTTCTATGGATTCATCAAATGTCACTGGAACTGTAATGGTGAGAATTTCCTCCATCTTTCTTCTTATAACAACGACACAAAATAAATAGACAGAATTTTTCAACTCCCTTCTTCTCCTTTCTTTTCTTTACTTTTGATGTCTGATTTTCAAACCAAGTTGCTTCAGAAATAGTTAATTCTGAGGTGTTAACACCTTGTGAGTTATATCCACACTGATCTTCTTTGCACACACTGAAAAAAATTCTGTGTGGCTGCCACATGTGTGGTAATGGCGCTACATTCTCTTGCCTGGAGTGCTCTGCCATTCGGTTTTCGGGTACGTCAACGAATCTCGAGAGCAGGTAGCCTTCCCGAATAGATGAGAGGCTGTCATACCTATATCTCGAGATTGGTGCAACCTCGTATTGAGCACGACGAGATTTTAGTTCGGTGTATATGCGTGTCAGCTGTGAGACGCTATGCTCTCTCAATTCGGGATCGCTGATTGGACGAAAAACCAGTGTTGTAGCCTTCTCTCGCGGTGAGGTAATGTTCTCTTTTCCGAAATCGGGATAGTACTTACCATCTGATCTGTGTGGTAGCGACATTCGTAGGTAAGGTAGCGACACAGAATTTTTTCAGTGCATGTTGATTTGTTTATAGTTACCACCAAATTTTATTTTTTTATGATTGTAAATAATTCCCATTACACTGATTTTATATGTAAACAAATTGTTATTGTCTCTCCTCTAAAATGAGCTATATCACCATTCTGATCCACTAATCGAAGTTGAATATTATGTATTGTCTTCACGGTGACTGGAAGGTAAATGACGTTTGCTGGAATCTCTATAATCTTATATCCTGGAGGAACACTTGGAAAAAATTCATGTATAGTATGTACTTTTTGACCATTTATTTAAGCTCCTGTTGTAATATTACATTCTTGCGCCAAAAATAAAAATTCTCGAAATTTTTTCAATTCTTTTATAACTTTGATTTTATTATTGTTTATAACAATTAAATAAAAAAAGATATCGACAAAATTCTTCGTTCGACGAGTACTAGTACTTGCCACTCCAACATGTATTTATAGTGCTTTTCTAGATACAGTACCGGCCAGAATTGTCAGTCCACTTACAAAATTCGTATTAAAAAAAGCCTCTCGTTTTTTGATAATATTTCAGTTAAAAATAAGTCTAGAAAAATTAGAAAATAACTATTCGAAGGCTTATAAAATTTCGCGTGAAATGAGTAGGTAATTTTGTGCTCATAACTATTCGTTAAATAAAAACTGAGTTAGAGTGTGAGAAATACCGTCTAATTTTCTGATTTTTGAAAATTCTATTATCTAACTTCAAGTTCAGGATTGCTCTAAACGAGGTTAGAAAAAAATTCAAATTCACATACAATAAAGCTTAAGATCTCCTTTTTAAAAGTAAACTAAGTAGCTTAAAAAATATTAGGTGGTTTAAAAGATATTGGAGATTTTAAAAAGGTTTGCACGATTAACAAGCAAACAACCATTCAAGCAAAACAGTCACATCGCGCCTCATAGCCAGGGCCGAATAGGACGCTTTATCAAAAACGGGCCCCATTATTATAATTAATTATTAATTATTAATTATTAATTATTAATTATTAATTATTAATTATTAATTATTAATTATTAATTATTAATTATTAATTATTAATTATTAATTATTAATTATTAATTATTAATTATTAATTATTAATTATTAATTATTAATTAAATGAGATTCTTTAAATAAAACTGTAATTTGAACACATTTTATAGTTTTTTTATTAGAAATTATTATTTTAAATTTAATTTAATTAACATTAAATAATTTTTGAA
The DNA here is from genome assembly GCA_032872505.1 of Leptopilina syphax. Classification (NCBI taxonomy): domain Eukaryota; kingdom Metazoa; phylum Arthropoda; class Insecta; order Hymenoptera; family Figitidae; genus Leptopilina; species Leptopilina syphax. The sequence continues at coordinate 18,200,274 of CM065469.1, forward strand.
AATTATAAATTATTAATATTATAAATTAATAAATTTCTCTAAATTAAAAATAAATTAATTAACTAGAATTTTAGTAAATTAAAAATTAAATATAAATAAATTTTTAAATATTTACATAATATGTGAGAATTTTTTTATACTTTTTATTTATTTTCAATTAATGAATATTTTTAAATTTTGTATAAAATTTGAATTTATTAAAACGCAACACAACAAAAAACACTAAATTTACATTAAATTTTTTATTCCTCAAAATATTCACCTTTTGCTTTAATAACTGCTGCACATACTCTTGGCATTCTTACAATTAGTTTATTTGAATAAGTTTCCGGTATGTTTTCCTAGACTTCTTGCATTTTGTTCCAAAGCTGGTAAACATTTGTGGCTCTTCTTTTACGGACTTCACGATCAACTTCATCCCACAGGAGCTCGATTGGATTGCAATCTGGGGATTGTGGGGATGATCCAGTAGTTTTAATTTCTTCGCCTTTACTTTATTATTTAAATAATTCATACACAACTTTAAGGTGTGTTTAGGGTCGTTGTCCTGTTGTAAATAAAAAGATTTCCCAATTATTCGGTGTCCCGATGGAACAGCGTGCCTCACCAAAATACTATGGTATTCTTCTTTCTTCATTATTCCTTCAATTTTAAATAGATCACCGACTTGACAATTTCCGAAAGAACCCCATGCCATGATCGAACCGCCTCCATGTTTCACTGTTGGTGTAACGCATTGGTCCATCATTTAATTTTTTAGCAATTTCCCTGTGAGAGTAACCTTCATCTCGTAAGGTTTGTATTTTAACTCGAATTTGAACACTAATTTCTTTTCTTTCTTTCATTTTACCACGCACAAGCAGAAAGCTATGTCAAAAATTTATTCAAAAAGGTTAGAAAAAACAATTAAAATATACGTTTCTCTAAAAAATGACCGGGAAATCAAAATAATTTAAATTAGTTAAAAAACATTTTTTTATGAAGAAATAATTTGTTATATTAATAAAATAAAAATTGTTTACGCTAAAACTGAAAATTATTCTAATCGTTTATTACGCGGTGCTAAAAAAATAGTTTTACAAGCAAAAAACATCTTTATGAGCCAAATTAATAAAAAATTATAATGCAATTAGAGATTTTAATGTATCTATTTCCACAATTAACAGTCAATTCATAAAGGCGAGATTGAAAGTGCGTATCTGAGCAACACAAAGACTAAATATGACAAAAATAATAAAAAATTACTAATTATAAGTTAAACATATTTTAAAAAATGAAGGAACAAATTCGAAAAAAATACCATAAAATTTTGGTAAGGCCAATGGTCCCGATGGTTTATCGGGACTCAGAATAATTGGGCCATTACTAAAACAATAAAGTACAGGCAAATTGCAAGAATATCGAGAGTATGTGCAGCAATAATTAAAGCAAAAAGTATAAAAAAAATTCTCAAATATTATGTAAATATTAAAAAATTTATTTATATTTAATTTTTAATTTACTAAAATTCTAGTTAACTAGTTTATTTTTAATTTAGAGAAATAATAATAATTAATAATAATTAATAATTATTAATAATAATTAATAATTAATAATTAATAATTAATAATTAATAATTAATAATTAATAATTAATAATTAATAATTAATAATTAATAATTAATAATTAATAATTAATAATTAATAATTAATAATTAATAATTAATAATTAATAATTAATAATTAATAATTAATAATTAATAATTAATAATTAATAATTAATAATTAATAATTAATAATTAATAATAATTGATTTTTAATTATTAATAATTGATTATAATAATGGGGCCCGTTTTTGATAAAGCGTCCTATTCGGCCCTGGCTATGAGCCGCTATGTGACTGTTTTGCTTAAATGGTGGTTTGCTTGTCAATCGTGCAGACCTTTTTAAAATCTCCAATATCTTTTAAACCACCTAATATTTTTTAAGCTATACTGTTTTCTAATAAATATCTTTTATCGTCATAAGGACTCAATGCTATTTTTGTCTGTTTCAGTTTATGTACATTGTGGAGTTTTGATAGTATAGTATAGTATAGTATAGTATAGTATAGTATAGTATAGTATAGTATAGTATAGTATAGTATAGTATAGTATAGTATAGTATAGTATAGTATAGTATAGTATAGTATAGTATAGTATAGTATAGTATAGTATAGTATAGTATAGTATAGTATAGTATAGTATAGTATAGTATAGTATAGTATAGTATAGTATAGTATAGTATAGTATAGTATAGTATAGTATAGTATAGTATAGTATAGTATAGTATAGTATAGTATAGTATAGTATAGTATAGTATAGTATAGTATAGTATAGTATAGTATAGTATAGTATAGTATAGTATAGTATAGTATAGTATAGTATAGTATAGTATAGTATAGTATAGTATAGTATAGTATAGTATAGTATAGTATAGTATAGTATAGTATAGTATAGTATAGTATAGTATAGTATAGTATAGTATAGTATAGTATAGTATAGTATAGTATAGTATAGTATAGTATAGTATAGTATAGTATAGTATAGTATAGTATAGTATAGTATAGTATAGTATAGTATAGTATAGTATAGTATAGTATAGTATAGTATAGTATAGTATAGTATAGTATAGTATAGTATAGTATAGTATAGTATAGTATAGTATAGTATAGTATAGTATAGTATAGTATAGTATAGTATAGTATAGTATAGTATAGTATAGTATAGTATAGTATAGTATAGTATAGTATAGTATAGTATAGTATAGTATAGTATAGTATAGTATAGTATAGTATATACTTTTGTTTGTATTTTAATATTCTTTAGGCAGTACATTATCGAAAGTAATAGATTTTTTCACAACTACCGTCTTGACACCTTTTGCTTTTTTCAAAAAATCTTTTTGCTCCACACGAATACTATACATTTTACTTCGTAAGCCAACAAATTCTGTTATTATTCGTCCATTACACTCATCTTTCATGAGTCCTAGGACTTTTTTGTTGACTTGCGGAATTCAATATATATTATTAGCAGGATAATCAGATGTATCAAATTTACAAATATCTGCTTTCATATCAGAGTAGATATCTGTACATTTAATTTTATAAATAAGGCTGTCAGTATCAGTGTAGAGCATTTTACAATTTTTACCATACTTGTTTCTCATATATTTATAATGAAAATCATACATCAATGTTTTAGATATGTCCAAAACGCTAAGTCCAATATAGATGGGTTTATTCATAAGCACTTCAGTTTTGTTAAGCTCCACAGCAACCAAGTTTTCATTGAAAATAGCTCGTGTGTGGAAGTTTGGTTTTGAAATAAGAGCCTCTGCTCCATTCCTATTCTCCCATTTTGTTACAAGTTTAACATCAACACGTTTTCGTTCATTCTCCATTGTCTTGCCATAAACTGCATTGTTCATAAGTTTGAAGAGATTTTTGCAAACTCATTTTTTGCATTTGTTCGCATGTCTGTATTAAAATCGATATAACGCTTTAACCATGCAAATTGTTTAAATTTTAAAACTCGATGAATTTAAGTGAGTTTAAGACCACTCTCTATTGCTTGTTGAAGTGCACGATAATGGAGAATATACTTTTGTTTTGGTTTAGGAGGGTAGTGAGCAATTTCTCTTGTTTTGATCCAGGTGGCTTTGAGTGTTCTGGATAAAATGGTAAGTCACTATGACTTTCATGTAGATCATGTGGATATTCTAAATCAACTTCTAATATATAACCAAAATTTGAATCATTACCGATATTAAAGTTAAACGATCTATCTACATATTTTACCCACTCAAAACCACCATAGGGAAGTGCTTGAATCATAGCCCAACCATAAAGGTTATTAGCATCCAAATATACAATGTAAGATGAATCTTCATTTTCGTTATAATTTTTCATGTACAGATTATTGGCATGAGCATATCTGTTTGAGCATTAGCTAATTCCCCCTCTAATGCCACTTTCAACAAACATAACCATATCAATATCTGTAAGAAGTTCCGACTCTACACCTGTATATTTTAACATGGCATCCCAACTAAGTCCAGGTGTTGTATAATAATAAGCTGGATCTAAAGCATATTTACCAAGATATTGGTCTCTGAAATTCTCAAAAACATCTGCAAGTAGTAAAATATCAGTTTTCATGTACAAATATACATACTCGTAGAGATATTGACAATTAAAAGCAGAGCAAACCGTTTGTGCATGATGATAATCTTCATCGCTTACATAAGAATCATTTAGGGTACTGTAAAATTTCTCTTTTGGCGGTAGTTGTGTCTCGTTTAACTTCGATCTATTGTCTAAATACTCATATGGAAAAATTCCTTTGCGTCTTAATAACTGAATCTTATTAACATCATAAGACTCAAATTCGGAATGTACTATTGTATATTTTGACAGATATGAAGCCAATTTATCCAAAGATGATGCCATGAAACGAAATGAGTCAATGAATTTAAATTTTATACTATTTACTGGGAGATATTTTGTGAAGCTAATATATTTTTCTTTAGTAATAGGAAGGAGATCAATTTTTCCTTCAAACTCATTCGCAATAGCTTTTATAATGAAGTGAGCATCATAGCCACTCAAATTATAGAAAACAACAGGAATAGTATGTAATTCCTGATAATTTAGGTTGCAATATTGCTGAGCTACACCTCTGTATTTACCAGTTAAGTTGAGTCTCCAATAAGACAAGGTGCGCATCGATGTTCATAGCTATACGTATACTAAAGAATGCTGTGGTATATCTATAGCTATGAACATCGATGCGCACTTTCTCTTACATTGGAAACTCAACTTTAGGTGACAATGATCCCTAACCTTAATCTCACCCTGATTAATCACTTTCTTAAAAATGTGGCACTTATTAATTTTTTGATAAAGATGCTCTTGCCTATCACTTAAAACTTCTATCGGAATGATAGTTTTAAATACAGGTTCAAGTGTCTCAGCAACTTACTTCAATTCATGAGCAAACCATTTTGCTGCATTTTCTTCATCAATTGGAAATGCTTTGTATATAGATTTTGTATGATTACATCTTTGTTCACTACATTTGAGATAATATCCAATGCTTAAAAGTTTATGATTTTGAAAAATTTCTGTATTACCTCCCATAGATGAAGAATCTTTTTTAGGAAGTAGTAAGTATTCGCAGTCTGCATATACGATAAATGGAATATCATATTGCTCCTTATTAGAAAAGTTTTTAAATTTGAGTTTATTTTTTCTGGATTTGGTAAAATAATTTTCGTTTTATTTAAAAGGGAACAAGTTAATGTATGTGTAGAAAGTTTATCTTGACTATAAAAATAATGCAAACAGCGATCGCAAATATACTTCTTATGTTCTTGTTAAGATAATTGAGAGCTAACAAGTCGTGAAAAATTTTTAATCCAAACATAATGATATTTAGTTTTTGCTTTGTCCACCTCATGATTATTGTAATTGTCTTGAATTAATAAAAGATTAGCTTGCTTTTCTTTTTTGTTTGAAGTTATATGTAGTGGAACTACATTAAACTCATCATCATTCTTTGAACGTTTGTTTCTTTTGGGAATTTCAAGACCATATACATTAATAGAAATAGGGTTTTGTTTTTCAAATTTTGTAATTTCAGAATCAGAAACGGGGAAGTTAATTTCCTTAAAATTTAAAACATTTTTATATTCTATATAATTTTTAATATAATTGAGATTACTATGAGGTAGATAGAGCGCGGAAAGTATCGACCACTTGAAGCATTCATTATCATTGTTCCAAACATTGATGCAAGCTTTTTTTCGTTGAATAAATTGAGGTAAATTTATAAAAGAACCAGCCTTCATGGGGTTGTATCTATTTAAATTTACATCTAATCTTTGAATTGAATCAAGTCGCCAATTTGAATCTTTTTCTTCAAAATCTTCACAAAGGCGAAGCGTTACTTGTTTAAAATTTTCATTATGCAAAACATCTAAATGAGTTGTACTCTCTAAATCTGAATTAGTGCGGATTCGTTTACCAATTTGAATTAGTAACATTTTTTACTAATTTTTAGTAGTTTTTTACTAATTGCTAGTAGAAAATTACTAATCCAATTAGTAGAATGCATTTTTTACTATTTCAAATTAGTAAATTTTCTACTAATAATTAGTAAAAAACTACTAAAAATTAGTAAAAACAGTTACTAATTCAATTGGTAAACGAATCCGCACTATTTCATTAGTAGAAAACAACTAATTTAGATTTAGAGAGTAGGAAAAATTTATTTCGTACTAGCAATATAGGTTTTTATATCAAAAACTGTAGTATTATCAGGTAGAACTTGTTTATACTTAGCAACAAAAACTGTGTATACTTTTAATGGACCATCTCTTAATGCTCGTTCTACCTGATCTTTAAAAACTGAATAAGCATCATCTAAGAACTCATTGATATCTTAATGTGAAATATTAATAATACTTCCATTTTAAAGTCCATTGTTAAAAGCCCTGTCAGTAACTACTTATTTCATTTTTTCATTTGAGTTATCTATTCCAGCTCCATGTGCCATAAGCTTATATAAGTGGGATTCCTAAAATTAAAGATTTTTTAATAAATTCAAAACTCTTTCTTTTTGGGGACCCTGAATACTATAACGTTTAGAGAACTTTTTTAATAGAGCAGAATTTGTTTGACATTTATTATGCCACTCAAACGTGCTAATGGAACGAGCAACTGTAGAACTAATAGATCTCAATTCCACGTCAACGGTATTGATAAAAGTTTGTGAGACTTCACAAATTTCATCAATACTGTCTTGAGAACATACTAACCTAGCGTAAGGTTTAATATTTCTACGTTGAGGTATATTACTCATTTTATGTTGGGACATGATTATTATTAAATAAAAAGCTGAAACAAAGAAGCAGAAGCTAAAACAAAGAAGCAAAAAAAATGTTGTCCACCGCTAAGTCTACTTCTTCCGTGACGTTAATGCGAGAAGGAAAGAGAACCTTGCAGGCGTTGATCTGCAAATTATTGTAAAGAAACCTTCCTTGTTATAAATGATAATCTGAAACATAATAATAATAAATTCCGTGATAATAATTTAAAATAATTGATAATATAATACATATATACTTTAAAATACATACATAAAAAATTGAGTTGATGAAACTCTTACACAAACGTCTTTCACTGAATCTGTTTCGAATATTGAATCTGTAAAGAAAATTTTATGTATAAAATGGTTGCTGTTTATATTTAATATTATGAAAGTAATTATTGAAACCTACATCAAAATGAACTCCTTTTCCTTTGTTTCTCAAACACACACATCAATCTGTAATTAAAATATACAGAATCCTTTTCGAATGCCTGGTTAAACCTCTACTCGTATAAGCTATCACTCTGGGTCTGTTGAATGCTATTACTGCAGTGGTTGAATGACCGGTAATGATCTACTGCTGGTTTACTATGAGCTGTAATTCTGTAATTCTGGTTCTGGAGGTGGTGTTGGAGCTGGAGATGTTATTGAAGCTGGATCCTGAAACTGAGTAACGGTCACCTATTCTGGGACTACCCGAGGTACCTTCCTCCCTACCACAAGTTATATTCCCACCACTGTCACTTCTTTCACTAATATTTTTTCTACTGTTATACTAGCGTCGTCTACGTAAAATATTGAAGATATAATAAACTATTCAGAAGATAAAGTAGAACTCTAATGGTAATATCTATAGTTATACCTTTGAAAGATAATTTACTCACAGTTAATAACTATACCCGCGAAAGGTACCATATCTATAGAAGATAATTTATTCACGATTGATTAATGTACACTCCGAAATGTATACTCCCGTTTTTAACCCTTTTTAACCCTTTTTTAAACCTTTTTAACATATTTTTAACCCTTTTTACTTTTTTTAAATTATTTTTGTTATTTATTTATTAAAACACGTTTTATATATTTTTAATTTTCGTTCTTTATTTATTAAAACATGCTTTACATACATTTTATTTATGAAACATAAGAAAACAGATACACGGAGAAAATGTGGAAGAACTAAGTACTTTTTCTCACAGCACTGACTACTGTGTGGATTAAAAAATTAACTTTGGAAGTTCTGAATGATATTCGCATAGTAGTAACTACTGTGAAGAAAGTAATTGCTACTTTTCTTGACAGTTATCAGAATTTTGGCGAACATTAGTAAACAACAAAGTATTCAAAGATGTGAATATAGTAATGAATGTTTTGCTCGAAGTAGTGAATGATTTTTTCACAGCTCTCAGTACTGCGTAAAATTATTTTTGAAAATTAGTAGATTAAAGAACGCTTAACCTTGAATTATAAAATATATAATTTCATACAAATGATAAGGACCAGTTTAATCAATTAAATGATTAATAACTACAAATTTTAAATTTAATATGTATTCTTGTTTGACGATACTTTTATAATTTAACGAAAATTACGCTTTATTAAAGGTTAAGAACAATAAGCTTTTTAAAGAAAATTACAGAGTTATGTAACTGTTATTTAATAAAATAAGTCATATTTTTTAAAACCATTATTTAATTAATTAATTATTTAATTAATTTTTTTATTTTATTTATCATTTAATTTAGTTTTTATGTTCATAAAAAATAAATATTTATTAATTTAATTATTTAAAGTTATAATTTTAACTTATAGAACAAATTTCAAAGTTTTTAGATTCTTTAATATGTTTTAAGTAATATTTACATTTTATATCAATTGAATATTAATTGTTCGAATAAGTAAATAGAAAAAATGAAGATATAAGTTTAATTAAAATAGGCATTTTCTATAGTATACCAATTTAAAAAACAGTAAAAGATTTAAAATTTATAGTTGAAATTATAAGCAAATCCAAATGATAATTTTAATAATCTAAAATTTTCATTACAAAAAAGAGTTTTATTTTAAGGTAGAACAGCAGCCTTGTTTTAAGATACAACATTTTGAAGAAAATCCTTGCCAATTTTACAGATTTGTTCTCTTAGAATTATTATAAATTTTTCTTAATAAATATAGAATTTTTACAAGAACTTTCTTGGAATATTTAAATAAATTTTTATTTTTTTATACATTTTATTTAACATTTGAAATATATTTTTATATGTGCATAAACATTAATCGAATTTTGTGTACTAATTAAGATTATAAATATAAAAATACAAATATAACTAGCAATCCTACGCTTTTTAACACATATAATGCGAAGTTTTAATATACGAATATAACTGGCAATTCTTTGCTTTTAAACATATTATACTAAGTTTTTAATATATAAAACTAGCATTAACTATTTTTAATATATACTAACTAGCAATATTTCGCTTTTGAATACACGTGATACGAAGTTTTCTATATACATATGTTTTAAACCCATCTTTTAACTATGAAATTACATCCCTTGCCATTAGTTGTGACATGACATACAAAACACTCGTTCAATGTCTCAAATGTCAAATATTTCCAAGATTTGCAATTGATATAAGTCGCGTGTAGTAAGTACGCCTGATAATGTTCGTCATAATAAATGTAATTTGTTACATCTTTTTTTTTGCAGGCTGTTTAATAAAGTTATAAAAATAATCTAATATATGACCAACACGTTCTCGTGGTAAATCCAATAAAGCATAAAAATTACTAACCAAAAGTGAAGTTTGCTTTGATAAATAGTCTCGTAAAGTATTCGAGTCCATTTTAACTTAAAATACAAAATTTAAAGTAATTGAAAATTCAGTCAATTTTTAAAAAAGACAATGCTTTTAAAACTTTCGAAGAAAACTTCACTCCATATGTTGGTACTTGAAAGCAAACTTTCTGAAGTAATAGTTAAACGTTAGCCACACTTTTGGGGATATTTGATCAAAAGCGATAAAAATCTTGAAACATAAAGTTAAAGCTTCTATGACAGTTTCAACTTTGTATTAACATTGCCAACGGCAGCATAATATTCTTCAGGCGATGAAAATGGTATAACTATAATTAAAAATGGACTGAATGCTTCTTCTTGATATAATTGATTCCGTTTTGAAATAGCTTCATCTACATTAGTGTTGTCCTATATAAAAAATTGCAAAAATTATAGCAGCAATTTTGAAAGGAAACACAAAATTTTTTAAATATTTTTATATTTGCTATATAATTTTTTAAAAACTACTAATTTCTACATGAAGAATAAATTTTTCTCTTTTGGCTGTTCTAATTGTCTTTTCTTTGTCACTTTCAAGCTTAGCTTTCTTACTTCGTCTCTTAGTCGACAGTAGTTTTGCTTTCTCTAATGGTTTCCAATCAGGGGATTTATTTGCCCATGGCAGAACCATCAATATTGCTGTATCTTTTTGATCTTTAAAGTCAAAAATTTTTTTCAAAAATTTTTAATGAATTTATTATTAGATGTTTTTTATTTATTTGTTATTAATTATTTATTTTTATTATTTATCATAATTATTTATTTTTAATATTTATTATAATTACTTATTTTTACTATTTATTATAATTACTTATTTTTATTATTTATTATAATTATTTATTTTTATTATTTATTGTAATTATTTATTTTTATTATTTCTTATAATTATTTATTTTTATTATTTCTTATAATTATTTATTTTTATTATTTATTTTTATTATTTCTTATAATTATTTATTTTTATTATTTCTTATAATTATTTATTTTTATTATTTATCATAATTATTTATTTTTATTATTTATTATAATTATTTATTATAATTATTTATTTTTATTATTTAGGGTAATTTGGGGTAAATGTAAACAAGGGGTAAATGTAAATAGTAGATGTTTCAGCTAAATTTACAAATTAAAAAATAAGTACGACGTCAATATTTTTACCTCAGCTCACCTACAAGATGTTTTGAGTATTGCCAATATTTTATTTTGACAATTGGCAATGCCATAGTTTAAGTTATTTTTTTAATGCAAAAAAGATTGAAAATCAAAATTTTACTGTTTCAGTATTTTGTCTCGCATTTGCATAAAAATAAATTTAAAAATCAAACAAAAATATGTAATTCTTCCTTATTAATGCCCTAACAAAAATTGACTTTGATTTTTGATTTTCGTTAATTTAGTTAATAGATAATTAAGTGTTTACATTTACCCCTAGAATTCGAAAACTCGGGGTAAATGTAAACAGAACTTGAACTACATTTTAAAAGAAAATAAGTGAATAAATTTGCTTCTATTTCACAATTTCATTAATTTGGCAATGTAAAATTACATAGAAAAGGAAATTAGGTCCTCTTTGAAAAAAAAATTTGATAAAAAAAATTTCTTCTTTGAAAATTTGATCAATTTTAAAAAATTTTTTTTGGTTTATCTGCCATTTTGAAATTTTAAAATTTGACTTCAAATTCGTATTCAGGGACCTCAAAAACCCCCGAGTAGCGAGATTCAAGCAAATTTGATCAATTTTTAACAATATTTTTTGTTTGACCGCCATATTGGATTCACCATTTTGAAATTTAAAAATTCGATTTTAGATTCTTATACAGCAAAATAAAAAAAAACTTCTTTTCACCACGTTAAATGAAAATCTATTAAAATTTGTTCAAGTTATTCAAGTTTTTACATTACTAATTTTGTAATGGTTGATTGTTTATTTTATATGATACATTATCAGTCAACTGGTTGAATTACTATACATCTACGAAAAAAGTTTTTTCAGTTTTTCCATCCCTTAAAACAGTAGTATACTTGAAATAACTTGTTTCTTAAACCTCGCTTAACTACAGTGGTGTTTACATTTACCCCGAATTTTAGGAAAATTTAAAAATCTCGGGGTAAATGTAAACAGTCAGTTTTAGGCGATTCAGGTGCATCAATAATTTTTTGTACCTCATAAAATTTTTTTAGGAAACTCTAGTAACAAGTTCATGCAAAAAAAATCCGTCCATTTTACCTTTTAACCCCTTGGCAGTCGATGACGTGTATACACGTCATGATGCAGGTGGGCTCAAACTGTCGATGACGTGTATAGACGCAAGCAGATTTTTGGCTACAAAAACACACAGATTTGTCCACAAATTTATACTCGGGGGTTTTCGGGGTCGCTGATTACGAATCCATTTTCAGATTTTAAAAATTCAAAATGGCAGATCCAATATGGCGGACGACATTTTCAAAAATTCGTCCGATTCATTTAAAACTCGTTACTTGGGGGTTTTCGGGGTCGCTTATTACAAATCTAATATCAGATTTTGAAAATTCAAAATGGCGGATCCAATATGGCAGACATTTTCTGAAATTCATCGGATTCACTTGAAACATTTTACTCAGGGGTTTTCATGGTCGCTGATTACGAATCCGATTTCAGATTTAAAAAATTCAAAATGGCGGATCCAATATAGCAGACGACATTTTCAAAAACTCGTCCGATTCATTTAAAACTCGTTACTCGGGGGTTTTCAGGGTCGCTGATTTCGAATCCGATTTCAGATTTTAAAAATTCAAAATGGTTGATCCAATATGGCGGACGACAATTTACAAACTCGTCCGATTCATTTAAAACTTGTTACTCGACGGTTTTCGGGTTCGCTGATTACGAATCTAGCATAAGATTTTCAAAATACAATGTGGCGTTTCGAATATGGCTGACGCCATTTTAAAAAATTTATCAAATGAATCCGATAAATTTTAGAAAATTTCATTCGCCATATTGAATATGCTATTTTGAATTTTTAAAATCTCAAATCGGATTCGTAAATCAGCGACCCCGAAAACCCCCAGGTAAAAAGTTTTAAGTGAATCCGATGAATTTTAGAAAATTTCGTCTGCTATATTAGATCCGCCATTTTGAATTTTTAAAATCTGAAATCAGTTTCGTAATCAGCGACCCTGAAAACCCCCGAGTAAAAAGTTTCAAGTGAATCCGATGAATTTTAGAAAATGTTGTCCGCCATATTGGAACAATTATTTTGAATTTTCAAAATCTGATATCGAATTCGTAATCGGCGACCCCGAAAACCCCTGAGTAACAAGTTTCAAATTATTTCAGTGGATTTTTAATTTTCATGTCCGACATATTGGATCCGCCATTTTGAATTTTCAAAATCTGATATTGGATAAAATCAGCGACTTCAAATACAATAGTATGCTCGTTTGCGCAAATTTTAGTTTTCTAAAAATTTGTCGACATTTTGAGCCCACTTATGAGATTTTGGTCTTGACTGCGAAGGGGTTAATTAATTTTTATTCGGTATTTCATTGAAAGTTTCTTGTTTTATGCATCCAATTGGACCATAACAATAATTTCAGTTCATAAACTATCTAAGAATCACACAGTAGACTGAATCCATTTCAAATCAGGCATGTCGACTAACTTCATGTTATAGAAAAGAAATTGTTTTGCTTGTCATTTTTTTTCTTTTAAGTATAATTTAATTTTTTTTCTTGGGTCTTGTAGATGATCTTATTCTCTTCACAATCCAGTTTGAAATTTGAAAAAATATTTAAAATTATAAAAATAGGGGATGATTTTCTGAAAATAAATAAGATCAATTTTCTCAAAAACATCACATTTTTTTGTTATCAAATTTTTACTACAAATTCTTAAAATAATTATGAACATTTCCTATGAATTTTAAGTGGGCTAAACCATTCTGTCAATCAAAAGAATTTTTTTTTAAATATTTATTTTTGCAAATTTTAAAATTGTTAACTTGCATTTTTAAAAACAAATAAATCGTTATAAACATTATTGACGTGAACGTTAACAATTTGAAAATTTGTTAAAATAAATTTAAAAAAAAAATTCTCCTGATTGTCAGAATGGTTTAGCCCGCTTGAAATTCATAGGAAGTGTTCATAATTATTTTAAGAATTTGTAGTAAAAATTTGATAACAAAAAAGGTGGTGTTTTTGAGAAAATTGATCTTATTTATTTCCAGAAAATCATCCCCTGTTTTTATCATTTTTAATGTTTTTTAAAATTTCAAACTGAATTGTGAAGCGGACAAAATCATCTACAAGACCCAAGAAAGAAAATTAAATTATACTCAAAAGAAAAAAAATGACAAGCAAAACAATTTCTTTTCTATAACATGAAGTTAGTTGACATGCCTGATTTGAAATGGATTCAGTCTACTGTGTGATTCTTAGATAGTTCATGAATTGAAATTATTGTAATGGTCCAATTGAATGCATAAAATAATAAACTTTTAATGAAATACCGAATAAAAATTAATTAATAAGTAGATTTAGCAAAATAATCAGAAAAATCAATAAAAATGAAATTGACTCATGATCCGTTTCCGGCTTCCCCAGGTCCAAGCAAGTAAGGCATTTCGGCTTAACGTTACAGCTCTTCGCGAGGTGTCCCTCTCCACCGCATCTCCGACAGTTTTTACTTCTGTCAGGGCCTTTGCAGGTTCGGGTAGAGTGTCCGTAGGCTAAGCACTTTTGGCACCTAGCTACTTCAACATGCTCGCGAATCTGAGCAATTATCCAGCCGATTTTGATTCGGCCAAGTTTAAGCAGAATGTCACTTTCTGCTTCTGCTAAGCGGATTAGAGCCACCTTAGTACTTCTAAAGCGCGTCAAAAGGTGGCACATTATTATTATTATTATTATTATTTTTTTTTTCTTTTTTTGCTTAGGGAATTTTGGGAAATCTGTCTACAGATACCTTGGATTCCGCACTCCAAGGTTATGTGGGGTTGGTGTGATAAAACAAAAGGAAATATAAAAAAAAAGAAAAATAAATATATAAAAAATAAATTAATAAAAAACAAACGAAAAATTAAAAGCTGTTAAAATCACGCTTTTTGGCGGTCGTCGAGATCCTTCCTCGACATAACCGAGATTATGAAGTTCTCGACTTGCCGCCAATTCTCTTCTGACTGGCAATATGCACACACCTGTCCTCGCGTAATTTAAAGCGACACATGTACGAGTTAACACCCGTGACCTGTGAGCGCCTGAGTCAAATCTCTGCGCCGACAGTATCTTTTCACATATGGTCACACATCTTTTACTCCGCAGGGATGGGGCCCACGCTGGTGCTGCATAGAGTATTTTAGCGTGGGCGACACTCGCCACAAGTCACAAGTGTCTGTGACCAGCAGTGCCACGGTCTTTTCCAGGGCCATTTCAAGACCTCTGGTATTATTATTATTATTATTATATTTATTACTATCATTATTATTATTATTATTAAGATGAAAGTTTTTGGAGACAAAAATTTTGTTTGGAAATATTACAATGTAAAACAAACATTAATTTAATTTTTATAATTCTTAAATTTTTGTTAGTTCCAATGTTTAAATGTTTTTTTGTTGTGCATTTGAAAAAATCTTTTTTATCAAAAAAAAGTATTAAAATACATTTTCTTCGTTAACAGACAAGTATAATACCTATTTTGATTTTCTTAAAATAAAAATAGATTTTTTATATGGGAGAAAAATAACTAAATTTTCTATTGTTTAAATAATGTTAATTTTTTTAAGGCAAAATTAAAAATTTTCAAATAATTATTTTCTATAAACCGTAGTTCGGTTGTATTTCAACTTATTTACTTTTATTTATTTGATTTAAGTAAATATTTACTTGAGGGCAGTTCTATACGAAAAGCAAATGGTGGATCACCGATTTTTCTTAAATTTAGGAATTTTGTAGTGTTTGGGATACTAAATAACTGTGCCAAACAGTTTTGCAAAAAAAATTTTTTTTGCAAGATATTTAGATTTGAAAAATCGGAAACTGAAAAAAATGACTTTTTTGAGAATTTTTATTTCGAAAACTATTGATTCTATGAAAAAAAGTCATTTATTCAGAATTGTAGAGAGACTGAAATGATAAAAATAATGTCTCTAAACATTTAAAAGTATAAATCATTGAAATGTAATGGGCAGGTAGAAAAATTCGCGTGAGTATCTCACGTGAGATTCGCGTGAATTTCGCACAAAAATTTTGCTTGATTTTCACATGAGTATCTCACCCTACTGACTTAGCCGGATTTGTGTCAATATTGTGTCAATTGTGACCTATATTTTGACATTCAGGTCAAAATACGGCCAAATAAAGGCCGTTACATTACTTCAAAATTTATGTCAAATTTGACCTATTTTCTCACCTAAATGTCAGGAATTTCTAAGGGTCTCCTTTATAAAGGCCGTTATGTTGCGCCGAAATATAGGTCAATTTTGACTTATTTTGAGTTTCACATGAGTATCTCACCCTACAGATTCAGGCGAATTTGTGTCAATATTGCCAAAATTTCCGACCAATGAAGACGCAACATTACTCAACATTGATAATATCTGCTCTGTAAGAACATTGTCCGTTAATTAACCAATTAAGAAAAATTTATTTTTATTAAAAATGATCGCGCCATTCGATTCTTTGAGACGAAAATGAGATTAGCCCTAAATGACGGTAGTGACGTGCCATTATGCGATCGATCTGACTTAGGAAATTCCGACAAAATCTTTTTGGTGGAAGCTTTTCCAGGGCCAGAAATGACAAAATTTCCATTTGTCAACAGCCAGTATAACGACAGTTTCCCTCACCACAACGAGTTCTTAGCTGAGCATGACAACCAGCACAGTCATGACATCACCCCACACGATTCAAGCCGAAATAGTGTGAGTGACGCTAGTGTCACTCATCGTAGAGTGCCAAACAATGAAGAGCCGATTTTCGAGTTTGAAAATAACGACAATGCCGAAGAATTCTTGGAACGATTGGAAGATTGCAAAGACTCTTCAGATTTCTCAGAGCGAGAAATATTACAAGCGTTACCAATCATTCTACAGAAAACCGTTAGCAGCTGGTTTAGGTCGTTGCGCCATGAAATAACTTCGTGGAAATCATTCCAGAGGGCATTCAAAAACGAATACTTTGTGACGGTCGACGTTGATGACGTCGTAGACGAGTTAAGAACCAGGACGCAAGGAAAGGGGGAGAACATTTCAGCGTATTTGACCAGTTTTAGACTGATTTTGGGTCACATGAAGCGACCACTTAGTCAAAAACAACAAGCCAAGGTTGCCTATAAAGGCCTAACGCCAGGTTACAGACGGCAGTTAGAAAGAATCTAGTTCGTATCGCTAGGACAGATGGAGAAGATCCTACGAAACTACGAGAAGACGAAGGATTTGGATGAAAGATACGCCCCACCCCTACCCAAAGAGAAGATGCGCTTTCCGTTAGCAGCCATAAAGGAGAAGAAGAGTGGCCAGAAGCAAGCCAAGAGTGAGAAGGTGGCAGCACTAGAAAAAGAGTCGGAGTCGAGTAAGAGTGATCACTCTACAAAGATAGAGAAGGCGAAGAAAAAGAAGAAGAAGAGCAAAAAGAGTAAGAAAGAAAAGGATAAGCCAGAAGAAAAAAATCTGCCCGCGCAAGCGCGGACACATTCTCATCCGCGCTTCGCGCGGGGGCTCGCTTCGCTCGCAAGTTTCAGCGCGCCTCGGGGCGCGCGAATATTGATCGTCGCGCTTCGCGCTCCGGTGATTATTTCACACGTCGCGCTTCGCGCTCCGTGTGTTTACATTCTCATCACAGAAAAAAACCCGACTCACTTTTGTTGCAACGCATTTGGAAGTCGATCTCGAAATGAGTAATCGGCAACTTCAAGTGACTCAAAATAGAAAAAATGTCAGTTTCTAGTTTTTGTGTGTGTGTTATGTTGGCAGCAACTATAGAAAATGTCTGCTGCGCGTTGCGCCGTTACTTTTTTTGTGTTTCGCATGTTTCGTGTTTACATGGTTGCCATCCCTGTCAGTCAATTCACAAATGTCTAACCTAAAAATTCGTTTTTCATTTCTCATAAATGCGATAAATCGACTTCAAGTATTAATGTTTTGACAAGTGCAAAGTGTTTATTCATTATAAACAATGATTTTAATTCTTATTTTTATGAATTATTCCCAGTTATTCCAATGTTATTGTAATTTTTTCATAAACTCAAAATGATCCAGATTTTACTCATTTTGAGTAATTTCCCCAGAAACTTAGAATGAGTCGAGGGGGTATCATTTTTGTTGCACTTCAAAATGAGTATGATTTCATACTCATTTTGAGTAAAGCTTTTTTCTGTGATCACATGTTTTTGTTTGCTGATGATTGCGAGATAAAGTGGATTTAGATGTATATTTTTGGTCTTGATGATCAAAAATCTCAAATTGACCCTAAAAAAATGTTTCAAGCTTAAAACGCGATTTTAGTTTCTTTTTTAAAGTTATTTTAAAAAAATTAGAACGAAAAAAATGAAAATTTTGAAAAGTTACATATATATCAAATGTATTATTAAAAACATGTAAATCCGGATACAGTGAATGTGATAGTTTAATTGTTTTAAGAAAAACTTTAAATTTACTGAAGATTTAAAAATGAACAATTAGATAAATTTTCAGCATGATTTTTTTAAAAGAACGTCCAAGCGCCTAAACTTTCGGTAGGACCTTTCGGCAGGACGCGCCTCTTACATAATTTATTAAATATATTAACAAATATTGTTATTATATGTTATTTTGAGCTTAAACAAGAAATTCACTTAGAGATTTTGAAAAAATCGCCATTTTTAATGTTAAACAAATATTTGAATAACTTATAAAATAGTAAACGTTTTCTAAAGCTTCTCTTCTCATTTTAAAGGTCATTTTCAACAGTATTAGAATTACTTCAGGTATTAACGTGTATTCTTTGCTTAGAAATTGTAAGCAAAGCACAAACGTGGCGATTTAAGATAGCAGACGACAGGGAGTAAAAGTCATTCACTTGTTCGACTTGTATGAAAATGGCGGCCTTTTTTGCCATGAGCAAAAGTAACGCATGGTACTAGCTGTTTTTTTTTGCCCATGGGAAAAAAAGGTCGCCATTTTCATTCAAGTGGACAAATGAATGGCTTTTAGTTCCTGTTGGATGCTATCTAAAAGCGCCTATTTTGTGCCTGAGGTATAAAAAGTCAATTTTTAACCAAATCTAATACCTTCTCATGTGATGAGAATGTAAAAAACCATTTCCAACAAGATAGGATCAAAAATTGAAATGTTAAAAAAAGGTCAGAACAGCCCAACTGTGTAAAAAAAATTTCATTGATTTTCTAAAATGTTAAAACTTATATGAATATATTTTAGTTATAACATTTTATAAAATCAATAAAAAAATTTTAACCCAGTTGAGGTAGCCTGACCCAAAAACTTAAAAAAAAATTAAATTTCTATGAGAAAATGTTATAGAGGAAAATTGTTTTTATTTTTCTAATCTAAAGTAATATAAAGTAAAAAAAAATTGAAATTTAAAAAAAAAATTGAAATTTTAAAATTTTAAAAGTACTGTAGTTTGTGTAGTTTTCGACGAAAATGGCTGGCTAACGAACTCGATCTGTATTTTAACACTAACTTTGTGCATGCAAAGTTGCAAGTTGATGCAATAAGTTTTTCAAGAGTTATCGTAGGGACACCATTGTGTCTACAGACACGAAGCGAGACATACAGACAGACACTTTTTCTAGATCATGTTTTTTGGACTCAGGGGACCACAAAACGTCAAGATTTCATGAAATTAGAGAAAGTAAATTTTCGACCAAAACTAATACTTTCTCATGTGATGAGAATGTAATAAATAAGCCGCTCACTGCTACTTGACTAGTATTATCGCTTTCAACCATGCTCTCGTCCCGTTATTGCAGCCAGCCCTTCATTTGTAAATAACAATTATTTGTTTAAACTGCTGCTCAAATTGATCAAATCATAAAATATCTTCATGTTTTTATGAACAACTTAATTATTAGCAAAATTTAAAAATAACCCTAGTTTTTAGCTGGTTTTGCATAAGAAAAATAATAAAATAATAATAACTACTAAGTAGACTTCCTATGAAATTCAATGCAATTCGAGGGGTAGAACATATAAATAATTCAAATTGTTTATAAAATTATTATTAAAAATATGACATTTTTAAATTTACAATCATAAAAATATTTTCAATTGAAAGAGTGAACTACTTTGTGTAATCAGTGTAAGTTTAATTAATTTATTGTAAACGCATTTTAAGTTATTAATTATTTTAAAAAGATGTAGTATTCTAAAATAAAGCAAAAAAAATAATTTTAAATCAGTTAAAAGTTTTATTTTATTTATTCTAAACTACAGATATTTATAAAAGTTTAAAAATTTTAAAAAACAATAATTTTTTTTTAAACAGTAGAACTGGTCAGGCCCAAAAACTTAAAAAAAAAAAAAAAAAAAAAATTTTTTTAAAAATGTTGTAGAGAAAAGTTGTTTGTATTTTTCTAATCTGAAATAATATAAAGTTAAAAATTTTGAAATTTGAAAAAATTGAGTTTTCAAAATTTTGAAACTACCGTAGTTTTTGTAGTTTTTAACGAAAATGGCTGGTTAACGAACTTAACCTTCATTTTTACACCAACTTTAAGTGTGTTAAATTTAAAAACGATCAGACAAGATTTTCAAAAGTTATTGTGTCAACAACATACATACAGACAGACAGACACACAGACAGACGGACTCGCCGGACCATGTTTTTCGGATTCAGGGGACCTCAAAACGTAAAGATTTCATAAAATTACCAAAAGTCAATTTTCGACCAAAACTAATACTTTCTCATGTGATGAGAATGTAAAAAAGTCTCTGGTAGCTAGTACCCATATGTAATAGATTTGGAGATAATTGAGTCGGAAAATCGATTTTTTGCCAAAAAAAAAATAAAATATATATATATAGAGTAGTTTTTCGAGAAATTGACAGTTTTATGTCTATGAATATGTTTCTTGGGTGTATTTGGGTGAGATTATGTGAAAATCGTTAAACTTACTTTTATTTCTTTGAAAAAATGTAGTTTTTTTTGCGTTATTTTG
Source organism: Leptopilina syphax (assembly GCA_032872505.1). NCBI lineage: Eukaryota > Metazoa > Arthropoda > Insecta > Hymenoptera > Figitidae > Leptopilina > Leptopilina syphax. Next base: position 18,221,154 of record CM065469.1, read on the forward strand.
AGATTTTTGAGTTTTTTTGACCATTTAAAAGCTTATAACTCTAAAATTTGACTTTTTGACAAAAAAAGTTGTAGAGAAAAGTTGTTTGTATTTTTCTAATCTAAGAAAATCTGCCCGCGCAAGCGCGGACACATTCTCATCCGCGCTTCGCGCGGGGGCTCGCTAGTTTCAGCGCGCCTCGGGGCGCGCGAATATTGATCGTCGCGCTTTGCGCTCCGGCGATTATTTCACACGTCGCGCTTCGCGCTCCGTGTGTTGTTGCGCGCAAATGGCTCGCTTCGCTCGCGGTGGTCTGCAATTGTTGTTCATTATTTGTGTTATTGTTCTTGTTTCCTATTAAATGTTTCATAAAGCATTTTTTTTCTTAAAGTTACTACGACTTTAAGGATTACATTCTCATCACATGTTTTTGTTTGCTGATGATTGCGAGATAAAGTGGATTTAGATGTATATTTTTGGTCTTGATGATCAAAAATCTCAAATTGACCCTAAAAAAATGTTTCAAGCTTAAAACGCGATTTTAGTTTCATTTTTAACCCTTTAACGCCCAGTGGTACATACGCTGTACCACAAATGCATTAAAGTCATCATAACTTTGAAACTAATACATATTACTAAAAATTTTAAATTCTTAGCTCTAGTAAAACTCTTCCAGCAGATAATTAAAAAAAAATAAAAGTAAAAAAATAATAATAAATAAATAAAATAATAATAAATAAAAAAAGTGTCAAGATACATTTTCTCCTATGACGGACGAAAAAATTTTAAAAAATTAATCAGATTCGTTTAAAACTTGTTACTCGGGGGTTTTTGGGGTCACTGAATACGAATATGAAGTAAAAATGGAAAAATTCAAAATGGCGGATCCAATATGGCGGACGAAAAAATAAAAAATAATGGGATTTATATGAAACTTGTCACTCGGGGGTTTTTGGGGTCACTGATTACGAATATGGAGTCAAAATTGCAAAATTCAAAATGGCGGATGCAATATGGAGGACAAAAAAAATAAAAAATAATGTGATCTATATGAAACTTGTCACTTAGGTGTTTTTGGGGTCGCTGATTACGAATATGAAGTCAAAATTGCAAAATTCAAAATGGCGGATACAATATGGAGGACAAAAAAATAAAAAATAATGGGAGATATATGAAACTTGTCACTCGGGGGTTTTTGAGGTCGCTGATTACGAATATGAAGTAAAAAATTCAAAATGGCGGATACAATATGAAAGACAAAAAATAACAAATTAATGGGATTGACATTTAATTTGATGCTTTGGGTTTTTGGGGTTTCTGAGTTTAAAATGTTAAGAATCATAATGGTGGATCTAATAGGGCGAATTATGTTTAATAAAAGTAAGAAATTTAATCCATTTGTGAAAGGAAACCTGGAACGCTTGATTCGAACGAAAAAGAACAAATGAAAATCAGCTGGCCAATCAATAAAAACAATTGACAACCCTGGAGCGCATGACTTGAATGAAGAAAAACAAATGATAGTCAGCTGGTAACAATATTCAAGTAAATCCTATTTAATTTTTTATTCTCGTCCACCATATTGGATCCGCCATTTTGAATTTTGCAATTTTGACTTCATATTCGCAATCAGCGACCCCAAAAACCCCCGAGTAACAAGTTTCATATAAATCCCATTATTTTTTATGTTTTTTATCCGCCATATTGGATCCGCCATTTTGAATTTTGCAATTTTGACTTCAGATTCGTAATCAGCGTCCCCAAAAACCATTATATACCAAGTGTGGTTGAAATCGAATCGGTGGAAATAATTCGGGCTTTAAAGGGTTAAAGTTATTTTAAAAAAATTAGAACGAAAAAATGAAAATTTTGAAAAGTTACATATATATTAAATGTATTATTAAAAACATGTAAATCCGGATACAGTGAATGTGATAGTTTAATTGTTTTAAGAAAAACTTTAAATTTACTGAAGATTTAAAAATGAACAATTAGATAAATTTTCTGCATGATTTTTTTAAGAGAACGTCCAAGCGCCTAAACTTTCGGTAGGACCTTTCGGCAGGACGCGCCTCTTACATAATTTATTAAATATATTAACAAATATTGTTATTATATGTTATTTTAAGCTTAAACAAGAAATTCACTTAGAGATTTTGAAAAAATCGCCATTTTTAATGTTAAACAAATATTTGAATAACTTATAAAATAGTAAACGTTTTCTAAAGCTTCTCTTCTCATTTTTAAGGTCATTTTCAACAGTATTAGATTTACTTCAGGTATTAACGTGTATTCTTTGCTTAGAAATTGTAAGCAAAGCACAAACGTGGCGATTTAAGATAGCAAACGACAGGGAGTAAAAGTCATTCACTTGTTCGACTTGTATGAAAATGGCGGCCTTTTTTGCCATGAGCAAAAGTAACGCATGGTACTAGCTGTTTTTTTTGCCCATGGGAAAAAAAGGTCGCCATTTTCATTCAAGTGGACAAATGAATGGCTTTTAGTTCCTGTTGGATGCTATCTAAAAGCGTCTATTTTGTGCCTGAGGTATAAAAAGTCAATTTTTCACCAAATCTAATACCTTTTCATGTGATGAGAATGTAAAAAACCATTTTCAACAAGATAGGATCAAAAATTGAAATGTTAAAAAAAGGTCAGACCAGCCCAACTGTGTAAAAAAAATTTCATTGATTTTCTAAAATGTTAAAACTTATATGAATATATTTTAGTTATAACATTTTATAAAATCAATAAAAAAATTTTAACCCAGTTGAGGTAGCCTGACCCAAAAACTTAAAAAAAATTAAATTTCTATGAGAAAATGTTATAGAGGAAAATTGTTTTTATTTTTCTAATCTAAAGTAATATAAAGTAAAAAAATATTGAAATTTAAAAGAAAAATTGAAATTTTAAAATTTTAAAAGTACTGTAGTTTGTGTAGTTTTCGACGAAAATGGCTGGCTAACAAACTTGACCTGTAATTTAACAGTAACTTTGTACTTGCAAAGTTGCAAGTTGATACAATAAGTTTTTCAAAAGTTATCGTGGCGACACCATTGCGTGTGTAGACACACCCAGGTACGATTTTTTGGTCAGACAAAAAAAAAGGTACAGACAGACAGACACTTTTTCTAGATCATGTTTTTTGGACTCAGGGGACCACAAAACGTCAAGATTTCATGAAATTAGAGAAAGTAAATTTTCGACCAAAACTAATACTTTCTCATGTGATGAAAATGTAATAAATAAGCCGCTCACTGCTACTTGACTAGTATTATCGCTTTCAACCATGCTCTCGTCCCCTTATTCCAGCCAGCCCTTCATTTGTAAATAACAATTATTTGTTTAAACTGCTGCTCAATTTGATCAAATCATAAAATATCTTTATGTTTTTATGAACAATTTAATTATTAGCAAAATTTAAAAATAACCCTAGTTTTTAGCTGGTTTTGCATAAGAAAAATAATAAAATAATAATAACTACTAAGTAGACTTCCTACTCTCTAAATCTGAATATGCACTGAAAAAAAAATATTCTTAAATTGAGAGGAAAATTCCTCTTCAGAAATCCTCTTAAATTTTATACTAAAATCAAGAATATTACTCTTAATCGGAGAGTATTTTCCTTCCTTTTCAAGAGGTTTGAAATTAGAGGACTACTTTAGCACATTATTCTTACATTGAAATTAATCTTTTCAATATGAGAATAATATTCTTATAATGTAGAATATTCTTTTTGTTTTAATAATAATCCTCTAACTTTAAGAGGATTTCCTCTAGAAATTCGCACATGCGCAACTATTGATTTCGTCATGTAAACATATAATGGCGAAGTGTCTCGTGAATGTTTTATAGTTTTGTTAAAGACTCCTGAGTTTAGTACAAATGAAGAACAGTGATTTGAATAATTTTGAGGTTATGCATATTGTTTTATTATATTTTATAAATGTTTTTGTAATGTTTGTTTGCAGAAAATTTATATCATTTTGAGGTTATGCTTCTTTACAATATTTTATATTTTTTTCAATAGGATTTCCTTTTGATTTAAGAATATCCTCTTATTTTAAGAGAAATACTCTGAAGTAGAGGACATTCCTTTTAAATTAAAAGGACAGTTTTTTGAGCCATATTCTAGAGGAAAATATGCATTGAAATAAGAGGAATCCGCTTAAAACAAGAATATTTTTTTTTCGGTGTGTGAAAATTCACATATTTGTACGTTATAAGTCGTCTTCTCGATCAATAAGTGAATATACACTTATAATAAGTGAAATTTCACTCAGAATAAGTGAAAAATTCACTTATTTATAAGTGTATATGCACTTATTGATCGAGAGGACGACTTATAACGTACAATAAGTGAAATTTCACATATTCAGATTTAGAGAGTATGAAATTCAATGCAATTCGAGGGGTTAGAACATATAAATAATTCAAATTGTTTATAAAATTATTATTAAAAAAATGAAATTTTTAAATTTACAATCATGAAAATATTTTCAATTGAAAAAGTGAACTACTTTGTGTAATCAGTGTAAGTTTAATTAATTTATTGTAAACGCATTTTAAGTTATTAATCCTATATAAGAAATCTGCTATTTTATGACATGATAACGCTTGCTATTGGTCAAGATACGATGATAACGCTTGCCATTGGCTTAAATTCAATAAAAATGCTTGTTATTGGTTCTTGCTAAGATGATAACGCTCGTCATTGGTTAGAATACGATGATAACGGTCGCTATTGGTTAAAAGTATCGGCGACAACGCTTGCTATTGGTGCATTGTGTTGAGAGTCAAACAAGTATATTTATATATATTTTTTTGAATTGAAATTACGAATTAAAGTTTTTAAATGTTAATTAAAGTAAGAAAAATGAATATCAATTCAAAGTTAGTTAAAAAGTTAGTTAAAAAGTAAGTTAAAAAAAAGTTTTTGTTTATTGATAAATTTTTTTTTATTGTAATTACGCGAGTGTAATTCTTGGTAGTGTTCGCCGTGCTGTCGGGTGGGATTTCTCTTTTTCAAAATTTCTTGTGAATAAAAAGTTATTGTAAATTAAAAAAGTTTGAAAAAACGAATTACTTGCAAAGTGCATTTTTATAGTTTTAAGAGGTGAGTTTTCTTGTAATTTTTTATTTTTATTATGGTAATATATGAAAGAATCTTTTTATTGCAAATTTATTTTATATATTCTTCATTATTTTGTTATAAATAAAGTTTTTAGATCTTTATATATATATTTAGTTGTTGTTAATTGTGCTGTGGTGATCCTTTCCTTTCTCTTAAAACTAACTTGAATAGTAATTATTAGATATTAAATTGTTATTTACTTAACCTTAAAAATAATAATTTCAATTTTTTGAAATGATGTCTTAAAGTTATTTACAAGTGTTTTTTATTCGGTTCGCAAAATATCATTATAAATATCCGTTCATGTTTTTGGATAAATACATTGAATTACTCAATTTTGTATGGTTTTTGATAATAAAAAGGCTCGCGACTAACATGAAAAGGCATATCAGGAAGCTTATAACTTACTTTATTGACCTAGGATAGTAAATTAAAATTTGGTAAGCTTTTATAAAAACAAATTAAGGAGAAGTTCCCATTGCGAGAGTCAAAAAAATTGATTTCTTTTTTATTGTATTTTTTTAATATGACCTGACATTTTGTGGAGTCTTTACCCCCACTTTTCTAAAAATTCTGGAGTGATGGGCAATTTTAAGACTCAGTATCGTGTTCAATAACTAAAACTACATTAGAAATAATTCCGATATCAAAAATGAGGAGACAATTTTTTTTGGCATCTGTGTGCTCAAATGAGCGCACGCCGTGCTGATTAATTAACACGCGTGCGAGCATGTGTCCGTCACTATGCGCGCACTTTGCTATCTGGGCTATTAAAAAATTTATTTTTAACCGCTAATTTAGTTTGTTGTTGCAATTTATATGTAATTAAATTCGTCAGCCATATTGGATCCAACACTTTGAATTTTGCTAATTGGACTTTAGATTCGTAATCAGCGTCCCCAAAATCCTCCAAGTAACAAGTTTCAATCGAATTCAAGACATTTTTAAAAATTCGTCCTCCATATTGGATCCGCTATTTTGAATTTGGAAAAGCTGACTTTAGATTCGTATCCAGCGACGCGACACCGAAAACCCCTAAGTAACAAGTTTCAATCGAATTCAAGAAATTTTTAAAAATTAGTCCGTCATGTTGGATCCGCCTTTTTGAATTTTGAAATTCTGCCTTCAGATTCGTAATCTGCGACCCCAAAAGCTTTTAAAAATGTGGTGACCCAAAATTTATGCATCAAATTTTAAATGTATATACTTGAAATTCCAACATAATTGAAATTAAATTTTTTCAATAAGTTTCTACCCATAAGACATTTTTTTGACATAGCCACAATATAACCAATCACTTCTCTAAATCAATAAAAGATATTTAAAAATTATCACGCTAGAGTTCAGAAAAATATTAGTTTTATATAATAAACTGAGTTTTAATATAAATGCCGCTCATAAATTTTCTAAACGGATTTTAATTTCTTATAGTTTTAATTGTATGTTAAGATTTTTTCAAATTTTTAGTAGGCAGAAAAAAAATTTCTTATTCATTTGTTTTTAAAGTGACCATCGGTACTGTTCATTTTAAAGTATTTTTATAATAGTATTTAATGTTGAAATACTTAAATAAAACTAAAAATTACTTAACTGACTAAAATTTAGATTTCTTTTAATTTATAGAAATGTTGTATTTTCTTATAAATATAAAAATAAATTAATATAAATGATATAATAATAAAATAATAATAAAACAATATAATTTTTTAATTTCTAAATTTTTGAACTTTATTATAAAAATGTTTTTGTGTAAAAAAATTAGGTATAGGATAGTGTTGTATTACTATGATTGGGGCGCATGATTATTCCTCAAATTTCAATTTCCTAATGTTCAAAACATCGAAATTCTTATCATGGAAACATCATTTTGCATAATTTTCAGTTTTCGAAATTTCATTCAACATAATTTTTAATTTATCGATTTATTCTTTATCCTATTATTTAAATAGTCGAATTGTTTTTTAATATAATTTTTAATATGTCTAAAATTTTTTTGACACACATTTTGTTTTTCCGAATGACTATTTGTCATAATTATTAATCCTCCCAATTGCCATTTGACATAATTTTCAAACCTTCGAAATATTATATTACATAACTTTCATTTATCGAAATTTTATTTGTCATAATGTTCATTTACTCGAATTATCAAGTGACATAAAGCGCATTTACTCGAATTCTCATGTAGATTTAAAGGTTATGTCTCATGAGAATTCAAGTAAATGCGTTTTATGTCACTTGATAATTCGAGTAATGAATATTATGACAAATAAAATTTCGATAAATGAAATTTCTTAAATATGACATTTCGAAGATTTGAAGGTTATGTCACATGAGAATTCGAGTAAATGCGCTTTAAGTCACTTGATAATTCGAGTAAATGAACATTATGACAAATAAAATTTCGATAAATGAAAGTTATGTAATATAATATTTCGAAGGTTTGAAAATTATGTAAAATGGCAATTAGGAGGATTAATAATTATGACAAATAGTCATTCGGAAAAACAAAATGTATGTTAAAAAAATTTTAGACATATTAAAAATTATATTAAAAAACAATTCGACTATTTAAATAATAGGATAAAGAATAAATCGATAAATTAAAAATTATGTTGAATGAAATTTCAAAAACTGAAAATTATGCGAAATGATGTTTCGATGATAAGAATTTCGATGTTTTGAACATTAGGAAATTGAAATTTGAGAAATAATCATGCGCCCCACTATGATTACTATGAGTTAAAATGAGAAATTAAAAAAAATTTATATTGGGGGACGTTCAAAAAATACGTATCGCTATTTTTCGGAAATTTAGACCCTCCTCCCCCATGTAACGCAATGTTGTATGCATTAGCGCCATTTTTTCTGCTGACCGTAACAAATAGCTTGACCCCCCCTCCCCCCTAAAGCGTTACGTATTTTTTGAACGGTCCCTTGTAAATGTTTTAAAAAAGGCACAATTTTTGTTTTAGCTAGATATTTTTTTAACCAAAAATGGCCAAGCACAATTAATTAAAATTGATTTAATAAATGGTAATAAATCATTTATCAGAGAATAATTTATTCCAAAAAAACATCTTTGATGTTTTAATATAATAGGTCAAAATAAGTAAAACAATTTCAAAAAAAAAATTATTATTAAAGTAATTTGGTGTTGAAGTTCTGGATCATTTTATTTTCATGTTATTATTACTTTGAAACAAATAATGATAATAAAGTAATTTATTTTAAATAAAGCTTAATGTCTATACTTTAATGATAAAATAAAAAGATTGTTAAAAAATTAAAATTTAAAATTGTTATTAACAATTCATATAAACAATTGCAAATTCAAGAATGTTCTTAATATTTTGGAAAAATTAAATAACCATGTATTGATGGTAAAAAGTATTAATTAAAACAATTTTCGCCTGTATTTTTGCAGAAAAATCTACACAATTTCTATAATATAGAAGGTTACTGATTTTTCTTTCTTTAAATTAATCCTTGGAGTTTTTTCTTAATTTTTCAAGTGTCCGGTTTCATTTATTTTGTTCCTAATATAAGTAAAAATATAATAAACTGATGGAAAATATCTGTAGCGTTTTTACTTTGTAATTTTCATATTATGAACACAATTAGTTTTGTAATTTGTTTTTCTTAATAAGAAAAACTCTAATAAAAATATAATATACACTACCAGTTTAAATTTAGAAACCATACCCATTATCAGGAGAATAAAAAACATTTTAAAACGTATCATGTAAGGAAACTAAAATTTTTGTATCTTTTAAGTTTTAAAAGATGTTTAAATTTTGAATAGATCAAGATCTTTTAGAAGTCATTTGATCAATATTTTATTAGACATTTTTAAAAAATGATAATTTTCAATGTTTTACAAAAATTTTAATAACTTCTAAAATACTGAATGCTTTTTAATGATGTTATGCTTATTTTAAAGGTGATTTTCTCCAGAATATGAATTTTTCATAGGCATTAACGTGTAATTTTTTTTAGAAAATTCAATTTGTCAAACTTACATTTAAAAAATTAAAAAACTTTTAAACAATTTTATTAACAGAGAAATAATTTTTAAAATATAAACATATGTTTTTATTTAATCAAAATTTAATTTAAGGTTATATTAAGGTTTTTGTTGTGGGAAAGGACCAGAAGTGGGCGCGCAACGCGCGCCCTATTGGTTCTAGTTATTTTAAAAAGATTTAGTATTCTGTAATAAAGCAAAAGAAATAATTTTAAATCAGTTAGAAGTTTTATTTTATTTATTCTAAACTACAGATATTTATAAGAGTTTAAAAATTTTAAAAAACAATAATTTTTTTTAAAACAGTAGAACTGGTCAGGCCCAAAAACTTAAAAAAAAAAAAAAAAAATTTTTTTTAAAATGTTATAGAAAAAAGTTGTTTGTATTTTTCTAATCTAAAATAATATAAAGTTAAAAATTCTGAAATTTGAAAAAATTGAGTTTTCAAAATTTTGAAACTACCGTAGTTTTTGTAGTTTTTAACGAAAATGGCTGGTTAACGAACTTAACCTTCATTTTTACACCAACTTTAAGTGTGTTAAATTTAAAAACGATCAGACAAGATTTTCAAAAGTTATTGTGTCAACAACATTTTGGTCTACAGACGGACATACATACATACAGACAGACAGACGGACAGACAGACAGACAGACACACAGACAGACGGACTCGCCGGACCATGTTTTTCAGGTTCAGAAGACCTCAAAACGTAAAGATTTCATAAAATTAGCAAAAGTCAATTTTCGACCAAAACTAATACTTTCTCATGTGATGAGAATGTAATAAAAATTACTTTTTTTCAGAATAACTCGAAAAGTATAGGGTTTGGCGAAATGATGTCTACAGCAAAGTTGTAGCTGAGGATGAGACGAGAAAAAAAGTCTGTAGTAGCAAGATTCCATATGGAATAGATTCGGAGATAATTGAGTCGGAATATCGATTTTTAGTCAAAAAAGCGCACAAAAAATATATATATAGAGTGGTTTTTCCGGAAATTACGACTTTTTTGTGTACAAGTATATTTTTCAAGTATTTTAGGGTGAGAATATGTCAAAATCAATTGACTGACTTTTATTTCTTTAAAGAAAATCGATTTTCAGTGATATTTTAGGATTTTTTAGTTTTTTTTGACCATTTAAGAGACTATAACTTCGAAAATTGAGTTTTTATGAAAAAATTTTGTAAAGAAAAGTTGTTTGTATTTTTCTAATCTAAAATAATATAAAGTTAAAAATTCTGAAATTTGAAAAAATTTGAAAAAGTCAATTTTCGACCAAAACTAATACTTTCTCATGTGATGAGAATGTAAAAATGTAGAGGCCATCAGTCCAGCAACATCAAGCCAGAAGCCAGCAGTGTTCCAGGGTCAAGTTGCCAGTACTGCTCCACCCCAAACAGTACAAATGCCAATGCATTTTGCCTACCCAATGGCTTATCCAGGGATGTTTCCACCTGGAATGAAACCAAATTACCCCAGGCCAAATGGTCCTAAAGGACCAAAGTCGGGGCAAAATGGTTCACAAGCCCAAAGTACCCCTAAGGAATTCGTTGGGGCATGTTTTCACTGACAGACTACAGGATATCGAGCCAGAGATTGACCCCAGAGAATCTGTTTTTCTTGCCAGCAACAGGGGCATTATTCAAATCAATGCCCTCTGAAGCCAGCCCAAACAGAAGCGTGTTTGGTATGTAAGAGACCAGGATGCAATTTTCTAAATTGTCCAAATTGTGTTGTTACATCCCGAGCAGAAGACGAGTTTATTAGGTTAGGTTAAAGAATTTTAGAGGAATGGTAGGCTGATTATGGTCAATTTGGTAAAGCTTGACCTTTATTTTTAAGTAGGATCGTTTGTACTTGTCAAAACTACGGGTTTTGGGTTACAACAACAATAAATATTCCCTTTTTAACAATTTATTTGTTATTTAAATGTATGGTTACAATAGTTACACAAATGTTACTTACTTTTTATTTACAGAATAGTCGTAGAATTAGGTAATAGCGCTGGTCGTATAAGTTTGGTTTTCAGAACGTTGTTTCAATTGAATGAAACTGAGAAAGTTTGTTATGTTACACTTATGTAACTTTCACAACTTTAGGGTTTTTGCGTTTGTTTCAAGAGTTAGTACCGTTTCTAAGTGTTACTTATCGTCACTTGCACCTATTTATGGAAAGAAACTTGTTTCTAAGTGTGAAAAAAACAACTTGCACAATAATTAAGTACAATTCGGTCTGCAATTGCCAATTAAAGAAAGAATTGGTGAAAAACTACAATTAATGAAACTTGACACGCAAAATACGACAGTTAATACATTAAAATTATTGATTCTAAGTTCAAATTGCTTTTCTTGCACCTTTTACGGAAAGAAACTTGTTTCTAAGTGAATAGCAAAATTGACTTGCACAATAACCGAGTAAAACTCTAACTGCAGTTGCCGATTAAAGAAAGAATACAATAAATAATGAAAAACTGATGGGTCGTTCTACAATGACTACTGGTCTATAAAACCGCACCGGAACTTTTGACAGACTTTGATGAAAAAGCTTTGCTTTATATACTATAAAATTATTAAAAAGTGGGAGAGTTTGTAGACAATTATGGGGGTAAAAGATGTCAATTTTTAAGAGTAATACTTGTTCAGTTTAATTCTATTTATAATTAAGTTTCAAAGAAAGAATGCGTCTCATTGGCAACTAGGCAATATATTTACCTCATACATGGAAAATATAAAGCTCAAGTCATAGGCAATGATTCATCGGACTCGGGTTACGAAAAGAGGTCATAGCCGGCGAGTCCGAGCTTACATATGAGTCATTGCTTGATGCTACGCATTGTTCTCTATTTTGGTTAATTTCTACCTCTTGTTTTATTTTTTTTAACATTATTTTAATATGTAGGACAAAATGTAAGATCTTAATTTGTAACTTCTATCTCAATTTATAAATTCCAAGTCTTTTAACATGAGTATTATAAAAATGGTAATAATGACATTCCTTTAGCTTTTCGTTACATCGCAGATACACAAAACATATCCCTTACAATCTTATCAAAACAAAAATGTATCTGGGATGTAACAGTTCTCCCTCCTTACTTTTTTCATCGTCTCGATGAAATTTTATTCTTATCGTTTAAATACCAATGTTGAGGCTTTAGAATTCCGAAATTAAGACTATCTATGATTATCCTAGTTACACGGTTCACACAATGCTTATTTTGATATTGATATCCTTGCATACTGTTTACAATCGACGGCGCTTAGATAAAATTAGTGAAGTGATAATTTAATGTGTTTATTTGTGTGATAGTATGTGTTGGTTGTGTTATTGTAGTTATCTTCTTGAGGTAGGTATATCCATATCCATATACATATCTTCTTTCTCTGGACGGTCGTTGACTCTTTGTTTCCCATGATGGTGATTCCAAATTGTCAACTTTAGCATTTTGCATCCCTATAAAGGATGATAGTACCAGGGACGTCTTCAGTATTTGCCTTCTTGAAATAGAATGTACATACGCGCAATTAAAAGTAAGCAGTGTGACTTCTTAGCAGTGTTACTTATTTTTCTTTGACATGTGTTTATAAGTTGTTAATCTTAATAATCTCCTCTATTTCGGTTTTAGTGTCTGGTGAAGGAAATTGTAGAATGGAATTAATGAAATACCTCCAATCACTCCAAACTTTGGCATTCGTTGGCAGCATCAATACATTATTCGATGCAGGAGCTCGACTGTTACGAGGCCATGGAGGGTCCTGGCCGTCCATAGAGAGGAAAATTTCAAGGGTTTAAGGTCTATTTAGCACAACCTGGTTTTTCAGAAACTTCGGTCAATGATCAACCGTTGGATTTGTCCGTGAAGTCGATAGTTTTCGATCCGAAATTCTAAGCCAAAAGTGTATCTAAAGGACATTAGGTCCTTGCTGGAAAAACTGCCATTGATTGTGCCTAAATTCAACATTTCTTTCCACGATGTAGCAGGTCTTTCCAGGTATGTAAAACTAAACGATGTAGAGGTCACTTTGGAAGAAAATTCTCTCAGGATGGATCCTACACCATCTACTTCATTCCAGGGAGAGTTGAACACTTCCTGGTGCGTGAAACCGAAAGATGTGGAAATTATTTTTAAAGAAAATCCTACCATGGTGGATCCATTTAAAATTAAATTGTGTGCATGTGGAACGTGTTTTACATAAAGTTTCTCTCTTTTTATTTTTGTTTATTACCCGTATGTTATATTGTAAAAGTGTGTTTCAATATAATGTGAGTATGGGTTATTGTAGTGTAAATTTGTGAGTGTTTTTAAATAAACAATTTTTTTATAAATTTTACATTCTCAATTTATGGAGTTAATTTATTTCATTATGTCAACCACTTTTGCAAATTTAAATATAAAAGTTTTTCTCCTTTAAAGATGAAAACCTTTTTTTTTACATTTTAACAGTTTATTAATTTTTGCTTATTTCATTCGTAGAATTTATTCGATAATATGGATTTTTTTAAAACAGTTTTTAAAACTACACTTATTATTAAACAAATTAAATCTATAACATTAGGAATTTCGGTAATTGTGAAATTAATCAAAAATATCCATTACTATTTTTCCATAGGAACTAAAATTTTCAAACATTTCACATTAAAACATTTTAAAATTCAATAACTTAAAAGAATATTATTATAAAACTTTAATATTTTATATTATAGTTATTCGAAAATTCTACAAAATAAAATAGAAACTTCAAATATTTCAGAAGAAATCTATTAAACTTTTAAAGCAATAATTTTACACAATTGTTAGTTAAAAGTGCGAAAACTCCGATTTATAGTTATTTCAAATTTTAAAGAGCCTCGGCAAAAAATGCCCGTTTTTCGTACCTCGAATTTTAAAACTTTTTTTATGCCAAATGGTCATATATAATGACCAAATAATCCCTGTAAAATTTCAAGGTGAGCATATTCCCCGTTAAGGAAATATAGAAAGTCAAAGTTGACCATGTCAAATAATGGAAATATAGCCATTTCACGTTTATACTCGAATAATAATGTTTAAAAAGAAGTCGAAATATTTGCTTTAAGTTTTTTGGCTTCTAAATACGAATCACGTGTTAAACTAAAAAAATTTAATATGGTGCCATCCAATATGGTGGATCCAATATGGCGGATCTTATATGCCGGACGAGTATTTTTAAAAAATCATCAGATTTACTTAAAACTCGATACACGGGGATTTTTAGGGTTGCTAATTACGAATTTAATGTCAGATTTAAAAAATTGAAAATGGCGGATCTAATATGGAGGATAAGTTTTGTAAAAATTTATCGGATTCACTTAAAACTTGCTACTCGGGGCATTTTTGGGTCGCTAATTACGAATTTCATGTCAGATTTCCAAAATTAAAAAAGCACGATACAGGTAAGATGTACTGATCAAACTAATAAAGGCTAGATGAAATAATCCGACTAATAAAATCAAGTTAAAATAATCAAACCAATAAAGGCAAGTTAAAATAAACCGACCAATAAAGGCAAGTTAAAACCGTCCGACCAATAAAGGCAAGACGAAATAATCCGACCATAAAGGCAAGAGGTAATAAGCCGACCAATAAAGGCAAGGTGAAATAATCCAACTAATAAAAGTAAGTTAAAATAGTCTGACCAATAAAGGCAAGATGAAATAATGCGACCAATAAAGGCATGATAAAATAATCCGACCAATAAAGGTAAGTTAAAATAATCCGACCAATAAAGGCAAGAGGTAATAAGCCGACCAATAAAAGAAAGGTGAAATAATCCAACTAATAAAAGTAAGTTAAAATAGTCTGACCAATAAAGGCAAGATGAAATAATGCGACCAATAAAGGCAAGATGAAATAATCCAACTAATAAAAGCAAGTTAAAATAGTTCGACCAAGTTTCAAGTAAATCCGACGATTTTTTAAAAACAATCGTCCGGCATATTAGATCCGTCATATTGGATCCATTATATTAAATTTTTTAGTTTCACATGTGTTTTGTAGTTAGAAGCCAAAAATCTTAAAGGAACTATTTCGACTTCTTTTTAAACATTATTATTCGAGTATAATTGTGAAATAGCTATTTTTCCATTATTTGACATGGTCAACTTTGACACTCTATATTTCCTAAACGGGACATATGCTCAACTTGAAATTTTGCAGGGATTATTTGGTCATCATATATGACCATTTGGTATAAAAAAAGTTTCAAAATTCGAGGTACGAAAAACGGGCATTTTTTGCATTGGGCTTGCCGAGGCTCTTTTACGGAAACCAATTCTCTACATTCAAAAATAAATAATTTATTGAATAATTTCATGTTTATTAAAACTAAATTTTTATAAAGAATTTTATTAACAAACTTTTTAAATAATTACATTCTTTGCACGAAATCAAATAAAATTTTGTTTTAGAATAATTATATATTTCGAAGAAAATGCATTTAAATTGTATTTAAAAGAACTTGAAATTTTTATTACTATTAATTGTAAAATAATTGAATTACTTAAAATAATTTCATTATTCATAAAAATAATTAAATGTTTGCATACAAAATATTTAAAATCCTTTATACTGATTCAATTCTATTGAAAAATCCATTAAATCAGCAGATATAAAAATTTATAAACATTAGGGGAGAGTGGTCCTAAGTTGGCCGCCTAAGCAAATTGGTCGAAAATAGTAACAAAATGAAATTTAATCGCTTCGGCAAGTATATATTAGTATTCAGAGATCGTTTTGCTATAATTTTGTGGTATTTAGAACGTTATAGAATGGCTTTTGTAGTCTTAATACAATAAATAGTGAAAAGCTGCATTTTGGACATTTCAGAAATAGCGGTCCTAAGTTGGACACCACTTTTTTTCGCTTGTGTATAAGGAAGAAATGCATATTCTTTTCAATTACGCAGAAATTTTACAAATTTGATACATATAGGAGAATAAAAACGCATTATTTAACTATTTTTGTTTAGAAAATGAAGCAATATTTTATTTCATTTATTTACAGTGGTGGATGGCTGTAGAGACGGGCGTTTTTGTACTATGTTTTTTCTAATGTTTTTAAAACCATTTTTTTTGTTTTTTGTCTTTGTTTAATTCCTACGTTACACTTTTACGGTCTTTCTCGTGATGAAAAACATAAAAAGAAGTAAAACATAAATAAAAACAAACAAAAACAATAGGTGGCCAACTGTAGATCTTTACAAGTTTCAAATTATTACGCTAATAAAAAAAATTTAATTAAAAAATCAACAGAACCTCTTATTACAACATTAAATAAAGGAACTAGCGCACACACTCATTTAGAAAATTTTAATTATTTATCTCTTGTAGCTGCTCTCGAAAAAACAAGAAAAATTAATTTTTTTTGGTCGTAAACAATATTATTGTCCTCACAATGCGTAGAAGAATCTTAGATTATAATTAGGTCCATAAATTATATCATGGTTTATCAATACACCATACCACAAAATTATAGATTCGTCCAGTATACCATCTCTAAGAAATGCAGGGTGGCCAACTTAGGCCCACGGCCAACTTAGGACCACTCTCCCCTATTAATTTATGTTTCAAAATTTAAGTTTATTGAAATTCTAATCAAATACGTTCAGCATAATTGCATTAAAGCATTGTTATTGCTTAAATAGTATGGTTAGTTGCTGTTTATTAATATTAACCCTTTAACGCCCAAATGGACAAAATTTTGTCATGAAGTTTAAAGACTTATTTCGGTACTTAAAAATCAATAAAAAAATTCACGAATCATCATTTCTTATGTTTTCGTATGCGCTCTATCGAATGGCGTTAAAAAATCAAAAATTTATAAACAAAAAAGTTATTAATGTTTTTAAAAAAAAATCCGATTTTTTTCCAAATTTTTTTTAATTTTTAATTTTTTCTACTATGAAATAGCGGAAAAATAATTTCAAATGTTACAAATAACGTGACATAGATATATAACCTAGAAGATAGGACTATAGAGAAAATAAAAAATTAAAATGGCGGCTCAAAAACGAAGTTTGAAGTTTAAATTTTTTTTCAAAATTTGATTCGAAAGTACGAAATAGTTAAAGTGTTTAGATCAGCTTAAAATTTGTTACTCAGGGGTTTTAGGTGTCGCTGATCACGAATCTGAAGTCCAATTTTAAAAATTCAAAATGGCGGATCCAATATTGCAGACAATTTTTTTAAAACCTCATTAAATTTGCTTGAAACTTGTTACTTGGTGGTTTTTAGAATCGCTGATCACGAATCTGAAGTCCAATTTTAAAAATTCAAAATGGCAGATCCAATATTGTTGACAATTTTTTTAAAACCTTAATGACCCTTTTAGTCCCAGTGGTCGATATATCGACCACCTTCTAAGCCACCGATTTTTTTAACATAACTTAAAGGAAAACTTCAAATAATTGCATATTTCTTATTTTTATGTTTCTACAGATAGGGTTTAGTAGTTTTTTAACAAATTAATTTATATTATTTATGTTTTTTTGTTATTAACAAACCTATACACGGCAACGCATTATTTCAGGTTAAACTTAACGGTAATAAAATTAAATCAGTAACATATATACTTTAAATTATGGTTGTTTTCAAAATTCTCAGGGTTTGCTGTATATTAATCTAAAATCAGATATGCAAATTCAAAATGGTGGATCCAATATGGCGGACAAAAATTAAACTTTGCTTGAAAATGGTCTCTTGGGGGTTTTTGGGGTCGCTGATTACGAATCTAAAGTCAGCTTAAAAAAATTCAAAATGGCGGATCCAATATAGCGGACAAAAAAATTAAACAAATATTCTTTAAAATTATTTTTTGGGGTTTTTTGGGGTCGCTGATTACGAATCTAAAGTCAGTTTTTAAAAAATCAAAATAGTGGATCCATAAATCCATATGTCGGACATAAAAAGTTACGAATTTGGAAACACCCTCCTCTTTTTTAATAGGGGCTTGGGACCGGCAATGGCAGAGTTTCATCTCTTTTCTTTTAATTTTTTTTTGTTTTTTTAAAATGTTTTAAATGTTTTTTTTTAATTTTTAAATACTTTTATTAATTTTGTTTTCTTTAAATATTTTTATATTTGTCGTAACAAACGACAAAAGACAAGTGACGAACCATAAAAGACGAATGACAAAAAAACAAAAGAAAATCAAGAGAAAAAAGGGAAAATGTCAAACGACAAAAAAACAGAACTACTCTCCTATTTTTAATAATATTATTGTAATAGTCGTAACATTAGATTCGCCATTTGAAAAATTTGTAAGAATGATTCGAGATTTGTATTTACACACCCCGCAAACTTTCAAAAAGCAGCATTCAGTCCTATATTGTCAATTTTTAATTTTTGACTATCATATTGTATCCATTATTTTAAAGTTAGAGAAACTGACTTCAGATTCGTAATAAGTAACCTAGAAAAACCTAAGCGGTAATTTTCAAACAAATTTGATGGATTTTTTATTTCTTCGTCCAACATATTGAATCCTCCATTTTTAATTTTAATAAACTGACTTCAGATTCAGCATCAGCGACTTTAAAAACCTCCGAATGCCAACTTTTAATCAAATTTGTATCATTTTTAAATTTTGTCTGACATATTTGATCCGCCATTTTGAATTTTGACAAACTGACTCCAGATTTGAAATGAGCGACCCCAAAAACCACCGAAAGACCACTTTCATGTAAATTTGATTAATTTTTTAATCTATCGTCCGCCATATTGAATCCGCCATTCTAAATTTTGAAAAACTGACTTCAGATTCAGCATCAGCGACTTTAAAAACCTCCGAATGCCAACTTTTAATCAAATTTGTATCATTTTTAAATTTTGTCTGACATATTTGATCCGCCATTTTGAATTTTGACAAACTGACTCCAGATTTGAAATGAGCGACCCCAAAAACTACCGAAAGACCACTTTCATGTAAATTTGATTAATTTTTTAATCTATCGTCCGCCATATTGAATCCGCCATTCTAAATTTTGAAAAACTGACTTCAGATTCGTAATCAGCGACCAAAAAAGCTAAAAAAAATAAATAAATAAATAAAAAAAAATAACCCCCAAATAAAAAAAAATAATAAATAACCCCCAAGAGACAATTTTCAAGCAAATTTGTTTCATTTTTAAATTTTGTTTGCCATATTGGATCCGCCATTTTGAATTTTGAAAAACTGTCTCCAGATTTGTAATCAGCGAACCCAAAAACCCCCGAGTGACAACTTTCAAGTAAATTTGTTTAATTTTTAATTTTTGTCCGCCATATTGGATCCGCCATTTTGAATTTTAAAACACTGACTCCATATTTGTAATCAGCGACCCCAAAAACCCCCGAGTGACAACTTTCAAGTAAATTTGATTAATTTTTTACTTTATCGTCCGCCATATTGACTCCGCCATTTTATATTTTCAAAATTTTTGAAAATCTGATTCCAGATTCGTAATCAGCGACCCCGAAAACCATAGGTACTATACCTATTGCAGATATTTTTTAATTGCCCTAATTATGGGACTGAAAGCGTTAAATTGGCTTGAAACTTGTTACTCAGGGGGTTTTGGGATCGCTGATTATGAATCTGAAATCCAATTTTCAAAATTCAAAATGGCGGATCCAATATGGCTGACTAATTTTTAAAAACTCATTAGATTAGCTTAAAATTTGTTACTTGGGGGTTTTTAGGTGTCGCTGATCACGAATCTGGAGTACAATTTTCAAAATTCGAAATGGCGGATCCAATATGGCGGACAATTTTTCTAAAAAATCATTAGATTCACTTGAAACTTGTTACTAGAGGGTTTTTGGGGTCGCTGATTACGATTATAATGTCCAATTTTTAAAATTAAACATGGCCACTCCAATATGACAGACGAATTTTTAGTTGAAATTCGATAAGTACGTCCTTTAGCCATTAAAATACTTAAAATATTTTTAATAATTTCTAGCTTTTATCACGTGAAGGTAAACGTGGACTGGAAAGTCTTTTTTTAAAATATCATTTTTTCGATTAAAAATGAGTAAAATTAATCAAATTAAAACTGTGAATAATTATTTTTGAAAAGTTTTACAAGAGCTGCAATCTGGAGATAAAAAAATTGTTTTTTTTCAATTTGACCTTGAAATAAGTAATGATTAAAATAAAACATATATATATTATTATTAATTATAATTATAATAACAAATAAAAAGAAAAAAAATACATAAAAAATGAAAAAAGAAAAAAAAAACAATAAAAAAGTTAAAAAATATAAAATTTACAAATAAAAACAAGAGACTTTCTAGTTCGCGTTTACCTCCACGTGGTGAAAGTTGGAAAACATTAAAAATATTTTAAGTATTTTAATGGCTAAAGAACGTGATTATCGACTTTCAACTAAAAATTCGAATGTCATATTGAAGCGGCCATGTTCAATGTTAAAAATTGGACATAACATTCGTAATCAGCGACACCAAAAACCATCGAGTAACAAGTTTCAAGCGAATCTAATGATTTTTTAGAAAAATTGTTTGCCATATTGGATCCGCCATTTCGAATTTTGAAGATTGGACTCCAGATTCGTGATCAGCGATACCTAAAAACCCCCGAGTAACAAGTTTCAAGCTAATTTAATGAGTTATAAAAAAATTGTACGCCATATTGGATCCGCCATTTTGAATTTTTAAAATTGGACTTCAGATTCGTGATCAGCGATTTTAAAAACCACCGAGTAACAAGTTTCAAGCAAATTTAATGAGGTTTTAAAAAAATTGTCCGCAATATTGAATCCGCCATTTTGAATTTTTAAAATTGGACTTCTGATTCGTGATCAGCGACACCTAAAACCCTTGAGTAACAAATTTTAAAATGATCTAAACACTTTAACAATTTCGTACTTTCGAATCAAATTTTGAAAAAAATTTGAACTTCAAACTCTATTTTTGAGCCACCATTTTAATTTTTAATTTTCTCTATAGTCTTATCTTTTAGGTTATATATCTATGTCACGTTATTTGTAACATTTTGAATTATTTTTCCGATATTTCATAGTAGAAAAAATTAAAAATTAAACAAAAATTGGAAAAAAATCGGACTTTTTTTATAAAAAACATTAATAACTTTTTTGTTTATAAATTTTTGACTTTTTTTAACGCTATTCGATAGAGCGCATTCGAAAACATAAGAAATGATAATTCGTGAATTTTTTTAATTGATTTTTAAGTACCGAAATAAGTTCTTAAACTTCATGACAAAATTTTGTCCATTTGGGCGTTAAAGGGTTAAGGAAGCAATTTGTAGTTAATTAATTGTTCAAGCATATTATTTGTTTAAAAGTTATATAATTTTTAGTAATTTATTTATATATTATTGTGAATTTAGCAATTTTTTTAAATTTAATTGTTAATTATTAATCAAAACATATTGTTTATTCATATATTTATGAATATCATTATTAATGTATAAAATGTTATTTTACAATATTATTTATTTAATATAAACAATATAGTCGGTATAATTTTATTATTATTATTGTTAGTGGGTTTTTAGTATCAATTATTAATTTGTTTATCAAATTGCAATGTAATTAATTAATTAGTATTAATTGTTAATGCATTAATTAAATATTTGTTGCTAATAATATGGTTAATATTATATAGCTTTGTGCTTGACTTTCATCCTTCAAGAGCTACATTTAATTTTGAATTTGAGTTGTTTGCCGCTCTTTTATGATGGAAGTCATTATTAAATTGTTGAAATTTTTGCAGATTTTTGAGACTTTTCTCCCTCCTTAGATTTTACATTATTCTCCATGTGTAGAAATATTTGGTTTCATTGAGTTTTTCTTCTGTTAATTTTGTGTTCTTTGTATTAGATTTAAATTTCTTTTCCTTCTAATTGCAATTAGGGAGTAGCATAGATATAGTTTTCTTGCTGTGATGATAATTATTATTAATAAGAATGATTGAACGGAAAATATGAAATCATCTTTGATTGTTTATGTATATTGCGATTTTTTTTTAAATAAAATTAGTTTTAAAGTTTATTTTCTTTTTTTTCGATAATGATTTTATTGATTAATGACATTATTTACTCATAAAATTATTTAGTTGTTTAATTTTTATTTTTATCATCTAGTTAATTAATATGGAATTAATTGTGTGGTATTTATTTAATTCTTAGATTTATTTTCGTGATTAGTAAAATGTTTAAAAATTACAAGTTATTAGTTTTTGGATACTAATTATTGAATAAAAGAGTAAATAAATAAGGCAACTACTAATTCCTCTTGGTTAAAAATTTTTTTTTGTTAGTTCCTTGAGTATTCCTTTTGGGTATGGTATGTTGTCTATATTTCCTTTTGTAGATGGAAATATCGGTACCATTTTTCCTTGTCGAAGTGGAGAAAAATTATGGATTTTGTCATCTAAAATTTAAAACTATGTTATTATCATTATTAATGGGCAAATTTTTTTTTTATCTACATGTCTTTGGAACCTTTGTCCTTTTCATTTTTTGCCCTAAGTCAATCACTATTCTCCAATTTTTCTCACCAGTTTTATAATTCATTTTTGGAATTATAAGCAGTGGTGAGTTGTATGATGAACATGATGGACCTACAGCTCCTTTTTATTCCATTTTGTCAATGACTTTATCTATTTATTTTTTTTGGGATGAAAAGAATCTTTGTTTTAAATGTTTTATCAATTGGTCAATTGTTTCAAAAATTTTACCGTGAATATAACCTCTAGCAGCACCATTTAATTTAGCAAGAATAGATTGAAAATACTGATCGTCGTATTGCTTTGGAATAATAAATTTAACATTAAAAATATCTTCAATAAAGTCTACTAGCATATTGTGGCCGTCATAAAAAGGAATATTCATTATACCTTGTTGTAACACAAAACATTCTGCCATAGAATTTACCATAGTATCATGAAGGGTTCTAATCATAGAGGTTGTAAAGGTTCCGCCACTAGTTCTGGCGTTATTATTATCATCGCCGTTCGTAAGATCTATCTGACGTTTACTTTTATTACAACTCATATTGATGTCAATTTAAAATAATTCGTTACTAATATCAATTAAAAATGGAAGTCCTAAGATTTCAATTATATTTGACGTATTGTCGAAATATATTGTTTGGAATTCTATTACTAAATAGTTAACAAAAACTTTTGCTTCTCCGTGCGTTCGTACGTACTCTTTTAAAGTACTCTCTTTAAAGTATTTTAATATACGATTTATTCCTAGAAATGAGTTAGGCTCTGTTTCTTTAATAATAGTAATAGGTAACGAGGGATCTAAAATGAATAGACCTTCGTTATGTATGAAAAATGAAGATTTTAATATTAATTGTGGATATAAATCGCTTTATTTCAGTAAGAACTAAAAATATGAGTTCATTAATTTATTATAAGATCCTTTGTGTTATATATTACTCTAATGTAAGTGTAAATTAGCTTTTAATTTTAGTGACACTTTAAATCAATATATTTGTTGAATTATTGATTTTAAAATTTTGGGTTATATACCAAATTTTAGCCACCAAATTATTGGGAATAATGTCACAAAAAAAAGAGTTAATAATAGTATTAAACAATACATATAGTGAAAATATTTAGAATTTAAATTCTCTAGGATCTGTATTAAGGAATGGTAATCCTAATAGACCTGTTAACTCAGGTTAATTTGGATTAATGAAAGTTCTGAAATTAATTGCTTTATTAGCAATTATTATTTTTGTGGTTTCAGAAGTAATGAATGATCCAAAATTAAATATCTGTTTCTCGAATCTATTAATTTTTGTATCTGGAGTTAATTTTTCTTATTTTATTAAATTAGTAACCAAAGAAGGATTGATTAGGAAGAGTCCTCTATTATCTTTTAAATTTTTAGAGGATATATGAATGTTAGGATAAGTTTCTAAATTGAATGAAACATTGTTTACATGTTCACTCATGAGAAAATCCTGTGAATATTAGAAATTCTTCTAAATAAATTATTTCTGAAGAAATTAGCTACGCGACGTCTTAATCGTCTTTAAATTGATAGTTCACGTCTCTAAATTTCTCTTTCGTAAATGATTGCAATTCTTTCAAAATATCTTGTTTCGAAAATTTGATCAAGAAATAGTGCTCCTAATACACCGATAATTTCTGAATCAATACTAGAGGCGTCGACTTCAAATCTCAAAGAAAAATCGCTAAATTCTATTATTGTGCTCCCAATAGTACAAATTGCACCTTGTCGAGATATAATTGAATTTCCGCGTTCTATTGAAACGAATGATGCTATTGCTGATTGTTGAATTAAATTTATCGATAGAGTGTGATCTATTAAAAAGTTACCTCTATGTGAATTAAAATGACCCGATATTAATTCGACGTAGGGATAATTGTGTTGATTATAGTCAAGATTTGAAAAATAATTACTCATTTAATCTTTACTTAATTTGCATTATTTTTATTTACTAATCGTTCAGTATTAACTAACAATTCTTCGAAAAATTTTGAAAATTCTGGTGTAGAATGTAATTTTTGTACTTCTAATAATTTATCTGTATTTTCAATCTGTTTTTCTTAAAAGCGTTTCTGATTTCTTTTTCCTCCTCTATTTCTTGGTTTATCGTTATTATTTTGCATGATCTCAAACTGCAAATAAAGACATTTTGTCTCTGATTATAAGAAATTTAAAATTATTGTTAAAGTAGTATGTTTGATTATGGAATTTTATTAAGGAAAAGCCTCTACTTCTTTAAAGTTAAAATTCGCCGATCGGCGTAAAAATAACTCTAAAGTAAGCCTTAAACTTAACAAAATTTGAGAAGCTCTTTATTTTAACAAATTCGCCGATCAGCGTAAAATGATAAAATCAAGAACATGTGTTTTAATAAAGTTAGTTGTCCTAATAACAGATTCGCCGATCAGCGTAAAATGCCATTAGTAAAATTTAAATTCGCCAAAAAGCGTAAGAACGATTTTATACAACTTGTTCTTTTATTACTTTAAGTGATTGTTGTTTAATGTGTTTTGCGTAATTAATAATTTACTTGAAAAGAATGTTGTTAGAGCGTCAGTTAAATTGTTCTTTATTCTAAGTGTTGTAAGTGTTTCACTTGCACCTTGTAGAAGGAAAGAATAGTGTTTCGTATAACTCCGATCCGCGAGCAGAAATCAACAATCCTAAGTGTTAAAACTTAACAACTTGCACAATAACCGAGTACAACTCGAACTGCAATTGCCGGTTAAAGAAAGAATAATTTGAATTATTAATTAACACTCTTAAATTTTTGGAATTTTGAATTTAATATTTTTTAATAGGAAATATTATAGTTGTCTAACAAAAGTGACGAATCCCACCGCTGCTACCAAATCAGCTGTTACATCCCGAGCAGAAGGCGAGGTTATTAGGTTAGGTTTAAGAATTTTGGAGGAATGGTAGGCTGATTATGGTCAAGTTGGTAAAGCTTGACCTTTATTTTTAAGTAGGATCGTTTGTACTTGTCAAAACTACGGGTTTTGAGTTACAACAACAATAAATATTCCCTTTTCAACAATTTATTTGTTATTTAAATGTATGGTTACAATAATTACAAACATGTTACTTACTTTTTATTTACAGAATAGTCGTAGAATTAGGTAATAGTGCTAGTCGTATATGTTTGGTTTGCAGAACGTTGTTTCAATTGAATAAAACTGAGAAAGTTTGTTATGTTACACTTATGTAACTTTCACAACTTTAGGGTTTTTGCGTTTGTTTCAAGAGTTAGTACCGTTTCTAAGTGTTACTTATCGTCACTTGCACCTATTTATGGAAAGAAACTTGTTTCTAAGTGTGAGAAAAGCAACTTGCACAATAATTGAGTACAATTCGGTCTGCAATTGCCAATTAAAGAAAGAATTGGTGAAAAACTACAATTAATGAAACTTGACACGCAAAATACGACAGTTAATACATTAAAATTATTGATTCTAAGTGTCAAATTGCTTTTCTTGCACCTTTTACGGAAAGAAACTTGTTTCTAAGTGAATAAAAAAATTGACTTGCACAATAACCGAGTAAAACTCGAACTGCAGTTGCCGATTAAAGAAAGAATACAATAAATATTGGAAAACTGAAGGGTCGCTCTACAATGACTACTGGTCTATAAAACCGCACCGGAACTTTTGCCAGACTTTGATGAAAAAGCTTTGCTTTATATACTATAAAATTATTAAAAAGTGGAAGAGTTTGTAGACAATTATGGGGGTAAAAGATGTCAATTCTTAAGAGTAATACTTGTTCAGTATAATTCTATTTATAATTAAGTTTCAAAGAAAGAATGCGTCTCATTGGCAACTAGCCAATATATTTACCTCATATATGGAAAATATGAAGCTCAAGTCATAGGCAATGATTCATCGGACTCGGGTTACGAAAAGAGGTCATAGCCGGCGAGTCCGAGCTTACATATGAGTTATTGCTTGATGCTACGCATTGTTTTCTATTTTTGTTAATTTCTACCTCTTGTTTTATTTTTTTAACATTATTTTAATATGTAGGACAAAATGTGAGATCTTAATTTGTAACTTCTATCTCAATTTATGAATTCCAAGTCTTTCAACATGAGTATTATAAAAATGGTAATAATGACATTCTTTTAGCTTTTCGTTACATCGCAGATACACAAAACATATCCCTTACAATCTTATCAAAACAAAAATGTATCTGGGATGTAACATGTGTATCAGTCAGAGCCGCTTTGGGAAACGGTGTGTGGGGGGCACAGAGCAGCCCTGTACCCCCCTCAAACCCAACAGGATAGTAAAGAATACTGTTGAGGGGTGCCGTGTGAAGAAGAGAGAAGAGCCGAGTTGATTGAGCCATGTATAATACAGAGAAGAGCCGAGAGTTTTGAGCCATGTGGAGTAGAAACAAAGAACGAGTGTAGAGATAGATTCACGCCTAGTTGTAGTTGGGTAAAAACTAAGCGAGAATTAGAATTAGAAAGAGGAGGAGAAGTTAAGGAAAGTTTAAAGCCAGTCATAGGTAGGGACGATCTAACAGAGGACAATGCGTTCAAATTTATGCCAGATTGTAGTCAAGAGAGGTAGAGTGAGGAGAGCTCACTCTACCGAAATGAAGTAGAGAAAATGTCCGAAGAGTGTGGGACAAAAGGTACGGATGTGATCCTGGTACCTATAGTCCAGGGGAGGGGAGAGGCTGTGAGAATCACAGCTGACCCGAACTTAAGTAATGAGGAGGACATCGACGGATCTAGGAGGGAGAACAGATACTTCTTCGACATGTCTATCGGCGACCATCATTACGAGGCCCTTTTCGATCCTGGTGCTATGATTTCAGTAATTACCACCAGAGTCGCAGAGCCTTTCAAAAGCCGAATTCAGCCGTGTGGTACAGTTGTGAGGAGTGCAACATGAGGTATCACCGAAACAGCCGGACTTCTTGACCTAAACATTGTAGTCGACGGATTTGCTCAAAAATTAGCAGTCTAAGTCATGAATACTTTGACACAAGACATTACCTTGGGAATTGACTTCTGTAAAGCCTGGAACATGGACGTGAAGCTGAAAGAAGGACTGTGGAGAGTTTTTCAAGGAGAATGGCACGAGTTTGGACCAAAAGAGAAAGAAGAGAACGAACAACTAATATTCGCCGAATGTGCCGGTATTTCTGCGCTTGATGACGAGCAAAAAAGTATCATCCAAGCCATAGTAGACAAATGGGTATTGCCAGAGTCAGAAGAACACGGAATGACAGACTTGACGGAACATCATATACGTGTTACGGACGAAACGCCAGTACAACATGGCATCAGACGAATGTCGCCAGCCATGTTAACTTGGGCCCAAGGCAATGCTGCAAAATTGTACAAACTAGGGATCATCGAGCCATCTTCCAGCCGTTGGAGGAGTGCGCCAGTAATAACGAGAAGAGGAGAGAACGATTTTCGACAGTGTAATGACTACATCACGGAGAGAAGAAAGTAGTCAATCATACTCAGCCCTGAGTCACAGTTACTAAACAATATGGTGACATTTTCGTTTAACAAAACAAGAAGTAATCTTTACTAAACGGCTGGTTAGTTAATAGGACTACCAAGTTGATAAGTATCGTCTACGATGTGAACTGTGATATTTACGATTCTGTTTACAAATTACCAAAATGACAATTAACCTATTTTATAATAGATATATTAATTAAACTTTTCTTAAACAAGATTTTATCTCGACTTCGTTTGATTTTTGAATACCTTTGTATTTTAATGTATTAAAATTTAATTTATTAATTTTATTTATTTTAATTTCAAAATATTTTGTTAAGGTAACCCTCAAACCGCATCCTGGGTGTGCGACACCCATATTCTAGCTTTTTACTCTAATATTTCGGTTAAATTCGTAAAAATTGAACATGTGTTGATTTTGGACGGAACATTTTGTACTTAAATTTATGTTTCGTGAGTGACATTAGTCTGCCAAGTGTCTTTGTGTATTTGATAACTTTATGAAGTTGTCGGCGAAAAATTTCTGCTTGTCTGACACCCAGTTTTTGGTTTAAGGTAATTTCAGTAGTTTTAAAAAACTCTTTTTTAATTATTAATATTAAATAAATCATTACGAAACCTATTGTCCTTCAAAATCATCTATTTTGAAGGACAATAGGTTTCGTTATGATTTATTACGAGCTTTTATTATTAATTACGAGCTTTTTATTTATTTACTGAGCTATATAAGATAATTTTTCCAAAAGATCTTATTCCAGCTTGGAGAACACACTTAAAAGTCCCTGGGTGTCGCACACCCAGTGTGCGGTTTAACCCTTTCAGTCCCATAATTAGGGCAATTAAAAAATATCTGCAATAGGTATAGTACCTATGGTTTTCGGAGTCGCTGATTACGAATCTAAAATCAGATTTTCAAAATTTTGAAAATATAAAATGGCGGAGTCAATATGGCGGACAATAAAGTAAAAAATTAATCAAATTTACTTGAAAGTTGTCACTAGGGGGTTTTTAGGGTCGCTGATTACGAATATGGAGTCAGTATTTTACAATTCAAAATGTCGGATCCAATATGGCGGACAAAAATTAAAAATTAAACAAATTTACTTGAAAGTTGTCACTCGGGGGTTTTTGGGTTCGCTGATTACAAATCTGGAGTCAGTTTTTCAAAATTCAAAATGGCGGATCCAATATGGCAAACAAAATTTAAAAATAAAACAAATTCGCTTGAAAATTGTCTCTTGGGGGTTATTGGGGTCGCTGATTACGAATCTGAAGTCAGTTTTTCAAAATTTAGAATGGCGGATTCAATATGGCGGACGATAGATTAAAAAATTATTCAAATTTACATGAAAGTGGTCTTTCGGTGGTTTTTGGGGTCGCTCATTTCAAATCTGGAGTCAGTTTGTCAAAATTCAAAATGGCGGATCAAATATGTCAGACAAAATTTAAAAATGAAACAAATTTGATTAAAAGTTGGCATTCAGAGGTTTTTAAAGTCGCTGATGCTGAATCTGAAGTCAGTTTATTAAAATTAAAAATGGAGGATTCAATATGTTGGACGAAGAAATAAAAAATCCATCAAATTTGTTTGAAAATTACCGCTTAGGTTTTTCTAGGTTACTTATTACGAATCTGAAGTCAGTTTCTCTAACTTTAAAATAATGGATACAATATGATAGTCAAAAATTAAAAATTGACAATATAGGACTGAATGCTGCTTCTTGAAAGTTTGCGGGGTGTGTAATAATACAAATCTCGAATCATTCTTACAAAATTTTTAAATGGCGAATCTAATGTTACGACTATTACAATAATATTATTAAAAATAGGAGAGTAGTTCTGTTTTTTTGTCGTTTGACATTTTCCCTTTTTTTCTCTTGATTTTCTTTTGTTTTTTTGTCATTCGTCTTTTATGGTTCGTCACTTGTCTTTTGTCGTTTGTTACGACAAATATAAAAATATTTAAAGAAAACAAAATTAATAAAAGTATTTAAAAATTAAAAAAAAACATTTAAAACATTTTAAAAAAACAAAAAAAAATTAAAAGAAAAGAGATGAAACTCTGCCATTGCCGGTCCCAAGCCCCTATTAAAAAAGAGGAGGGTGTTTTAAATTCGTAACTTTTTATGTCCGACATATGGATTTATGGATCCACTATTTTGACTTTTTAAAAACTGACTTTAGATTCGTAATCAGCGACCCCAAAAAACCCCAAAAAACAATTTTAAAGCAAATTTGTTTAATTTTTTTGTCCGCCATATTAGATCCGCCATTTTGAATTTTTTTAAACTGACTTTAGATTCGTAATCAGCGACCCCAAAAACCCCCAATAGACCATTTTCAAGCAAAGTTTAATTTTTAATTTTTGTCCGCCATATTGGATCCACCATTTTGAATTTGCATATCTGATTTTAGATTAATATTCAGCAAACCCTGAGAATTTTGAAAACAACCATAATTTAAATTATATATGTTACTGATTTAATTTTATTACAGTTAAGTTTAACCTGAAATAATGCGTTGCCGTGTATAAGTTTGTTAATAACAAAAAAACATAAATAATATAAACTAATTTGTTAAAAAACTACTAAACCCTATCTGTAGAAACATAAAAATAAGAAATATGCAATTATTTAAAGTTTTCCTTTAAGTTATGTTAAAAAAATCGGTGGCTTAGAAGGTGGTCGATATATCGACCACTGGGACTGAAAGGGTTAAGGATGGATTCGGCAGTGTGCGGTTTAAGGGTTAAATAAATAATTTGATTAAAAAAATTTGAACAAAATAAATTTCTAAAATTATGTTGATATTATTGTCATTTAAATTAAACATTTTCAAATTATTAATGTGTAACTGAAAACCAATATTATAATTTTCAAGAAGTAACTATTTATTGATAAATAATACAATAATTTAAAAATGTTTATTAAACAATTTAAATACATTTATTTTTCAAATATACATATATGGGCAATTCCACGTGAGATTTAAGTTGACCTCTTAAAATCGGCCAAAAATATTTTTTTTCTACTCTGTATCGAAAAAAACAGATACGTATTTTTTTATTTATGTTTAATTGTCCAAATTTTCGAGTTATGAATTTTCGAAAATTTAGACTTTTAATTGTAGACCTATATTCAGTAGCTTATAAGTCCAAAAATATTGAGTTTAGGAAAAAGTTGTCAAAAAATGAAAGTTTTAGTTTTCTTTTGACTTTTAAGAAATGTAAACAAAAAAATTTTTTTTTATAAACAAATTAATTTTTTTTAACTTTGGGCCGGATTTTTTTAAATTTTTTTTTATTTTTTGTACCTTATAATATAGAGAAGATTTTCCAAAAAGTCCCGAAATGGGCCTGATGTGTTAAATAAGTTTTAAAATATTTTCAAAAATCACTTGCAAGCATCATTCATAACTCAAAAATTTGGACAATTAAACATAAATAAAAAAATACGTATCTGTTTTTTTTTCGATACAGAATAGAAAAAAAATATTTTTGGCTGATTTTAAGAGGTCGACTTAAATCTCACGTGGAATTGACCATATACATAAACACAATCAAATATGATTTCGCATATTTTTGTAAAGTGAATTAATTACACTGTATATCTGACTGCAACAATATCTTGACCATCGGAGAGGCGATAATGTATTACTACGTGTAGGTGTAACAAATTTCCAATCGACAAAAACGTAATACCATTTAAAAGTAAAACTGTGTATGCCTGAAGCGCTGAATTAAATAATTCTGCTTTGGCCTTTTCACATACAAAAAATATTTGTTGATTTTCGCTAATCACGATATATAATATTTTACCGAATATTATATAACCATCGCAATCTACATCGAGGATGACAAAGAAGTTAGTTTTATATTTAACTCCATTAAACTTTACCCAAGAAGCATTTAAGCAGGATCCTGATAATAACATGCTAGGAATGGAATCGCAACGTAATATTTTATCCATAGGCAATAAAACAATTGATTCCAAACTATAAGTTTCTCCATATTCAAAATTAGAAACAAGTCCTTGGTTTGCTAAAAATCGATAACATAGTCGTAGCTGTTCTTTAACGGCAATTGCATGACATGGATTTTTTCTAGATGTTGTTGACGAGATCATGGTCTTTAATTCTCGATGCTTGGATTCAAATCTTAGAAGACTGAGATGTGACAAAGGTCCTGATATTTTTATAACGAGCTTAAAATGTTTCATATTGTGAAATTTTGGTTTTAACGTGTCGTCGAAAAGTTTTATATACAAATCATGGTGTCGAATTATAAGCGTATCAAGAAAATCAAACGTCTCGGTTCTCAAAGATTTAGCAAAACATATATCCATAATCTGTCGCAATGATGCAAAAAGCTGCCAAATTTCCTTTTTCATGTTAATCCCATCCTTAATTATATCACTGCAAATGATTGGAAAAATTAAAATGAAAGTACGCATTTCGATTGCACTCATGTGTAACTTTTTATTCTTAACTTCAGTAGCTTTTATAGGAGGTGGCTTGTTAGTAAAACCACTATTTTCATAATTGAACGACAATAATTTTTCATTTAATTCATCAAGTTTCAACGATTTCTCTTTTCCATAAATTAGTTCGTACAAAATATGTTGCATATCATATTTGCAGACACCTTCAAGGAGATCATGGGCCAGATCGAAAAAAAAGTTGTGTACAATGTTAAATATCAAAACAAGATTCCAAATTGAATTTTCCTTTACACCTGTCTGCTTTGGATCCCGAAAACCATCCTCTTCATATTGTTGAGGAGTTCGTAAAAGATCATCTCGAACTGGACAATTTTTATGATTATCATGTTTCGTCATTTTACATATTCTGCAATAAATAACCGCATTGGGACCTTTCTGGAAACCGCCAGAAATAATAAGAGCTTCATTATCACCTAATAGCAAACCTAAAGCAAAATAAACTTTTCTATTTATTCCTTCTATATTTAATTCAATTCCATTTTCAAAAAGAAAATTCAATTCTCTACTATAATTCCAAAAACTGCATCATTCCCTTCCTTGAGTGATTTTCTGTCATTTGCGTTAAATAATCCAGCTGTCAAAATGTTTTTAACCTTTCCACGAAATTCAGGAGGAAGACATGGTATTGAATAATAGATGGCTCCAATCTTATTCACTCCTGCATGAGAACCTAGAGGATTTTTGATCTCAAAATCATCATAGCAGACAAATATGGGTAGAACAAATTTGTCATCAAAATCTTTTTTCTTTTTCTGCCATAGTTCACCTGGAACAAATTTGGATATTATGCCACTTTCTTTTTCTTCTTCAAGATATTTCAAGTAATCAGTAATTTTAGACAAAACGCCTGGCATTGACAGAATATTTTCTAAAACACCTTTCATTAAGATAAATTCAGCTGTAACACTGGTCCTCTCTTTAATGACTCTACCTTGATATAAAATGTTTTCAAAACGATCACCAAGAACATAATCTCTTGCTTTGATGTATTTTTCTGTTCTTTCAATAGCTCGCATTCTAAGACATTCGGTTGATAAAGTGCTTTTAAATGTAAAAGTCACTGCATCCGTGACTTTTTTAAAATGTAAGTCATAGCTTTGTTGATTTTCTGTCAATTTTAAATATGGTTTAATTGTAAAAAAACATCTTCAAATAATTGGCTAATATCTTCAACTTGTTTTTTAACGTGACTACGGTTTAAATTTGGATCAGCATACAATTTGCAAACATAATTTAAAACAATTTTTTCTATGGTTTTTTCAATATTTAAAGAATAATCTGTTGGAAACGAAGACTCTTATTTAATGAAAATATCTTTTACCTTTTGTTTTTCGAAGATACATTCAACGTTAGAGAAGCCTCCAACTTGTACATTCACTGTAGGTTCAAGATTTTTTTGCAGAATATCGTCAGATCGAATTTCAGATTTGTGATCTTTTATCAAGTGCTTACGAAAATCTCCTTAACATTTATAAACTCTGTAACAATCATCCTCTTTGCATTTAAACAAATCATTGTAACTTTTATGAAAGATCTTCAAATGTTATTTAAAACTATCAACAGATTGTTTTGTTTCGTCAAAAATAGTACATCGTGGCATTTTCAAAGAACAAGGAATGAACAGGAGTAAAAATGAAACGTGTTTAAAATAAACAATAATCAATCTAATCGAATTTCTTAAGTAACTTTTCAACTGCGCTGCACGTTGGATCCCACACGGTATTTATTCCATACAAAACTTTTTGAAATAGAAGCCAAATAGATATACTCTGCTCTTGGTAAACTGCATGGAGTGCGTGAATAGCTTTAAAAGTTAGGTCTATCGCATGTTTTGGAGAAGGTACTCTAAATTCAATGCCATCAACACATATGTAAGAATCCGTGATGTGTTTCAAGTCCGGTCCTACGATGATTGCAAAGGGTGCGACGTGTAATTTATTAACTACAGCTCGATTAATCAGTCTCTCAATCTTAGTCCTAAAAGAGTCATTATTCTGCAAAGGAATTAATTATCAAATTAAAAAATATTGATAATCATAAAAAGATTTAATAAAAATATCTCGAGAAAATTTTTACGAGTATCTCTCTATTATTAGAATCTAGAGAAGGAAAATGAAAATTAGTTATATAAATAAATTTAAAAATTTAATTTTATGTTTTTTATTTACATATTATTTTAGGTTTTATATAATATATCTTTTTAATTTTATATTAATTATTTTATAAACTAATTAAAACTTTTTTAAAAATAATATTATATTAGAAAAAATTGATGAATATATAAAATTACTAATTTCATTCGTTTCCCCTGACAATTGAATAACTTTTCTTTCAAAATCGGTCCACTTTTCAAATAATTTGTTATTACACGCAGGATACTTTTCCAAAAAATCTTCTTCTAACAACAAGTGTCCTTCAGGTTGACTCAAAAATAGATATTTAACAAAGTAGTTATTGATCAGGCATTGTCCAGATCTTCTGATAATTGTTCCGCATTGAATTTGATCGTCGAGCAGCAAATTTAGTCTTTGTTTTGTCGTCTCTTTCCATCTCTGTTTTACAGTATCTGTAATTTCCCTTTGTCCTTCTAGCCAAAGAAGGTATCCATTTACGGACTCAAGACCAGCAATATATTGATTCGAACTGTTTGCTGTTAAAATGTTTTTTCGAGTTGATAAGCGCAATCCGTCACGTCTCAGAGCTTTACAAGAATTTGTATATTTCCACCACAATTTTCCTTTGGCGCTATTTTTTTTAATTACTTTTTCGTTTACTCTTACAGATGAATAAGGAACATAATGAATACCCTGCTTTTCATTAGGGAATATTTGTTCTATAAATTTAGCCAATTGCAGCAATCTCGAAGTGCTAACCCTAAAAGCCAATAAAAAAAATCTTGATATTTTTGAAAGAGTACTAAGTTTTTAATAAAATAGTAAAAAGAAACAAAAAATAATAATTACTCAGTGCTAGAAGTTTTTAACTCATTATCAATTATTAATTCTACTAATAAACTTTGATGATTTTCATCCAAATACTGCTTTTCAGGTGGTTTCGGATTTGTTTTACGTTCAAAATAATTTGCTTTTACCCTGTCACATTTGGTGCTTTTTGAATATTCTTGAACTATATTCTAAATTTAAAAAAAGGATCCAGTTTTAAAATCAAGAAGCATTGAAGTATTTAATTTGAAACAGATTTAAAATAAGAAATTAAATTCTATTATTCTATTATTCTATTATTATATTCTATTATTCTTTAAGAATAATAGAGAATAATTAATTTCAAATTGTTTTAAATGAATAATTAATTTAAAACTGTTTTAAAATAATAATTGATTAAAAATTGTCTTCAATTAATAATTAATTTAAAATTGTTTTAAATTACCTAAAAATTAATTTTAAATTGACTATCCATTCAAAAAGAAAGTTTCTATTTTCAACATTTAAATATAAATTTATCTGAAGAAATAGAATTTTAATTTGTTTGCTAATAACTTTTTAGCAAATCTCTTTTCAAGTTAGAAAAAATTATTAGGGTTAGATTTTTCCTTTAAAAATCACGAAATAAAAGTAATATATATATTTAAGATTCAGAATTAGATTAAATATATTTAGGAAACATTAAGTATTTAAATAGAAATTTTAGGTTAATATCATTTTTTATATTTATTTTTCTTAACATTTATAAAAAATTAGATTAAAATTATTAATGTTTTAATACTGACATCTTCTGACACATCGATTTCAATGAGTTCTGGATTTGGGCTTCCGACAGGAACAGCAGGATTCGCAATTATATTTTCATCAGGTTCTGGATCTGTCAGAGGTTTCGAAATGGTGTTTATCAAAGAATCATCAGGAGCGGCGTTAAACGCTTGACTTTCGTCTTCTGAATGAACAACCGCCTAAGAATTATATAAAAATTTATTTAGATAAAACGCAAAATTATTATTTATATTTTTTAACTTTTTTACTTACTTTAAGTTTGTTCAGTAAGTTAGTTACTTCATGTAAAAATTTTATTCTTTCTCCTATAGGAGGAATTAATGTACTCAACGTGTATTATATTTTAATATTTAATTTATTCAACATTATATTAATACTTTTTATGTACAGAATAAATGTTAACCTGTTTTAAATATTTAACCCAAAACTACAAATACATTTTAAATTTATTATAAACTAACCTTCAAAGAGATTGACATATTTTTCAAGCCCACAACTTTTTAAAAGGTTTTTAACCTCCATATCGCACATTTGAGAAAACAGGTGTCAAAACCACATTCAAGGTTGATGACGAAAATTAGTTTTGTTTGCATTAATAAACAGACAGTCATCTTTACTATTATGTTTAGTTTGATCGACAAAAAAAATTGAATGCTGTTTCGTATCCTTTACCTAATATCCATTAGTCACAACTCAAATTTTTTTACTTAACGCGTGATGGTGCAACTCACTATAACTCTTCTCTCCGTGAAGAGATGTCAACAAAGTTACGATCAAAGATGGGTATCCACTGCCATCCATTGATTATATTTTGGATAAGCTCCGAAAAGCCAGATATTTGTCGAAGGTAGATATCAAGCTGGCATATCACCAAATACCAATGGCCGAAGAGAGCAAGAAATACACTGCTTTTGCTATACTTGGGTCAGGACTGTGGCAGTTTCGCCGGATGCCATTTGGACTCATGAACGCGCCGATGACATTCCAACGCCTAATCGACGCATTGCTGGGGCCAAAAGTAGAACATGCTAAGTGGTTAGAGTTCGTCCTCAAGGAATTGAACAAGGCGAAGTTGATAGTGAATCCAGATAAGTGTGAGTTCGGGTGCTCCGAAGTAACTTATCTGGGTTATTTATTGGACAGAGAGAATCTGAGGCCAGATCCGAGTAAAACATAGCCGGTGAGAAATTACCCAGAGCCGAAGAACGTGAGACAACTCAGACGTTTCTTATGCATGGTCGGGTGGTATTCCCGTTTTATTTCAAACGACAGCGAAATCAAAATACCATTGTTGAAGTTGCTACACAAAGGCCGAACGTGGGAGTGGGAGGAAGAGCAACAAGAAGCTTTTGAACAGCTGAAACAGAAGCTGACATCTGCGCCAGTCTTAGCCCGACCTGACTTTACGAAGAAGTTCACAATTCAGTGTGACGCCAGCAACTATGCCATTAGAGCCGTACTGATGTAAGAGTTTGAAGACGGAGAGCACCCAATAGTCTACATCAGCCGAATTCTGACGGAGCCAGAGAGAAACTACAGTGTGACAGAAAAGGAGTGTCTGTCATTACTGTGGTCGATCAAAAAGTTCAGGCCGTACATCGAGGGGTACAAATTCCATGTGATTACGGATCACAGTGCCCTAAAATGGCTTAGGAACTTGAAAGATCCTACAGGCCGATTAGCCAGATGGGCCTTGGAAATGCAGCAATGGGACTTTGACATAGTTCACAGACGAGGTGCACAACATTATGTCCCTGATGCATTGTCTAGGCTTCAAGAAGACGAAGAAGAGTCAGTAGCCGCGTTTGAAAATCCATTGAGGACCAATGGTACCTCAAACGCCGTGAGTTGGTGAGCCAACATCCTCAGCGGTTTCCTGGGTGGATTGTAGAGAACGACAATCTCTACAGGCACCGAAGTGACCCACTTTTACTGCCGATAACAGGAGACAAGGATGGTTGGAAGTTAGTAGTGCCAGAAGAGTACAGAGCAAGAGTGATGGAAGACGGACACGCCCAAACTTCAGCCGAACATCTGGGTATTGAGAAGACCTACGACAGAATAGCACGAGAGTACTATTGGCCAGGCATATGGAATGATGTACACAACTGGGTCAAAATTCGTAAAGTAGGCAACTAATTTTCAGTTGGTCAAGCTTTCTTCATGAAATTTATGTTTTTCTAATTGAAATAGAAAA
Organism: Leptopilina syphax; assembly: GCA_032872505.1. Taxonomy (NCBI): domain Eukaryota; kingdom Metazoa; phylum Arthropoda; class Insecta; order Hymenoptera; family Figitidae; genus Leptopilina; species Leptopilina syphax. The sequence goes on from CM065469.1 coordinate 18,259,712, forward strand.
TAAAAAATACAAGTTGAACAGTTTTGCAAAATTCGATTTTTTGTTGTAGTTATTGTTAAACAAACTTTTATGCATAAATTTAGAAAAAATAAATTTTCTAATAAACTAATAGATTTTTTAAAATGATTTTTGGTATGAATTTATAAAAATAACACGGTTTTTGATTGACATATTTAATTTGAAAATTTAACGTTATTAAGTAAAATTATAAACAATTTATTTAAACAAATAAAAATAAATTCAACTTCTCGATCTGTTTTTTTATTTTCAAAAATTGAATATTGTTCCTTATTTAATGTCCAAGTATTTCAAAAAAAAATTGTTTAAACCTGCAACACTGCACATTTTGAATCGTTACTGTTAAAGAAAAATCGACGATCGAACTTTTATTGTATTTTATGTTAAGTTTACCTACTTTCAATTTATACTCATCGCCTAAGAATGACTCTTACGGTAAAAGGTATAACTCGCGCACTCTATTCTAATAACTCTATGCAAAAAACCCATAGATACCTATGTTTAACACAAATTGATTGATTTTAAAATTTTTATGTCCGCTATATTGGATCCGCCATTTTGAATTTTTGAAATCAGACATCAGATTCGTAATCAGCGACACAAAAAACCGTTAAATACCACTGTTCATCATAATTGATTAATTTTGAAAATTGTCTTTATATATTTATTGCATATATTTTTATGTTTATTGCAATATAATTCTTGTTATGTTGAAAAAATATGAAAAGGCGCAAAATGGCACATATTGGCGTCAAAGTAGACATGCTAAGTAATCGTTCTATAACTTTTTTTTCCAAATATTATGCGGCTCAGAGGAGCTCGACTAACTGAAAGTCGACACTCTATTGAAAAATCCACTATTTGTTAACTTCAATGGAGCTACATTTTAATAAATTTTATTTTATTAAAGTAACTATTGGTTTTTTTACTTTAATATATCTGTTGATGAGAAAAAATAAGTACTTATACAAAAATAATTAATTTATTTCTAAATATTTTAAGTATTTCAATCAAAAACATTTTATTATTTTATCTCAAATGTTAAACTTTAAATAGTTCTAGAAGACACCATTTTTTATTATTTAACAAATCCTTTTTGCAATAAATTCCTTATTTACTAGGGTAATGTCACATTGAGTGGACTGCCACTTTGAGTGGACCACCTGAGTTTTTAAGTTATCTGACAGCGGAAACGTGAAATAAATAAAACGAATTTGCAGCACCGCACCTAGAAACCGTAAGAATTTATGTTCCGCGATAATCATATACGTTATCGTTTGATATAACGCATTTTTAAGAACACAAACCAAAAAAGAAGTCGCTCTTATAATGAGTAAAGTGATTCGGAAGTGTAAAAGTAGTATAAAATTTAAGTTTAAAAAGGTTACTTATTTTTTCCTATCACTTTGGCCATTGAAATTGATTGTCTTAGTTTAATTAGGTGATAATTTTGACTCAAAAAAAAATTTTTGTGTCTGCCATAAAAAGTTGCATGTCACCATGAGTGGACTGCCTGTTTTTTATATTTTTAATGTCAGTTTACCATTTTTATGGAAATAAATTGACAATAAATTTGTTTGAAACTGTTTTATGTTCTTTATTCATTTTTTTGTGATTTTGATGTGATATGTTTCAAAAATTATTGAAAATGGTTTCACTTGTAAACATTGCGACACAAACATGGTCTGAAGCTGCATAAGCATAAATTTTGTTTCAATATATCAGAAATATTAAATACATTAAAGAATTTAGAATAACTTTTACAATTTTTTAAGAGTGGTCCACTCAAGGTTACACTTTTTTCATTCCTTAAAAATAAGCTATTTTTTTAAAGTCAATTGTTTTTCCCAAATAAAAAAAATCAAAGCTATTATTGTATAAACACTTATCTAGGGATCTAAACTAAAGCTTGGAATAGAAACCTTCGATTAATTTGCTGTCATAAAGAATTTTTTAGAAAAAAAGCTTAGGCGGTCCACTCAAGGTGACATTACCCTATTAAATACTGTGGATAAATTCTTTTGTGCATATTTAAAAGTTAAAAAATTGTATTTTTGGCCAAAATTCGACGATCCTGGCCCACTGTGCGATGATTTACCTGCAGTTCTAAAACACGATTTTTTAACAAGAAGCCAAGCTTCTCATTTTCGTGAAGTAAGAAATACACTGAAAGAAGGAGATTTTATTATTTCGTTGGACTTCTAAGAAAATTACACTTGCCAAGTGCAAGATGCCATTCAGTCTCAACATTGGGTTAATATTCAATCAATTTTGCACCCATATATTGTGTATTACCGAGAAAATAATACAACTAAAAGTTTGAGTTATGTTATAATTTCAGAAAATCTACATCATAATGGGAGTTCAGTGCACTTTTTCAATTGTAAATTAATCACCCATTTAAAAAAAAATTTGGTTCTGAAAACATGAAAAATGTGTCTTACTTTTTAGACGGTGCTGCTTTTCAGTACAAAAATAAATTTAACCTAATTAACCTAATGAAACATGAACAAGACTTCGGCATTAAAGCCCAGTGGAATTTTCTCGCTACTTCAAATGGCAAAGGTGCGTTTGATGGGATTGGTGGCACTGTAAAAAGACATGCCTTCAAGTCTAGTTTACAAAATAAACAAATTACCACTCCTATTTTTGCAAAAATGAGAAAAATATTGCACACAATGTAACGTTAAAAGCTCGTTTTGAAGTAGCACAAACTGTTAAAAATACTCAGCAATATCACAGTTTCACTACAATTGATAATAAAAAAATTGCCTGTAAAATATTTTCGGAGTCAATGAAATATGTATGTGAATACGTTGTTAAAAAAGAAGGCTCAGTTGTTAAAAAACTCTAAAGTTTTTATAAAAATAAAATCTTTATAACAATCAAACAAAATTCTGAATTATTTGCAAACTAACTTTTCACGAACACTGGCCCGTCACACTGTTACTTAGCGGTTGATACTTTCGCTCTGAGCAAGGTGTATTATGCGCGCTCGGACATAATTATTTATATCTTTTGAAAAAATGTAAAATACCAATTTTTTTTTTGGAAATACTTAGGCATTAAATAAGGAACAATATTCAATTTTTGAAAATAAAAAAACAGATCGAGAAGTTGAATTTATTTTCATTTGTTTAAATAAATTGTTTATATTTTTACCAAATTACGTTAAATTTTTAAATGAAATATGTCAGTCAATCAAAAACCGTGTTATTTTTATGAAATCATACCAAAAATCATTTTAAAAAATCTATTAGTTTATTAGAAAATTTATTTTTTCTAAATTCATGAATAAAAGTTTGTTTAACAATAACTACAACAAAAAATCGAATTTTGCAAAACTGTTCAACTTGTATTTTTTATTTTCTATTTCAATTAGAAAAACATAAATTTCATGAAGAAAGCTTGACCAACTGAAAATTAGTTGCCCACTTCACGATTTTTGACCCAACTACGTAACACATTGTCTCCAGTGCCAATTGCATAAGGTTTCTCAAGCCGGACCAGTCGAACTAATGGGCCAAAGAATTGTTGAGAGGCCGCGGGCCATAGTAGCAGCAGATACGATTGAGTTCCCGCCGAGTAAGAGAAATTGCAAGCACCTGGTGGTGTTTCAGGACTGGTTTTCGAGGTGGATCGAGGTGAAGCCATTGAAGTCAGCAGACGGAAAGTCGGTAGCCAGAGCATTCGAGGAGTTGGTCCCATTCAGATGGGAAACGCCAGAGTACTTACTAACCGATAACGGTAAGGAGTTTGACAACAAAATTCTTAAGTCAACACTCGAAGAATATGGAGTCAAGCACATTACAACGCCACCTTACCATCCGCAAGCCAACCCAGTCGAAAGGAGTAACAGGACTCTGAAAACTATGATCTCCACCTTTATTGGTGCCGATCATAGAAACTGGGATCTTCATGTTCATAAGTTGCTGATTAGACGCGTTAAGAGACATGGTGGCCAGACACATTGACAAAGAACGAACGAGACAAACAAAGTATTATGACAGAGGTAAGAGAGAGGTGAATTTTAAAGTAGGCGATTTAGTATTGCGGAAAAGCCATAAGTTGTCCAGTGGGCCGTCATCGAGTGTCGTCCGATTTTGTGGGAGTCGAATGGGAAACATCCCCATCCCCACCACGAATTACTCGCCAGGGAAGAAGCCAAAGTAGCCATCACCCAGCACAAGAGTTCCACCATGGAGACGCTCAAATGAGTAGGCCGTCTCTCCAATCCTTCCCGATTACGGAACCAACATCGGAGGAACCACTAGTGGCCAGGAGACATTCCAAACGGCGGAGAAAGTACAGAGGCCAGAGGAAAAGGAGGAGGCAGTTGGAGGACAGATAATGTTCGTAACGAAGCCAGAGGACTGGGTGGAATTAAGTATGTTGAAGGAGAGAGAAAAGAAGGAGAAGAAAAAGACGATCCGACCGGACGGAGCAGAGGTAGTAATACCTTACTGTCGGCCGGCTGACCGAGGCCCCGAAGAGAGTCTCGAGGCGTATGACAGCAGACTGGCCGAATACGAACTAGAGATGTTTCCAAACTCGAAGGAGCCAATGGTGACGGTAGCACTGGAGAGAGCCAGGGCTAAGCAGAGAAAGGCGCTCCGGGAGAGAAGCGAAAGACAGTGGACTACCGACGACCTAGAGAGCCAAACGCCCGTACTTCGGATGAAGAGGTCGAACAGTCCTCAACCAGGACCTCCGCCCAAAGTGTTCTGACACAAACAAAGGCGCTTGAGGGTCTGCCACCCGAAACCCTATACCTAGCAATACGCCAGCTCCTTAAGGAAAGGGAGAGTAGGTTAGAGAAAGGAGTCCGGAAAAGAGCCAGAGAGAGAATAGGCGGGCCAGAGGAGACGCATGCATATCCCCTAATCGCCAAGTAAAGTTGTCGAATGTTCAAAAAATCGAATCGTCATTTAGTCGAATGCTAACAACATCGAATTCTCAATTCGTCGAATGTTCAAAATGTCGAATTATCAATTCGTCGAATGTTAAAAACATCGAATCGTCAGTACGACGAATGTTCAAAATGTCAAATTATCAATTCGTCGAATATTTATAACATCGAATTGTCAATACGTCGAATGTTTAAAACGTCGAAACGCCATCTGTTCGAATTATCAAGTAGTAGAATGGTAAAGTTGTCGAATGTTCAAATCATCGAATCGTCATTTAGTCGAATGCTGAAAACATCGAATTCTCAATTCGTCGAATGTTCAAAACGTCGAATTATCAATTCGTCGAATGTTAAAAACATCGAATCGTCAACATGTCGAATGTTCAAAACGTCGAATTATCAATTTGTCGAATGCTCTAAAAATCGAATTGTCAATACGTCGAATGTTTAAAATGTCGAACTGTCCATTCGTCGAATGCTCTAAACGTCGAATGCTAAAAACATCGAATCGTCAAAAGTTCGAAAATGTTCTTTGTTTTAAGTTAATGTCTACTGAAAACAAAGAATTTTTTCGAACTTTTGACGATTCGATGTTTTTAGCATTCGACGTTTTGAGCATTCGACGAATTGACAGTTCGATGTTCTGAGCATTTGACGTTTTGAACATTCGACTACTTTACCATTCTACTACTTGGCAATTCGAACAGATGGCGTTTTGACTACTTTACCATTCTACTACTTGACATTTCTAACAGATGGCGTTTCGACTTTTTGAGCATTCGACGAACTGACTATTCTATGTTCTGAGCATTCAAAGAATTGACGATTCGATGTTTTTATCATTCGACTAAATGACGATTCGATGTTTTTACCATTCGACGTTTTTGTCACTCGACGTTTTAAACATTCGACGTATTGACAATTCGATTTTTTGAGCATTCGACAAATTGATAATTCGACGTTTTGAACATTCGACATGTTGACGATTCGATGTTTTTAAGATTCGACGAATTGATAATTCGACGTTTTGAACATTTGACGAATTGAGAATTCGATGTTTTTAGCATTCGATTAAATGAAAATTCGATGTTTTTAGCATTCGACTAAATGACGATTCGACGTTTTGAACATTCGACAACTTTACCATTCTGCTACTTGATAATTCGAACAGATGGCGTTTCGACTATTTGAGCATTCGACGAATGGACTATTCGATGGTTTTACCATTCACTAAATGACGATTCGACGTATTGAGCATTTGAAGTTTTAAACATTTAACGTTTTTAGCATTCAACGTTTTGAACATTCGACGTTTCGAACATTCGACGAATTGAGAATTCGATGTCTTTAGCATTCGATTAAATGAAGATTTGATGTTTTTAGCATTCGACTAAATGACGATTCGATGTTTTTAGCATTCGACATTTTTATCATTCGACGTTTTGAACATTCGACGAATTGAGAATTCGTCGTATTGACGATTTGATGTTTTCAGCATTCGACGTTTTGTCCATTCGATGTTTTTAGCATTCGACGTTTTGTCTATTTGATTACTTGGCATTCGACTATTTGATCATTCGACGACTTGGCGATTAGGGGATATGCATGCGTTTTGGCCAGAGAGGGAGTAGGAGAGCCAGAGAGAGAGTAGGAGGGCCAGAGAGAGAGTAGGAGGGCTCAGTGGGGCAAATAGCACTTTTTAGGGACAAAAATCTAGCGCTCTTACAATTTTTAACGGATTTTGTTAATTTTTTTTAAAATAATATTGAGTTTCCGCAGTTTACAATACGTCTGCTAATAATTTATTTGAACTAATTGTTTATTTATTTCTTTAACAACAATTTAGACGAAAATTATTTTCTAACTGATTTGATAGACATTTAGTGTCCTAAATTTGAATTTCACTTAAAATTGACATTCAGAGATGTAATTAAACATAAATAATAAGTTTATACTTACTAGAATGGTAATAAAAAATGATAATATTGTTATAAACAAATTATATAAACAAATTATTAGTTTGAGAAATGACTCTAAGACGTGACGTAGTTGATAGACGGCCCCTGATTTGAAATTATAATACAATTTATTATTTAATTTTTAATTAAATAATTTTTAATCCTTTGAAAATTCTCACAATGGATCCCTAATGTAAACACATATCAAAATCTTTTGTGAAATCCTATGTCAAATCTTAATATGAAACATAAAAACCCATATGAAATCCTTTATGGAATCCTTTATGTATTCTCACATAGGAATTCATGTGGATTTTTATGTAGATACACAAACTCCAATTCCCACATGAATTCCTGCTTCAAATCGTGTCCTAAATATACATGTGCTTTTACATAGGATCCCATGTGGATTTTTACGTGGGATCAGGGATTTTATACAGGTTTTTGTATAAGAACCCATGTGGGTACTTTTAATAGGGATGCACTAAACACATACATGTCACGCATGCGCATTAGTGTTCTATGAATATTAGGCATGTGCAGTAGTATTCTATCAATGTTACGCATGCGCAGTAGTGTTCTATCAATGTCAGGAATGCGCAATAGTGATCTATCAATATTACGCATGCGCAGTAGTATTCTATCAATGTTACGCATGCGAATTAGTGTTATAGCAATGTCAGGAATGCGCAGTAGTATTCTATCAATGTTCTTTGAATATCAGGCATGGGAGTCACCAGGTCATGTCCGTATATACACAGCGTAACACAAGTATAAGTGCCAACAATAAACATTGAAATTGAATTGAATCAGGCATGGGCAGTGGGGTTCTATGAATATCAGGCATGCGCGATAGTCATCTATGAATATCAAGCATGCGCGCAAATCACACACTTATATACTCAAAAGAATGAATAAAACAGCCTTTTTATATAGTTTACGAGATAAAAATTCCTGAAAAAAAGTATTGTAATTATTTGATTGGGGAGCGTTTACAAATTGTCTGAACCCGAATTGCGTGCGGACGCAGGAATTGCGTCCCAAGGGATAGTAGGTATGTGTTGAATTGCGTCCCAGGGATTTCAGGTATAAGTGCAATTGCGTCCCAGGCAAAATGAAAAATTTACCCCCCCCCTCTACATTTTCTTTCGCACTCTATTCAGTTTTTTCGAAGTCTACAAACAAGTAGTTGGTGAAAATCGTAATTTAAGTTTGGAAATTGGAACATTTAATTATCAAAATGTAAAATATAATGACTTTTTAGTTATATATTATTATTATTCCTTGTAATGTCTATTTTACTACATTCTGAATTTTGTTTGAATTGGCGTATTAAAAGTGCGCATGTGTGCGGGTCCGTCGAGAGGCCGGAGATGGCATCGTTTCAGTTCTTTTTATTTTATTAAATATACGTTTTAAACGTTTACGTTTATCTTTTCCTTACAAGTCTTACAAAAATATCAAACGCTTTTGATATGATGTTGTTATTTTGTCTTGTAGGAGAAAAATAGTTAGAAAAAAATAAATGTTTACGTCAACAAAAATTGTACTTAAATTACTCAAAAAAGGTAAATTTTGTTCAGTTAAAAATAAACCATTGTTATGAATCTTGTCATTACAAAATAAAAAAGTTTTAAAATTATTTGTCTTAATATCTTCGCGTTAATTGTCAACTAATTTTGAAACGAATAATTTCTTTTGATGCTTACATTTCGGAAAAAGGATGTTACAAACCAGAATTAATTTATGTAAATTCGAGCTTTTAAGATGGCTCTAAAATTCTGTTTTGGGGAGGCACCAAGCTGCCGAATTCCTTGGGGAAATCGTTTGTATTGTGGATCCGTTTTCCACTTTTAAAAGTTACGCACTGCTTCTGGGAAATGGTTGTGTGAGGAATTTAATGTAAGTAAAAGAGAGAAGTTAGCTTGAGAAAACAAAGAGGTTTATTGTTGTGTTAAAATCAAAAACGATACATTACTTACTCTACCGGCGACAGTGGTGTTACAATCAGCTGCCGTCGGGCAAAACAAACTTCCGTTGTTGTTGGCACACAACGTGATTTAGTCTTTTATTTCAAACAAAACAAAATTTGAAATTTTGTGATTCTCTTTATGTTTGAGAGAATCTAAAAATTTATTTATTTAAAACAAATTTTTTTTTTATTTCAAGGCCGTTGTATCGGAACGGCGCAGGCGCTACACGCACGGGCTGGCCGGTTTCACATAAACAAAAATCTGCTGTAATTAATTAATTAGTTACCGCCGATTTTCTTCCGACACAATTCTCGAAAGGACTCCGTCGGTTAGAAGAATTTAATTTGATTTTTCGTCCGCCTTTCGCGTTACTTAAAAAGTTTTACACGGGGGTCCGACTCGCAGACGGGCTAAGTCGCGGCGTTCTTGAATCTCGCAACACTTACCAGGTTAAGACCAGGAGAGGTGTTGCTCGAGAGATGCAAGAAGTAGTACTGTGTTAATTAAAAGATTTTGACTAGCCTCTAGTCCTTGTTTTACCTCCAGAGTGGGACAATTTTGCAAACGAGGAAATTTTAATTTTTAGGAGTAGGAAGGAATTCGCGGCCCATTGGACGCTGCAATTTTTCGCTGACTCTAGCATGCATAGACAGACTCGTGTGAACGGAAACGACTGTCATTTGATATTTTTTTTGAAAATAACTGCTTATAATTAATGAAAATTAATTTCATCACTTCATTAATTACAACAATTCCCAATTGTGATGGCTGTTTAAATTAATTAACAACCATACAACTGTGTGAATTGCTAATGAAATTGGTGGAGTTGTTTAGTTGTATGTAATTTCCGATCACAAGTTGATTGATTAGTGATGCGTAAAATCAACCAATTGTAGTTGTTGAGCACCCCTGTTGTAGGATCAAGCTGTCAAAACGCACGTGCGTTTGTTATTATATTGCAGCGTAGCTTGTGGGCCTGAGGGAAAAGGGGAGGGTTTTTATCAGAGGAAAACAGCGAGTAGAGGCGAGCATGGAGCATGTGTTGGTGTGCGCGGCTGCAAGTTCGTATGTCGTTGTGAATCCTACAACGAACGGAGTCCGTGAGAGCATCGGTGTATACTATATGCCGAGAAATCCGTGCATGTGTGCGTTATTATAATCATTCAACCACATGTGCGCGTGTTTGTGACAGATATTATTTTGGTTTTATTTCCTCTTTCCCCTTTTTTTTTAGATGCATATTCCATAATTTCGATGTTGTATTTCATCAATTCCGATGTTGTTACAATGTTGGTTATCGCCATTTTGGCTTCGCAACATTGTCGCAACATTCCATAATTTCGATGTTGTTACAATGTTGGTTATCGCCATTTTGGCTTCGCAACATTGTCGCAACATTCCATAATTTTGATGTTGTATTTTATCAATTCCGATGTTGTTACAATGTTGGTTATCGCCATTTTGGCTTCGCAACATTGTCGCAACATTCCATAATTTCGATGTTGTTACAATGTTGGTTATCGCCATTTTGGCTTCGCAACATTGTCGCAACATTCCATAATTTTGATGTTTTATTTCATCAATTCAAATTCTGCAAAATAATTAAATTTTTGAGACAAAATTGAGAATTTTATTAATTTCATTTTTGTTTAGTGCTAGTGCGCGCTTAAGAGTGTAAGCACTTTTGCTGACAAGTCCGGCTTATCGGAGTGTCATATTTCAGCCTCGAAGCTTGCTACTTGGTGGCAAGTCTTAGGCTAGAAAGAATACTCCGAAGAAAACATTGGGCGTTGTTGCCATATATTAAATATTTTAATGTGTAACAATCCACCGCGAAATTCCGTTTTGGTCCCCAAAACAATAGTTTTTACTTAGTTTAGATAATAAACAATTTCAATAATTTTGTTGAATGGAATCGGCCTGTATACCCAGAGAAAAGTCATTTATTTTAGCATTTTAGAATTTTTATAGTAGAACAATAGATATTTTGCTTTCAATGGTTTACAGCGCATCTGGGTACAAGTTTTATTACAATCTCAAATTGCGTACTTAAAAATTTTTTCTTATAACTAGTTAGTGTAATAATTAACACATATCGAAAGGTGTTACAAAATATAGCCGTGATTGAGAACACAAAACGTCCAATGAAAATATAACTAAAATCCGGTTTTCATTTTAAATTTTCTGCACAATAAAATAGTTTTCTCGAAATTTCCTTTTCGTGTTGCAAAATTTATTATCATTATATTTTTTTTTTTTATTAAAATTAAAGTTAGAATTTCAAAAAAAGATATGAAGGTTAATTTTCTTCCAACGAAATTTCGAGAGTGTTTTCTTCGTAACGTCAATCGACATGCATTATTACGGTCACCGTTTTTCCTTTCTTGTTTTGTTTTAACTTTCCATCTAATTACTATTTATTTTAGTAATTATTATTAAATTAAGATTATCGGGTCTGTACAAGACAATTACATTAATTAATTCCATATTACCCATTACATAGTCAGTTACCATAAATAAGATCTACTGTAATCAGCAAATTACCTTATATTCGATAACACTGTTAAAATGTTCTGAATTTCCTTATAAATTCAGAAATTCAACAAAAAAATAAAAAAAATTTTTTTTTGTGGTACCGAAAACATTTATAAGTTACGTTTAATTTTACTATACGATTCTTACGATCTTTAAATGTTATTCAAAATTCCAACTATATTTCCAACAGTGTAGCACACAAATCAAACGGAGCTGATGACCAATTAGAGTCGAATTTCAGCTGAGTTTGGCTATCTGCTTAAAAACAATTTGAGCTCTCAAAAGAAGTTCCTGTGGGTTAAAAATTTTTTTTTTTTTTAATTTAAATTCATTTCAATTCTACTAGAATGTTACTAACAACTTTTGAAAATAATTAATTTCTTTTAGGGAATTTAATTTTTTAATTTAACGCAAATTTATATTATTCCAGAATTTTATATAACAAAATTTTCTTAAATGATTCAAGTTTTGCCAGAAACTTCATTAAAAAAATTTTTTTAAGAGACTTTTGAACTTAAAGGACAAAAATAAGAAGTTATTTGTTGTTTTCGAATAATTTTAAGTTATTAAAGAATTGGTAAATAAAGGAATTAGTAACGAATTCAACCTTAATGCTCATACTGTAATTACTGCTGTAGCTTTTGTTTGATATGACAACCCAGCATGATACATGGAGATGCGTCACACAACTGTACCCTTTGTGTCGCGGAGCGTGGTAGTTTAGTCTTATTGTCGGTACCGTTGAGCTACGACGTTGCTCCTTTTCATTTAAATCTTTCCTCCTTTTTATACGCGAGTGCGCCCAGTGGTTGACGGTGGTACAGTGCAAGTGAAAAAAAGGGTGGCGTGTGGTCGCAGGATTTTTCCTTGTTTCTCAGTTTGTTATTCTTTTTTTTTTTACAATTTATTTTTTCTATGTCTCTGCCGGAAGTGAGTGAGTGTGATGGAAGGGAGCTATATGGATGTATGGCTTTTTCCGATTCCGAATCCGAACCCGTGGACTGGGAAGATTTTCAAGATTCCCTTTGGCGGGTAGGAGAAATTTTCCGGCTTAATCCCGGGGAACAACGTAGGGCTAGGAGAGGCGCCCTTTTCAAGATACTCTTCGAGGGGATTCGTGACGTGAGTGCCACCAAAAGGGAAACCGACCAGGATGAACCTCCCGCCCTTATTTCGACTGAAGAACTCCGTCAGCAACAAGAAAGGGCTCACAGGGGCCCTTCACTGGAGGCGGTTGTCGAGTTATTAAAGTTTGATGCTGCTCTTCAGTCTTTTCGAATTTTAGCGGAACTGGATTCATCTCGCGGGTAAGTCAAAATAATTATTGAAATTCTAAATATTGCTCACTCTCCAAACCCGAATCAGTCAAAAATCAACCAATCGAACTAGCAAACCAAAATCTTACTAATGAATTAGTTAATTTCAGAAGTTTCACTAACAAAATAGTAAAATTAGTAACATTCGGTTATTACTAATTTAAATTAGTAAAAATATTTACTAATTCATTTAGCAATTTGTCGTTAGTTACCAATTGAACCAGTTAGTTAGATATAACCTCTATTTCTATGACAAAATATGTATATTTGTATAGTGGCAGAACAGCAGTTATAATTTTTTTTTTTGATTTGTTAAATTTTCTGTACAAAATATTACAGAAGAAGTGAAGAAAATGTGTTAAGAAAAGAGTTGTTAGTTAGGAAGTGTTATATTTCTACCTGTTTTTAAGTTGGAAAAACTATGATTGACTAAAATATTAATATTCATTTATTATGTTTTTCGTATCATGTGATATTACTTTACTTTATTCTGCTTAAAATAGTTTATCAAGTATTTGGGCATACTACTATTACATTTGTTATACTGAGCATGAAAACGTTTATTATTTTTTATTATCTCTACGTTTCAAAAAAAAAATCATTCATAGAATGATTTTTAATATTATTATTCCAAAACTAAATGTACGCAAATTGTACGAAAATATTTGCCAAAATTACTAAATTGCAATATCAATTTAGACTATAATAAAATCTCAATTCATTCACAAAAATAAACTGAAGTAATTTATAATAAAAAGGAACATGAAGATATTGATAACTTTCAACAATTTTCGAGAAAAAAAAAGTTCCTTGACAATTTTTTTTTTAATTCATTTCTTTACAATATTCAGTTTTACGAAGTTTAAAATATTTGTAAATTCTTCAATTAAATATGTATTAGAAATAAATACTAATACTTTTGATATTCGATTATAATCCAAAATTTCAACTGAAATCCACCTTCAAATGAATTCCCATGAGAAAATTCCACGAGGATTTCATTATTCAAATACAAAAAAAAACAATTTCCCGAAAATCTATTGAATAATTACATATGTCTCTTAAAATTGAATTTCCTTTAAAGAACTGCATCAATCAATTTTTTTTTAAACAATTTGAATCCTTCTGCAAAATTTTATTAAAATAGTAGATATTAAAAATAATTAACTTGGACAAAATTTTTTTTTTAGAAAATAATTGAAATTTTGCCAAGAAATTTATAAAAATTTCTTTTTGAATAATCCAATTTTAGAGAAGAATTTTACTATTTGTAAGATAATTGATAATTTACGCAAAGAAGTGCATTAGAAGTTTTGAATGGAATAATGTCATTCTTTAAAGAAATTCAACTAAAAATTTATTAAAAACAGCATTTAAATTCTAATAAATAAATTGTAGGAAAGGTTCTTAAAATAATTAAATTTCTTGATAAATTTTAATAAAAAAATTTTTTTTTTTAAATAATTACATTTTTCGAGGAATTCGATTAAAATTGTATTAAAATAGTTAAAATTCTGCAATTAGCTTTATTATTTATAATTGAATTCCTAACAAGAATCTCACTATCTGACAAAACCAAATTCCTGCAAAAATTCCATCATTCATGAAGACAGCTGAATATTGCGAAGAAATTCATAGAAAATTTGGAAATAATGAAATTCCTGTAAAATTTTTTTTTTATTATTATTACCTTTGGATTTATTCAAATTTATACTTTTTCGTGAACAAGGGGAAATTATTTATAATAAAAAAAAATAATAACAAGTTAACAAAATATATTTCAATTTTAATTGTTTACTCTAATAAATATTATTATTAAACAAATAAATAATAAAATGTTCCAGAGCAAATTTGTTAAAATTAATATATAAAAATTAAAAATAATTATTAGAACAATAATCATTTCTTCCCATGCAAAATTATGAAACATTATAATTATTATATTATTATATATTACATTATATTATAAACATAATATAAAATCGAGAGATCTGTCCTTGTGTGAAATTAGTATATATATATATTTTTTTTTAATTGTTATATACAATATATATACTCCAAACTGTTATGTCAGAGTTCTACGGTGAATTTGTAGTAATAAAATAAGTGAAAGAAGAAAATTCAATACATAAATCTCAAAAACTCTATAAACGGGTACACATATACAATTTAAAATAAATTATGTTATGAATTATTTAATTTTGTATCTATTTGAAAACTGTTTCACATTGAAAGTATTTCAGAATTTTAAGCATATAAAGAAAATGAGTATTGAAATCCTTATTTCACGAAATGATCTAAATTTGAAAGGTAATTTGAAATTTCTGAAATAGAATGGGCTTTTCAAAATATAGCTATCAACATTTTTTAGAGTACTTGAATTCCCTAAACATTTTCTGAGAATTGAAACAATTTGAAATTTAGTAAAATTTTTATATTTTAAAGAATTTTATCTTGTCGTATCGTTAAAACATAATTATTTCTGATCAGTAAAAGGGAAAAAAAGGAGAAGGGGGCTAACTGTGATGCCTGTGATTTAATTTAATTAATTGTAACAATAATAATAGAGTACTAACTATAATAATAAACAATAAAGGAAGATTATAGAGATTAGTTTCAAAATTTTAAGTTATTTATGATACTTATTAAACAGATATCTTAATATTACTAATGATAGTAATAGCTTTAATTAACAATTATTATAATTTTATCAGGTTATTACCAAAGCATACTTATAAAAAGTGATGCAGGAATTCGGAATAACGTAAACCTAAGAGTGAAATAAATTCCTCTTTTTTTTTTTTTTTTTTTTTTTAATCAATAACCAATTACTAATCAACTATTCTTGTTTATTTATTTCAAAATTTGAATAAAATTCCTCGAATAAACTCAATTATATATATATATATATATATATTTTTTTTTTAATTCTTTGGAGTAATTAGATGGTTATTAATACATTAATTTCCAAATAAACTTTAGAAATGAAAATTACAAAATAATGAAATTAACTTCAAGCTGCGAGCAGATTACCGGATCTAGCGCTTTTGTTAATATTGATTGTTGTTCCTTTCAAATTTTCAAATGAGACAATAAAACTCTCTTTTTTTTTAGATTCTTGATTAAATTTGGGTCTTGGAGACCGGCTCCTCGCCGAATGGATGAAACTGACGTGTGGCATCACGACGTGCGTTTAGTTCGTGACAGCCACCCCAAACTTTATTCGAGGACTCGGTGGTATCAAGAATATCGCTGGGATGAACTTACCCAGCGATATCTATGTCGCGGATTCTGGGCTCCGGTGAGTGTAAAATGTTTCGTGCTTGGCTGAGTACATAGTAGAAACTAAATAAGTAAGGAAATTCCTTCTGCTTTCATCTAATCTGTTTACGTTCCTTTTTAGCGGGAGTTTGTGGGCCTCTCTGAAGTTACGGAAGGGCAAGCATTTACTAAAATGCTTCACGGAGCTTGGCGAGTAGGCGGGCGCAATATCTTCTGGTAAGGGCGTGGAAGTAGTTTGTCGTTTTGATCTTATGTAGTAAAAAAAACGAGTAAAGAAATTTCCCCCCCTTTTTTTTTAGCTCCAAGCGCGCACTTCCAGCAATACCTCCTTCTACGGGATTCCAGCCCTTTGAAAGAATGTTAAGGCTGACGTTCTTACAAGCTTTCTTTTGGGATGCCAAGGGGCTGGCTAGGGGATACAATCGATGGGCTTTGGTAAGTTTTTTTTTTTTTTTTTTTTTTTTTTTTAGCTGTCAGGGCGTCTGACGCTGTTTATTCCTTTTTCTTAAATTTAACGAATTTAGTTTATATAATTCCCTCATGACTTATCCCCTTTTTTTTAGTCCTTCAACATAGAAAACGAGGAGCAATGGCAAGAAGTGGGTCCGGAGGGCCTACTCAGAAAAGGGGAGTGGACCAGAGGGGGGGATGATTGATTATTGTTATTGAGGGGCTACCCAGGGTTATTTGCCCCCCTTTTTTTTCACTTAAGTAATTAATTCCCTTTTGTTTCTGTGAAGAGTAAAAAGAAATAAATAAATAAATTAAATAAAATTTAACCGAATAAACAACGACAAAATTATTCATACCATCACCCAGCGGCACCGCGGACAGTCGTGTGAGCAGAAACCCGGAAACTGGTTGTTAGATCAGCTAATTGATTAATGGTTAACCTTATCAAGAATATGGATCTGTTTGATTATATTTAACGATAATATAGATAATCCTTACTTGGAACATATATATACTGTTGATAATTAAAGAAGGTAAAGTTAAAATTTAGTATATAGATTCTGTTATTTAACTTATTCATGGTAAATACTGCGGTTTATTAATTATTGAAATCATTTAATATGTTCTTAATTCCGCAATTCCCTGCACAACGACCCGGAGTAAGTACAAATTAAAATATGCTAAGAAGGCAAACAACTACTGATTGTATAGTGAGAACCGTCGCTGACCAGGCACTGACCCAAAACTCCCATAGCTCATGGGTGAACGCTCACATGCCAGGGGCATGCGCGCGTTCACCATGTTGACTAAATGGTAGAAAGGAAGTTTCGGCGATTTTGAGGGCGGCCCAAGTGGCTGCATAGTCGGTAAGACCACGTAAGCCTCCCTCATGAAAATTCTTCTCTCTTTCTAATGAAAGAGGGATTAAGCCGGAACCCGTCCCAACGGCGCTGACGTCATCGACACTTCTCACTATAATATAGAGCTTTTACAAGCGGAACCATTATAATTATAGTATTATTATTAACTGAAGGTTATTAGATTATATTAAAACTATTATTCCTTATTAAAATAAAAGATTTTTTTTTTGTAAAATTATATCTAGAATAGCTATCGTGTGTTTTTTTTTTAGATAGTGAAAATCTTAATTGAAATAACTAAAAATACATATAAATGTATATATATATATATATATTTTTTTTTTAATTCGTGTATTTGCTTTGAATATTGCATTTATTGATTCAATTTAATTTAAAATTCAATTCAACTTAACACCAACCGCGTCTTGTATTGAAACTAACCTTCTTCTGACGATCTTCGAGGTTGTGCTTGGAATAATGGGCCCTTAGTAGTGGGGGCGTCTGATAGTTGTGGAGAGCTTTCCTTTCTTCTTGGTGGTGTCTTCGGTGAGGTTGTGGTAGGTCCATGATTCTGGTCCTTCAATCAGTCATCTGATCTTCCGTTGCTGGGGTTCTTCAATTGTTGCAGACTTTTTATCACTGCGATCAACGATCGAGGGGGCAGAAGTTGATGTCCTCGTAGCTACTGTTGGTTCCCTTTTGGTGGAGACTGGTCCTTTTGAAGATGAAGCAACGTCTGCGTATAATGAGTCCGCAACTTCCTGTTGGCAAACTGGGGGGTTAGTTTTCCTTTGTGTTGATGTTGGTAATTCGAAAATCTCGCCCTTTGGCTTGAAGCGACGTCTTTGAATTAGGTTGCTGATCCCAGTTTTAAAAGGGGTGCGGCATATATATAATAAGAAGGCCGTGCACAGTAGAATCAATCCTCCATAAGATCCATATGTCAAGATTCGATGTTCCCCTTTTAGGTGGCGTTGAAGGGACAGTTCCTGCAGTTGCTGCTCTAGGTCATCTAAAGTCTTGGAATTCGTCTCGAAGATGGAAAGTTTGGGTTCAATTCCAAGGCCGGGTTCAAATTGGGGCTCCAATTTTCCTAGTAAATGGTTATATTCTGCAAGTAGTGGTGATAGCTTGGTTAGATTTAAATGCAATTCCGATTCAAAGATGTATTCAGATTTTCCGGTTTGGGAGGTAGTGGCTGGTATAATGGTGTCCTTGGTTTTTAAAGAGCAACCAGGGCCTAATTTTATAATACCGGTGTTATTTAGTCCTATCTTAAGTGGACTAAAGGAATGGCATACGATCGTAGCGGTTTCTGGGGTGGCGAAAGAGAACATCCATCCGCCAATGGTAGTTAGCGGCCTCCAATAGGAATCTTGGTTATTAGTGATCCTTATTTCGCAGGACCTTAAGGCTTCCAGGGTTGGTTTAATTAAGAGTGAAGCTTCGCAGGACGCTCGTTGTTGGAAATCAAAAATAGGGGCACCTTGCAAGCATGCGTGGAATGACGTCGTCATTTTGCAACGGTTCCATTCTCGTTCCTTTAGTAAAAGGTATGTCCTTTGATCCTCGTCTATGATTAGGTAATCGTAATTTGAGCTTATATATGCTCTTCCTGTACCATTCTCAAAATTTTCTTGGATGGTGGGGAGCGAATGTAGCTTAAAGGCCTGGTAATTATATTTTTCCAGTAGGGGAATGTCAATAAGCACCTTTAGTTGGTGATTCTCACAAAGAATTGTGACCGTAGAAATGCGCATGAGTTCGTCGATGCTGATTCTGGGTCCTGTTAATGGGAATTTGACATCCTTGAGATTGTCCTGGACTTCGCGAAGGATTGGTTCCAGCTGCGCAGAGGTGATGAGGCCTGGGTGCAGGTTTCCTTTTCTGGCCTCATGAACTGCATCTAGCATGGTGGATGTAGCCTGAATGCTGTGATCAAGTCCCAGTCTCAAGGCTCTTGCTATTGCGTAGGTCAGGTTTCTTCTTTCCATCTCAGCCCTTGACTTGGTGAGGCCTTTGTCGAGCAGCATCTGGAGTTGTTCCTGTAGATGTTGCAGCAGGGAATCGTGTCGCTGCACTTGGCTATGCAACGAGTCAAGTTGTGATCTGACAACATGGGTCTGTTTTCCAACGAGGTGCGATAGATTGGCCTGGGCTTCATTCAAGTTTTGAATAGCTGCATTATATCTTTCTCCATCGTCGTACGTCATTACGCCAATGATTGGTCCTGCGATTTTCCCGAGGAATCCGAGTAAAGGAACCGCTCGCCTTGTTCGCAACTGAGAGGTCATCTTTCTAGGTGATGTTGTTTTAGTGTTTTCTAGTTCCTCGATTTGGACTCGGAACTGTTCCTGAAGTTCAGAGGCCATTTCCCATCTATCTTCCCATTGGTATGATTCCATTAAATCTAAGCACCATTCTTCTTCAGGTTCGCATTGTGCTCCCAACTTCCTCAGGCGCTGCTTCAGGTCGTCGAAAAATCTGCACTGCTTTCCAACATCCAGGAAGACAGCAATTCTCCAATTGCTAACCGATCTCCTGACTTCCCCGATATACTCGAAGTACATCCCGCTGCTGGATTGGAAAGGGGTGATCTGGTACTGGTCACTTCCTGTAGGTATATCCGGTCGACTTAGAACATCCCGTCCATTTCCTGTAGATCTGACCGGAAGGAGACATAGTAGGATTATAACAGCAACCCTCATCATCATGGATTGGTTGATCATCCTCATTTTCTAGAACAATATTGAATATTAGTGATTTGAATTATATATGGGCAACCATGACTTTGTCCCTATGTTTTGAAAATCTCGCGCCGTTTTCGTTTTCTAGGACCACGTTATTATTCTCGGTGAATCCTACGATAGTAAAAGGGCCATCTGCTCGTTTATCGAACTTATTTGTTCGAACTTCTTTATAAACATAAACCTGGTCCCCTATGTTAGCATTTAAAGGTCTAGATTTTCTGTCGTACACTTGTTTCGACCTTTCCTTTGAATGAACCAAATATTTAGCTGCGAGGTTTTGCAGTTCGTTCATTCGGGTGATTAGGTCCTTAAGATAAGAGCCATAGGTTTCGACTTCCGGGCCTTGGGGCAATGAGCTGGGTGCTCTTGCCAAATGACCGAACACAAGCTCGTATGGTGTAAAATTTGTAGCTTCATGAACTGAAGTATTATAGTTGAACATGGCAAATGGGAGCAAACGATCCCAATCGTCGAAATCCCTTGCATAATGTTTAATATAATCCGTCAGTTCAATGTGGCTTCTCTCGAGCGCACCATTTGTTTGTGGTCGGTATCCGGAAGTAGTAAGTTGTTTGACGCCAAAAATTTTTTCCAATTTGCGCATCAATGAACTCACGAAACTTGCTCCTCTGTCAGTCAGCACGCATCGTGGTGCTCCGAAGACAGAAAAAAGGTTAGTTGCCACCGCGTGGGCAATTGTTTTAGTCTCGATATTTGGGATTGGGACCGCAATACAATATTTGGAAAAGTTATCCTGCATCGTGAGGATGTGACGATTTCCATTCGGGGTTGTTTGTAGTTTCCCAACCGTGTCCAGCGAAACTTTATCAAAAGGCATCGCTGGAGTGTCGGTGATTAACATCGGTTCCCTAGTTCGCGCCCTAACTAGCTTGTTCTCGAAACAGCTTTTGCACCCGCGAATGAATTGTGTGACGTCGTTGCGCATTCGTGGCCAATAATATCGTTCTCGAATTCTACGGTATGTTTTGGAAATTCCTTTATGTCCACCGATTAGACTGGAGTGGAATTCGGCAATGATCTTACTGCGCAAGTTTTCAGGAGGTACTTCGATTTTTCCGTGGCAGAGGGTGATAGTGACGTCGCCACCGCGGAAAATTCCTGTTACGAGTTCAGCCATTTTTCCTTGGGGAATTGCACCTAGCAAATCTCCAGTGTTCGCTATTCTACAAGAATTTTGACCATTTGTTTCTAAAATTTTCCTTAAATTTTTAAGTCCCTTAATCACATCATCCCAACTAATTTCGTCGAAATGGTACCTCTTTACTACAATCGAATAAACTCGACATTTTCCGTTACGGGTAATATAAATTTGTCCTTTCACGGGTTTGCTATCCCTAATCTCTCGGAGGTCAATCTTTTCCGTCGCAATTAGAAGTTTGGCGATTGGACTAGTAGGTTCGCAATCTTCAGAAATGAAATGTGCGTAATTGTCACGTCTGTAGGTCAAAGGTTCAGTCCACCGATTTTGGATAAATTCAAAAGGCTTATTATTTTGTGACGAGGGTTCTTGGGGTACACAATCACTATCATTTTCACTTCTGTTTTCACTGTCATCATCACTTCCTGATTGGGAAAGGGGAGGATCAATATAGGGTTCTTTAATGTCTAAAAGTGAGCTGCCCGGTAGTACATTATTCGATCGCTCCTTATCGGTTATTTCCTGAATTCGTCTTGGTTTCGAGTTTGCTTTTCTATTGATTAAAGCTTCTTTAGAGGTGTCGAAGTTACTCTTAAATCGAGTGAAGGGGGTTGATTGTGCAAAAGGGGCTGTTAGAGTTCCTGAAAGTGATAGGTTTGATATTTTTGATTGTTCATCCTTCGCAGCTTCGAAAACTTCTGGCATTTCTTTGAATCTAACGATGCTCTTTCTTTTGGGTCCTGGCGGGCAGGTGGTCAATGGAGTTTCTTGGGAATAGGCAGGGGTGTCAGTGGCTGGTCGATATTCGATAGGATCGTCGGTTTTTCTTCCGGATTGATCCTCAGCTCGGCTCTGGTTGTATTTATCCAGAAATTCCTTTACTCTCCTTGAAAGTCCATCGTCATATTCATCAACAGGATCCTGGGTCCTCAAGTAGTCCAAATGCTCTTGATCATCCTCACCATCGGAGACACACTGTCTTCTGGAAGCGTGGTCCAATCCTTCATAATCCCAGAATAGGGTGTTGTTCGTGAGATTAGAGACACCTGCTCCTGCGCCTGTGACGGAGTTGAATTTATTAATGGATTCATTCACTCCCTGGACAAGATGTTGAGTTTCGGTTATAGGATCATCCTTGGGTTGATCCTCCTGATCACTTGATTCACTGCTGCTGTTGCTGATCCTTCGTTGCCCCTCGATGATTACTTGGTCGGGAGGTAGTTCTTCTGATTCTGACTCAGAAGATGATGATGAATCAGGTTCGGGATCCTTTAATGTTCCTTCTCTTGCCAGTAGATCAGCATTTTCGTTTCCAGGAATTCCTTCATGACCGGGGACGTGTTTCCAGACTACATCCAAAGGTTTCAGAGTCTTGATCAACTTCTCGTAAACCTTTCGATTCTTTACAGGTTTGTTTTCAGTAGTCTTCCAGTCATTCTGCTGCCATCTGGGTACCCACTCTTGGACGCTCTGCACTAGGTATTTGGAATCGGTGTTGATTCTCAATTTTCGAATTCCTGCTTTTATTGCTTGTTTAGCAGCAATAGTTGCTGCTTCAATTTCTGAGGCGTTGTTAGTTTGCTTGCCTTTATATCGCTGCGAGTCGTTGAGCGGGTGATTTTTACCAAACCACACGCCGACTCCGGCTCTCGGGCTGGATCCGCCATTTTCACAACATGCTCCATCAACGTAGACGTCTGTATATGCGTCCAGGGTTTTGTCTCCGGAAGTGGAGGGTTGAGAGAGGGGAAGGTTGGGAAAGGCACTGTAGGCTTTCCGAAAAACAGGGGGATCAGAATCTTCCTCTGACAACTCCTCGATTTCCTTTTCTGGTTCTTCCTCCGAAGTTGCTTCAGTAGTGGACGATAGTGTAGGGTCGGTGTCGTCGGGGTCTACAGAAATGGCACCCTTGCGCGGGCGCAGGCGGTTGGCAATGCAGCTCTCGTCTGCTGCGTTTATTATTATTTTTTTAGTGGGACGGAAGGTTTCGTCACCTGTAGGTCTCGCTGAATTCGTGCTGCCTACTGGTCTTCCTCTGCCCCTGGGCTCAGATTTGGGTTTCGGTTCGGACTTACGTGACTGCTTTTTGAGATCTATTTTAGGTGGGCCAGATCTGACCTCCAGGTTGCTGGGTCTCTTTAAAATAGTTATTTGCCGTTGTTGTCCTTGACTCGTGGATGGTTGTCCAAGATATCCTCCCTTCGCTGCAGGTTTCCTGGTGAGGGTGGGGTCGATAACCTTTTGTTTTGTTCCGGCTTTTGCAGGAATTCCTGATTTTGATCCTTTAGGCTTTAATCCTTCTTTTAGGCTTCCGGTTCGCTCTAATGATTGGGTAGGCCTTTGAAGTAACTTTTTCTTGTCTTTTGGATCTTTAGGATTCACTCGCGCACTTTCTTGTTCTTTACTAGTGGAGGAACGATTAATGGGTAAAGCTCGATAGGCTTTAGGGCTAGGGCTCGCATCATTTAATTGTTTTGACACTTTCGATGTGGCGCCTAGGTTATTCGGGTCAGAGGCGGGTGAATCCGACCAGTTGGAATCCGAACCAGCTTTGGACTCACCTGAATGATCAACAGGATTGTTTGATAGTGCTTCAGCGATTCTATTGATTTTTCCAGGTTTGCATTCAAACCTGTATTGGTAATTCTGCATGCGAATCCTCCATCTTTGGATTCGCGCTCCAGGATTCTCAATATAGGTCATCCAGTGAACTGGTTCAAAATCGCAAGCCAAGATAAAATCTCGTCCATAGAGATAGGGTCGGAAATGTTCCATGGCATATAAAATGCCGAGACACTCTTTTTCTGCCTTCGGATATTTTTGTTCATTGGCGTTCAAAATTTTGGAATAGTACGCGACAGGCAAATCGATGTTGTCCTTTTCTTGGGTCAAAATGGCACCTATCGCATATTCTGAAGCATCGCAAGTCAGTTTGAAAGTCGCGTTAAAGTCAGGGTATTGGAGAACAGGTTCCTTGCATAAATACCGCCTCAATCGAGAGAAACTGTCCCTTTGTGGTTTTTCCCATTTCCACGTGACGTCCTTTTTTAACAATTCTGTGAGGGGCTTAGCGTGTTTTGCATAATCTTTTATGAATCTCCTGTAATACCCCGAGAGGCCAAGAAAACTCTTAATGTCTCTTGGTGTTTTAGGGGGTGGAAAATTTTTTATTGCGGTGATTTTATTAGGGTTCGGTTTTACCCCTTCTTCACTAATAATATGTCCCAGGTATGCTACCTCAGTTTTTAGGAATTCGCACTTGTCGGGTTGAAGTTTCAAATTCGCTTCTCTCAGTCTATTGAATAACCGTCGAGCCCTTCTGTCGTGTTCTTCTAAGGTAACTGAATAGACAATAATATCGTCTAAGTACACGAACGCTTCAGAATCTTGCATTGTGTTTAGGACGCTATTGAGCAACCTTTGGAAAGTAGGGGGTGCATTTTTTATTCCCATAGGCATTCGCTTGTATTCGAAATGTCCGTTTCGTGAGGAGAAGGCAGTTTTATGCCTGTCCTCGGGGTGGGTTTCCACCTGGTGGAAACCGCTCGCTAAATAGAACACGGTAAAGTACCGTGCACTTCCGAGTCGGTCAAATACGTAATTTATACTCGGGAGCGGAAATGCATCACCTATAATGCGGTCGTTCAAGGCCCTATAGTCCACTACCACCCGCCATTTTTTCTCGCCCGATGCGTCCATTTTCTTCGGTACTATTAAAAGAGGTGCATTATAAGGGGAGTTAGAATGCCCGATAATACCGCTATCGAATTGTTTCTTTAACTGACTGTCAATTTGATTTAATGCTTCGAACGGGGACCTGTACTGTTTTTTGTGTATGACTTTATCGTCTACGGTCGGGATTCTATGTTGTATTAGGTTAGTGCAGGTTAGCATTTCCCCATTTAGGTGAAATATATCTGCGTAGTCCTCTGCCCACTTAGAGACGATTTTACGCTCGTCAGGAGCTAGGTGGTTCAAAAACAATGCATTTTTTACCTTTATAACTCTATCTGCATAAGTCGGGCACTGTCCGGGGTTAGGGGTGTCATTCTCTGAATCGGTTTGTTCTTCCCCGGAAATTTACAAAAATCGAATGGAATTAGTTCTTGGGGGGGAATGCTTACATCAATATCTTCCTCAGTGGTGTTAATTGCCATTGCGTGACAGATGCCATTGTTATTTGTAACAATGGCTTCACCTAGGTAGAGCCCAGTGGGAGTCTCTATTCGAGGAAGATATCCCTGCTTAAGATCAGAGGTTATGACATCAATGGCCACAGGAGTTCGTGTTCGGGATTGGATACGCAGAATTCGCGTGAAAGGTTTAATTTCAGACCTCAGGGCTTTCCTGGCTTCCAGTGATTCCTTATCAACAAAGGGGATAGGGGTCACTGGGTTAGATACCGTTACCAAGGTATTGTGCCTAAAGGAAATTTGCGCCTGTTCTTTCCGCAAGTACGGCCTTCCGAGTATTCCATGTGTGGAAATAGGAAAGCTATCTCGAACCACATGGAATTCCACAGGGTTGCTGGAAATAGTTAAAATAACTGTTCCCAGTGTTGTTACCACGTGATTTGTTATCCCGGAAATCTCAATGCACTTGTCTTTGACAAGTGTGAGTTCAGGGTTCAAAACACATAGTTTAACCAGATTCGAATCTGACCCTGGGTCTACAAGGAATTGAACCTTGTCATGCTTGAATTCTGGGGCCTGTAGTAGAACTACTGGGGAGTCCTGGGCCGCTGCTCCTGTTGTAGAGAACCGACAGTGTTCTCGGCGAACTGTACATTCCTCGGACGCTGGGGGGTTGGGCTCGCTGTCGCGTCTTGACGACGAGCCGATTGGTAGTTTAAATTTCCCGGGGGCGCAGGAGAGTTGGCTCTTGGCGGAGTTGTGCTAGCACGATAGCCCTGATTTTGTCGGGAGTATTGGCCGGAGTTTTGGTTGGGTTGTTGAATTGGTTGTTGGAATGATTGTTGGATTGGTTGTTGGAATGAAGGATTAGGGTAATAAGTGGAGCCATGAGGTGGGGGATTCATCGGGTGGGGGTTAGGGTAGGAAAATTGTGGCAGGTATTGGGGCATCATTGACCTGTAGAACTGACCCAATTGCTCAGGAGTGAGATGGAGTACGTCTGAGGATCTGTGGTGTGAAGAGGAGGCGGCATGGGACGCAGGTTCCCGTCCTGGATCAGGTCTTCTTTTTACCCCTGAGTTATGTTGCTCTAGTTGTTTAGAGTATGGACTGGGGGGACGGGGTCTTTCTTCTATCTTATTAATGTGATACGAAGTGGAACGTGGCCTTTCCGAATAATTTTCACGTTCCTCCGCATGGAGCGCATACTCCAAAGCTTCCTCCATGTTGTGGGGATTACGGGCATCCACGAATTTGGATATTTCGGTGGGTAATCCCTTGACAAAAGCGTCGAGCGCGCAGTCTGTAATCGGTTGGAGGATGATATCACATTCTCTCCGCCTAACTTCCCTATTATCGTTTGTTATTTCCTGGAACAATTTATTATATTTTGGTTCCAGGGCATGTCTAGCCCCATTAATCAAAGCTTGGAGCCTATCATGGTAATCGTGTGCAGTTTCAGTTTGTTTCTGTTTTATTGTCACTATGTGTTCGAAATACCACTGGTATTTCTTTGTCTGCGCAAATCTTTTTTTTAAATGCTCGAACAACTCGGTTAGTGAGTTAAACTCTTTATGCTCACAGCTAGCATGAGCCTGGCCATCTAACCTACTAAGGACTGCTCGGATATATTCGGGTTCCGCTACGTCGGTGATAAAAATTCCGGCTCGTTTTACTGCCTGCACGAAATCTCGCAGGGGGGGGGGTTTTTCCGTCAAATATTGGTATGTCGCATGCGCTCGTACGTAATGTGAGTCGGTCAATGGCCGAACTTGCGTCCGCACCCGCGGGGTTCATAGTTCCGTTTAGGACGACATTTCCGGGTGGACCTCCACCCGGACGTCGTTCGTTATTCCTATCCCGTTCGTTATTCCTATCCTGTAGATCGCCCGGGTCAGAATCACCGTGATCAGACATGATGTGTGCTGTTAATGTTGAGTAAAGAGATAGACAGAGAGAAATGTATAGAATTAGAAATGAAATCAGTTTTAGGGGAGGAAATTGTTTCTTGAGACGGTGGGCGTCGCCACCGCGGAAAATTCCTGCAGCTTGGCGCAGTTGGCTGTGTTCAAGTTTATATACTTGTTCCCTTTTTCTAATTCTGTTCTCGATCCTGCATAGCCCCTTTTATGAGTAAAGCTGTGATTTTTGCTTCGAGTTCCTTTTGAACTTCTGGGTGTTTGTCATTAAGGGCTCGGAACTTTATGCATAACCTACAATTTTCACCTTTAGTTATCCTTTCGATAGGTGCTGAGTATGGGGATGAATTTGATTGAGACAGGGGCATAATCTCTTTTTTTCTTAAGAACATTATAGTTTTAGGTCCGTTAATAACTTTTCCACTTTGCTTAAGGATTCGGTAAGCGAAATAGATTTGTCTTGTTCTTGTGTAATTAAGACGTGTATAAGGTTAATTTTTTCTTCCAGACATTCTATTTCCAATTGGAGGTGGAGATTGGTTCTCGCTAAATTCGCGCTTTCTCGGGAGTAGAATATTAATAGGGTCCTAATCTTCTGAATGTTCTCTTCGGAATTGTTAAAAAGGATATTTTTCCACTCTGGTGTCATTACTCTATTCTTATTCGATTTTTAGTTCGTCTAGTTTTTTAGTTAAAAAATCCATAGCATATTTTAGCTGACGTGCCCGTTTTTCGACACTTGAAACTAACTGGGATTGTGTGAAAGTAGCTTGTGAAAGAGTGGCCAGGGAGGTGTTGAGAAAATATGCTTGTTTTTCCAGATCAGCTGATCGTTTTAGTAGCTCTGAATTCTGTTTCACAAGACTTTCGTATCTTTCCCCAATTAAATCTATTCCTTCTGCTAATTCCGACCACTGGTCCTGGGAAAATCCAGTGACTATGGTGCTTCTGCGAGGGAACATGAATTATTTTGGAGGAAGGTTGATCTTGACAGTTCCTATTCCTTGGATTTTGAGCTTATTTCTTGGGGTTATGGAAACAATGTGAGCGGATGTTATGAACGCGAGAGGGATGGATTTCAATTCCGATTGATTTAATAATTCGGGATCCGATATGGGGAATTTAGGACTATATTCTACAAAGTAGTAAAAATCAGACATTTACTCGGCTTAGTCCAATCGTTAGTTTGCATAGGGGTGATTTCGTCTTCGTTCCCGGATTCTGTTTCGAATGTTTTCCCTCATCTCATCGGTAATGGGAATCACTCCGGGGGGTGGGGGAATAAATTCTGGTGGGGGAATAAATTCTGGTTGCCTTGGGAGTAGATAAATCGGGGGGGGAACAATGTCCGGTATTTGCCGTTGATAGCACATTCGATAGGGTTAATCAATAATCATGACATCGCTATCGTATTCTAAGGTGGTATCTGAGTCGTCGTCAGGTTGCGTTGTATTTTGTCGCAGTGCGGGGACTACTCTAATATGATTTTCTTGGGCGTATGCTATGTGTCGTTGTGCTAGTGCTACTTCGACGTCCAAGTCAATTTCAATAATGGGGATTCGTGGTTGTACTAGAATTGGCTGGGCAGGTTCTGGCTGTCTGACCGTGGGTGCAACCTTACAAGTAGGTCTTAACTTTATCACGGGCTTGGTGAGGCGGTAATAAATTTCCGATTCTGGTGCCCTATTTGTTCTTAGTTCGATTGATATGTGTCGTTTTCCGTCGCGTTTTCCCCTTTTTGATTTTCCTGGGTTAGAGGACATTTCAAAGTGACATTTTAAGTGATACTTTAAAGTGACATTTTAACCCCGAAACAAAAGAAATCCTGACGGTGTCAAATTACAGATTCAGCACGGGAGCTCTCCTAGGCGGGACGATTAGTTATCACAACGGCGCTTCCTAGTATAAGGGAAAGAAGAAAATAAATTTCCTTCTTTCCGAATTCCGATAGAATTCTCTAGGATTCGACCGGAAGTTCTCCAATCATGCGGCCTTGTACCCACAACCAGCGATTCTGTTTTGCTAGTCGTTGGGACTAATTTCTACTAATCCCAACAAATACGCATTTAAACACTATCATATATTTTCTTTTCCTTTGGAAATATTAAATGGCAGGATTTTATACGGTCAATTAGAGGATAGCCAAATCGATGCAACTTACTCGCCCAAGTATTGCGGGGGCCACTGGCCAGGTGTGGGAATAAAAAGAATCTACTACCTGGAAACACACCGTTTGGTTTGCGACTTGGAGATATACGAATCCAAGAATATCCACATAGGTGTTATTGATATAATCTGCACTTGGATGACCTAGGATAGGGGAGTGTAATTTTAGAACACTTTCACAAACGTAGTTATGTTTATAACAAAAATCTATAGAGACGGTAACTATTTCGCCTTGTAGAATTTCCGAAATGGCAAAGGTACTACCAAAGCGATAGGAATTTTCGGGAATAGTCATTGAGAAAAAAAAAAACTAATCAATCTTTTAATTCCCGTTCTTCCAAAGCCACCCTTACACGCCTTTCGATTTCACGACGTTTATTGTTCTTATTAATTTCGGCCTCAGCTTTATTTAAAAGGTGTTCAAAATAATTGGAAAATTCTTTCCAATCATTTAAGGGTTCCTTTTGCTCCTTTTTAATGGGTGCAGAAGGCTTCTTAAAAATTTCCTGTGGAGTACTAATCTCCGCCTTAATTTTCTCTTCCCGTTCTGGAATTCGAACCCTTTTGGGTCTGTCCTTTCTTCGATTTCTTTTTCCTCTTTGTCGGAAATTACCAGGCATTGTCGTTCATTGTTGAAATTAACTTAAGGCAATTTCCCTGAAGTAACAATTAGAAT
This sequence comes from Leptopilina syphax, assembly GCA_032872505.1. Classification (NCBI taxonomy): domain Eukaryota; kingdom Metazoa; phylum Arthropoda; class Insecta; order Hymenoptera; family Figitidae; genus Leptopilina; species Leptopilina syphax. The sequence continues at coordinate 18,289,819 of CM065469.1, forward strand.
TTTCCGTCCTTTAAACAAGGCTATGCAAAAGAATTAACTGTGAAATTTCGGAGCCATGTCATCCAGTGAGCGAATCACGGAGACTTGTCTTCACGGACTAATCACAGAAAATTAAATTCAATTAATTATATTAATAGAATATTCTGCACAGTTTTGTTAACTGACGGGAGTTCACGCCACGTTCAAGGTTTATATGCTATTAGTCGGAATTAGTACTAATCATCAGTAGTGAAGTTTCGGAGACATGTCATCCAGTGAGCGAATCACGGAGACCTGTCATCACGGACTATTCAAAACCAATAAAACGTAAATTAATTAACGTATTTTTTTTTTACTATTCCTCCAATAGCAAAATTTTGTATTTATTAAAAGAGGCAACCAACGACAGCGACCAAAGTAGAAAGGACAGACAGAACCTCAAAAACCAGAACACTCGAAAATTTGGCTACTAGAATCGAAAACAGTAGAACAGAAAAGAAATAGTCAAAAATCATCATGGAAAATTAAACTATAGTTACCCGTGAGGGGTAGGAACACCAGCGACTAACCAGTGCTCGCAAAAGTTTTGTGATAATAAAATAAATTGGTGAAAAGAAAATAAATTGGCGCCACTGGTAACAAGGTTACCAGGTAACGAAGCAGGGCGGTAACGCGTGGATAGATCCCACCGCTGCCACCATCAGCTTGTTACAAACCAGAATTAATTTATTTATGTAAATTCGAGCTTTTGAGATGGCTCTAAAATTCTGTTTTGGGGAGGCACCAAGCTGCCGAATTCCTTGGGGAAATCGTTTGTATTGTGGATCCGTTTTCCACTTTTAAAAGTTACGCACTGCTTCTGGGAAATGGTTGTGTGAGGAATTTAATGTAAGTAAAAGAGAGAAGTTAGCTTGAGAAAACAAAGAGGTTTATTGTTGTGTTAAAATCAAAAACGATACATTACTTACTCTACCGGCGACAGTGGTGTTACAATCAGCTGCCGTCGGGCAAAACAAACTTCCGTTGTTGTTGGCACACAACGTGATTTAGTCTTTTATTTCAAACAAAACAAAATTTGAAATTTTGTGATTCTCTTTATGTTTGAGAGAATCTAAAAATTTATTTATTTAAAACAAATTTTTTTTTTATTTCAAGGCCGTTGTATCGGAACGGCGCAGGCGCTACACGCACGGGCTGGCCGGTTTCACATAAACAAAAATCTGCTGTAATTAATTAATTAGTTACCGCCGATTTTCTTCCGACACAATTCTCGAAAGGACTCCGTCGGTTAGAAGAATTTAATTTGATTTTTCGTCCGCCTTTCGCGTTACTTAAAAAGTTTTACACGGGGGTCCGACTCGCAGACGGGCTAAGTCGCGGCGTTCTTGAATCTCGCAACACTTACCAGGTTAAGACCAGGAGAGGTGTTGCTCGAGAGATGCAAGAAGTAGTACTGTGTTAATTAAAAGATTTTGACTAGCCTCTAGTCCTTGTTTTACCTCCAGAGTGGGACAATTTTGCAAACGAGGAAATTTTAATTTTTAGGAGTAGGAAGGAATTCGCGGCCCATTGGACGCTGCAATTTTTCGCTGACTCTAGCATGCATAGACAGACTCGTGTGAACGGAAACGACTGTCATTTGATATTTTTTTTGAAAATAACTCCTTATAATTAATGAAAATTAATTTCATCATTTTATTAATTACAACAATTCCCAATTGTGATGGCTGTTTAAATTAATTAACAACCATACAACTGTGTGAATTGCTAATGAAATTGGTGGAGTTGTTTAGTTGTATGTAATTTCCGATCACAAGTTGATTGATTAGTGATGCGTAAAATCAACCAATTGTAGTGGTTGAGCACCCCTGTTGTAGGATCAAGCTGTCAAAACGCACGTGCGTTTGTTATTATATTGCAGCGTAGCTTGTGGGCCTGAGGGAAAAGGGGAGGGTTTTTATCAGAGGAAAACAGCGAGTAGAGGCGAGCATGGAGCATGTGTTGGTGTGCGCGGCTGCAAGTTCGTATGTCGTTGTGAATCCTACAACGAACGGAGTCCGTGAGAGCATCGGTGTATACTATATGCCGAGAAATCCGTGCATGTGTGCGTTATTATAATCATTCAACCACATGTGCGCGTGTTTGTGACAGATATTATTTTGGTTTTATTTCCTCTTTCCCCTTTTTTTTAGATGCATATTCCATAATTTCGATGTTGTATTTCATCAATTCCGATGTTGTTACAATGTTGGTTATCGCCATTTTGGCTTCGCAACATTGTCGCAACATTCCATAATTTCGATGTTGTTACAATGTTGGTTATCGCCATTTTGGCTTCGCAACATTGTCGCAACATTCCATAATTTTGATGTTGTATTTTATCAATTCCGATGTTGTTACAATGTTGGTTATCGCCATTTTGGCTTCGCAACATTGTCGCAACATTCCATAATTTCGATGTTGTTACAATGTTGGTTATCGCCATTTTGGCTTCGCAACATTGTCGCAACATTCCATAATTTTGATGTTTTATTTCATCAATTCAAATTCTGCAAAATAATTAAATTTTTGAGACAAAATTGAGAATTTTATTAATTTCATTTTTGTTTAGTGCTAGTGCGCGCTTAAGAGTGTAAGCACTTTTGCTGACAAGTCCGGCTTATCGGAGTGTCATATTTCAGCCTCGAAGCTTGCTACTTGGTGGCAAGTCTTAGGCTAGAAAGAATACTCCGAAGAAAACATTGGGCGTTGTTGCCATATATTAAATATTTTAATGTGTAACAAAGGAAAATATGGGGGGACAGTTTGCCAGTGGTTCTCATCTCTTAGACAAAAATCGACTAGCACGCAATTCGATTGCCCCCCATAGCCACTGGGACGCAATTCGATCAAAAAGGGATCATACCTGGATTTCCGCATGCAATTCGGGCACACCGCACAAATGATGTCACGCAATTTTTCGGAATTTTATACCCCCCCCCCCTCCCCCTGTCACGCAATTTCATATGTAAAAATACATTGTATCACGTTTAATAGAGACTCTCCACCCTCCGCCTCCCCCAAAAAACGTGACATCATTTATAAACGCTCCCTTGCAAATATCTTGCAAAATTTTTAAAATTTTGTAAAACTTTTTGGCACACTTATTTAGGACCCTAAACACTATCAAATTATAAAGTACCCAAGTAGCACGGAATATAACCTTAAATTGAAGGGAATATTGCATTTTATATTCGGAATATTCCAGTGGAATGTTCCAGAGATTTTAAAGTAATATTATAATATCCGCCGCCCAAGAATATTCCAAAATAACATTTAGGGAATGTTCCACGGTTATATCGAAGTAATATTCCAGGATGATGTTGAAGGAATGTTCCTCCGTAATATTAATGGAATATTTCTGGGTGATGTTGACGGAATATTTCCAGATAATATTAAATATGTTGAAAATACCATTGAATTCGTTTTTACTAAAGAAATAAGATAAAGAGAATATTCCAGGGAATATTCTCGGAAAATTCCCTTAATATTCATTCAACATTACCTTGGAATATTCCATTAATATTACGGTGGAACATTGCCTCAACATCATTCTGGAATATCACTTCGAAATTACCGTGGAACATTCCCTCAATGTTATTTTGGAATATTCCTGTGTTTTAGTTTGGAATTATTAAAAAATAAAAGTTTAAATATTTGAGTCACTTGAATTTAACATTAGTTTATTTTCTTAAACAATCAATGAAGTTAACAATTATACTTCACATAAAAATCAACCATTGTGTCCCTCGTTCTCTCACATACTGACTAAAATGGCAAACAATCTCACTAAATTTCCCTAATTTAAGGAGAAATTAATTTCATAATATTTAAGAAGGCGTGATACCTATTATCAGGCGTTCAAACTACAAAACTCTTAACATTCTCAAACATTCTGAATATGAAATTCCCTTCATTTTGAGGTTGTATTCCGTGCTGCTTGGGTATAAGCAAAACCAACATTTCGTCGGTGCATAGAGCCATGGAACTCCCCATATAGCATTTTAAGATGATTCACATTTTGGACAAGTTAAAACCTACGATATTGGCTGGTTTTAATAAAAAATTTAGGATGAAATGGGTCAAAAGTACTAAAAGATGGGCAAATATTATTTTTGAAATATCATTTTTATTTTTTGTGTATAACAATTTCTGTTTAAATATTTTCAATGCGATAAGAGCAATTGTTTAAAAGATAAAAAAACACAAACTGTTAGTGGCAAAAAAGGAGATATTTAAAAAAAATCCATTTTTTCCCCACTTTATTTACATCAATATCAAACATCGGAAAAAAACCTCGATACATCGAAAATATCGAAATTAAAACATCGAGTACCATAAAAAAATTATTTTTATTTTTCTAGATATTTGCATTAAAAAATTTTTGTAAAATTTTTTTATTTTGAAAATAACTTTTTCTTGCTTTGAGTTACAAAAAATTGTTTCTGAACATTTTTTGAGCTCAAAATACTAAACTTTCAGAAAAAAATTACTAAAAATAAAAATTATGAATTTTAGGTTAATTTGTTTAAACAATAAAATTTGTTTTTAATATTTAAACCCTTTCTCTCTGTTTCTCAGGTCTGAAAAAAACATTAATAATGTTGATAATATAATAAAAGTTTCCTGAAATTTTTAGCTTGGCGTTATTTTTTGTTTTTGAAAAAAAATTCCTAAAGATTACAATGAAAGCGCTCCGCCCAGCGGAGAGCTGTGCGCCAGGTGTAAAGAAGCGCCAAAAATTGGAGTTATTATTGAATAAGGAAAGAAATGTTAATTTGCACATTTAATATATTTTAAATATTTATTAACTCAACAAAAAATGTATTTAAATGTTTGAAAAAAGAAGACCCCTGCCTTTCCCTCCCCTATGAGGTACAACCATCTCATTACTTTCAAAATACTTTCACTAAGAGAAGAAAAGCACAGAATCCGTACTGTGACAAACACCGGCCGTGTAAAATGCCTGTCAGTGCCCGTTCTTAATTTTATTCAGTTAGTGTCATTCATAGTTCAGATACTATGCTCAAGCAGCGCGGCGGCGGTACGAACTAATTAGTACAGGATCTGTTTCATAGCGACCGACAGATGCTGTACTTCTAAACAGTAGCATTTGAAGTACAATATCTGTACCTCAAGCCAAAGTCAAAATCCGTTTTATATTTTAGCACGTCACCTATCACACAGTGGCACTGCTGCTGCGTTCAATTGGAGTACAGATGCTGAACTTTTCCATTTCAGAATCTGTGCTTTTCTTCTCTCAGTGTTTGAATTCTTTTCAATTCTTCGCTTCTTACCGGGTACTTACCCAATGGGAAATTTACAACTAGCGTAGTACTGCGCCAGCACTGGCGGCAAGGCTGAGAGCCAGCACTGGCATGGCACTGGGATGATAACGCCGTCTGGCGCTGCCGAAGTACTGTCTGTCAGTGCTGCCAGACAGCGCTGGCGCAGCACTGGACCAGTGCTGGCTGAGAATATTGCTGCAATAAATGCCGTATTGCTATTAATTAGTCGTAAATTCATAATTATAAATAATTTAACAACAAAATGGTAAATAATATTAATAAATAGTTATTATTCATAAAATATTTCTCTTCTTAAAGAAATTTATTGTATTAAAGATGGAGACTAACAATGGATATAGTAAATGAAGTAGAAAAAAATTGTTTATAACATTTAAAAATTAAATAATAAACAGTTACAGTAAGTGTGCATTAGATTTTCATATTTTAGTACCTAACGATTGGAATCTAGAAATATCGCAAACCTATGAAAATAAACAAAATTGCTGACGAGGGGAATCGAACCTACGACCTACGGACTAACAGACTAACGCTCTAACCACTATGCTAACGACACATGTGTACAGTAAAGTATTAATATCTCAGAATCATTCAGACATACAATTATTGAGTCAAAGATGAGAAAAAAATAGAGATACGTTAGAAATAATAAATTGAAATAAAATAAATTGAACTAAATTTTTAATAATTAAATTACTTTACTTATTTCATTTAACATTTTACGTAATTCTGAAATTACGTGGTAATTTTTTAATAATTTTTTATTCATAGTAAGAAGTATAATAGTATTTTAATAGGAACCAAATTATTATTAAGATTAAAGTTTAAATTTTGTTTATAATTTTAATTTGTTTAAATAATTTATTATTTACAAAATTAGACAATTGTGTTAAATTGTTATTATTAAATTTAATAAGAATAAAAAATGAACAACCAAAAAGTAAAATATTAATTTTTTGAATAAATTTATATTTATAAACATTCATAAACTTTTTTTATAATTTTTTTCAAGTTTATGTCAAAAAAGCAATGTTGGCAAAGAGCGTTGTGAACAATTTTTCTATACTCAGCCAACACTTGCCGCCGTGGCTTGTCCAAGCTTTGGCGAAACAAAAATTCTGTACTGCGCCAGCACTAATTGTCGAGGCTCGGCTAGAATACGCCGAACAATCGTCTGAGTACTAAACCAGTGGTGAACATCGGCACTACACTGGCATTTCCCATTGGGTAGTTAAAATAAATAAGTAAAAACAAATAAGTTTAAATACAACCGAACGAGCGTTAGCGAGTGAGGTATATGTCGCTAGTTATTATATTAAATTATAACGTGGGACTATAACGTAAAGAAATGACTTAATAAATTTTGCTTTTTTACCTGTAGTTAAACAAATAGACTAATATTGACCTATATTTTGACCTAGAGTTATCATGTGTATATATACTTATAAGCCTCTGTAAATGGTCGTTACTCTAGGTCAAAAGTAGAGGAAAACCTAGAGGAAAGGTCCGAAATACGAATCCGCAAGTAAAACATGATTTACGAAATTTCATTTTTTTATATATCTTGCTTTTTGTTTGATTTTTAATTATTGAAAAAAAAATTTATTCTTCAAAAATATTTGTTATTAAAAAAATTTTTATTTATTAATAAATTGTTTAAAAAATTTTAATTAAAATTGTTATGTTCAGAAACATTAAATGTAAGTGAAATTTAATAAATTTATTGAAGTTGTATAATATTATTATCAATTTTTCAAGGTGGGTCAACCTGCAAGCCTAAATCGTCGATTGGGTGCAGAAAGGTGCCAATTCAGGCTAGTCGTGAAAAACGTACTATTTCAAAAACATTTGAGCTGAGATTTGAAAAACATGACAACTTAGAATTTAAGTTCTTTTTTTATTTTAGGTTGACACTTAGCAGTACAAAAAATTTGAAGCAAAAGTTATAAAATTATAGAAAAATGATTTTTCTAGTTGTATTTTGCATAATTGTTATTTTTCTTTGAAAACAAAATATTTTTAGTTATTTATTTAATTAATTTGTTGATTATTTATTATTTGATGGATAACTTCTTTCTTGTACCTAAAATAAAAAAATTAACGTCAATTCTGAGTTGTCATGTTTTCCAAATCTCAGCTCAAATGGCAGGTTTCTCACGTGCTTTTTGAAACGGCACGTTTTTCACGACTAGTCTGAATTGGCACCTTTCTGCAACCAACCGACGAAATTTCGAAACGTTGATTTTACATCATTATTAAAAATTGATGTAAAATTTTTTTTTACAATTTAAATTATCTATGGGTCAAATGTGTGGCTTTTTAGGTCCTCTTTCCGATGGTTTGTTCATATAAATAATTATTTTTTTTTTGCAACCTGTAAGCCTTTCCCTTACACGTCAAAAAGCGACCCCATTAGATCCCTTAAACGCGTCGTTCTCTTACATAAAAATTTAGGTCAAATCTGAACAATTTTTCGACCTGTAGGTTTAAAATACGTCAAATTTGACCATTTGACATGATTAATTTTTAGATAAAAACATCAATTTCGTAATCAGCGACCCCAAAAACCCCAAGTAACAAGTTTCAAGCAAGTCCAATGAAATTATAATTTTAACAGCTTTCATGATTAATTTTCAAATAGGTGGATTCCACGTCAGTTCAACACACTTATTTTCATGACTTGTTGGGATTTGGCTGTAATTTTGTAAATTCATTACTTTTAAAGTGATAAACAACTCCACCAAATATTTTTTCAAAATTTTGAAAATTACCAAAAATATGGCATTTTCAAAATTTTTGTCTTCTTTTTTTGAAAGTGCTAAATATAACTTTGGTTCTAATTAACCGATTTTGGATTTTAAAGAAAGGATTTCTTTGGTTTTAAGTATATTTTAAGTTAAAATTAAAATAAAAAAAAAAATTGAAAAAAATTTTTTTTTTGAAATTTTGAAAAATTAAAAATCCGTTTTTGAAAAAACATCATCTTCGATTTTTTTCAAAATTTTGCAAAATGTTAGGGCAAATGTGCTTTACATGTCCTGTAAATTTCATCTTGGAATCTCAAAGGGATTCGGAGTAAAAAATTAAAACGTAACCACAAATTACGAACATATGGGGCAAAATTCCTCACCTGCCCAGGTAAAAAAATAAATTTTCTCTAAACTTTGCTAAAATGTTACTTTTATTAGTAGAAGTGTAAATATTAATTTTTTTTAAATTTGATAAAATATTTTTTGAGTTATGGAGTTTCAAAATTTTGATTTTTTTGAAAAAATATTTTTTTCGATTTAATATATTTATAAGTAAAATTAATCAAATTTAAAGTATGAATAATGATTTTTAAAGGGGTTTTCACAGGCTATAGCTGGTGACCTTTTTCTATGAGCCATATGTAAGAATCAGAGTGGGACTATGAGAATTTTTGAGGAAAATAATAATTTATTATTATTTTACATAGAAAATGATGATTTATAATTAATTTCTTCAAAAAGATCCATGGTCCCACTCTGAGTTTTAAATGGCTCATATATGAAAAAAGGTAAGCTTTCGATTGGGATAGGTTAGAAAAAAATAAAAAACACCGATTTTGAGATACAGTAGAACTTGGTTAATACGATTCTGTAGGGACCGCACTAAGAATGCGTCTTATGCGGGAAAAAGTATTAGGTGGGATATAAAAAGTATGTCATTAATTGCAGGGACCACCATAAATGAGCGTCTTAAGCGGAAAATCGTATTAAACGGGATCGTATTAACTGGGTTCTACTGTATATTGAAATTAAGAATTTGACCTTGAATTTCAAGGTCAAATTGACAGAAAACAACTTTATTTTCATCACCAGCTTATAGCCCGTGAAAACCCCTTTAAAAACCACTATTCATACTTCAAATTTGATTAATTTTACTTATAAATATATTAAATCGAAAAAAATATATTTTCAAAAAAATCAAAATTTTGAAACTCCATAACTCAAAAAATATTTTATCAAATTTAAAAAAAATTAATATTTACACTTCTACTAATAAAAGTAACATTTTAGCAAAGTTTAGAGAAAATTCATTTTTTTACCTGGGCAGGTGAGGAATTTTGCCCCATATGTTCGTAATTTGTGGTTACGTTTTATTTTTTTACTCCGAATCCCTTTGAGATTCGAAGATGAAATTTACAGGACATGTAAAGCACATTTTTCCTAACATTTTGCAAAATTTTGAAAAAAATCGAAGATGATGTTTTTTCAAAAACGGATTTTTAATTTTTCAAAATTTAAAAAAAAAATTTTTTTGAATTTTTTTTTTATTTTAATTTTAACTTAAAATATACTTAAAACCAAAGAAATCCTTTTTTTAAAATCCAAAATCGGTTAATTAGAACCAAAGTTATAGCACTTTCAAAAAAAGAAGACAAAAATTTTGAAAATGCCATATTTTTGGTAATTTTCAAAATTTTGAAAAAATATTTGGTGGAGTTGTTTATCACTATAAAAGTAATTTGAATTTACAAAATTACAGCCAAATCCCAACAAGTCATGAAAATAAGTGTGTTGAACTGACGTGGAATCCACCAATATAAACATCAATTTTGTTATCAGCGACCATAAAAAACCCCAAGTATCAAGTTTCAAGCGAATTTGATACATTTCTGATTTTGACAGATCCGACATTTTAAATTTTTAAAAACTATCATTGATATCGTAGTCGGCGACCCCGAAAACACCCGAGTAATATTTCGCAAATTAATGACCACTCTAGTATATATTTATATCAAATTCCATTAACTCCTTGGCTGTCAACGAGATTTCCACTGTTTGGGCCAAAAGTGTGTTGAAAAATTTTTTAATGGATTTTTATGAATCTTGGTACCCTAAGGTTTCTGGGGTCGCTGATTACGAATCTGACATCAGTTTTTTAAAATTCAAAATGTCGGATCCAAGATGTCGGAAATTTTTTCAAAATTCGTCGAATTCGTCGTTTTAAGGGTCCCTGATTACGAATCTAACATTAGTTTTCCAAAATTCAAAATTGCGGATTCAATATGGGGGACAACGAAATAAAAAATTGATCAAATTGGCTTGAAACTGAATACTTGGGGATTATCTAAGTCGCTGATTACAAATCTGAAATCAGTTTTTTAAAATTCAAAATATCTGGTTCAATATGGCGGAAATTTTTTAAAATTTATTGAATTTGTTTGAAACTGGTTAATCTGACACAGGTCTCCTTAGAAGTATACAGGTTATTCTAAAATGTAACGCTACAAACTTGGTGGGGAGTTGTTCCAAATGACTTCCAGATTCCAAATTTTCAAACTGATAAATCGTACCTGATCCTCCTTTCGAATTATCTCTTATATAGATAGTCGGAAACTTGAAAGAGTTATTATCTTAATGTGGAAGCTTTGTTTCAAAAGACTGCTGATTTTTCGTTACTAAAAATTTTTTAGACAAAGATTTTATAGATAATTATGGTTCCGAATTGTCTGAGATCGAGAAGTCATTTACCGTAGCTTTTGGTGCGCTAAATCCGAATGAACATTTAACAAAAACCTCCCATCACGTCAGGACTTTGAGAAAATTGGGGGTAAAATACCCAAAAATCACTTTTTAGTAGTTTTTGAAAATTTCTACTGAGTAAATCCGACGTTCAGAGACTTGTCATATGAGTTAAATTTAAGCTTGAACCCTCTACTTTACGAAGATATAGCGATATTGCCAACAACAAACTAAATTAACTGCCAAAATTGATTTTTCAACAGTTGTCCTCGTTACTCGAGGGGTTTCGGGGTCGCTGATTAGGAATCTGTCCCCAGATTTTTTTTATTTTGACATCATATTCGTAATCAGCGACCCTGAAACCCCTGAGTAACAAATTTTAAACCAATCCAATTATTTTTTAAAACATTTGTATTTATAGAGTGTGAGTCCATTTTTATGCTTGTCAACTGTTAATAAAATCACTTTTGATAGCTAATTATTTCGTTGGCAATATCGCAATATCTTCGTAAAGTAAGGGGCTCAAGCTTTAATTTGACTTCTATATCAAGTCTGTAGCACGACGGATTTACCCGATAGAAATTTTCAAAAACTGCTAAAAAGTGATTTTTGGGACTTATAAGGGAGAGTGGGGCAAGACGAGGTACCGGCCCTATTTAACAAACGAATTAACTAATCGCGATTATATTTTACATAATACTGCACCGAGACGATAGTTTCTTATTTACAAAACCTAAAAGCCATGAGAACAAATCTTTTAACTGTTTTATTAAAAAAACGGTTTTCGACGATTTTCTTGTGATTTTTTCACTTTTTTAGGAGGTGTTTATTATTTAATAATAACAGTTAATAAACTATATAAAATTTTTTATAACTGGCAAGGGTTACAGAAGAAGGGAAGGATATGTTTTTTTTCTTTGTTGAATCGTACGTTGTCGTAATTAATCATTTTATTCAATTGCGTAGGTGCGGACAAGATGGGTTTGTCAGGTTAAATTATTAAGGGGTTCGGCCACTGTAGAAGGTTACAAAATTAACGTATGTTTGCGATTTTTTTTTGTAGAAAGAAAAGTTAATAAAAAAAAATTTATGTTTTGAAAATTCTACAGTGGCCGAGCCCCTTAATTAGCGATGGTAAAGTGCAGTTGTGCTGGTGTCGATGACGAAGATAAAGATGCAACCTTTACTTGTGAAATTTGTCGACAGAAATAGGTTGCTTTTTTAGTACCCCATCTTACTCCTTAGGGTACCTCATCTTGCCCGCCGCTGGGGCAAGATGGGGAGATTTGCAATTTTTTCCATATTATTAATTTTATGCTTTTTTAAGAAACAGATGGCCTTTCTACGCCTTTATTACGAAAGACTGATTCCCAAAGATGGTTATTAAATAAAATAACAAGTTGTATAATTTTTTTTATAATTTTGGTGCTCATTTCATGAACACTTTACTTCCTCATGGAGATAAAAATAATAGAAATATATGAATAACTTTTTATAAATATGGTAAAAATGATTGAATTTTGGGTCAATCAATTTATTTTTAAATACCCTACAAGATAATTACAATAATTTAATAGTTAAACAAAAATTTTTAAACAAAAAAATTGAGAAAATGTCATTTTCCACAATTTTTGGTTTTTAAAATACCAATGATTTCGAAATTTATTATCGAATTAGGTTCAAAAATAGGTCAATCGAAGCGTTTTTTGAAGCTCTACAAGTCGGTAATGATAATTTTAAGATTACTTCTACATTTTTTAACAAAATTTTCAAAAGTCTTATTTTCCAAAATTTTGAATTTTTAAAAGTTTAATATCTCCGGTTAATATGGACGAAAAATGTTCAATTAGGGCTTAAAAGATGCGTTTAAAAAAATTCTACAAAATTATGGAAAAACATTCATAGGTGTCCTAACATTTTTTTAAAGTTATGGGCAAAAAACGTTTTTTTGCAAAATTAAAAATCCAAAAAAAATTTCGTTAAACTTTATTAATCTATCTCAAAGTACTCTCATTTTATGTCCGCAGGTGAGATCTACAATTTAAAAAAAAATTTTAACCTAAAAGCTCTTCATGAATTCGAGATATTTATGAAAATGTGATGTTTACACACACACACACACACACACACACACACACACACACACACACATACGGAATGACATTTTATAAAAATGTCATTTTTGAACTCCTGAGGTCAAATAACATAAAGACATGTCAAAAAAATCGAATTCGAAAAATTTCGGTATTACAATACTTCCTCTATGAGGAAGTAATAAAATATATATTCGATAATTTTTGTTTTTTTGCGCTTTAAACCTTAAGCACCCCGTCTTGCCGCACTCTCCCCCACCCCAACTTTTCTCAAAATCCTAAACATAATTATCTATAAAATCTTTGTCTAAAAAATTTATAATAACGAAAAATCAGTAGTCTTATGAATCGAAGCTTCCACATTAAGATAATACAGTTTTTAAGTTTCCGACTATATGTAAATGAGATAATTCAAAAAAACGATCAGATACGATTTATCGGTTTGAAAATTTGGAATCTGGAAGTCATTTAAAACAACTTCTTACCAAGTTTGTAGCGTTACATTTTAGAATAACCTGCCCACCTCTGAGGAGACCTGTGCTGACATCAGTATGATAATTTTTGGTGAAATAAAATTTCGATAAATACCCTGAAAAACTAATGACAGATTCCCCGAGTATTCAGTTTCAAGCCAATCTGATCAATTTTTTATTTCGTTGTCCGCCATATTGGATCCGCCATTTTGAATTTTGGAAAACTAATGTTAGATTCGTAATCAATGACCCTTAAAACCCCCGTGTAACAAGTTTCAAGTAAATCCGACGAATTTTGAATAAATTTCCGCCATCTTGGATCCGCTATTTTGAATTTCGAAAAACTGATGTCAGATTCGTAATCAGCGACGTCAAAAACTCCCGAGTACTACGTTTCAAGTCAATCTGATCAATTGTTTATTTTGTTGTCCGCCATATTGGATCCGCCATTTTGAATTTTGGAAAACAAATGTCATATTCGTAATCAGCGACCTCGAAAACCCCCGAGTAACCGGTTTCAGGAACATTTAAGAAGTTTTTAATCACCTTTTTTAAGTTGCGCATATATGCGTCATGAACCACTTTTGGACAGTTTAGTTTTGCGCATATATGTATGCGTCAGCGACAGTCAACGGGTTAACTAGATAAAACTTGTTTCTTATTTTTTGTTTAAATTTAATTTTTTTTTAAATTGTGTTGCATTAATTTTTATAAAAAAAATTTTTATTAAAGTGACCTAATGATGGTGGGTGGTGGCGAACCTGGCCACCAAAACGTCGTCTATTTTATAAAAGAGTAAAAGAGTGTTTTTCTTTTACCTTTTATATACGTCTTCCAAAAATCGAAAAAATTAATTTATTATAGAAAAGTAAATAATTTAACTACTTTTCTTTCAACTACGCAATGGTTTTTGAATTTTGCTTCCTCATAAAGGAAGCTTTGTATTAGCAAAATTTTGAATTGTCATTTTTTGACATATTTATAATCTTTTTTTCATTATACCTATAATACTTAAGTACTTTATACACGGAGAGAAGTTTGAACCTTGTTTGTTTGTTTTGTAACCTAAAATCACGGTGTGATCAGAGTTTTAGACGATGATTGGAAACTCAACCTAGTTTTCGACAAGATGTAGCGCTCTCTGACGGTGACTGTCACCGCCACTTGCGATTCGTGAATGGAAAAACTCGGTGAGATCACTAAGATTTACCGTGATCTTCCCTCTCTTTTAACCTTCTGAATTAGACACTGTCTTTTATGGTTCAAAGTTCTCTCCGTGTATATGAACAGGAACTCCACGTATAAATGTTTTAAATAAATAAATAAAAATTTCTATGTAATTTGAGCTCAGAAGTACAAAAAACGTATTTAAAAAAATTTTAAGGATGTGTGTGTATGTACTAACATTGCATTTGCCCGATTCATGAAGTTTAACTAATTTTTTTGCATTTTTAATTTTACAAAAAAACGTTTTTTGACCATAACTTTAAAAAACTGTTAGGACACCTATAAATGTTTTTCTTTAGTTTTGTAGAGTTTTTCAGATGCATCTTTTGAGCCATCACTGAACATTTTTCGTCCACATTATCCGTAGATATTGTTTGAATATTTGAATATTGGTGCGCATAGCGACCACATGCTTTGGGGAGTGTGTGCTGTGCTTGAGACCGTGTTGCGAGACCCCATCTACATGTCTTTACGTCTATGTCCAATTACATACATTTTCACATCTCTTTGTATTTACTTTATACTTTTGTATTACTCTGTAATCACATTATTACACAGGCACAAAAAAAAGTCAAAACCCAGAGGTCCCACCCCCTATCCCCATGTTTTTGGGGTCGCTGAAACCGAATATGACCATTAAAAATTTTTTTCATCGGACATTTTCAGGATTTGATTTTGGTAGTCTTCTTTGGTTTCAGCGACCCAAAAAACGTAGGTTTAGACACCGTAATCGACTTTTCGTGAAAATTCGAATTTCGACCTCTCACCACGGGGTTGTTAAGGGGGTTGTAGGGGGTTAAGGGAGGAAAGAATTTGTTTTTGGTAGT
This sequence comes from Leptopilina syphax, assembly GCA_032872505.1. Lineage (NCBI taxonomy): Eukaryota > Metazoa > Arthropoda > Insecta > Hymenoptera > Figitidae > Leptopilina > Leptopilina syphax. Next base: position 18,305,252 of record CM065469.1, read on the forward strand.
CTTTTTTGGTTTTAGCGACCCAAAAAACATAGGAATAGACACCCTACTCCACTTTTTTTAAACTGAAATTTCAACCCCTGGGAGCAGGTGTAAGGGGGTGGTAGCGGGAAAATGGCCTATGAAAAAAATGTTTAATGGTCATATTCGGTTTCAGCGACTCCAAAAACATGGGGATAGGGGGGTGTGACCTCTGGGTTTTGACTTTTTTTTGTGTGACTGTGTTATAAATAAATAATATAAGTATTCATTTAAACAAATATTAAACTTTTAAAAATCTAAATTTTTGGAAAATAAGACTTTTTTAAAAATTTTGTTGAAAAATGTAAAAGTAACTTTTAAAGTATCATTTCCAACTTATAGAGCATTAAAAAACGCTTCGATTAACCTATTTTTTAACCTGATTTGGTGAGAAATCACGAAATTATTGGTACATATTTTAAAAATAAAAAAAAATTGTCGAAAATAATATTTAAAAAATTTTTTTATTTAAGAGGTTTTCTTTAACTATTACTTAACAAATTATTTGTTTTTAATCCATATTACTTACAACAAAATAAATATAAACAATTATAAAATAACAATTAAAAAAATAATTAACTTTTAATGAAATTAGCTGAATACCAATTAACGAAATTATAAAACATTTTATATTATTTATTTCTATTATTATTATTATTATCTCTATGAGGAAGCAAAGTGTTCATGAAATGAACACAACGAGATTTACGAAAAAAATCGTACAACTTGGCAGCGGTTTTTCAACATATTGCTTCCTCATAGAGGAAGGATTGTATTAGCAAAATTTTCGATTGTTATTTTTTGACATATGTATTTATAAACTTTTTTTCATTATACCTATAACCTAAGTACTTTATATATGTACAGGAACTCCCCGTATAAATGTTTTAAATAAATAAATAAAAATTTCTATGTAATTTGAGCTCAGAAGTACAAAAAACGTATTTAAAAAAATTTTAAGGATGTGTGTGTGTGTTTGTGAGTGTACTAACATTACATTTGCCTCAATATCTTATAACCAGAAGAGCTAAAGGATTTAATTTTTTTTAAATTGTAGGTCTCCTCGGGGGACATACAACAGGGTAATTATGGAACAAAAAAACGCGATTTTTTGAGTTTCTTCTTTACTAAAAATCTAAAGTGTACAAAAAAATTTTATTAGCTATTCAAATATATTGTGAACATTCTTCTAAAGATTTCCTTCAAGTTCCATTTCCAAAAAAAATTTTGACGGAGTTATTTAAACATAAATATTGCTCCATAGTTGCCTCGCATTTGGGGCAATTATAGAACAAATTATTATAATTAATTATAAAAGCAAGTATAACAAATTTTCTTTGTCTGTATATAAAGAAAACTTTATTTAGTACTGCAGAGTAAAATAATAATAGATAATAATAGTAAACTAAACGCGAATTTAATTTGAAGAAATTAGTAGATTTTTACACTTTTGTGAAATAACCTTTCCACTTTTTCGATGTTTAATAATTATTTTCTTGTTGCCAATGACAATAAAAATAAAAACATCTGAGTAACTTTGTAGGCAATATATTAAACTATTGTTTACAACAAGAACCAAATTAAAATAATTTACCACAAAAATTTTACATGAAAAAGAATTACGCGTTCCATATTTACCTCTGATGTTCCATAATTACTTCTGTTGATGGTAGGTATTTTCAGCCCGATTCATGAAGTTTAACTAATTTTTTTTTGCATTTTTAATTTTACAAAAAAACGTTTTTTGACCATAACATTAAAAAAAATGTTAGGACACCTATAAATGTTTTTCTTTAGTTTTGTAGAGTTTTTTTCAGACGCATCTTTTGAGCCTTTATTGAACATTTTTCGTCTATATCAGCCAGAGATATTAAAGTTTTAAAAATCTATATTTTTCGAAAATAACACTTTTCAAAAATTTTGTTGAAAAATATAAAGTATGTAACTTTAAAAGTATCATTACCAACTTGTAGAGCATTAAAAAAGGCTTCGATTGACCTATTTTTGAACCTGATTTGGTCAAAAATTGTCAAATTATTGGTATTTGAAAAATAAAAAATTGTGGAAAATATCATTTTTTCAACATTCTTGTTTATTAACTTATGTGTAATTATTAAACTATTATAACCATCTTATAGAATATATGTGGACGTCCACATAAAAAGGGCCCATTTTGGGCCCATTATATGGGCGTATTTCTGACAAAATTTGGAAAATTTTGAGTGGTCTTAGAACTTTTTTGGTTAAAAATTCGCTGAGTTACGAAATTTCAAAGTTTAGAACGCCACAAACCTCATTTCGAGAAAAACGGAATTATAGATTGCGATACCAACTAATTGTTGTATCTCTGGTTCTTCTTGGAAGTTATTCAGATAAGAATTGTTTCCAGTTCAGGGCACCTTGAAGATAAAAAACCAACAGGTTTTAAATTTTTAAAACCATCCCCCCTCTTATTTTTGAAAAGTTTCGTACTTAAGTATTAAAAATCGACAATATGGGCCCTTTTCTAAAAAGAAGAATTTTTCTATTAAAAAACCATTTTTTTACAAGATTAATGATTAGGTACAATTTTATTGTGTCATTTGAAGAAAGAGAATAGATATTATACTTATTAAAAATTTTTTGACAGTTAAATTTTTAAAACCATCCCCCCCTCTTAATTTTGAAAATACGAAAAACCGACAATATGGTCCCTTTTCTAAAAAGAAGAATTTTTATATTAAAAAACCATTTTTTACAAGATTAATGATTAGGTACAATTTTATTGTGTCATTTGAAGAAAAAGAATAGATATTATACTTATTAAAAATTTTTTGACAGTCTCTATTATGAAAAAATTGACGCAATATCCAAATTTTTATTTCGAAAATTACAAAAAAAGACTCTAACATCGATATCTCTGGTACTTCTCGGAAGTTATTCAGATAAGAATTGTTTACAGTCCAGGACATCTTAGAGATAAAAAATCAAGAGGTTTTAAATTTTTCCACACCTCCATTTTTAAAATACGGATTACTTTTGCAAATGACCGACAAAATGGGCCCTTTTCATTTTTCTAAAGAACCAATGAAATCAAACAGTTAAATTATCGCTAAATTAATCAAAACCGCATGATTCGACTTGTCAAAACATGTAGATTGATAATAAAAAATTTTAAAAAATTAAGATTTTGCTCCAAAATTAGTAAATTGCAATTATCTCGAAAACTAGAACCGACAATATGGGCCCTTTTCATGTGGACGTCCACATATAAAAACAGATTTTTGAAACCAAGATTTAATGATTTTTAACTCTTTTATAAAAATTAATTCTTATATTTCAATTATTATTATTTCTATGAGAAAGCAAAGTGTTCATGAAATGAACACCAAAATTATAAAAATGTACAACTTGGCAGTGGTTTTTTTAGTGTAGTTAGAGAATTATTTTGAAGACTGTATTCTGAAAATTGACTAAAAAATGTCTTGATTGAGAATCCAATAGGTAATCACTATAATTCAGTCAGGATAACAAAATTTTATTTGCTCCAGAAAAATCTGCGCATTGTTCCATGGAAAAGTGGATTGAGGACAGACCATTTGCTCTGAAAAATCTGATATCGATATACCGCGCATTCTCTCGCTAAAACTAATAAACGAGATATATTGTAAAGCATTGACCATTCAATGAGTTTTTATATAGTTCTCTGCTATATAAATTGTAATTGATACGAATAACGAAATTGGGTTATATAGTTTTGAAATATAGACAATTAAAATTTTTTTTTCATATTCATTGAAGCATATACTTTTAATTTAATTTCGCTATGTAACAATAAAATATTTTTTTATAACAGCAAAATTGTTCAAATGAAAATTTTATTATTATAGAGAATAAAAAGTCAAATACAAATTATATTTATATTTAACATACTCTCTAAATATGAATTAGCGATAAATTCCACTAATTTCCCAGCGATAAGTATATCACTGATTCAATTAGCGTATATACGCTAATTAATCAGTGAAATTTCACTAATTCATAGCGTATATACGCTAATTGAATCAGTGATATACTTATCGCTGGGAAATTAGTGGAATTTCGCTAATTCAGATTTAGAGAGTAGGCAAACGTAAAATACCTTATATTCTTATAAACAGCTTAAATAAAGTCATTTATGAGATTACAATATCCCTTACAGTAGATGTAAATTTGATAAACAAATTTTCTAAATAAATTTCGTCCTTATTTTTATTTTTAACATTATATAGATAAAATAAATACTACTTATCTTTACGATGACAAAATAAATCTGGTAGAAAAAGTCCGAGCAGTGCCCAAAGAAAATATAAAATGTACTCTTGCCACTTTCAAAATTATAAACAAATTTATACTTCATAATTTATAATTCCGAGCAATGGGAGACCCTAAAGTTTTTTAGCGCAATTTTCAATGTAAGTGTTTCTTTTTAGTTTGTCGGAGCAGACTTTTTGTTAAGATATCTACAAAAAAGTTCAAAAAGCAGTTCATTTTATGGTATTTAATTTTTATTTGTCAATTTCTGATCATAAAGTATAATTAGAATAATGAAACAAGACTTAGTTTCAACTATTCCGGACAATTTCATCCCATCTCCCGGAATTGAAATTTTTTTGAACATTTTTTTTACATTAAAAATAATGAAAAAATCTAAAACGATTTAATATATTTATACGTAAAAAGGTTCGAATTAAAGAAAAAAATTTAAAAAAGGTGTTAATGACTTATACTAATGATAACATAATATGACTTATACTATTATACTTATACTATTATACCTATACTATGATAGTACAATATGACTTATACTATGATAGTATAATATGACTTATACAAAAAAAATTTTTGACCCTAATTTAAATTTTATGAAAGTAAAATTTTTTTTAATCCTTTGTGCAATGTTCAATTTCAATACATGAGAATAAATATTAAAAAAGTATCAAAAAAATATTTTTTTAAATAATTTAATCTATAATATAACTAATTTTTGTTAATACCTACTCAATTTTTTACATCAAAGTTTGTTAATTATCGGAAGACGGTAAAATTTTCAGTAAAATATCAGTTCCAACGACAGTAGATAAATTTATAACAATATTACCAACAGACAGTTATTTCTCGATATAGACTTGTTGTTAGTCGGTATCTTTCCTTCTTTAGGACATGAAACATTCGTTCAATTGATTAAAATACTTCAATAAATAAAAATTTTAAGAAATTCTTTAGTCGGATTTTTTTTTAATTAAAATGTTTTTCTTTTAAATATTACAATATATTTTTTGGAATTTTTCTTAATATCTTTATCAATGAAAGAGCAAAAATTTACTATTAATATAGTAATAATGGACAAAAACAATTTGAATTGTTACGCATATATAATAATTACATGAAAAAAATGTAATAAACAATACATAAAGAATATACCTAATAACAATAATTAATACCTAATAATAACAAGTTGTAAATCCAGATGTTCATCACATGAACATTTTGCTTCCTCCCAAGTGCAAAAAACCAACGCGGCCCAACACTGGCCCAGTATTGGCAAAGCTGGCATCGAGACTTGGCAGACAATATTGGCCCGACTTTGCGCCGACTCTTGTGGTGTTAACAGCGGTTGGACGTCGGCAGACAGATCTCAGCAGACATTAATGGCCCAATATTGGCAGCCAGATCTCGGCAGACATTAATGGCCCCTTATTGGCAGCCAGATCTCAGCAGACATTAATGGCCCAATATTGGCTGCCATTACTCCCCCAGTGTTGACAAAATTAGAAAAAAATAAAAATAAATTTTTTTTATTCAATTAACTAATTAATTTGTAACATTTATACGGCTCATTTCCCTAAATTAAACGCAAACTTACAAATATTTGAAAAATTCTTACCTCTCGCGGGGATCGATACCTGAACCTGACGCACCACAGCCTAACACTATGACCACTCTGCTACTCTGACATGAAGTCGAAAAAGCAATAGGGTTCTTATAAGCTACACTACACTGGCCGATACTGTGCCATTATTGGACCGAGCTACGTCCCAATATTGGCAATTATAATTTGCCATCATAGATACAAAATGATAGACATTAATGTACCATTCCTGGGCAAAGCTACACCTCAATTCTGGCAATTAAATTTTGCCATCAAAGATACAACATCTTTGCCATTAAAGTGCCACTAATGAGCCATTAATGAGCCGATCTTCGTCACATCACTTGCAATTGTCTTTTACCATTAAAGATTGATCAACTTTACCAATATTATGCCGTTATTGAGCCAAGCTACGTCCCAATACAGGCAATTATAATTTGCCATGAAAGATACAAATTTTTAGTCATTAAAGTGCCAATAATGAGCCATTAATAAGCCGATCTTCGTCACATCACTGGCAATTGTCTTTTACCATTAAAGATTGATCAACTTTGCCGTGAATGTGCCATTATTGGGCCAAGCAACGCCCCAATTCTGGCAATTATATTTTGCCATCAAAGATACAAAATTTTTGCCATTAATGTACCTTTAATGGGCAAATCTTCGTCACATCATTGGCAATTGAATTTAAAAAAATTTTAATATTAAAATTCATGCTATGTTTTTAATATTTAATTATTATCTAAAAATTTGACTAGAATCCATTTTAAAATCAATTTTTACTAGAAAATTCTACGAGAATTTAATTATTTAAATGCAAAAAAATAAATCATTTATTGAATAAATTGAAAATTTCTTAATTTTTAGATAACAAAGGAAAAATTTTACTCAAAAAAAGGTTTCTGTTACATTTATTTACGAATTTCTTTAATCGTGAGTAGATATACAGGGCCGGTTCTGGATACAGATTCCTTTACCGACATTTACCGACATTTGAAATAAAAAAATGGCTCTAATCCATTCTATTCGAGAAACTTCTAAAGAAAAAAAGAGAAGAGCAATTTCTTCTAAAAATTTTTCAAAAAAAACTTATTCAAAAAATTTGTAAATTTTTTTCAAAACTGAGAAACGAATAAGTATATTTATGATGTATAGGTTAACATACAGAGTTTCATTAAATCTTAAGATTTTACAGTAAGAAGAAAATTTTTTTTCAAATAAATTTTTGCGTTTATAATGTTTTAAACAAATTGTTTTATTATTTAATAGAAAATTAATTATCCGTCTATTATAATAAGAATGTGGAAGCATCACCTGTTAATGTTATGAGTAATTATTGTATAGATGATAAAAATAGTCATGTACATTTCAGAGAGGAGTCATCTGAAGTATAACATGATACATGTCAGCACAATATAATTGGAATACATAAAATACTTTAGTAAAAGATATATGCTTATATCTCAAGATGTAATTTTTGCATGAATTCTATTTGTTGCACATCAGCTGACAATAATGATTCTATTTAAAGTCTCATGATTTTAATATTTCTTTAAATTGGTTAAAAAGAGAAACTATATTAAGTAAAAGAGATGGAATGAAATGTATGACTATAAAAGAGTGATGCTCAATTTATTATTGTTATAAAGAATTCATATGTCATATGTGAAATATTAAGTAGTAGAAAAATTTTAAATTATTTACAATGAATTTTGACTATTGTAAAGAATTTTAAAAGTTATGAACACAGCGTTAAAAACTTTAAGTAAAAAAACAACACCTGAAGAAATAGGGTTTTCGATAAAAAATAGTGCAAAAAATATTAAACAACTTTCAAAACTTTTAAAAAATAAATCATTGCCGTGTGCAGAAAGAAGAAAAATTTTATCAACAATTGGACTTTTAAAGGCAAACAGTCGGAAATTTAAAAGGCTAAGAAGACGAAAATTAGGCCTCAAGGAAGATGAAAATTGGATCAGGTGGGATGATATGGAGAATCCTTTTAATAATCGAATTAGAACAGGTTTGATAATAAATTTAAAACATAAAAATTTAGATTATTTTTTTAGTGATGCAAAAAACATAATTACTTCTAAAAGTAAAAGAATTTTCAAAAAAATGGTAGGGATATCGATGATGTCAAATTTTTTAATACGAAAAATTCAAAAATTCTCGAATCAACAAATTTTGATAAATGGTTTGAAATTGAAGTTAGAGAAAAGCTTATGGTGAAAATTGATGATTTTCAACAGAAAGAGTCAGGGTGGTCTTTAAAGGAAATTATAAATTTGAGTGTGAATATTAACAAATACGTCCCTCTTTCGACAGGATTGTCAACGTTTATAAAAATTCCACAATTTTGTATTCAATAAAAAAGCCGTTATTAATGTTAAAAATAACGATGAATTTTGTTTTTTATGGTCCAATATTGCCCAACGATATTCAGCAAAAAGTAATGTTTGTTGCACTAGTTTATACCCACACTTCAAAGATACAGATTTAAAAATAGATAATATAAACTTTCCTATTTCTCTCAATGATATTTCAAAATTTGAAAAATTAAACAAGTTAACTATTAACGTTTATGGAATTAATAAAATTAATAAAAAGAAGGATAATGTACCACTTTATTTAAGTGAAAATAAATCAGATGAACCAACGTATCATTTATTAATGATTGAAATAGATGATGATGATGATGATGATGATGATGATGATGATGATGATGATGATGATGATGATGATGATGATGATGATGATGATGATGATGATGATGATGATGATGATGATGATGATGATGATGATGATGATGATGATGATGATGATGATGATGATGATGATGATGATGATGATGATGATGATGATGATGATGATGATGATGATGATGATGATGATGATGATGATGATGATGATGATGATGATGATGATGATGATGATGATGATGATGATGATGATGATGATGATGATGATGATGATGATGATGATGATGATGATGATGATGATGATGATGATGATGATGATGATGATGATGATGATGATGATGATGATGATGATGATGATGATGATGATGATGATGATGATGATGATGATGATGATGATGATGATGATGATGATGATGATGATGATGATGATGATGATGATGATGATGATGATGATGATGATGATGATGATGATGATGATGATGATGATGATGATGATGATGATGATGATGATGATGATGATGATGATGATGATGATGATGATGATGATGATGATGATGATGATGATGATGATGATGATGATGATGATGATGATGATGATGATGATGATATTACTCTATACAAGAGAATTTATCATTTTGCATTGATCAACAATTTATCTCGCTTAGTTAGTTCACAGGTTACAAAAAATAGCCATAGGTTATGGTTTTGTAATAGGTGTTTATGTCATTTTAAATATGAGCACTCTTTTAATAAGCATACACCTGATTGTGAAAAATTAAACAAGTGTAGAGTTATTATGCCAAAAAAGGATGATAATATTTTAAAATTTAAAAATTACAAATATAAAGAACATGCTCCATTTGTTATATATGCTGACACTGAAAGTCTCTTAGAACCAGTAACAAATACACACTCTGATACAGCTCCATTTGTAAAGCATATTCCGACAAGTGTGGCTTTTTATTTACATTGCAACTTTGATGAATCACTCTCTGAATTCAAAATATATCGAGGATCGGATTCTATAAAATGGTTTATGAACGAATTAAAGCAATTTTCTGTAAAAGCAAATTCTTATTTTACAAATATTATTCCAATGGAAAATTTAACTTTTTCACAACAAATGCACTTTAATACAGCAAAAATTTGTCATATTTGTGAAAAAACTTTTGAAAAAGATGACATTAAGCATTATGATCATTGTCATTTTACAGGAAAAAATCGTGGTCCTGCCCATCAGAGTTGTAATATAAACTATAAAGATTCACAAATGATTCCAATAATATTTCATAACTTGTCTGGATATGATGCACATTTTATTATAAAAGATCTTGCAATATGTTTTGAAGGTGGAATTAAATTGTTACCAATTAATAAAGAAAAATACATTTCTTTTACAAAGGATGTAGAAAATACTAACATAAAATTTAGATTTCTTGACTCATTCAGATTTATGCCTAGTAGTTTGGAGAAATTATCTTCATACCTTGAAAATGATAAGAAAGAAATCACAAAAAAATATTGCAGTAATATCAATGAATTTAATTTATTGACAAGAAAGGGGGTCTTTCCTTATGAATATATTAATAGTTGGCAAAAATTAGAAGATTGTCAGTTACCGGATAAAGAATCGTTTTATTCTAAATTAAATGACTCTCATATTTCTGAAGAGGATTACAATCATGCTTGTAAAGTATAGGAAACATTTAATTTCAAAACATTAGGTGAATACTCTGACTTATATTTAAAGACTGATGTTTTACTTCTGGCTGACATTTTCGAAAATTTTCGAAAAACATGTTTATTAACATATAAGTTAGATCCACTTCATTATTATACTTCACCAGGTCTGGCGTTCGATGCAATGCTCAAGTATACCAACATTAAACTTGATTTACTAACTGATATAGAAATGTTACTTTTCATTGAAAGAGGTATTAGGGGTGGAGTATCTCAATGATCAAATAGATATGCGAAAGCTAATAACAGATTTATGGAAAAAGACTTTAATCCCTTTGAACCAGAGTCTTATATCATGTATTTTGATATAAACAATCAATATGGTGCTTCGATAAGCGAATATTTACCGTATAAAGACTTTGAATGGTTCCAAGAATATACCGTCAACCGGGGCTATTTTGTGCACCAAATAGCTTTTTTTGATTCAAAGATTTATTTAAATTCAGAATTAAGAGAATAAAGAAAATCAACTTTTGATATATGTTGTGGACATCCTTCTGAAGGTTTCCTATAAATTTGGCAAAGAAAAAATTTTTTTTTCTTAGTTATAGTCATTGAAAGTCGTGAACACAATAACTCCCGGGATGGGGCTATTTTGTGCATCGAACTTTGTTTTTCTATAATGTTGCGTAAACAATTTTTTTAATCGTTTCTGCTTCATGAAATCTTTTGTGTATATATTTGAGAGTAAATTAAAAAAAGAATGACCTAGTAAAATTTTTTTTGTAGATAAATTATACAAAAAATGTAAAATAAAGCACTAAAATTTTGCTAAAATCTGGATTTACTAAAAATTAACAATCTTTCTTTAAATTGTATATTACGCAGATAGTAAATAACATTTTTTTTCTTTTTTAATATATATTTTATAATAATATACTAATATAATTATAAAATGATCGTTGAAACACTTATAAATAACTTTAAAACATCATTTCAATAAGAGCTTTTTTAATGGTTTTAAATGATATTTTTAAAAAACTTGAAATAAATATTTTTAAGGTTAAATAGATAACAATTTAATATCTAATATGACTTTCAAGTTATTTTAAGAGAAACGAGAAAATAGTTTTAAAACTAATTTGAAAAACTTATAAATATTAATTAAAGTTCATTTTTTGAGGTTACGTTGTGCACCGATAGAGCTTTTAATCGTTTTAATGATTTTAATTAACGTATTTACAGTTTTTTGACAGAAAAGTAAGACAAAAATGTATAAAAATGATAAACAGAATCTTCTTTACTTACTAAATAAAATATTTATGAAAAATATTTGATTTTTTTAAGTGCACAAAATAGCCCCATGGAATCCTGGTTTCTCAGTTTTTCCACTTTTCTCTTAAAATAATGAATAAAAAGTTAGCGTATTACGTATGTATCATCACAACACAACTGAAAACAAATATCTAACACAGTTTATGAGACACATTAAAACTCTAGAAGATCTGGTATAATTTTTCCGAACTTTCAAAATTTTTTAAACAAATTTTCCGTTTTTAGGAATTTTTTTCTCTTAATTGCCAAAGAATTAAATAATAACATTTAGTGCTCTCTATTGTCATGTAATCAAACTTTCATTTTACAAAATAGCAGATTAAAATAATTCATTTTAATAATTTTTTTCATTAAAAAACTCGCGTGCACAAAATAGCCCCAGTTGACGGTAATAATGACTTTTACTCAAATATTCCAGATGAATCTCCAGAAGGATATATTCTTAAGGTAGATCTAGAATATCCCGTTGAACTTCATGATATACATAAAGATTTTCCTTTATGTCCTGAGCATTATATACCTCCACTTTCAAAATGCACATTACCAAAATTAATTCTAAACTTATTGTCAAAAAAAAAAAAAAAGTCCATTATAGAAATTTGAAGCAATATTTCTCATTGGAAATGAAATTAACTCAAATACATAGAGTTTTGAAATTTAAACAAAAAACATGGTTAAAGCCATATATTGATTTGAATACAGAATGTAGAAAAAAGTCATGCAATGAATTTGAAAAAAATTTCTATAAATTAATGAATAATTCTGTATTTGGGAAAACTATGAAAAATACTAGAAAACACAGAGATGTAAGATTAGTAACAAAATGAGAAGGAAGATATTGTGCAAAAAATTTAATCGCTCAACCAAATTTCCATAGCTGTATTGTATTCGATAAAGATATGGTTATCATTGAAATGAATAAAACAAAAGTTACGTTCAATAAACCAATTTACACAGGATTCACAATTTTAGATATTTCAAAAATTATAATATACGACTTTCATTATAATTATATTAAAAAGACTTTTAATGATAATGCAAAATTACTGTATACTGATACTGATAGTCTTATTTATTATTTCACAGTACCAAATATTTATGATTATATAAGACGAGATTTACATAAATTTGATACATCTGATTATCCTGAGAACAATATTTATAATATTCCTCTTGTAAATAAAAAAGTTCTAGGTCTTATAAAAGATGAAAATAATGGTAAAATTATAGCTGCATTTATAGGTTTGAGATTAAAATTGTATGCTTTTAAATTATATGGTGATAATAAATAGGTTCAAAAGAAAGCAAAAGGTGTAAAATTTTCAACATTAAAAAGAATAGAGTTTGATGATTACACAGGCACAAAAAAAAAAAAAGTTGTCTGTTCATTGAACCAGACCTACATTTCTTATAGTATTTTGGCCCCCTGAATACGAATATGAAGTTAGAATTGCTCCATCACCCTCTGTTTTTTTAAATCGAAAAAACTACCCTTAAGTCTAAAATTCAAGAACTAAATTTAAAAAATGAAATAACCGCGGTTTTCTTCTGAGTAGAAGAATATATTTATGCGTATTCTTCTTTCAACAACTTAGAAATAATGTCAAAATTGCTCCATCACCCCCTGTTTTTTTTAAATCCAAGAAACTACCCTTAAATCAAAAATTCAAGAACTAAATTTGAAAAAAATGAATTAACATTATTTCTGAGTTGTTGAAAGAAGAAAACGCATAAATATATTCTTCTACTCAGAAGTTAACCGCGGTTATTTAATTTTTTTAAATTTAGTTCTTGAATTTTTGATTTAAGGGTAGTTTCTTCGATTTAAAAAAAACAGGGGGTGATGGAGCAATTTTGAAATTATTTCTGAGTTGTTGAAAGAAGAAAACGCATAAATATATTTTTCTACTCCGAAGGAAACCGCGGTTATTTCATTTTTTTTAATTTAGTTCTTGAATTTTTGATTTAAGGGTAGTTTCTTCGATTTAAAAAAACAGGGGGTGATGGAGCAATTTTGACATTATTTCTGAGTTGTTGAAAGAAGAAAACGCATAAATATATTCTTCTATTTAGAAGAAAACCGCGGTTATTTCATTTTTTTTAATTTAGTTCTTGAATTTAAGACTTAAGGGTAGTTATCTCGATTTAAAAAAAACAGAGGGTGATGGAGCAATTCTGACTTCATATTTGTATTCAGGGGGCCAAAATACTATAAGAAATGTAGGTCTGGTTCAATGAACAGACAACTTTTTTTTTTGTGCCTGTGTAATCATCAAACTCTCGAAAAATATGAAAACTTGATCCAAAAACAGTACTTTATTAAAAGTAGAAAACATGATGTTTACACTTTTAAACAAAGTAAAGTTGTTCTCAACTGGCAAGATGATAAACGAGTCTTGCTGCCTGGAAAAACAGACACCCTTCCTTGGGGTTACAATGCACCATGATGGAAAATTGGCCATGTCATAAAAAGTGTGAGTATTTTCTCCTTTAATTTATTATATAAATATTAATATCCAAAGTTAAGTAAGAAAAAAGTGTTGATTTCAAGATATGCTTATACTTTAAGAATAAAGAATTGTCTCTTCTAGCTGTTCAGCTGATAAGAAATGGGATAGATTTCAACAATTCAGCAGACCAACGTCAAAGGTTTTATATAAAAAATTTTCTACACATTTCATGAAGACTGGTAAAAAGGGAGGATAGTAGACTAAATAATGTACATGAAGACAATGTTGAAGAAGAGATTTCTTTCAGTTTTGTGTCACTTCTTATTGAGGCAAGTAAAGTTTCCTTAAATAAATAATTATGTATCCTTATAGAAAAAAATTATTGTTTCATCAAGATTTGTATAAAAATATTATAAAACTATTTTCAAATCTTGCTGTGCAATAACATTTTTTTAAAGTATTACAGTGTATTGTGAAAAAATAGTTAAATTTTGATTATTTAATTTGTTATCAGTTAAAAAAAATGGCAACTCCAGTTTACAACCAAGTCCAGCCTACAATTGTGATTCCGAGTGAGTGGTGCAGTTCCTTCCGACATAAAGAACTTTTGGAAACAGTTAATAAAACCGTCGACTATTTGGTGGAACTTTATTTGGAAATGAATGCAGAACCGGACGTATCATTGAAAATTGGTAAAGTTACAGCAAAACTAAATTAAATAAATGGTGAATTTTGTTTCGTTCGACCTGGCTTTCCCAGATATTATAAGATACAAAGTGCTATATCTGTACCCGCAGAATGGTTCATTAATTATGACTTAGATTTTCTTTTGCCTGTATTAAATTTTTCTGTTGACCAATATATTGAAAAATACATGACTTTGAATTATGAGCCAAAAATTATATTAAAAATTGATAATGTTTTTTGCGCATTAACAACAATAAATAATAATATGTTCACAAAAATCAATGCCTAAAGTTTAGAAAAATAGTTGTCTTAGAAATGTGTTGAAGAAAGTTGTGCATAAATATATTTTTATATTAATGAATATATTTTTTGAATTATTAAACCTTGATCTTCAAAATATTAGTACAGAATTTAATTAAAAAAATTAATTCTTGAATTTCTTATCTCTTCGGAATAAAACATTTAACCTTGAATTTAACATAAGAAATAATGTAATTTAATATATATATATATATATATATATATATATATATATATATATACAGTTCTGTTATGTAACAATTGAAAAGGTTAATTTTAAATTATAACTGTGATCTAATTGTTACAGTTATGTAACCTAATTGGAACAGTTTTGTAACCTAATTGTTACAATTACGTAATCTAATTGTTACAGTTATTTGATCTAATTGTTATAATTATGTGACCTAATTGTTGCAATTATGTGATCTAATTGTTACAGTTATTTGATCTAATTGTTATAATTATGTGATCTAATTGTTACAGTTATGTGATCTAATTCTTTTGTTTGGGTCACATAACTGTAACAATTGGGTCACATAATTGTAACAATTAGATCACATAATTATAACAATTAGATCAAATAACTATAACAATTAGATCAAATAACTGTAATAATTAGGCCACATAAATGAAACAATTAGATCACATAATTGTAACAATTAGGTTACAAAACTGTTACAATCAGGTAACATAACTATAACATTTAGATTATATTTATGCTATTTTAAATTAAATTAGAGTAGTATAATTTTGTTTGTTTTATATATTTAACTTATAATAAATAAATATAATATAAAATTTAGATTGTCTTTAAAAATTTTTTATCAACAATTTATCAATGAAATTTAAATGATTTAAAAATGTAATAAATATTAATACTTTATATTAAGCATATTTAAAATTAAAAAAATAAATATTAATGCAACTAATTTAAATTTTTTTAACAATTTAATTATATTTAATATCTATATTAAATAAAATCCTCGCAAAAGCATATGATATACAAGTCTCATAGCAGGCTATATTTCTATATAGTACGCTCAGCTATCCTCGTCCGTCCTCCGCTTCCTCATATACTTTGGTCACCCCTTTCGCTGCACTTACGTCTTAAGATTGAGTTTCTCATCATACTTTCCTCCCCCGCTTCATCAACATGTGCTCAGACACCGGCCGCCCATCATTACTTCTACGCACCTACAAACTAAGAAATGACTCGAATAACGCTTGGAGATAGAAACGTTATTCATTTACTTATTTAATTTTTGTTTTCAGTTCTTAAATATTAAAATAAAGACTTATCAACTATGAATAAAGTTTAAACTACTCTAAAGTAATTTTTTCTTTTTTTATAATAAATAAACATTTCAATAAAAATAATAGGGTTTTTATAAATAAATGATATAAGACTATTTTAAATTTTATTTTATTTTATTAAAAATAAGAATACAATTTTTTTACATTTTTCTTTTTAAGAAAACTTATTGCTAGAGTTTTTAGACAACCACTCTGATAATAGTTTTACATTTCGCTCCGCACATTGAATTAAATCTATATCATCTTAAGTAGATGGATTAAGAAAGCTTTTTAACCACTTCTTTTTTTCTGAACCCTTTACATAAATTAGAGTTGCATTTTTAAAAACAGTCTCTAATATAATGGGAAGTAATGTATATGGAATATCACCAGTTGACCAATTTATACAATGTAAATTATTTTCCAACCACCTATTCATTCTTTTGTAATGTGGTGAAATACAGTTCCAATCACATGGAGGTTGAAAAATGAATTTGTATGGTTGTAGACAATTTTTTTCAAGCGGTAAAATAGCTAATTCTTTTATAATAAATTCGTTAATAGGTAATTTAAAACATTGCACATCTACAATGTATGCCATTGTTCTGAAAACTGAATATGTTATTAAAAATATTAATTAATTTATATAATTTTTCAAACAATTTTTTTAACCCCACCACTAATTGGTCTGTACTCAACAATTCTATCATGTCAAATAAGACAATAAGCTGCTGTTTGGTCAGGTAAATTTTCCTTTGCTTTAAATTCAAGACAAATGTCAACAGGGCCGTATTTTATTGACTCATTTTGTCTTGAACAATCAATTACTATAAGTAGAGCATATTCAAGAAACTCATTTTTTGACAAATATGGTTGCTGTTCCTTATTATATTAGCTCGCTTGGAAATTGGTATACATATCATTAAGAATTGCATAGTGTCGTTTATCAAAATCTAAATTCAAATTTCCATATGGATAACTTTGGTTGTTTAAAAATAATTTAACATTTGTAATTTGACAATGATCAAAATGACTAGCATTTCTATTATTAACATTTTTTCGATTTGTCTGAAAACCTAAAATTATGAAACGAGGTTTTTCCAACTGTGTTGATGTTTTAAATGTCCACACATGATTGGCTGTCTGTGGTAGTAAAGGATATTCATAGAGTTCCCACGTTCGAAAGCTAATTGGAATAAGTGGGTCTTTCTCAATATATTTTAGTAATTTGAATTTACGTGAATCAGACAAGCGAACATTAGGTAATAACCATTCAATTTTCTTAATGGATACTCTAATTTGTTCTTCACCTTTCTGCAGAATCGCATTCACATCACTTCTTGCTCTGGTTAAAATTAATTCATGCCTTGCATTAACAATAATTTTTTGGTAGTCCTCAGCAAAGCCAAATAGAATATTAAATGGTATTGAAATATCAAAATTTCCAAGGTTATCAACAAGAACAGTATTTGCGTTACAAGTCGAATACCAACCAGCGTTTTCTAAAAATTTACTTTTAACTCCTTAGACTGAAACGTAATTTTTCATGAGAGTTGTAAGACCAACATTTTTAGTTTTATCAATTTCGATAGCGTTAAGTTCATAACGAGCTTCTTTAAACAGATGACAGATGGCATTGTTGACAAATCTAGTATGTATAACAGGTAATCCGTTTTCTTTTACTAATTTTCCTTGAATATGCAAAAAACTTTTGCTTGGCAACACACAATGATCCTGATTTTGTACAGCTATTCTTATTTCATCACTGTTATTAAATGTTGCTAAGCCATATGATAGATGAGCATGAATCTCATAGTGAGCCATAGATTCATTGTAGACAATTGGATTTGCAATATTTAACACATCTTCATCTTCCATTTTCTTTGACAAATAGTACACTTTTTAAAGAGAAAAACCACAAAACAGATGCAAACAACTTTTACTCTTGTTATCTTCTTCTTTGTTTCTTCTCGATTACTTTCAGGCCCAAATTCTTCAATAGTTGAATGTTTTGAGGTGTTAGCCTCTTGGTCGTAGTTTCGTAACTGACTCTTTTTACACATTCTGGCTTTTTATAACCGTAACCTATTCTTTGATTGAAGTCAATACCCATTTATATTGATTTCATATGCAATCTAATAGTAATTGTTTCACTTTGAAAATTTACAAGATTTCCGTCTTGATCAACAATTCTTAATTGAATTTGATCAATGCTCTTGACTGCGATAGGCAAGTAAATGACATGAGAAGGTACTTCCACTATTTTATATCTTGGTGGAACAGTTGAAAAAAATTCATGAATTGTGTGAATCTTTTGATTATTTATATATGCACCGCTTGTAATATTACATTCAACACGTAATGCATTAACTTTTATAATAGACACTGGTAAATTAGATTGGACAAGTTTATCAGCTTCAAGAATTTGAAGTTCAAATCCTAATAAGTAAGCTATTGAATCACTTTTTTGAAAATTAATTTCACGATTGCACAAAATCTCACTACGTAAGGTATTGTTATTTGGCTTAATATAAATTTCAATTCCTTTGGGTTTTAAAACACTTTGTAAATAGCGCTGTATATCACCAATTTCATAGCTACCAGTTGGTATAGTTATTTCTTCTAGATCAACATAAAACTTATTGTGCCCAATATCTATATATGAAATTGAATTAAATGTAATAAATTCAACAAGACCAAGTACATAATTTTTTTGAGGCAACAATTCAATTGGTGGAAAATATTGTGTCTCCAATATAGATGATTTACCTGACAAGGTAAATTATTGCTAGTTAAATATTGCTAGTTTAATTTATACTAAACTCAATGTTTCCATGTCATTACTTTTAAAGAGTAAACATACTTTTATCCTTGAGTTTATTTAAAAGAAATTTTAAACACAAATGACCACACACAAAGGTATTAAAATTTTGATAACTTTTGTGATTTTATTTAATAATTTTAACACCGAAATAATTAACAAGATCCGTAGGTGGTTGAAGAATACCAAAACTATCAAAATATACAATATTATTGTTTATCTTTCTATAAGCTACCCAATGAGTACCAGCATTATATTTACTATCTAAATTTACTATAGCTGACTCAAATTTATAAGGTCCTGAAACTGGTAATTCATCACGCATAAAAACACCACGAAAGTGTGGAATTTTTACGATTTTAGTGTATTTCAGTATATCATAATTAGTTAACGCTCGTTTTGGTAATTTTACAATTTTTTGTGCTTTTTTTTCCTTTTTTCAACAGCACAAGCTAATCCTAATCTTTGTTTATATGGCTTAAGATAGAGACCTTGTCCTACAGCTAGAGATTCTATGGCTCTGTTATGACGTTGACTTTCTTCCAGTTGATTTTTAGCTGCTCTTGCATCATTAACTGCTTTTGCTGTTCCAGCTGCTCCACCAGATAGAGCCCCTATTGCACTAAGGCTAGCAAAGAGTGGTATAAGAAATAATAAAAAACCACCAATTTTTTTTGGTATGGGTAAAATTCGAGGTTGTTTCACTTTGCATTTTCCACCTGCTACTTTCACAGCTATACGTGCACCTTTTAGAGCTGACTTTATAGCAAAAGATGTATCATTGCTAGGTGTGATAAATTTTTTTGCCGCTAAAACAATATTTCTTAATGGAAATGTGGCCTTTTTGTTTTTCTTCTATTTCATTTTCGATTTAAGACCCATTCCTAATTTAGTTTTTATTTTCATTGCGTTAGTAACTGCCCAAGCTGCAGCATTTTCACCAAGTTTTGCGTCACTAGGACGTACACGATTCCAAGCTTTTTCCGCGAGTATCTTATCTGCAACGTGTCTATTTTCAAGGTTATCTTTATTTTGAGAATACGCAATATCGTGTTCTCAACAAGCTTGATCAAGAGGATTAATTCCAGGATCACCACGTGCCAATCGTTTTGCTAAGTTTGTTCCAGGTCCACAGTATTGATAACCAGGTATGTGTAATTCAACAGGTAACTTGTTGATAATTTGATTTAAGAGACCTCTACCACGTTTGATAGATTTTTTAGAACTGATAGTTTATTTCTTGACAAGCATACTTTTATATTTCTACACAAAGTATCTTTTTAAGACTGATGTAAAAATGTATAAAAGCCGTGTATTTATACTTTCTTAACCAGTTTACTCTTAATATTTAACCTTTCTGAATTGCACAAAATTCTATAAATAAACAGACCTACAAAATAATCTAAACAAGTCTTCCATTTATACTTTTTAACCTCAGTGTGAATCAAAAGATGGAGTTTAATAAACAATCAACAGAATTACCTGTGTAAGATTTTGATACAGTTACACAACAAAAATCTAACAAAAAACGTCATGGAAATCTGTTACCTAAGACGGTAAGAGCAATTTTTTGTGGTCCATAAAACTGTGGCAAAACAAATGCCTTACTTGCTCTACTAATACATCCAAATGGACTACGTTTTAAAAATGTCTACATTTTCTCAAAATCATTAAGTCAACCAAAATATAAATTTTTGGAGAAAACTCTTGACTTAGTGGATGGTATTTAATATTTTCCATTTCAAGAGCATAAAGAGGTTATTGAACCAAACAAAGCAAAACTAAATTCTACAATTGTCTTTGATGATGTAGCCTGCGATAAGCAAAATAGAATTCGAGAATTTTTTTCAATGGGTCGTCATAGACTTATTGTTTGTTTTTATTTATGTCAAACGTATACACGGATTCCAAAGCATTTAATTCGAGATAATGTAAATTTTTTAATAATTTTTAGACAGGATGACTTAAACCTTAAACACATATATAACGATCATGTTAATACAGATATGATATATTCAAAATTTAAAGAATTATGTTCTTCTTGTTGGAATAGTGACAAATACGGTTTCGTTGTTCTTGACAAAGATAGTTAAAGATAGATAGATAGTTAAGATGTTAAAGTTAGATAAAGAAAACTTTGAACAAACGTTAGGTGATACTTTCAAACCCATTATTAATCCTTTAGAAAAACTTGTTAGTGATTTTCAAATACTTAAAAAAGGTAGTAATAAAAACGAGAAAGTTAAAACTGATAAACTGGAAAAATTCAAGACTTATAGTGATAAAAATGATGGTGATGATTATAGTGATGATAATGATGATGATGATGATTATGATGATACTGATAACACAGCCACACAAAAAAAAAAGTTCTGATCTGGGGGTCTCACTATGTAGACTTTATGTTTTTTGGGTCGCTGAATCCGAATCCGAGGTCCATTTAACCCCATCAGATCAGGATTTTGACATAACCTCAAAAAACCAATATGGCGGACACATTTTTGAAAAGTTCATCGGATTCGCTTGAAATTCGTTACTCGGGGGTTTTTGGGGTCGCTGATTACGAATTTGAAGTCTGATTTCAAAAATTCAAAATGGCGGATCCAATATGGCGGACAAGTTTTTGAAAAATTCATCGGATTCGCTTGAAATTCGTTACTCTGGGGTTTTTGGGGTCGCTGATTACGAAAATGATGTCGGTTTTTCAAAATTCAATTTTTTTTTTCAAAATTTTTTTAAATTCAAAATTTTAAAAAACTGACATCAATTTCGTAATCAGCGACCCCAAAAACCCCAGAGTAACGAATTTCAAGCGAATCCGATGAATTTTTCAAAAACTTGTCCGCCATATTGGATCCGCCATTTTGAATTTTTGAAATCAGACTTCAAATTCGTAATCAGCGACCCCAAAAACCCCCGAGTAACGAATTTCAAGCGAATCCGATGAACTTTTCAAAAATGTGTCCGCCATATTGGTTTTTTGAGGTTATGTCAAAATCCTGATCTGATGGGGTTAAATGGACCTCGGATTCGGATTCAGCGACCCAAAAAACATAAAGTCTACATAGTGAGACCCCCAGATCAGAACTTTTTTTTTTTTTGTGTGGCTGTGTAATAATAATAATAATGGTGATGATGACAATATAAATGAAGAATCCTTCAAATCAGTGGATTATGAAGAGGAAGAATCACATTCTTCTTTTTCACCATCATTAGATAACGAAACAAAAGTGTATATTAAATTGTTAAATACAAATAGTAAAGAAATCGATAATATATGTGGTGTACGAAAATTAGCTAATAGCAAATTAAAGTTTGGTAATTCTCCAATAAGTTTTAATAAAAACTCTATAAATGTGGCAAATTCAACGTTTTCTAGTAGTAAAGGATTACTTGAACTGCTCTTTAAAAAAATTCCAGATGAATCTTTGATCTATGCTAAAGATCTGGAAAATTTTTAAAAAATAATTGTTTTGACAAACGCACATAAAAAGAAATATAAAGCTCATAGTGACATTCGTCAAAGTAAATCGTTTAAATTTAAACGATTCATATGCAAATTATTTTCACCTACAATAAACAATGATCATAAAAAAAAAATTTCTTCTCGTGGAGGTGCTTTACCTGAGTTTATGCTTGCTAAACAAAAAAATCAAATCGACTATATATATTGGGATGATCCAAATGAATTAGTGGACAGACTACGTTTACTATTAGCGTCTCAAACAGCAGGAAATCCAAGCCACACAAACGAAATTTTATCAATCATTGAAGAATTACGAAAAGCAAACATTATTTATTAATTTTGATTACTTTAAAAACCGATCAGTTGAATAATGTTTCTCGACGTATTTGGACGTTCTTTTAAAAAAATTGAGAATTCTATTCGTGGGCCTCCTGGAGTTGGCTTTAAATTTACAGAAAAAGGACATTTTAATGTTGAAAATAAAAAATTGTGTTATGTTGCAGAAGCTTTAAATGGAGGTGATGCAACTAACTTGAGCCTTGTGAAAAAAATTGTGAACACTGAAGTCAACGATTTTTATGAGATATTACGATCAATGAGATCTGATATACTTAACAATAATATAAAAATAACAAAGCTAGAAGATTCTATAAACAAATATTTACAGAATCTAAAAATAAGTATTGAGAGAAATAAAAAGTGATTGGCGCTTAATAAAAAGATCCTTACTCAGTTAGACAAACAAATTAGTGCACTTGAATAAAATAAAAAAAAATTGATTATAAAATATGAATGAAGAAGAGCAAGCTCTAGTTAGAGAATTACATAAACCAGCTAGAAGAAATTATACTAGGCGAAAAGTTGACATACGAGCTATCGATGACACTTGGCAAGCCGACCTCGTAGATATGCTAACATATGCAAAGAAAAATAGAAACTACAAATACATCTTAACGATCATTGATAATTTTTCTAAATTCGCCTGGGCTGTTCCTGTGAAGAATAAATCTGGTGAAGATATTTCAACTGCAATGAAGTCAGTGCTGGACCAAGGTCGGGTGCCGAAAAATCTACATGTGGATCAAGGAAAAGAATTCTACAATATTAATTTTAAAAATCTCATGAAACAGTATAAAATAAATATGTATTCTACATTTAGTAATTTAAAAGCTTCGATTTGTGAACGCTTTAATCGTACTTTAAAAAACAAAATGTGGATGCAATTTAATTTACAAGGCAGTTACAAATGGTTAGATATTTTGCAAGATTTACTTTTCTCGTACAATAACACTAAGCATCAAACCATTAAAATGAAGCCAAAAGATGTAAACAAAAATAAAGAAAAGGCAATTTTATTTAATGTATATAAAACATTCGTTGTAAAATCTTCGAAAAAGAAACCGAAATTTGAAAAAGAAGATAAAGTTAGAATAAGTAAACTTAAACATATTTTTGAGAAAGGTTACACACCCAACTGGACAACAGAAATTTTTACAATTAATCGGGTAAACAATACTACACCAGTAACATACTTGCTCAGAGATTATCAAAATAGACCTTCAGATGGTAATTTTTATGAAGAAGAAATTGCTAAGGTTAAAAATCCAAATATTTATTCAATTGAAAAAATATTAAAAAAACGTCGTCATCGAATGTATGTTAAATGGTTAGGTTTTGATAATTCTCATAATAGTTGGATAAATGAGGATATGTAACAAATTTTTTATTGAAATAAATTCAAGAATTTTCATTAAAATATATTTATTGATCAAATTTATTCTCCTTCAATATAATAATTCTAAGTTATTACATCATCATCTTTTTTCTATTTATATTTCATTATTATCATTTTGCCATATGATACATTTCTTGTAAATTACACATTGATATAATTATAATTATAAAATATATTTTAAATACAATAGATATGCACAATTAATTAATTTCATTCTTCTTTGCATCAATCATCATCTATTTTTCCTTGAAACAATAATTGGGTTTCTTCAATTTTTGGATAAATTTTGTGAAATCTACTGGACAGAATTGTTCTGAAACATATAACAGATATAAATTAAGTATACAATTATATATTAAGAAAATTTATACACAATAAGAAAACTAAGGAAATACTTACATTCTAATTTTCGTGATAGTTTGTTTGTATATTTCTGAATGTAAATTAAAACTTTATTACAAATTTCCTTTGAATGAAAAGTCATAATCTCAGAAAATAGCTTTTCTATATTTACAGGAGATGGACATTCACTATTTAATAATACTTTTTCTAAGACTTTAAAATAATTTTTCTCAATAAATTTTTCCAAAGCCGTCAGTTGGTGTAGTTCAAATCGCTGATACACAATTTCTTTAATTGTTTTAATAACACCTTATTTGATATATTGCAAAGTTAAAAATGTTATTTCCCTTGCACTTTCTTTCACACAGCGATTTAATTGCTTCAAAGCTTTAAAAGTTTTAAATTTCAGAGAAAATGAGTGTATTGAATCTAATTTTTCTTCTTGTGAATTTCTAATTAACACAAAGCGATGATTTAAATAGCTGACAAAATTCAGATGGATTGTGTCACAGTTGATTTCATGAGGTTCAGATTTATTATCAAAAAATACCTCAATTTCTGAATAAAAAGTGGTGAAAAATTTCCATTCTAGTACTGAGAATGAGACTGATGTTTGTGGGTGGCTGCTTATTAACTTAATTTTTATGGATAAATTGCTCTTTAATTCAGCTCCAATAATTACTTGTTTTGTAAACGATGAATTTAAGTTATATGTTGTAACGCTGTATATTTTACGTCTCAAAATTCCTCGACCGTGATGTGGACGTGAAGCCCCCTTTTTATTATTAATAAATTGTTAAGTTATGAAAGGGGTTATTGCAATATATGTAAATACAGAAAATACACATAATGTCAAATTAAATAATTTCAACCTGTTAAAGAGTTCGAGAGCACATCTGAGAAATAATATCAATTAAGAATAATTTCTGCCGCATTGTATTTTTATTTTGTTTAAGCCTACTAGATGCGACCAATACTGCGCAACGAAACTAATGAGAACTCTCAGAAGGAGCAAGCAGAGTTCAGGGAGCAGTCTTGAGGACGGATATCAATTAATGCAGCTAAAAGTTCTTTTATAAGAACTATCATCATTAAACAGAATATTGTTTAATTATTTATGTTTACAAAATTATTTTAAAATGTTATTGCACTGCTCCAGGCTCATTACGTGATAATTAATGTCACTAGTCCAAGATTAGCTGTTTTCATTAATTTAATATTAAGATTAATATTAAGTCGCGCCTACAAGGCTGCAACCCATTAATCGCTACTTGTAGATGTATTAATCTACATTTATCGACAGGGTGGCCGTTGAGTAAGAGCCGCGTCTAATAGGCGAAAAGTACGAGCAGCTGAGTGGCGCTCGTCCTTCACGTTTTGTACATCACGGTGGATGGTTGATTGTTTTATAAGGAGCGGAAACATTAAGATAAAGAGGGAGAAAGAATTATTTATTAGAAATTCCAAAGTTGAAAATAAGTTTTAAAGCTGAAATTGTTATTTTGTTTCGTGGAATAATGGTGAGTTAGACTATTAATTCGCCATAGTAATAAATTTGCTCTGTTTTCTTGTTGAAAATTGCTCGCTCTCCGACTCTTAGCAAGTCTGTTTCTTTGAATAATAAATGTCTCTTTAAAGTTTTAAATATTTAGAATAAATGTGAGTTATGTGTGTAAACTAGTGTTTATTTATTTAACAAAAGTCACTATTCGTTCCCATACCTAGTCGGCAAACTATTTAATCGTAAATTCAATTTATATATTTTAAACGTTCTAATCAATTTCTAAATATGGCTTGTATTTTCTTATATTATTAGAGGAGCAGCCAGGCGCTCAAAAGTAATAAAAATATTAAAGATCGCATTTATAATTTCTCGCCACCGGAATTGTTTTCCCCAATTCTGAGATCATAATTTCCATAAATGTACCGGCGTGGCGACAGGTTATAATGTGGTTGATAAAAGTAGTTGATTACGAGGAAGATATGTCATTTTTATTATTCTGCTTTAGACACAAATTCAAAGTAATTATATTTTCCACCCAAAAATTTTAATTGTAATTCTCCTTTTTCTGCTGCTTGTTGTAAGTGAGTCAATGATTCATCATCACTTTCCAGAACCTTTACCATTCTTTGTAGTAAAAATACAACGTATTCACTATTGATTTCAGCCACAATTTTCAAGCCAAATTTTGTTGTCGTTTGCTTAATATCTGTAATATTATAATATTCATTAAGATTTAATTCACTCAATTTTTTGATAGGTAAAAAACTAGCAGCTTTGTTTAATTTCTTTAATTTTCCATCCATTTTCTTGACTTTCTTATCAACCACACTGTATTATTTAAAGCTGTTTTTTCTTACACTGACAACAGTTTCTAGATTTTTTAACGCAAACACTCAGTTACAACTTCTCAGTACAGATTAACTACCGAAAACTTTATGGAAACTGGTAGCTAACTCTCACATTTTATACTCTTAAGCTTCATTCTCTATCTTTTTTAAATAATACATTTCTTCCTTCTTTATTTATATAGATAAGTTTGCAAAATTAAAATTAGATTTCTTAATATATATATATATATATATATATATATATATATATATATATATATATATATATATATATATATATATACCTATCTTTTTCTACCTTGGGGAATGATGAAGACACTAAATAACATATGTTCCTTTATATGTACACTTATGAATAAGATAATGTGCTGACATGTATCATGTTACACTTCAGATGACTCCTCTCTGAAATGTACATGACTATTTTTATCATCTATGCAATAATTACTCATAACATTAACAGGTGATGTTTCCACATTCTTATTACAATAGGCGGATAATTAATTTTCTATTAAATAATAAAACAATTTGTTTAAAACATTATAAACGCAAAAATTTATTTGAAAAAAATTTTCTACTTACCGTAAAATCTTGAGATATAATGAAACTCTGTATGTTAACCTATACATCATAAATATACTTATTCGTTTCTCAGCTTTGAAAAAAATTTACAAATTTTTTGAATAAGTTTTTTTTTGGAAAAATTTTTAGAAGAAATTGCTCTTCTGTTTTTTCCTTTAGAAGTTTCTCGAATATAATGGATTAGAACCATTTTTTTATTTCAAATGTCGGTAAATGTCGGTAAAGGAATCTGTATCCAGAACCGGCCCTGTACATCTACTTGTAAGACAATTTAGTATTTTTATAAACACTTATTTTTATATTAGTGCTTTAAAAGAAACTGTAGAATAATAATTTTTACTAATATCTATTAATAATAATGAACAAACACTTTAAAATTTCATGAGAAAAAACCATTTCTTCGCTGTCGATTTTTACAATTTTCATTATTAACCCCTTCGCAGTCCAGTTGAAAGTCGCTTGTGGTCCAAAAACGGTCCGAAAAAAAAGTTTACAAAAAAATATGATTTCATCATATATAAGGTTTTTGTGGTCGCTGAATTCGAATTTGAGGTTAGTTTTTGAAAATTAAAAATGGCGGATCCAATATGGCGGATGATTTCTAGATTGATGCGAAAAAAATATGAAGTTACCTTAAAAACCCCTGAGTAAACATTTTAGACAAATTTGTCAACATTCAAAAAATTGGATCGACATATTGAATCCACAATTTAGCATTTAGAAAAACGAACATCAAATTCGAATTCAGCGACCCCAAAAACCCCCGAGAAACGAATTTTAATCGAATCGCATCAATCTTAAAATTAACCGCCATATTAGATTCGCCATTTTGAATTTTGAAAATATGACATCATATTTGTAATCAGAGACCCCGAAAACCCCCGAGTAACGAGTTTCAAGCGAATTTAAAATTTTTTTATTTTTTGAAGTCGCCATTTCGGGTCCGCCATTTTGAATTTTTTAAATCTAACTTCAGATTCGGATTTAGCGACCCCAAAAATAGTAGTATGTACTTTGCTACTAAAATCAAATCACGTTTAGTATTTTTTTTGAGATGGCCATATATGGGCACAGACGCAAAGGTGGCACGACTTTTCGTGGCCATATATGGGCCATGGACTGTTAAGGGGTTAATGAAATCAATCAATCTTTTTAAAATGATAAATTCTATTTTTGAAAATTTCTTTGAAATAAACTATTACCTACTATTGAACACAATGCATTGTCCGTTAATTTTAAAAAGTTCCTTTTTTACCGTGTAAATGAAGAATGTTTATAAACATCCATTAATATTAATAAAAATACAAGTTTGGAACTGAACACAAATATTCACAGTTTACATCAAGTGACATGTGAATGCACACTTTATATATTTCATTAGAAGAAACAACACTTTCCTCGCTGTCAATTTTTACAATTCTTTTTATTTTATCATTTTCATTAACGAAATCCGTCGTGTCAATTTTCTTCACAATGACAAATTCTCTTTTGTTAACAGGATCAACTATGAAGTTAAGTAGATGTACAAAAGTGCCATTACTTAGTATTGCAAAGCTATTGTCTGATCGTTTATTAACTTTTAATGAACTCATATACAAACAATTATTTTTTGCAATTTTTTTATAAGAAACTGATTTTTCAGAAAGACATAAATTTTCTGTCCACTTTTTTTCCACCAGAAATCCTTGTCCAAAATATCTTATTTAAAAAATTTTCTGTGTCTTTTTGACGTGAATTTTACCGACATGATTATAAAAATCTTTTATTTTAAACGAACAATGTTTATACAGATGATCTTCTAGAAATAACAAACTATATTTCAAACTGATTGTTCTACAAATTTGATGATGGACACCTTGTGCAGCATGAATAACCTTCAGTAGTTCTCCATTACCGGATTCAAAAGCGAATGAATTATGTGCCCAAAGAGGGCCCCAATCGTAAACGCTTTTAGCTAAATGAAGAAGTATATGCACATTGAAGGTCATACATGTTTTTGAATACAATAATTGTGTCTTTCCTACGAATTCATGTAACAAACGATCGGCTAAATCTATATCAGAATGTGTCATTTTGTCTTTAATTAAAAGATACAGAGCATTAACAAATAAATTCCAGTGATTAAAAAGATCGTCACGTAATATAGTTTCTAAAATTGGACAACCTTTAAAATAACGTCCAATTTTCCTATTCCCTGGCTTTCCAAAACGCTCTTTCTGAAAAAGAACGTGTTAGTTTAGAGATTTGATGGGGAACTTTTAATTTATTTAATGTCTTATCAATGTTAGAAATATCGATTTGAGGAAATAAACCACTTTTATTGTTATTCCCAAACTAAATTGTGGAAAACTGTTTGGCTATGCCGGATACACAGTGCATACTGTCAAATAGATAACCGAAAATAAAATTGAATGAAATTAAATTAATTAATTGAGACGGGCTTTTAACAACAAAAACAGGATTCCCTAACTCATTTGCTGATTTCATGTGCTTTATGGTGTCTACGTTGTTTCGACTTTCTATTTTATCATTTGTCAAAATATATTTCATATTTCCCGAACGCTTATTATTAACATTTTTATTCTGGACCCACTTTCCAGGATGATGACATTGTAGGCATCCATAACAACTATTAAATTGTCCGAATCCCATAACTGGAGCTCTAGCTACTGAATCACAACATGAAATTTGAGTAAAAACTTTTACGGAAATTTCTTTTTCGTTTATATTACACTTAACTCCTTCTGTTGCATAAATGTTCATTTGCTCAACAAATGGTTTAAGAAATACATTCATATTAGGTTTGTCTTTACCAAACCAAAGACCAACTAAAATTAAATTTTTTGTTCTTATATGAATTGGTAGTTTATTAAGCATAAGGAAAATAGGCTAAATAGAATACGAAGAACTGGCAAATAAAGATGCTCCGTCGGTATTGAAAGTAACAGTAGCATAACTACGTTTGTCAGCTTCACGTGAATTACTAACAAAATCGCGATATAATTTTCCATCATAGATATCGCGTATATAACCTTTTTCATATAATCGGTCATTCATAACATAGCTGTAATAACTACTGTTACATTCAATCAATTTAGAAATATGAGAAGAAGCATTCATTGTAACAAAAAAGTCTTTTGTGTTTATCTTTCTTTTGCGTATTTTACACTTAACAAATTTTGTTTTTCGTTGAAATTTACTGATATATGAATTACAATTTATGCACGTTGCATGGAGTTCCGCACGATTTTTTGGATAGAATAATCTGTCTATCAAATATTTTGTATTTGGCAAGATGTTGCAGGAAAACATGCAGTTTATAAATTTAAATAAGTTGGTAATTTGTATTAAAGATAAGGCGTGTACTATTGAATATTTTAAAAGCATTAATATTATTTCACGGGGAGTAATTTGTAGTGGTACATTTATGGGAGTTTTCATTTCGTTATTGTCCACCATATCTTCAATGGATTTAAAGCAATTTTTAAATGGAAATTCTTTATTTTCAGAAGTTTCTAAGTCTTCATCGTCATCTGTTGATTCCACAAAAAAATTGTCTTCTATTTCATCCTAAAATATAATAAAATTTTATTTTCATAACGCGGTGCAAAAAAGGGCACTTTTTTGCACCTTGTTATGAAAAATATCGTTCGTAACTTGTGTGAACAGTTGATAATTTTTGAACGAGCCCTTTTTTTGGAACTGCTCACACAAGTTACGAAATATACTGAATAAAGTTATATTTTTATAGGAAAATGTAAAATAAATAAGGAGACTTAACTTTACAAGGAAAATGATTCCAGATTAATATTTTTAATATAACTTAAAATAGTGATCACATAGCACAATATATTGCTATAGTTAGGTTTACATTTAATATATATATACTAAAGTGGCTTCACAGCGTAATTTTTTTTACAATTGACTGTTTAAAACTGTCTACATTAGGTATGTTCTCGTTGCCTGCTCTTCTTACACTTTAACACCTAACTATGCTGTTCTCTTTGACGGATGTGACGTAATTTTACCATACATTTCGCTATACTTTCTGCACCCACTCTTGAGGTGGTGTAAAAGTTACACTTAGTGCAGGCAACGAAAACATACCTATTAGGTATGTTTTCGTTGACTGCACTTCTTACACTTTAACACCTAACCTGCACTATGCTGTTCTCTTTGCCGGATGTGACGTAATTTTAACATACATTTCGCTACACTTTCTGCACCTACTCTTGAGGTGGTGTAAAAGTTACACTTAGTGCAGGCAACGAAAACGTACCTAGTACAAGTAACGAAAACATACCTATTAAGGCCTTTTTCCAATAGGTTCCCAAAACTCTGCGTTGCGTCGGTTGCTATGGCAACATATGCTAAAATCAACGCAACGCAGTCACTCACAGGCCGCAGTCCCATGGCAGCGTTTTGCGTTGCGTTGTAATGAGAGAAAATGCAGCAAACGTATATTTGCGTCTTTTTCTCTCCCATTACGACGCAACGCAAAACGCTGTCATGGGACTCCACCCACAGACAAACGCAGAGTTTTGGGAACCTATTGGAGAAAGGCCTTTAATAGTCGATACGTTCATACGATTAAGTAACACCGAAACATCGTTTTCCCCTGTTTGAAATGATCATATTACACCCAATATCATATATGCCTTACTTCCGGTTTGGACAACTTTTTGAAAAGTGGTGTGTCTTCTATAAGAATTTTTTAAGTCTATGGCGTATCTCAATCATCATACGCCATAGATTTAAAACATCCTTATAGAAGGCACACTACTTTTAAAAAAGTTGTCCAAACCGGAAGGAAGGCATGTATGATATTGGGTGTACATTTTGAAACACAAAGTTTTTCAGTGTAAACCTACACAAGTGTTATCCGGTAAAAAAAGTATTCAGAATAGAGAAAAAGTATTGGTGGTGAAGTGCGGTGAATACATTTTGCTTACCGTGAATATATTTCTCTTAAAACTTTCAATTTTAAGATTTTTAAGCAAAGTTGAGAATGTTTATCAAGAGCGTGACAGATGAGAAGTGCAAAAATGACGATTGCGAGAAGAAAATACGAAATTTTAAGAAAAAACGAAAAATTAAATGTATTTTACTTCAAAAAGTTTAATACACAACTTTTTTTGAGGAGGGGGGTAAAATACGTATTTTACCTATGTAAAATACTAAGTATTTTACGTCAAAAACCTCAAGTTACGCGTAACTTTATATCCCTGGTTGTAGGCACAGAAAAGCATATATGATAATTGATCAATACTTTAGAATTTGCTTGTCAAATTTAATTTCTAATTTTTTCTCAAAATTTTATATTTCCTTATAGCATAAATATTCTCAACTTTGCTTA
The DNA here is from genome assembly GCA_032872505.1 of Leptopilina syphax. NCBI lineage: Eukaryota > Metazoa > Arthropoda > Insecta > Hymenoptera > Figitidae > Leptopilina > Leptopilina syphax. Next base: position 18,338,261 of record CM065469.1, read on the forward strand.
GAACCCACCCAATAAGCTTAAAAAGGATTCAAATTAAAATATTCAAAACTTTGAATTTTCTATATTTTTTACTGTCAATTTTAAAGAATTAATTTTTTTGAAAAAGTTTAATTAAGTATTAATTTAAAAAAGAAGTTATTAATGTTTTCAAATAATTTCACGATAGTAGATATACAGGGCCGGTTCTGGATACAGATTCCTTTACCGACATTTACCGACATTTGAAATAAAAAAATGGTTCTAATCCATTCTATTCGAGAAACTTCTAAAGGAAAAAAGAGAAGAGCAATTTCTTCCAAAAATTTTTCCAAAAAAAAAACTTATTTAAAAAATTTGTTAATTTTTTTCAAAACTGAGAAACGAATAAGTATATTTATGATGTATAGGTTAACATACAGAGTTTCATTATATCTCAAGATTTTACGGTAAGTAGAAAATTTTTTTCAAATAAATTTTTGCGTTTATAATATTTTAAACAAATTGTTTTATTATTTAATAGAAAATTAATTATCCGCCTATTGTAATAAGAATGTGAAAGCATCACTTGTTAATGTTATGAGTAATTATTGCATAGATGATAAAAATAGTCATGTACATTTCAGAGAGGAGTCATCTGAAGTGTAACATGATACATGTCAGCACATTATCTTATTCATAAATGTACATATAAAGGAACATATGTTATTTAGTGTCTTCATCATTCCCCAAGGTAGAAAAAGATAGGTATATATATATATATTTATTAAGAAATCTAATTTTAATTTTGCAAACTTATCTATATATATATATATATATATATATATATATATATATATATATGAATATAAACTTTATATTTTTCAAAAGATGCGCATATATACAAAATATATTTCAAGAGAAAACAATATTCATTATAATATACTTACGTCCTGTGGCTCCTATTACGGCCAAACATTTGCTGCTTCTACATTTAACCTTAAATTCGCGATTTTTGTTTTCCTTGTATTTTTCAAAGTTAAATATATCTTTCACTGGCACAATGTAAGTACTTTTGTGTTGTCCAGTTGGATTTTTGCATGGTTTTATAAATTTAATATAAGCATATTCAATTAAATGGGACATTTTAAAAAATGTGAATTTAATCGCGTCTATAAGCACAGTCAAACTAAACAAATGAAACTATAAAATAACTGATCACCATGGTTACGTCAAGTCGAATGGTGAACAGTATTTATAATAATAATAAATTAGAATTTTAGTAAGTTAAAGTTCTTTTTATATATGGCATGTGAACAGTTCATATATATGTTCAAATAAAAATTGGATATCCTGTCAGCTACATTTTATTTAAAAGGTACACGGAGAGAAATCTGTTGCAAATAAGGCAAGAAGTAGAGGTTATGAATATAGCATAAGCACTTACTAGCGAAAAGTATAAGAGGTCCGCCTGAATATCAGTCGACTCCGCCTAATATTCAGGCGGACTCGAGCAATAAATAGGCTCTCTGTTAGGATTTTAGCATCAAACAATCGATGGAAAAAGTATATGAAAAGTTTCGAGCATTAATCCTAACAGATTTCTCTCCGTGTATGTTGAAATGTTTATACTAATACATTTTACGGCTTAGCAACTTATTTCAAATATGCATTTTATTAATATGAAAAATTGTTTATTTCATGAAATATATTAAACAATTTTTTTATTATGTATAATTAAAACTTTTTCAAATTTGCGAAAAAATACAGACAAATTATTAGATTTGAGTTTTAATGAATGTAAAATATTTAATAATGATAAACAAAAATGTGATAAAATGTATCAAAATAATGGACATGAACTACTAATAGTATATAGAGTACATAAAAGACCGAAAGCAGAAAATCATGTGTGCAAAAGGGATAGGTAGATAACACAACTGCTTGGCGAACGTTATCCGGGAACGCAAAGCACGAGTTAGAGAAGGACATAAATATATTTGTGTCCTATTCTATCTCATGTGCCTCGTTCGCAAACGACTTTTGCGAAGTTATTGTGCATTAGGCTTTACTTTTTACTTCGAAATGTGATTTTACGAATTTTATCCTCAAGCAGATTTTTATGAGTGCAAGAGAGGCAGACGGACATACCCTTTTAGGCGAGAACACAATCCATGGTACGTAAACGCAAACGTGTGACGTCACAATGTTATTTAAATGGGTGACGTCATACGTTCACGTTCACGTATCCTGTATTGTGTTTTCTCCTTTCCACTTGACGTTTAACCCTTTAACGCCGGGACGGACACTTTTTTTGAATCATTTTCAACGTTAATTATTTTGGTTATTAGACATGTAGAAAATTTTTGGAATGACATTTTCTGACGTATTTTTTATCGCTTTTTCAGAATCTGTCATCAAAATTGGAAAAAACAAAAATTCCTAAAAGTTATGGCCATTTTTTTGGAAAAAAATCCAAAATTTTGACATTTTTGATTCAAAAATGATTTTTTTTTTCATGTTAGCAGTAACCAGAAAAATTCTTTATCATAAAATATCGCGTCCACAATATCCAAGCTTTAAAGTTATGGACCATACATTTAAGAATTTCAAGATGGCAGATCCAAAATGGCGACAAAAGAATTTTTTTCCCCAAAATTGACACCCTGTGGACTTTTTTTTTAATTCTCCTTTTATCTTCAAGACAAATAGTACTTGAATGTTTTTTGGGTCGCTGATTACGAATATGATGTCAGTTTTCAAAAATTCAAAATGGCGGATCCAATATGGCGGACGAAATTCTAAAAAATTATCAAATTCACTTGAAACTTGTTACTCAGGGGTTTTTGGGGTCGCTGATTACGAATATGATGCCAGTTTTTAAAAATTCAAAATGGCGGATCCAATATGGCGGATGAATTTCTAAAAAATTATCAAATACACTTGAAACTTGTTACTCGGGGGTTTTTGGGGTCGCTGATTACGAATATGATGTCAGTTTTCAAAAATTCAAAATGGCGGATCCAATATGGCCGACGAATTTCTAAAAAATCATCAGATTTACTTGAAACTTGTTACTCGGGGGTTTTTGGGGTCGCTGATTACGAATATGATGTCAGTTTTTAAAAATTCAAAATGGCGGATCCAATATGGCGGACGAATTTCTAAAAAATCATCAGATTCACTTGAAACTTGTTACTCGGGGGTTTTTGGGGTCGCTGATACCGAATCTCAAGTCAGATTTCAACAATTCAAATGACGGATAATTTATTACTTCATTCATTAAGCTAAATGAATTGTCTATTAGTTAGTCTTTGCAGTCAGTTGTTTTACAACATCATTGAATTGCATTTCCTTTAGAAAGTATATGTGACCCCATCTGAGAAAAGGCACCTTATGGCCAAAAAATCGATTTTTTTATTTTGACAGTGTCTTACACTTTAAGGTCCTTAAAATGCATGTAGTCCTGGGTTAAAAAAGTAATTTCAATTCTTTAAACAAATAAAATATTTTCACTTAAAAAAAGTTTAGTTTGTTCATAATGTCCCTGTTCTCGGACGCGGTCACATATTGTTTCTTACTTTATTGACAACACCAGAAAGACATGGCTTCTCTAAAGAACGTATAAACTTTTAACACAATCTAATCTTTCTCTGAAATTTTCACTACTATATTAAATTCGGAATATTGAATTTTTGAAAACCGACTTCATATTCGTTTTCAGCGACCCCAAAAACCCCCGAGTAACAAGTTTCAAGTAAATCTGATGATTTTTTAGAAATTCGTCGGCCATATTGGATCCGCCATTTTGAATTTTTGAAAACTGACATCATATTCGTAATCAGCGACCCCAAAAACCCCCGAGTAACAAGTTTCAAGTGTATTTGATAATTTTTTAGAAATTCATCCGCCATATTGGATCCGCCATTTTGAATTTTTAAAAACTGGCATCATATTCGTAATCAGCGACCCCAAAAACCCCTGAGTAACAAGTTTCAAGTGAATTTGATAATTTTTTAGAATTTCGTCCGCCATATTGGATCCGCCATTTTGAATTTTTGAAAACTGACATCATATTCGTAATCAGCGACCCAAAAAACATTCAAGTACTATTTGTCTTGAAGATAAAAGGAGAATTAAAAAAAAAGTCCACAGGGTGTCAATTTTGGGGAAAAAAAATTCTTTTGTCGCCATTTTGGATCTGCCATCTTGAAATTTTTAAATGTATGGTCCATAACTTTAAAGCTTGGATATTGTGGACGCGATATTTTATGATAAAGAATTTTTCTGGTTCCTGCTAACATGAAAAAAAAAATCATTTTTGAATCAAAAATGTCAAAATTTTGGATTTTTTTCCAAAAAAATGGCCATAACTTTTAGGAATTTTTGTTTTTTCCAATTTTGATGACAGATTCTGAAAGAGCGATAAAAAATACGTCAGAAAATGTCATTCCAAAAATTTTCTACATGTCTAATAACCAAAATAATTAACGTTGAAAATGATTCAAAAAAAGTGTCCGTCCCGGCGTTAAAGGGTTAACGCTTTTCGCCACTAAAAAGTGTCTACTTTTTATTTTAATATTGTATTATACAACTTCTATATTTAATCGAATTCTTATAGAAAAATTACAACACAATAAGCGTAAGAACATTAAAAAATATTCATTCGTTTAGAAAAAATTAAGATTTTTTGCAATCATTAAAAAAATTTTAAATAAGAGTTTTTATTTAATACCTATTATTTTATTTATAAAAAATTTCGAGTAGAATTTACAGTTTTATTAATACAATATGATGAACAGAAAATTTTAATTAATAAATTTTAAAAGACAAACAATTTCTTCTTATTTTTAACAGGTATTATAATCCTTTTTCCCTTGTAAAGGGTATAATTTTGTAAACCCGTTTATAATTAAAATAAATAATTGTTTTTATGTAGTAATGATGTTATCACTCGGTCGATAAATTAATAAAAACGATGAGATAGTCGATCACTCCGAGTCAGGATTTCAAAAACAAAAAAGACAATTTCTTTTAACGTTTCAACAGCACGGCTGTCCTCTTCAGAAACTACAATTTATTAAACAAATTTTATATAAATTATAAACATTTTTACAAAAAAGAATTTTCAAAAATAAAATAAATTACAAATATTACCGTGAGAAAATTTAAATATGATATAAGTCACACATTTGCTTATATTGGACGAACGTCTTCGTCCAAGCGAGAACGATTAGACACTAATTCAAAATACGCAAAATAAGTAAAATCGATAAAGATGAGGTGACTGACCCACCAGTAAACAAAAATAGAACAAGAGAAATATCAAGGTGATTCAAAACAGATAAAGATTTACACGTGTTTCTTTTCATTGAGAAAGTGAATATAATAGTTACTGAGATTTTGTATATCATCTTTTTTGTTAACAGAGTTATTTTGTAAATTAATGTGGATCATTTCAGATATTAAACGCTTGTTATAATTAGTCTCTTTGTCAAGTATTAAATAATTATTCCAGTCAAAATTGTGATTAAACTTTTCAGTGTGATCAGCAATTACATTAGTTCTAGAATTTTTATGTTCTTTAATACGTACACCCACCATTCTTTTTGACTGACCAACATAAGAAGCAGAACAATTACCACAATTAATTTTATAAACTGTGTTAATATTTTCCGATTTCTTATTTTTGTCTTTGGCTTTTTTGACGAGGCTATGACTCATATTTTTATTATCAGTAGGAATAGTTAGAATATTATAATTTTTCAGAAACTCAGAAGTGTTCTCATACAAGTTTGGAACATAAGGCAAAAAGACTTTAGGAAACATTTTGTATATTATATTGTTATTACTGATTTTTTTATTAGAATTAGAATTTATAAAACAGATACGCTTAGTGATGTATTTATCAATAAAATCGTAGGGATAATTATTCTTGATTAAAATTTCTTTTACAAACCCGATGTTTTTGGAGTGAAATTTCTTATCAGAAAGTTTTATCGCTCTATCGATTAAATTGTATACTATAGCTATCTTTTGAGAAAAAGGATGTTTCGAAAAATAATTAATAGTACGTCCAGAAAAAGTAGGTTTTCTATACCAGTCAGTATAGAAATTAATTTTTTAGATGTTCATATTATTAATGATAATGGTACTATTACTACTGACTGGTATAGAAAACCTACTTTTTCTGGACGTACTATTAATTATTTTTCGAAACATCCTTTTTCTCAAAAGATAGCTATAGTATACAATTTAATCGATAGAGCGATATTGTCATTTAGTACTTAATATACTCAAACCTTATTTTAATAATTTCTTGTAAAATTGAGTATTTTATCGATTTTTAGCAATGGATTCTAATGAGACAGAAGATGAGAGAAATAGGAAAAACATTGTACCTCACCCTCAAACAGTACGACGAAGAAATCGTACTTTAGATTCAGCTTTAGATACAGGTAATGTAAATATTGTATTTTTATATACTTATTGAGATTGGATAAAATATAATTTTTATATTATTACTGTTAATTGTTAAAGACTTTTTTTAAAGAAAGTAAATTATTAAATGATGTATTACAGAAATATTGTTGCTAGAAAGATGTCTTGGGATTCGACTGATTCAAATGCAGATTGCAAAAATCCGGCAAATACAAATATCTCCAACTGCATCGCTGAAACTCTCAGTTTCGAAGATTCATCGATATTTGAAAGAGATAGTTCAGTCGGTATGTTGTTTTACATAATTTACAAGAAGTAATACCATTTCCTAATTTTTAAGTTATGGCAAATGTAAAAATTTAATCATCATAATATTCAAATGGTTTTTCTTATAGAAACACATATGATACCTGTTTCGACCAGTCCATTGCTAAATACTGCACCTAACGACTACAAAGATTTTCTTCCCCGACATGAAAAATTGTATTCTATACTTCTATCTTCAAATTCTTCGATTTCTAGTACTTCGTCTTCTTCCTCAGAAGATGAAGATCGTAAGGATGTCAACTACGGTCAGGATAGAATCCCAACGGAGAATTCGGATTCCTCTGATTCTTCTAGCGACGAAGATTTTACAGAGAGTTATGAAATGTTATCAGAACCTCACGTTAATACCCGTAGTTTTAACCATTGCGAAAATTTTAATGTTAAACCTGTTCAGGAGTACTTTTCAAATGATAAAGAAATAATGTTCAAGGAAGCGCAATTAAAAATATGCGACGTTATGCTTATGATATTTTCCTACTCTGTTCGGTTTTCTTTAAGTTACAAAGCTAGACGAGGTTTAATAGAAATGACGAAAGCGTTTGCCGGTCCCGAATTTTCACAGTGGGACGTTAGTGATTATTATCTATCAAAAATATTTGATCCCCCTGACTCTGTAATTGTGTACAATTTTTGGTGCCCAGTATGTTGCGTACTATTGGAGCAACCTACGACGAAAAAGAATTTTAAAAAACATAACTGTGTATGTGACAAATGTTCTCAACAGTTTAAGTTATCAATGAACTCTCTAAATTACTTTATATCTATAGATTTAAAGTATCAAATAACTGCCCTGTTAAGCACAGATATGATTCGGGAAGCATTATTTGAAAATTTAAATTACATTAAATCGATGGAAGATAATGGCACAATACGAGATGTTTATGACAGCTTACTGTATAAACAGTTTCTATCATCTATGAAATCAAGCACTAGCAATTTGTTAAGTTTAACTTTTAATACAGATGGAGCTGCTTTATTTCATAGCTCCAAGCAGTCATTTTGGCCAATACTTGGAATTTTAAATGAACTACCCCCTCATTTGAGATTTCGTTATCCTTTGCTTGCCGGTTTATGGGTAGGTAAGAACGAACTGTCACCCAAAGAGATGAATTTGTTCTTGAAATCTTTTGTTGAACAATGTAAACATTTGAGCATTAATGGCTTCTCCTGGGAAGACGAGAAAACAGGAGATATATCCTACTTTATTTTAAAGGCTTTCATATGCATTGTGGATACTATTGCTCGTGCTATAGTTCAGAACAGGCTTCAACATAATGCTTATTACGGTTGCTCTTGGTGTTTTATATTTGGCAAGTATTGTGGGGGTTGTGTGCGATTTTTAATGGAAAAAAAGAATCGCGAGACCGCACACATTTAGAACATTTAAAGCATATGATACAAGCAATGAAAAAAATTGAAAATAATTGTAGTAAAAAAAGGGCAAAGAAGTTAAAGGTGTTAAGGGTTATAGTGTTTTAACGGAATTGGATAACATCGACATGGTGTGGTCTTTTCCAAGAGATTATTTACATGCCGATTTAATCGGCGCAGTTTCACATATGTGGGGAATATGGACAAATCCAAAAAGCCCTATTCGTCTTACTAAAGACCAAGTAAATGAAGTTAACAATCGTTTGGTAAAGATGACGCCACCCCAAGAAATTCACAGGCTTGTGAGATCAATAACGTGTGAAAGATCGAAATGGAAAGCATCAGAATGTCAATCTTGGATGCTGTTTTATTCAATTCACACACTGCTTCAACAAAGTATCACTCAAAACGAAATGGAACAAGTTGATCGCGATTTAAACCTCTTTGCCGCAATGTTTGAAGTATTATATGGAGAAGAGTTTGTAAAATTTTGTATCCATACTTTAAAACACGTCGTTGAATGTGTTAAGACTAGTGGTCCCATTTGGGCTATCTTAACTTTTCCATTTGAAAATGCTATTTTCTATTTGAAGCAGTGTGTCCACGGTCCAAAAGGAGTTTACCAACATATGGCGAAAAAACGTTACAAGCGAATGTTTGTCAGTGTATTGTAGAAGAAGTTTCTAATAAAAATACTTGTAAAGATTATTGTCGATCATTGTTTTCAAGAAACGAGGTTTCATCGTTTTATCGTACTGCTTCTGGTAATATTGTACTCCTACACTGAGAAAATTTTGGGGACGCTGCGGAATTTCATAAGAGTCGCTGGCACTCTCTGTCCACGATTCGCAGCCGCTCCGCAAAAGGCAGCATGTACTCCTCATGGGGCTGATTCTGACTTTGGAAAGGTAAGGATCAGTTCCATGAGCACGGAGTAAAGTCCATGAGAACAGTTTCTTACTTTTTTTCCGGGCGGCTGCGAATCGTAGGTAAAGTTGCGCTCCAGCTCTTGATTTAACGCAGTAGTGTCACCTATCGGAGCAGCATTGTCCCCAAAATTTTCTCAGTGTAGGTAATGGATCACATGATCTTAAATACGACATACTTTCGCAAACAGGAAGCAAAGTTCTTACATTTCAACGATGTATTTTTAAAGGCATGGTTATTAACTCTGTATTTTATGAACGTGCGATAAAATCTGATAATACCACATTTTTTCTTGAAAATGTAAACTTTGTACAAGTTTTAAATATATTATTATGTGATGAGAATGCATATGTTGAGATCGTGAACTTTCAGGTAGAAACAATGGTTCTATCTTCTACTAATAAAAGTTGTATTTTCCAAACTCTTGATATGAATAATGTTGTATGCAAGACTCTTGTCAAAGTACAAAAGCGATTAAGTACAGATATTATACCTGTTTCATTTCTTAAAGAGAAATGTGTTGTTATCAGAGTTAAAAAAGACATTTACATATCAAAATTGCCAAGAACATTGGAAATTCAATAGAACTATTTCAAAATGTACCGTGAAGTATTAAAATAATATATGTTGCTATTGTATATATTCTTAAGGATATGATTTAAATGAAGAATAATATAGCTAAAATAAAATAATTTGTTATAATGTATTTATTAAGTAAAGTTAAAAGTATAAATCTGTCTATACTTGTTATTCATAGTAAATTCTCTTAAATCATTGTACGATTCAGAAATTTATTTCCCTTATTCCTAAATCAGAAATAAACCTCAAAGAAAGGCAGATGCAATAAAAGACAAGAAATTGTAGATATTTTTTTACAAGAGAAATCGGATCAAAACTGATAGATTAAAATTGTCTTACTTTAAAACATTGAAAGCAAAAAATTAACAAATTTGAAGCAATTAAAAACAGTATAAATTCGTTTTTGAAACAATGAGAAAAAACTTTAAAGTATTTTTTTACAATGCAAATCATATTAAGACAGATAGATTTTGATTATTCAATTTAACAAAATGAATAATATTAAAAAATTAACAGATTTGTGCCGGATAAAAGCAGTATCAATCCGATTTTCAAACAATGAGGAAAGTTTTAAGTATTTTTTACAACTAAAATTATATTAAAACGGATAGGTTTTAATTGTTTAACTTACCAAATATAACATTAAAGATTGAACAGATTTGCACCGCATAAAAGCGGTATCAATGGAATTTGCAAGAAGTGAAAATTTCTTTTAACCATTTTATCTACGATAAAAATCTGTTTAAAACGGGTATGTTTTGATTTTCTTACTTAACAACATTAACATCTAAGGATTACCAGATTTGGCCCGGATAAAAGCTGTATTAATCCGACTTTCAAGTAAGGACAAAAAATATAAATTGTTTTTTTTACAGCAGAAATCGGATTAAAACGAATAATTATTAAATATCTCTCTTAAGTAAATGAAGCCCTAAAAAAATTAACACATTTATACCGGATAGAAGCAATATCAAACCGTTTTTAAGAAAAAATAAAAAAATTTCAAAGACTGTTTCTCCGACAGAAATCATATTAAAATGGATATGAATCGAGAAGCTATCATTTTTTGTACGATATAAGCCAGCTAAAGACAGATATGGTGCAAATGTGAAGGATAAAATGCAGATAAACTCGGATTAAATCCATTTTTTAACTTTAATTTCATTGCATTTTTTATTTTAGTGACCGGATAAGAGCCTGATAAGTTCAATAGTTTGTCATGTATAAAAATTGAAAAAGTACAAAATTCGTATATAAACTGACACAACACATGTACGGTTTTTATACGTTTTCTGTCTGGTTTCTATACGACCTTTTAAGCAGGGAAGAAATGTATCATATGGCAAAATGATAATAATGAAATATAAATAGAAAAAAAGATGATGATGTAATAACTTAGAATTATTATATTGAAGCAGAATAAATTTGAACAATAAATATATTTTAATGAAAATTCTTGAATTTATTTCAATAAAAAATTTGTTACATATCCTCAATTTCTTCTTCATAAAAATTACCAGCTAAAGGTCTATTTTGATAATCTCTGAGCAAGTATGTTACTGGTGTAGTATTGTTTACCCGATTAATTGTAAAAATTTCTGTTGTCCAGTTGGGTGTGTAACCTTTCTCAAAAATATGTTTAAGTTTACTTATTCTAACTTTATCTTCTTTTTCAAATTTCGGTTTCTTTTTCGAAGATTTTACAACGAATGTATTATATACATTAAATAAAATTGCCTTTTCTTTATTTTTGTTTACACTAGAACCAAAAGGGCGCGCGTTGCGCGCCTACTTCTGGTCCTTTTCCACAACAAAAACCTTAATATAACCTTAAATTAAATCTTAATTAAATGAAAACATATGTTTATATTTTAAAAATTATTTCTCTGTTAATAAGATTGTTTAAAAGTTTTTTAATTTTTTAAATGTAAGTTTGACAAATTGAATTTTCTAAAAAAAAATTACACGTTAATGCCTATAAAAAATTCTCATTCTGGAGAAAATCACCTTTAAAATAAGCATAACATCATTAAAAAGCATTCAGTATTTTAGAAGTTATTAAAATTTTTGTAAAACATTGAAAATTATCATTTTTTAAAAATGTCTAAATAAAATATTGATCAAATGACTTCTAAAAGATCTTGATCTATTCAAAATTTAAACATCTTTTAAAACTTAAAATATACAAAAATTTTAGGTTCCGTATATGATACGTTTTAAAATGTTTTTCATTCTCCTGAAAATGGGTATGGTCTCTAAATTTTAACTGGTAGTGTATATTATATTTTTATTAGAGTTTTTCTTATATTTAATATTAAAATAATATTTATATTATATATATATATATATGGGCAATTCCACGTGAGATTTCAGTCGACCTCTTAAAATCGGCCAAAAATATTTTTTTTCTATTCTGTATTGAAAAAAAACAGATACGTATTTTTTTATTATTTTTTTGGAGGCCAAATTTTTGAGTTATGAATTTTCAAAATTTTCGTTTTTTAAATGAAGATATATTTTTAATGTCAGATAACTTAAAAAATATTGCTTCTTTTCATTTTTTGACAAGAGAAAAAAAGTTTTGTTTTTTTCTCTACTTTTGAATAATCATAACAAAAAAATTTTTTTTTTATTTTTTATTAAAAAAATAAAAAAATTTTATAAACAAATTAATTTTTTTTAACTTTGGGTATGATAAATTTTTAATTTTCTTTTTCTAAAACATACCTGGAAATGATAAGAAGGTTTTGCAAAAAGTTTCAGAGTGGGCCTGACATATTTTATTGTTTCACTTATTTGGACCCATTATATTAAAACATTAAAGGTTTTTTTGTTGGGAATAAATTATTCTCTGATAAATGATTTATTACCATTTATTAAATCAATTTTAATTAATTGTACACTATCTGCGAAAATTGTGTAAATACTACATGTTAGTGCTATAAATAATTTTTTTATTTTGCAAAATGTAGGTATTAATTAACATTTTTCCCGTCTAAGGCACTAAAACTCAATATAATTATTTAAAAATTAATCTTAAAAGTAAAATTTAACTATCTTTCTAAAATCATTAAAAAGATACTTGAGTTTGTCTTGTTTTAATAAAATTAATATAATTTTAGAAATACTTTACACGTGTTTATGTTCTTTGGATAAAGCTGAAATATGCATTCAGTTTATTTTAATACAATTAATGTTTTTTAAAAATAGTATTTAACTTTAAAATTTACAAGTAAATATGTAAATAAAAAAGCCGAACAAGACAGAACTTTATGTAGAAACCTAACTTCTATGCTTGGCCATTTCTGGTTAAAAAAATATCAAGCTAAAACAAAAATTGTGCTTTTTTTGAAACATTTACAATATAAAATTTTTTTGATTTCTTATTTTAACTCTTAGTAATCATAGTAATACAACACTTTTTTTTTTTCATGTATAGATATTGGGGACAATAAGTTTTATGTTGATCTAGAAGAAATAACTATACCAACTGGTAGCTATGAAATTGGTGATATACAGCGCTATTTACAAAGTGTTTTAAAACCTAAAGGAATTGAAATTTATATTAAACCAAATAACAATACCTTACGTAGTGAGATTTTGTGCAATCGTGAAATTAATTTTCAAAAAAGTGATTCAATAGCTTACTTATTAGGATTTGAACTTCAAATTCTTGAAGCTGATAAACTTGTCCAATCTAATTTACCAGTGTCTATTATAAAAGTTAATGCATTACGTGTTGAATGTAATATTACAAGCGGTGCATATATAAATAATCAAAAGATTCACACAATTCATGAATTTTTTTCAACTGTTCCACCAAGATATAAAATAGTGGAAGTACCTTCTCATGTCATTTACTTGCCTATCGCAGTCAAGAGCATTGATCAAATTCAATTAAGAATTGTTGATCAAGACGGAAATCTTGTAAATTTTCAAAGTGAAACAATTACTATTAGATTGCATATGAAATCAATATAAATGGGTATTGACTTCAATCAAAGAATAGGTTACGGTTATAAAAAGCCAGAATGTGTAAAAAGAGTCAGTTACGAAACTACGACCAAGAGGCTAACACCTCAAAACATTCAACTATTGAAGAATTTGGGCCTGAAAGTAATCGAGAAGAAACAAAGAAGAAGATAACAAGAGTAAAAGTTGTTTGCATCTGTTTTGTGGTTTTTCTCTTTAAAAAGTGTACTATTTGTCAAAGAAAATGGAAGATGAAGATGTGTTAAATATTGCAAATCCAATTGTCTACAATGAATCTATGGCTCACTATGAGATTCATGCTCATCTATCATATGGCTTAGCAACATTTAATAACAGTGATGAAATAAGAATAGCTGTACAAAATCAGGATCATTGTGTGTTACCAAGCAAAAGTTTTTTGCATATTCAAGGAAAATTAGTAAAAGAAAACGGATTACCTGTTATACATACTAGATTTGTCAACAATGCCATCTGTCATCTGTTTAAAGAAGCTCGTTATGAACTTAACGCTATCGAAATTGATAAAACTAAAAATGTTGGTCTTACAACTCTCATGAAAAATTACGTTTCAGTCTAAGGAGTTCAAAGTAAATTTTTAGAAAACGCTGGTTGGTATTCGACTTGTAACGCAAATACTGTTCTTGTTGATAACCTTGGAAATTTTGATATTTCAATACCATTTAATATTCTATTTGGCTTTGCTGAGGACTACCAAAAAATTATTGTTAATGCAAGGCATGAATTAATTTTAACCAGAGCAAGAAGTGATGTGAATGCGATTCTGCAGAAAGGTGAAGAACAAATTAGAGTATCCATTAATAAAATTGAATGGTTATTACCTAATGTTCGCTTGTCTGATTCACGTAAATTCAAATTACTAAAATATATTGAGAAAGACCCACTTATTCCAATTAGCTTTCGAACGTGGGAACTCTATGAATATCCTTTACTACCACAGACAGTTAATCATGTGTGGACATTTAAAACATCAACACAGTTGGAAAAACCTCGTTTCATAATTTTAGGTTTTCAGACAAATCGAAAAAATGTTAATAATAGAAATGCTAGTCATTTTGATCATTGTCAAATTACAAATGTTAAATTATTGTTAAACAACTAAAGTTATCTATATAGAAATTTGAATTTAGATTTTGATAAACGACACTATGCAATTCTTAATGATATGTATACCAATTTCCAAGCGAGCTTATATAATAAGGAACAGCAACCATATTTGTCAAAAAATGAGTTTCTTGAATATGCTCCACTTATAGTAATTGATTGTTCAAGACAAAATGAGTCAATAAAATACGGCCCTGTTGACATTTGTCTTGAATTTAAAGCAAAGGAAAATTTACCTGACCAAACAGCAGCTTATTGTCTTATTTGACATGATAGAATTGTTGAGTACAGACCAATTAGTGGTGGGGTTAAAAAAATTGTTTGAAAAATTATATAAATTAATTAATATTTTTAATAACATATTCAGTTTTCAGAACAATGGCATACATTGTAGATGTGCAATGTTTTAAATTACCTATTAACGAATTTATTATAGAAGAATTAGCTATTATACCGCTTGAAAAAAATTGTCTACAACCATACAAATTCATTTTTCAACCTCCATGTGATTGGAACTGTATTTCACCACATTACAAAAGAATGAATAGGTGGTTGGAAAATAATTTACATTGTATAAATTGGTCAACTGGTGATATTCCATATACATTACTTCCCATTATATTAGAGACTGTTTTTAAAAATGCAACTCTAATTTATGTAAAGGGTTCAGAAAAAAAGAAGTGGTTAAAAAGCTTTCTTAAGCCATCTACTGTAGTTATAGATATGTCATCGCTTCAAACACTAAAACATGATGCAAATAATATTAAACCATGTTATAATCATCGCAAAATAATTGATATAGATTTAATTCAATGTGCGGAGCGAAATGTAAAACTATTATCAGAGTGGTTGTCTAAAAACTCTAGCAATAAGTTTTCTTAAAAAGAAAAATGTAAAAAAATTGTATTCTTATTTTTAATAAAATAAAATAAAATTTAAAATAGTCTTATATCATTTATTTATAAAAACCCTATTATTTTTATTGAAATGTTTATTTATTATAAAAAAAGAAAAAATTACTTTAGAGTAGTTTAAACTTTATTCATAGTTGATAAGTCTGTATTTTAATATTTGGGAACTGAAAACAGAAATTAAATAAGTAAATGAATAACGTTTCTATCTCCAAGCGTTATTCGAGTCATTTCTTAGTTTGTAGGTGCGTAGAAGTAATGATAGGCGGCCGGGGTCTGAGCACATGTTGATGAAGCGGGGGAGGAAAGTATGATGAGAAACTCAATCTTAAGACGTAAGTGCAGCGAAAGGGGTGACCAAAGTATATGAGGAAGCGGAGGACGGACGAGGATAGCTGAGCGTACTATATAGAAATATAGCCTGCTATGAGACATGTATATTATATGCTTTTGCGAGGATTTTATTTAATATAGATATTAAATATAATTAAATTGTTAAAAAAATTTAAATTAGTTGCATTACTATTTATTTTTTTAATTTTAAATATGCTTAATATAAAGTATTAATATTTATTACATTTTTAAATCATTTAAATTTCTTTGATAAATTGTTGATAAAAAATTTTTAAAGACAATCTAAATTTTATATTATATTTATTTATTATAAGTTAAATATATAAAACAAACAAAATTATACTACTCTAATTTAATTTAAAATAGCATAAATATAATCTAAATGTTATAGTTATGTTACCTGATTGTAACAGTTTTGTAACCTAATTGTTACAATTATGTGATCTAATTGTTTCATTTATGTGGCCTAATTGTTACAGTTATTTGATCTAATTGTTATAGTTATTTGATCTAATTGTTATAATTATGTGATCTAATTGTTACAATTATGTGACCCAATTGTTACAGTTATGTGACCCAAACAAAAGAATTAGATCACATAACTGTAACAATTAGATCACATAATTATAACAATTAGATCAAATAACTGTAACAATTAGATCACATAATTGCAACAATTAGGTCACATAATTATAACAATTAGATCAAATAACTGTAACAATTAGATTACGTAATTGTAACAATTAGGTTACAAAACTGTTCCAATTAGGTTACATAACTGTAACAATTAGATCACAGTTTGGTTGAAATGGGATGAAATTGAAAATTAATTAAATTGAGCCAATGAGAGGCCGCCATTACGCAAAATGATATCTGTAGTTTGAAACAATGAAATTTAATGTGACACGAAATTCACTTTGCATGTTACTCTTTGTTGCAAAAAAAAACAAAAAAAAAAGAAGAGAAACTTGACGCTGGCTCTGACTTGCGCAATAGAAATGAATAATATTTTGAAAATATTATTTGGGATTTAAATTTAAAGTTTTTTTAAAATAATTAATTAATTAATTAGTTAATTAATTAATTAATTAATAATATTGAAAGGTAAATAAATTAAAATGTTTGTGGAAATTTTTTTTAATGAAATAAGGTTAAGTGAAATGTTTTTAATTATTTTTAACCACAAATGAAATGTAATTAATTAAATAATGATTAATTAGCAAAAATAATAATTTCTATTATTATTCTTATTATTGAAGAATAATCAGATTTAAATTTATTATAAAAGAAATTAAATCAAAATTTCTCAATTTCAATAAACTTCAAAAGGTAAGTAATTTTTAATTGTAAATTTTTTACTGAAATTGAAAATTTATATAGAAGAAAAATAATTTTATACAATTTAAGTAACTTTAGAAGCTAAGTAAGTAAAGACAAATTTTAATACTTATTAAAATTCGTTAAAATTAAATAAGGTTAAGTCAGATTTTTTTATTAATTAACAAATATTACAAAAAAGTGTCATCATTTAAAGGTTAATTTTATTGTACTTATGAAATTAATTTTTTATTACATTTTATGAAGTTTAATTACAAATTTAATATTAAATAAAATTAATAATTTATAATATTTTGTCAATTTTATTTCTAATGGTCCGTCAGCAGCTGCCCTCTCGTGGCTCTGTTTATCATTACAAATTGTTTTTCTCTTTAAAAACATTTTTTATGTTTAAAAGTATTCAACAAAGAAATTATTGAATTTTAATATTAATTTAATTTCAGTCTTCTAATAGATTAAAAAAATTGATCCTGAAATCAATCAGAGGATTGATTTCAGGATCAATTTTTTTTAGTCTGTCAAAACGAATTTCCCTTAAATAATAAATAACAAAAATGGTCAATATCTTCTGAAATGGTTCAGTGGTAACGCTTCAGACTTGTAATTTCAAAGTCTGCGTTCAAGTCTCGGTCGATCAAAAAATTTTTTTTTATTATTCTATTGGAAAATAGTTGATTTAATTTGTAAGTAATTGAAATAATTTAATTAATTAATTGTGTTATTATTAATTAATTTTTCTTTCTTCCTTGCTCGAAAGAACGTTATTCCCTTTTCGATATCGCACCAGAAAGTCAAACATTTGTGCCTTGGTTGATCTACAAATAATATTTGTGTGAATGAATTACAATTAAATTTTTTTAATATGGTTTTTAGAAATTCGTTAGTAATTTTTACAAATTTTCTATTGCTCACAGCTTTTATTATTTGCAAACAAGAATTTAATTTATCAATTTACAAAAATTGTCTTGACAGCTGCTGCCCCTCTCGCAGTTTTTTTTGTTACTTTCTTTTCTGCGTATTTTTAATGCTTTTTTAAAGTGTTAAAAAAATAATATTATTCAACTTTTAGGGTAATATTATATATTATATTATATATAATATATTATAATATATTATATTATATTATATTATTATATTATATATTATATATTTTTTTCTATTGTAAATAACAAAAAAAACTTAATCATTTAGTAACAATTAATTTTATGGAAATAACAATTCCTTTTGTATAATTAATTCTTATTATTGTAAGTTGGGGTTAAATTTTTATTTAAGAAAAACATTCATCAGCTGCTGCTATCAAGCGGCGCTTATTTTTACTAAAAGTTTTTTTGTACATTTCTCTTTTTGACAATATGAAATGTTTGTAAATGACTTTATGTCACAACAATAATAATAATAATAATAAATTTTTATTATTATAAATTATAAAAAAAATAATAAATAAAATTATTATTATTTTAATATAATCTTAAAATAAAGTTTGGTAACTTGTGGTTGGCAGAAGTGCGTCGTGTGAGTTGATTTACTTATGTATTTGTTAGGTTGGTGTAAGTGTTGGATAAAATGAGGTTAGGGTCAATGTTTACTTGTGCCGACGGTGCCGGTTTTAAAGTTTGACGATGAGTGAAGTGTAAGAATTTTTAATTAATACTTTTTGTTGTGGCTTTTGGTCTACTTTACCAGTATTTTACGGACACGTTTAATGTGACTATTACGACTGCAAAGAAAACAGGGAAATTGGACATGGGAAGTTTTGATCTTGTTACGTCTGGTAAAAATGATAGGAATTGCTATTGATCGATGATCGGGATTCACCGTCACTAACAATAAGAAAAGTTTTTACTTGAATCATCAAGTTATAGTAACAGTAGTAAGTTAACTGCAATTCTCGCGGTTACTGTTGACAGTGGGAAAAAGAAGGCCGAGGGGAAAAAAGACCAACTTTACATTGTCTACAGGTACGACACAATTAATTCTTCATCCCTCTTTCATTCTTCTTAAATTACTTTTGGCTTGACTCTTGGAATCGATTTTTAAGTTATAAAATTCCTCAGAATTTTTTAAAAAATTATTATAAATAATTGATGTAAAGAAGAATTTTATTTAAAAATTCTAGAAAATAATAATTAAATTGAAACTTGCAACAAATCGCGCGGCTAAATTCTTATTACCCTTTTTAAATAAAATTAGCAATTTTAAAAATAATAAAATTTTCTAATTTAAATTTTTGTTGAAAATATTAAAAAAAATTCAATTTTGTAGATTCTTATTAAATTCAACTGTGTTTAATTCTTGAAAAAAATTATCGTTAAAATCCCAATTATCTTTATAAATAACAAGATTCTTCTCCAAAGTTCAATTATTTTCAGAAATTTTTCTAATTTTAATGATTTTCAATATCTACGATTTTAATAAAATAATAAAATATTTTTTATAAATTTCTTCGCAATAATTCAATTATTTTCATGAAGAATAACATTTTTTTAACCAGAAATTCAATTATTTTCATGAATAATAAAATTTTATAGGTATGTAGCTTTTCAATTATTTTCATAAATAATAAAATTCTATAGGTATGTAGCTTTTCCATTATTTTCATAAATAATAAAAATCATCACAGAATTTCAATTATTTTTGGTACAATGTTAATGGAATTTCTCGAAAAATGTAATTATTCTTAAAATTTTTATTAAAATTAATTTTCAAAGATTTTAATGAAATAATTTTTAACAATTCGATTTTTTTCAAAATAATTTGAATTAAATTCTTCGTAGAATTAAATTAATTTCAATAATATCAAATTTCAATTATTTTTAATATCTACTATTTCAATAAAAATTATCAAAAGAATTCACACTGAGAGAAGTCCGGAAACTAATACGTCCCGTGCGAGCCTTGAGTTGTACTTTTGAATGTTTTTATGTGAACCCTCGAATCGGGATGTCTCAAGCCCCGATGCGAAACGTGGAACGTCCTGAAGCGAGATTACGCAGAACTTTCAGTGTTTGCCACCAGTTGTTTTCTCACATGCGAGAACAATGTTTGACTGGATCGGGGAGTCTCAGCACCCGATTCGGAACAACTCAAACACGACAAGCAGAGTAGCTCATAGCGACGTCTAGCGGGAACTATTACGTATCGGTCTTCTCTCAGTGCATTTATTTAAAAAGAAATATATTATTAAAATTCATCGCAAGAATTAAGGTATTTGTCGCGTAAATTCTTTTTCGTCAGTTTTTTTTAAATTTCATATAATTATTTTTTGTATATTTATCTACAAAATAAGGCCTATTAAAATAAAATTGACCGTCTGTAAGTCTCAAAAAATGAAATCAAAGTTTCGATTTTTAACATGTAGGGGAGAGTAGGCTACATTGAACCAGCGTCAACAGTGAACCACTTCAATTTTCTGAGAAATGACTAAGTGAAATTTTTTCTTATTCAATATATAAGTTAGTATTACCGATACAGACTATGTCCAAAAATTTCCGACACGTAGGTTTATTATTTACAAAGAAAAACTAAAAAAACTGATTTTTACGTACAAAACAAAAAATTTGGTGGAATTATAATGACGTTTTTTTATTGAAATAGAAAGTTTTAAAAATTATAAAATTTGTGATTTATTTCGCTTAGAGTGTCAACTTTAATATTCCGATGTGATAAAATACTTTAAATCTTACACAAATTTATTATAAATAATTTTTGTTGTGAATGCCATGTGAATACAGTGAGTGCGGCATCATTGAACCACCCGAAAAAGCAAAGAATTTTCAATTTTAAGAGTGGTAAAGTTATCTGCTCTACTAATTAGTAAGAAAAATACTGGAAGACATGCTTTCATCACAATTGTCAACGAGATAAACTTAAACTGTCACTTTTGCTACCTAACCTGACATCGAAATATATTAATCTCCTATATTAACAAATAATAACTACTTAACAACAATTTTCTATTTTTTTGAGTAGAAAATAAGATTTTTTACAATGTGTAAGTGAAAATATTATTTTCGAAGTAAATTGTAGTGTTTTATTAGAGGTGGTTCAATGTAGACATACATTCTTCAAAATAAGAAAAGTGTAACTAGTTAGAAAAAAATTAAATTTTATTATTTTATCATAATAATTTGTGTTTGTAACGTGTGTATTAACTAAAGGAGTACTTCAGTTTTATTTTCATACAAAAACCTGATCAAAATTTGTAAAATTTAATTAGTTTTTGGACTTTATAAAAAACCCGGTTCAATGTAGCCTACCCTGCCCTACTGTATAGGAAAACCATATGAAAACCACATATTTTTAATTTTTGCACTTATACTAATCGTCAGATTTTTTAGAAAAACTAAAGTTTTATTTATTCAACCAAAATGAACTTTTATAAAAAAATGAAAATGTTTCACCGTCTCGTTTAAAAGATATTCCACATCAAACTTGAAAAATTATTTTAACATTTATTGTAAATGACAGGTGAATTCGTAAACGTGACAATAGCGCTTGTTAAATACTACAGCTTGTCTGTTACTTTTGGCGCGAAATTTTAAAGACGGCCATACGCCAAACTTGCGACGTTGCCACGATCGTTTTTCATGCGAGAGGTTATGAATATACTTTGAGAACATCTCTGTTTGTTAAACTGTACGTCGGCAAAAGTTTTTCGGAAACTCGCATTCATAATCGTTTCATAAGTACAGTCAACGGATACAAACTTTTGAGAGTGACCAGTCGCGCGACAAATACCTTAAAGTATTTTTCATAAATAATAAAATTCTTCTCAGGTATTCAATTATTTTCAATACAATTATTCAAAAATTCGATTGTATTCATTAAATTAAAGAATTTTTTCAAAAAAATTAAATTATTTTCCAAAAATTTTTAATAAAATTTAAGAATTAAATGCTTAATTTCAATTATTAAGAAAGAGGATTATTATAAAAACTTGAAAGAAATTATTTATATACAAGTAGTATAGCAAAGCCGACTCCAGGTTCTGATCTCGGCTAAGTACTCTCGGTCGGTAATGCAGATTCCTACTTTATCAGTGGTTGGTGGGGGTGTTCTACCTAACCGACAGAGTGTAGTTCCTGCTGCCACCGCTAGATGGCGCCATTTGCAAATTCCAAACCCCTTGGCGGAAAATTTAAAAATTTAATTTCAAACTTTCAAGTGGCTTAGAGAGGGTTATCTGTTTTAATGACCGATTTCTTTTTAGTGCCGGCTGCCGCCGATGGATGGCGCCACTAGCGAATTCAAACTTGCTTGGCGGGAAATTTAAAAAATTTATTTGAAAAATTCAAACCGCTTGGACAGTGAGCCGCCATTTTGTTTTACCGACAGAGTGTGGTTTGAGTATTGTGCCGAGAGATGGCGCCACAATTGAATCGTTTGTATTTCGCGGGCAAAGATGGCGTCATATTGTTTACACTAATAAGATTATTAAAATTTTAATAGATGGCGCTTGTAAAAGTTGTTGAAATCTATTATATTAAACATAACCTTAAAATCTATTATATTAAACATAACCTTAAAATATATTGTATTAAACATAACCTTAAAATTTATTTCATTAAACATAACCTTAAAATGTATTCCTTATTATCTAACGTAATACTAATGAAGGTATTTAATTAAATACAGTATTAATAACATTTTATACATTTATTATATTCAATATACAATATTTACACTTGTTTTATTTTAAATTCAATATGGTTGTATGGACCACCAATATACTAAACTAAATATTTTTCTGGTTAATTTTATTAGATGTTTATAAATTTTTATTCTTTGTAAAGTATATATTACTTTTAAGTTTAGATTAATTATTAATAAACATTAAAGGTAAGTGAAACAATTCATAATTTTAAAACTTTTCTTGTTTTTTATTCCAATACAGTTAATATTATTTTCATTTGGTAAACAATGCTATTAAAACTGTTATTATTACTTATATATCAGTTTTATATTAATTACTATTTGTACTATTAGTTATAGTAAACAATTTAAAACATAAGTTATTTAACAATTTTTTGAAAACTTATTTTTGAATTTGAATGACATTCGCGCCTTTCTTAAGAACGTGAAGTCACGTTTTCAATAAAGTAGAGTTACTTTTGACTACTGTTATTCCCATATAATTATACTTTTTTAAATTTTCCCACCTTTTACATTATTTATAAATTATAATTTATAAATTGATGTTTAAAAAAAACTTTTTTATATAGTTTAGTTTTATTACAATTCTAAAGTTTCTTAATTACACCATGTTAGCAGACAACGCTAGCAGACAAATTTTACATAGTGTTAGTGTAGAATGTGCAGTGTAGTCAACATGGTGAGTATTAATTTTTTACAAATTATTATTATTACATATATAATATATTATCATCCCTTTTTATATTAATAAATCTAAATTTTTATACTATAACTAATAGTAACTTATTATTTAGAAAGCCAACAAAACTGAAAAAAATTCAGATATGACAAGCGAAGTCTGGAGACTAACAAAGGATGCTAGTTCACTCGTACGTTTATTATTAATTTTTACTTAAATTAAAAGTTGAAACGTACAATAAAGTTTATAAAAATAAAGTAACCTTACAAACGAAATGATACAACTAAAGAAAAACATTTCATTGAGTTATTTTTCTAAACTAAATAAATAAGTTGAGTTTTCTAACCAAAAAAATGTAATGAGACTCACCGCGTAATATTCCTAACCTGTCAAACATAAGGAAATACTTGGTGTTGTTTTGGTTTATATATTGTTTCACATTATTATTTATTATATTTTAATATTATAAGAAACTTCAACAATATTTGTTTGTTTACATAGGAAGTCAATGGCAATACCAATTTGGATGTCAGAAATGTTGAAAAACCATTGGAAATCATCCGAGAAAAGGTAATTTTAATTAAATTAAAAGTTGAAGCGTACAATAAAGTTTATAAAAATAAAGTAACCTTATAAACGAAATGATACAACTAAAGAAAAACATTTCATTGAGTTATTTTTCTAAACTAAATAAATAAGTTGAGTTTTCTAACCAAAAAAAGTAATGAGACTCACCGCGTAATATTCCTAACCTGTCAAACATTAGGAAATACTTGGTGTTGTTTTGGTTTATATATTGTTTCACATTATTATTTATTATATTTTAATATTATAAGAAACTTCAACAATATTTGTTTGTTTACATAGGAAGTCAATGGCAATACCAATTTGGATGTTAGAAATGTTGAAAAACCATTGGAAATCATCCGAGA
This sequence comes from Leptopilina syphax, assembly GCA_032872505.1. Lineage (NCBI taxonomy): Eukaryota > Metazoa > Arthropoda > Insecta > Hymenoptera > Figitidae > Leptopilina > Leptopilina syphax. The sequence continues at coordinate 18,362,845 of CM065469.1, forward strand.
AAAGGTAATTTTACTTAAATTAAAAGTTGAAATGTACAATAAAGTTTATAAAAATAAAGTAACTTTACAAACGAAATGATACAACTAAAGAAAAACATTTCATTGAGTGGTTTTTTCTAACCAAAAAAAAAGTTATATTATTAAACTGTCTTCTTCTACTCACTGAAATTATATATAAGAAATTTGTTGTTTTTACTAATATGAATTAATATTTTATATATATAACTAATTTCATTATATTTTTTTTATTTAGGGTTTAAAAAAATATTTCATCACAAGGTTCCATCAAAATTTAGATGTGGAAAAGCCATTGGACGTATTGAAAAGAAAGGTATTTTATATTTTGATGAGTGAAATTGAATTTAACCTAACGTTTTAACAAAATTGCTCAGAAATTAGAGTTAGAATTATTTTTTTATTTTGATATTTTCAGACTTAAAATTATTTTGTTATAATTTTAAAAAAATTTCCTTTTTTTCAGATCTATGAGAAGAATAGGGAGGCGTTTAGCCGAATTGAAGGAATGGAGTATAATCCGGAATGTTCAGCAATTTTCACTCAAAGGATGGACATGCCTAATACATCCGGCAATGTAAACAAAAAGTCAGGAGGAATATTTCCAAAACGAATGACCATACCCGATTCATGCTCTGATGATATGCTACAGTCTATACTCACGCCAAAAAACAGTTTTCAACATATACATAGTTCAGGATTAAAAAGAGAAAATATTTCAGATTACAAAAAGGAACCATCCACCTCTCATCACACACCGGACGACAAAGGATTGAACAGAGAAAATATTTCAGATGATAAAAATGAACGATCTACCTCTCATGACACGCCTGATGACAAAAAATTACGAATGGAAAAATTAAAAGTAGCTAAAGACAGAAACACGGAATATAGAAAAAAAATTAAATTAATGAAACCTGAACCATTATCAAGGAAACCTAAAAAAAATAATGATCCGAGAGATAGTTTGCGATCAGCAATATATCACAATGTTAGGAGCAACAAGAAATAGATTTAAGTTCCAATCTATTTACATTAATCCTTTTTTTTAAAAAGTCTTTTAGAATTTTTTTCATTTCTCCCTTACTAATATGTTTTTGACAATTTTTTTCAATCGGTTTTTTTCAAAAAAAAATTCTTTTATTTCATTGCTCTCTTACTAATATGTTTTTGACAATTTTTTTCAATCGGTTTTTTTCAAAAAAAATTCTTTTATTTTATTTCTCCCTTACTAATATGTTTTTGACAATTTTTTTCAATCGGTTTTTTTCTAAAAAAATTCTTTTATTTCATTGCTCTCTTACTAATATGTTTTTAACAATTTTTTTCAATCGGTTTTTTTCAAAAAAAAAAAATTCTTTTATTTCATTTCTCCCTTACTAATATGTTTTTGACAATTTTTTTCAATCGGTTTTTTTCTAAAAAAAATTCTTTTATTTCATTTCTCCCTTACTAATATGTTTTTAACAATTTTTTCAATCGGTTTTTTTCTAAAAAAATTCTTTTATTTCATTTTTTCCTTACTAATATTTTTTGACAATTTTTTTCAAGAAAAAATTCTTTTATTTCATTTCTCCCTTACTAATATGTTTTTGACAATTTTTTTCAATCGGTTTTTTTTTCAAGAAAAAAATTCTTTTATTTCATTTCTCCCTTACTAATGTTTTTGACAATTTTTTTCAATCGGTTTTTTTCAAGAAAAAAATTTTTTTTTTATTTCATTTCTTCCTTACTAATATTTAAAAAAAATTTTTTTTCAATCGTTTTTTTTTAATTCTTTTATTTCTATTTATATTAATCATATTCAATCATTTCTTAATTTTTATTTTAGGAAAAAAAATGTAAATAGAAATTGTTGTATATTTTTTTTGTTACACTATTTATATTTCTATTCATTTTAACTAAAAAAGAAGTTTAATTTATGTAAAAAAGAAAAAAAATGTAAATAAAATTGTTGTCTAAATAAAATTTTATATTATTTCAAATTAAGTGTAATCAAACCTTCCACTAATATTCATAGTTGTTATAGACTTAGTGAGGAAATACATAATTTAGTAGGATATTTTTACTTATCTTTAAATTTAAAAAATTGTATTTCTATAATTTCAATACTTTTCATAATTATAATTTAAAAGATTTTTTTTTAAGTATTGTTTTAATTTACATTCATATTTAAAGTTTTTCATATAATTATAGATAATTATTAATTAACGAATGTTTAGTTATTTATAAATCTATTTATCTTACTAATAAAAATATATATTTTTGTATATTCATAGTCAGTTTTGCACTTTTAATTCGTTTATATTTTTATTAATTCACTATAGTTAGGTATAATGAAATATTACTATTGCTAAGTTATTAAGAAAGATATTATTTTAATTATTATTAGTTTGGTTAATTTTTATGTCTATTTATTCTAATATAAACTAATTAATTAATTAACAAAAGATAAGTTCTAATAATATTTATTTTTAATTATAAATATTTATTATCAAAATTATTATATATTGAAATATATATTAATTCTTACAATTACTTCTACTCACAATATAAGATAAAAAAATTAATCTTAATTCAAATTTCGCGCTTTACCGACGGGTAGTAAGTATCTTCTTAGCTACTAACAACGGCCGCCTAGCGCGTTCGTAAGAGTGCACGGTGGGGAGAGCGCGAGTGGGGGAACCGCTTGGTGGGGAGAACCCTACGAGGGTAGCTAGCACACGGCAGAGAGCTCATTCAGCTCGCAGCACAGCAGCAGACGGTCGACATGGAAAACCAGCGGTGCGAGTGCTTCAACTGCCTCATGAGGATGGTGTCGCAGTACAATGTAAGTATTAATAATTAAGTAAGTAATTATTAATAATTAAATTGTACTAATATAATATATTTTAGTTGCAGCACCCGGGTCAAGAGGTGCCACTACCACCGACGCCATCACCGCGGCCAAGGTCTCCAACGCCTCCGCGGTACTTGTGGCACCGGCCAGAGACGCCACCTACACCAGAGGCATCACCGACGTCGTCACCGCGGCCAAGGTCTCCAACGCCTCCGCGGTACTTGTGGCATCGGCCAGAGACGCCACCACCCTATGTGGTGCTAGGGACGCCACCTCAGTCGCGAGAGGCATCACCGACGCCATCACCGCGACTAAGGTCTCCAACGCCTCCGAGGTACCCGTGGCATCGGCCAGAGACGCCACCTCAGTTCCGAGAGGTATCGCCGCCGCCACCGCAGCCCAGGTCGCCGACACCACCTCCACCAGAGGCTCAGCGAACAGCGTCACCTCGGGCGCCGACACCTCCACGTGGAGGTCGTCGAGAGCGACGTCGCCGCCGTCCACGCGTCGTTGTAAAAATTATAATTAATAATTATAATAATAATAATTAAATAATATAGAAGATATATTTTCTAAAATAAGTGTGTATTTATTAGGGTAAATTATATAATGCATGTGTGTGAATGTTGTAGTAGCGGTAGAATGGATGAAAATTAAGGTAGTGTGGAATCGCACATGCGTGAAAACTATAAGTAAGGTAAATGGTCTCCCGCGCATGCGCAAAGATAGTAGTGGGGTAAATAGTCTACTGCGCATGCTCAAAGGTAGTAGTGGGGGTAAATAGTCTACTGCGCATGCGCAAAGGTAGTATTGGGGGATTTTTAGGTATTAGAGTGGGGATTTCAGACTATAAATGAGAGTTTCGAGAGCTAATTTCTCATTGTAATCTGTGAGCTCACGCAGTGTAGACAAAGCTAAGCTAACACCGATTACAGTATTTTAACTTTTACTTATCATTATTTTTTGAGTTCTCTTAGATTATAATTTATTTTGTAAGCGTTTTTATTGTATTGTTCTTTTTCTACGTTCACTTAGATTAGGATTTAGTTTGTAAGCGTTTTATTGTTCTTTTTTGTGTTCTCTTAGATTGTAATTTAGCTTTTAAGTGTATTAGTTTTGTAAGTGCGTTTTTATATTTTTAGTATTATTGAATGCTCTCGAATTGTTATCGAGTTTAAGCAATGGCGCCAATAAAATCGATTTTGTTTCGCGGTGGGTTGCAGAATGTTCTCGCAACGAACAAGTTCTGACAAGTCTTTTAAAATCCATGTACTTTACGCATGAGAAAAGTCGTTGCCAGAACATTCTGCAATCCATAATGGGATTTCGAGTATTGTTCGAGTCTCAAGCGATAGAGGGCGGTGGTCTACAAGACCCTAACATTAATAACCGCGTGCGATGGGCTGAATGTGAGAGTGCATTTGAATGTCGACTGTATACGAATGTTGTGTTAAATATTGTACACCTAGACATAAGTGCGTTTTTGGATGATGCAGCCATTTTATTTAAAGAACACATTCAAGGTGCTTTAAAACAAAATGGCCCCATAATTGTATACGGTGTTTTGACAGCCAACTTCAAAAGAGTGCAGAACGAAGAAGAAGTGGTTCAACCAATACCATTCACAGCCAAATCCAGTAGCATCTTCCCGACGACCGTATTGGAGGACTGGTTTGAATCAAACATGAAGCAGCAAATCATGAGGAAGGTCGAGGAGTTCCATGATAAGGGGTCAAACTGGAACCTAGTGTCGATAGTGAAATTAGAAATTAATGTAAATAAGTATAATCCAATGCGTGCGAGTTCATATATCAATCTACCTACACAAATTAAGCGAAAACAAGCATGTGTTAATGTTGAAAACAAAGACAGAGAGTGCTTTAAGTGGGCTGTACTGTCAGCTTTACATAATGACAAATCACATCCTGAACGTGTCTCTAGCTATAAAGAATTCGAAAATGAATTGAATTTTAAGGGTATAGAATTCCCTGTAACATTAAAAAGTATTGCGAAATTTGAATTGTTAAACAATGTATCTGTAAATGTCTACGGCCTTACGAAATGGCATGGTAATTTCTCCGTCAACCCTCTTCATCTGACCGCAGAGAAGAGAGAGAAACATGTAAATCTACTGCATGTAGTAGATTCGTATGATGATGAAAGTGTATGCGATGACAATGTAAATTGTGACGACGATATTGACTTTATGAATTTCCACTATGTTTGGATTAAAGATTTATCGCGGTTAGTGTCAAAACAACTGTCCAAAAGAGGTCATAGACAGTTTATTTGTGACCGTTGTTTACACTACTTCTCATCTGCGGAAAGATTAAATGCGCACGACGAAAATTGTAAACAAAAAAATGTGTGTCGCATCAAGCTACCGAGAACAGAAAATTGTATAGTTACCTTTAAAAATTATGTAAATAAGGAGAAAGTTCCTTTTGTCATCTATGCCGACTGTGAAAGTTTACTTCTTCCCGCTGAAGAAGATACAGACAATTTAAGTAAAACTGAGATATTCCAGCGTCATAAATTGTTGAGTATCGGTTATTATGTAAAATGTAGCTTCGATGACTCAATGTCTATGTATGTACCGTGTCCAAGGCAGGAATTAGACCCTGCCAAGTGGTTTGCTGACGAGTTAAGGCAATTCGCGGAAAGAATTGACAACGTATTTAAAAACCCTATACCTATGGATGCCTTAACTCCTCAGCAAATTGCTGATTTTAAGAATGCAACCGTGTGCCATATTTGTCAGAAGAATATACCAGCGGGTGTTAAAAAAGTTCGCGATCACTGTCATCTTACTGGCAAATACCGAGGTGCTGCGCATGAATCGTGCAACTTGAATTATCAAGAGTGCCAACTCATCCCCATTGTATTTCACAATTTAAGCGGGTATGACGCACACTTTATAATTCATGCTGTATCAACAAGCTTTGAAGGTCGAATTGACCTCCTCCCCTTGAACAAGGAGAAGTATATCTCCTTTACTAAAAACATCAAGGGGAGTGAGGTTAAATTCCGCTTCATTGACTCATTTCGATTCATGGCAGCATCTCTTGAGAAACTAGCGTCATACCTTGACGAATATAAAATTATTGAATCCGTATTTGCCAGTACGGTGACGGATCGCGAACAAATAAAATTGTTAACGCGAAAGGGTATCTTCCCCTACGAGTACTTTGATTCGCGAAGTAAACTCGATGAAACAGAGTTGCCAACAAAAGAGAGATTTTATAGTACTCTTTACGACGCTGGTGTAACGGATGATGAATATGAGCATGCGCAAAAAGTCTGGTCTGAATTTAATTGTCAAACTCTTTACGATTACGTTCACCTTTATATGAAAACTGATGTGTTATTACTTGCCGATGTCTTTGAAAACTTTCGCGAACAGTGTGTAAAAACGTACGGGTTAGATCCAGCACACTATTACACTACCCCCGGTTTAACTTGGGATGCTATGCTCAAATATACGGGCATAGCATTGCAACTTATAACCGACATAGACATGATGATGTTTATTGAGTCGGGTATCAGAGGCGGCATTAGCCAGTGTTGTAACCGGTATGCTAAAGCGAACAATTCCTATATGGATCATTTTGATCCATCTCAAGACCCAAAGTACATTATGTATTTCGATGCCAATAATTTGTACGGTTGGGCAATGACACAAGCACTTCCAATTGGTGGTTTTAAGTGGATTGCCAACCCTGACGAGGCGTTTGACTTTAACGTACCCGACGACTCTTCAGTCGGGTACATTTTAGAAGTCAATCTCGAGTATCCCGAGAGCCTGCACGATTCTCATAAGGACATGCCTTTTTGCGCAACTAATGCAAAACCCCCCATGTCCAGGCAGGAGAAATTACTTACAACTCTCCTGCCTAAAGAGAAGTATGTTATACACTATCGTGCATTAAAACAGGCTCTCGGAAACGGTATGAAACTCATAAAAATCCACCGAGTGCTTGAATTCAACCAATCCGAATGGTTAAAACCCTACATAGATTTTAACACTACCATGCGAACCACTGCAAAAAATGAATTCGAAAAGAATTTATTCAAACTAATGAATAATGCAGTGTATGGCAAGACCATGGAAAATGTTCGCAAGCATGTTGACATTAAGTTGGTTACACACTGGTACGGTCGGTATGGTGCCGAAGCCCTCATCTCTCGACCCAATTTCCACAGTCGAGCGATCTTCGATGAGGACCTTGTGGCCATCGAACTGCGCAAGACTGAGATCCTACTCAATAAACCGATTTATGTGGGTTTAAGTGTGTTGGATATCTCGAAAACGCTAGTCTATGACTTTCACTACAGTTACATGCTCCAGAAATATGGTGGAGCATGTAAACTGTTGTACACGGACACAGACAGTCTAGTGTACGAAGTGAAATGTCAAGACATATACAAAGACATGAAAGACGACATTGACAAGTTTGACACATCTGATTTTCCCGCAGACAACGCGTATGACATGCCGCAAGTCAACAAAAAAGTGCTCGGCCTTATGAAGGACGAATGCAATGGTAAAATTGTTACCGAATTTGTTGGCTTGCGGAGTAAAATGTATAGCATACGCGTTGAAGGTGAGGATTTCGTTAAGAAAGCAAAAGGTATTAAAGCAGGAGTCGTCAAAAAGACAATAAAATTTGATGACTATGTACAATGCCTTAACAATTTTGAAATTCAGACCAGAACGCAGTACAATATAAGGTCACGGTTACATAATTTAGAGACAGTCAAACAAGTTAAAGTAGCCTTAAGTCCGCATGATGATAAACGGTACTTGTTACCCCAGAGTACTGACACTCTTCCATGGGGTCATTATAGGATTCCCACAATCGACGAATGATTTATAAAATGTGATTTAAAAAAATAGAAGGTTTGTTAATAAATAATACAATTATATACAATTTCCATGTGTTTTTTATTTAAAAAATCCTTTCATATATACATAATAACATATGATTAAAACTTATATAATTTAAGTGTGCAAATCGCCCCCAGTAACTTAACGCAAATGCCAATCAACCAGCAAAGCAATCAAAGATTAATGTTAGCGTAGAATCTCTTTATAAATCAAAATTACTTCCAACAACAGACCTTTACAATGCCAGTGCCAACTAATTTAATATTGATTCATTATTGATTCATTATTAATTCATTATTGATTCATTATTGATTCATTGTTGATTCATTATTGATTCATTGTTGATTCATTATTGATTCATTGTTGATTCATTATTGATTCATTATTGATTCATTGTTGATTCATTATTGATTTAATGTTAATTAAATTTGGCACTGGCAGTGTAAAGGTCTGTTGTTGGAAGCAGTTTTGATTTATAGAGAGGTTCTACGCTAACATTAATCTTTGATTGATTTGCTGGTTGATTGACATTTGCGTTAAGTTACTGGGGACGATTTGCGAATAATAGATTATACATTTGCTTTATCTTCCCACGTATTGTGAGAATTATCAAAGCCAAGCCATTTGACAAGAACTTTGTTTCCACGTGTTTTGAGAATTTTTTCCACAAGATAAATATCTGAATATTTTACTTTAAGAAGTTCCTCTTCATAAAATCCTCCGCTGATGGGTTGGTCCTGGTAATCCTTGAGCTTGTAAGTCACTGGTTGAGTTGATACAACTTGATCCACAGTGAATATTTCTGTTGTCCAATTGGGTGTATATCCTTTCTCGAAAACGTTTTTATATTTGCTTACTCGAACTTTGTCACCAATTGTATACTTTGGTCGTCTTAAAGGAATTTTTCTCAGTTTAGAGATCCTTTCTTTTAAAATTTCAACGTCTTCTGAAGTAACATCTTTAGGCTTCATTCCAATTGTTCTATGTTTTGTATTATTGTAGTTGGAAATAAGAGTAGGCAATATATCATACCACTTGTAATTTCCTCGTAAACTAAATTGCATCCACATTTTTCTTTTTAGTGTTCGATTAAATCGTTCAACAATAGAAGCCTTCATATTACTGTATGTTGAGTAAAAATTTATTTTATACTTTTTCATTAATGCTTCAAATTGTGAGTTATAGAACTATTTTCCTTTGTCACTATGCAAGTTTTTTGGTATGCGTTTTTAGCAAATATAGATTGCATTGCATGAGAAACATCTTTTCCACTTTTACTTTTTACTGGAACAGCCCAAGAATATTTCGAAAATATGTCTATAACTGTTAGTAAATACTTGAAACCTTTATTTATTCTTGAATAAGGTATCATTTCTACTAAATCTGCTTGCCATGTCTCATCAATATCACGCATTTCAACTCGCCGTCGAGGATAATTTTTTCTAGCCTGAGTATGAAGTTCATTCACTACTATTAATTTTTTGTTGTTCATTCTCAAGAGCACTTAAGCGAGTATCCAATTCACTAATAATTTCAGCTGTTCGATAAGATAAATCTTGATTTATATCTTTTTCAAAATTTTTTATTTTCTCTGTAATAGAGTCTTCAAGAACTTTTAGAAATAAGTTGTTATTGTCCACCTCTGATCTAAGTGAGGCACTAGCTTCATACAATAAACGCACTTCGTGTTTTATCATATGTCGTACAAGTTTTAAATTGACAGCGTCGTTTTCTTCTTCAGCGTTAGCAAGATTAGAGAGTTTTCTTCCTTCAACGTCAAAGTTACCTTGAGAATTAAGTTTAAAACCAACTCCAGGAGGCCCTCGTCTTGCTGTTCCTCTTTGATTGAGAGGATGTCCGAACACGTCAATGCTCATTGTTGAAATGAATGATATTTGCTAAAACACATCTTAATATATAATTTTAGCTTCACGTAGTTCCTCAATTATAGACATGATTTCATTATTGTGACTAGGATTTCCAGCAGCTTGAGAAGCCATTAATAGTCTAAGACAGTCAACCAACTCATTTGGATCATCCCAATAGATATATTCTCGTTGAAAATTTTTGTTTGTAATCATAAATTTAGGTAATGAACTACCACTTACAGATGGTTGTTTGGTAGGTGTTCGAGGGAAGAATTGAGATATAAAATTCAAATACTTGTAACTCTTATCTGTACGTATAGATTCAGAGGAACTATACTTTTTTTGTGTGCATTAGTAGCAATCAGAATCTCTTTATAGTTTCTTTCATCATCTTTACTTATAAGCGATGTAGTAGGTTTACTTTTAAATAAAAGTTCAAGTAATCCAAGCGTTTGAAGATATCGTTTATTACCAATTTTTACATGCTGATCTTCAAGAGTTATTTGTGAATCACCAATCATAAGTGACCCATCACTTAGCTTACGTATGCCGTATGTTGAATCTAAACATTGCTTTCTATTATGATTTAATAAGTATAGAAATTTATTACTTATTTTATCATCATCTGGAGATTTTTCAGTTTCACTTTCAAAGTATATGCTATCATCCATCTTCTGCTCTTTCTTTTCAATCTTGATATTTTTATGTTCAGTGTCTGTCAAGTTAATAATTTTTTGTAAGGGTTGAACTATCGGTTTAAAAGTTTCAGTCAGCACATTTTCAGCTTCTTCTTTTCCTAATTTTAACATACGATGTTTTCGCCTAATTGCCTCGCTAGCTTTAGCAATTTGATGAAGATATTCTTTTTCTTTATGAAACATGTTATTATTACAAGGTTTCATATTGAACTAACAATATTTTAGGGATGATCTTATATTTATAGTGTTACAAAGCTATCAAATCCTTTTCTATACCTTCCATCATTTAAATCAGAATCCTTATCAATTACTACAAATCCATATTTGTCTGAATTCCAACATGTTGAACATAGTTCTCGAAATTGATTAAATGTCATGTCAGTATTAACATGATCATCATAAACATGCCTTAAATTTTTCTCATCTTGACGAAAAAGAACTAGTAAATTAACATTATCACGTACTTAATGTTTAGGATCGCGGGCATATGTTTGACAAAGATAAAAAGAATCAACATCAACATGTCTACCCATGCAAAAAAATGCCCTTACATTATCTTGCTTCTCACAAGCAATATCATCAAATATAAATATTGAATTCCGTTTTGCATCTTTAGGAGTAATGACTTCTTCATGCTCACTAAATGGTAAATACTCTACTCCTTCAACATTACTTACAACTTGTTCCAAGAATTTATACTTGGGTTGATGTAAAGACTTTGAGTACAAGTAAATATTATCAAATCTAAGACCATTAGGATGTAAAATTAAAGAAAGTAGTACATTTGTCTTTCCACAATTTGATGGTCCACAAAAAATAGCTCGAATACTACCGGAAAACAAACTACCATGACGCTTCACTTTCTTCTCTTGTTGTTCAACAATCGAGTCTAGATTGACGACTGGTAGTTTGTGAAGTTGTTCCTTGAACCGCATCCTGATTTACACTACCGCTAAAGGTATAAATACGGCGCTTATATAGCTCACAAGTCATTCTAATTTTAACTTTCACAGAGTAAGGAATGATTATACATTATCGCTCTCGAGGAAAAGGTTTAATTAATAAACTTATAAACAAGTTACCATTTGAATTACATTTGCCGGGTTATCAATATTGTGGACCGGGCACAAAGTTAGCAAAACGTTTAGACTGAGGTGATCCAGGTGTTAATCCATTAGACACCGCTTGTAAAGAGCACGATATTGCTTACTCGAAAAATCGAGAAAACGTTGAAGAAAGAAACACTGCTGATAGAGTATTAGCTGACAAAGCGTGGCAACGTGTATTTGCTCCAGACGCAAGATATAGTGAAAGAGCTGCAGCTTACGTAATAACAAACGCTATGAAAGCAAAATCAAAATTTGGAATGGGAGTAAAGAAGAAGAAGACAAAGTCAAAGAAACGAGTAAAGAAGATAAAATCAAAAAAACGAGTAAATCTTAGAAAAATTGTTGATGCTGCAAGAAAATCAATAATTCCTGGTAATGATGCTCGTTTAACAATAAAGTCAGCTATTGAAACAGCTCGAAAAGCTGTAAGGAAAGCAGGTGGTAGAGAAAAAGTTTTAACACCTCGTATTCTACCTGTTCCATCAAAAGTTGGTGGTCTGTTACCATTAATTCCAATTTTTGCTGGTCTAAGTGCACTTGGAGCACTTACTGGGGGAGCTGCTGGTGTAGCAAAAGCTGTTAATGATGCAAGTGCAGCAAAAGAGCAGTTAAAGGAAGCTCAGCGTCACAATAGAGAGTTGGAAGCAGTGGCACTTGGTAAAGGTCTACATTTAAAACCATACCGACAAGGTTTGGGACTTCATTTGAAACCATATGTTAAAGGACAAGGTATTAAGAGACGATGTACAAAAAAAAAGTTTAAAGCTGCCTCAACGAGCACTTACAGATCTAGATTTACTTAAATATGTTAAAGAAATGAAAATATCTCATTTTCGAGGAGTTTTTATGCGAAATGAACTACCTATAAGAGGTCCTCGAAAAAATGAATCCGCCATTATTAATTTAGATGATAAAGATGGTTCTGGAACTCATTGGGTTGCATATAAAAAAGTTAATAATAAAGCAGTATACTTTGATAGTTTTGGTAATCTTCAACCACCCTATGAACTTGTCAATTACTTAGGTTACAATACTTTAATACAGTATAATCATCAAAATTATCAAGATTATAATAGCTTTAATTGTGGTCATTTATGTCTAAAATTCTTATGTGGACAGCTTAAAATTACTAAAAAATATATTCTATATAAGTGATTGTAAGTCATTCCACCTGATCAGTTTATAAAAAGTCATCAACATGGAAGAATCTTTTACTCTGACTATCTCAGGCAATTCATCTGTCCTGGAGGCAGAATATTTTCCTCCGATAGAATTATTATCTAATAAAAATTATGTACTTGGCTTAGTTGAGTTACTAACTTTCAATTCAATTCCTAATATTGATCAAGGTAAAAATAAATTTTATATTGGTGATAAAGTGATTACTATACCCCCTGGCAGCTATGAAATTGAAGATATTGAAAAATATATTCAAAACTCTATTGAAAATGGATCTGAAATTGTAAGAATCAAACCTAACAATAATACTTTACGTAGTGAAATAACAAGCAGCCTTGAAGTGAGTTTTGAACAAAACGATTCAATTGGTAAATTATTAGGATTTACTCCACGAATATTGACAGCTAATATACCTCATACGTCAGATGTACCAGTAGCCATTCTTAAGGTAAATGCTATCAGAATTGAATGTAACATTACTACTGGTGCATACATAAATAATAAAAAGGTACACACAATTCATGAATTTTTTCCAATTGTACCAGCTGGATATAAGATTGTGGAAGTTCCATCTCACGTCATTTACCTTCCAATCGCCGTGAAGACAATACATAATATTCAAGTAAGAATCGTTGATCAAGACGGAGATTTAATAAATTTTAGAGGTGAAACTATAACAATTCGATTACACGTTAAATCAACGTAATGGGAATTGTATTTCATAGAAAAACTGGTGGAAGCTATATAAATGAGTTACCATGTCAGAAGTCATTCATTCCTCAATCAGTTCGCAAGAGACTAACATCTCAGAACATACTATTTCTGAAGCAGCTCGGCCTAAGAGTTTATCAAGAAAACAAGGGAAAAAATTAATTTTTCACATACTTTTTATTTGTTGTTGTAACAAAAATGGAAGAAATTTTAAACATTCTAAGTCCAGTTAAATTTTATAATTCTGTGGCACACTATGAGATTCATGCACATCAACCATACGTGTCATCAGCATTTAATAACAGTGACGAGATTAGAATTGCAGTTCAACATCAAGACTTGTACATTCTTCCCTCTAAAAGTACTTTACACGTCACTGGAAGAATTGTTAAGCCTAACAATGCGCTTGTAACTAATACAAAGTTAATTAGCAATGGTATTTCCTACCTGTTTAATGAGATTCGTTATGAATTAAATGGCGTTGAAATTGATCGCTCTAAAAATGTTGGTATTACAACCACAATGAAAAATTTAATTTCTCAAACACCTAATCAAATGATTTACTCTGAAAATGCTGGTTATCTACCTTATGATGATGATGATAGCAGAGTAACAAATGATGCTGGATATTTTGATGTAAATATTCCACTAAGTATGATTATTGGTTTTGCTGAAGACTATCGAAAGATTGTTGTAAATGCAAAACATGAACTTATTTTAACAAGATCTCGTACTGATCTAAATGCTGTAGTAAACATTGAAGCAGCAGAGCGTGAAGAATTTAAAATTATTATTAATAAAGTTGAATGGTTAATTCCATATTTAATGGTAAATGATCGCCAAAAAATTGAATTATTGAAATTCATTGAAAAAGACTCACTTATAACAATGAGTTTTAGATCATGGGATTTGTATGAGTATCCTATGATTCCTGCCACTCAAAAGCACGTGTGGACTGTAAAAACTTCAACACAAGTTGAAAAACCTCGATATGTTATTCTTGGTTTTCAAACAAATCGAAAAGAAGACCAAGGAAGGTATGCAAATGTATTTGATGCCTGTAATCTTCTCAATGTTAAACTTTTCTTAAACTCACAGTACTATCCTTATGGAAATTTAAATTTAAATTTTACTCAAAACAAATTTTCCATACTATATGACATGTATTGTAATTTTCAACCATCCTACTATGGAAAAGAATCTGAACCTTTATTAACTAGAAATAACTTTAAAGATTATGCACCATTGGCTGTTATTGATTGCTCAAAACAAAACGAATTTCTAAAACAAGCATCTGTAGATGTGCGGTTGGAATTTGAAGCAAATGAAAATTTTCCAGCCAATACAGCTGCATATTGCCTTATAATTCACGACCGCATTATACAGTATACACCAATCAGCGGCGTTGTTAAAAAAGTAACGTGATTGGTGGAAATAATAGCCAATCATAGACGTTGTTAAAAAGTAACGTGATTGGTAGAAATAATGACCAATCATAGACGACATCGGTAGTGGGGGTATTTGGAGTGGTGGGGGAAAGGCTATAAAGAGAGCGTCTCTCTAAGCTTTGAGCCATTATTCTACTTCGGACACCATGGCGTACGTCGTAGATATTCAGTGCTTCAAGAGACCTTACAACGAGTTTGTCATCAAAGAGTTGGCGATTCTACCACTTCAACAAGATGCTCATCCATTGGTCTACCTCTTCGAGCCGCCATATGCCTGGAGTCGATTGCCTGCAAGATACAAATGTGAGAATCGATGGCTTACAAATAATTATCATGGTATCGATTGGGCTGCTGGTGACGTATCTTATGAAGAATTACAACCTATAATAAAAGAAGTATTAATAGGTACACCTACTGTTTATGTAAAAGGTTTAGAAAAACAAAAATGGTTAGAAAAATATACGCTAAATGTATTTAATTTAGATGATTTTAAATGTCCGTCGCTAAAAAGTTTAAGTGTAGATAGTTCATCTACATGCACAAATCACACACGTAGTTTTAGCAATTGCGCTGTAAAAAATGTATGTAATCTACGAAATTGGTTGATACAACCGTCAAATGTACTACGAAATAATGTAGAAAATAATGATGAAGTTGACAATGATTGTACATTGAAAGATTTTTATAATGATTGTGAAAGTTTCCTATTTAATGAATAAATGTATTAAATGGAATATGAATGTTTACATTAATTAACCCTTTCCCATCCTATTATCTTTATTACACATGTGTAAAACTATTAAACATGTTAAAACTGGTCTAGACTTGTCTTATGACGTCACAAAGTGGGCGTGGCTTAATAAATAAAGGTGGGGGTAATGCGCATGCGTAGAAACAGTGGTGGGGATATTGCGCATGCGTAGAGAAAGTAGTGGGGGGGGTATTGCGTCATATTTGGGTATAAATTGAGGGATCTCAACCGATTTAGTCATTCTGTTTTGTGACTTCACAAAGTATTATCTCTAAGAAAAGATGGATCTAACCAAAATCAACGCCATTGGTCGCATGGATGCTTTCCTACCTACGAAGCCGCTATCCGAGCTGACTCCTGGACATAAGTATCCTATAACGAAGATCCAGGTTGTCAACACCAGGTATGGAGTCAAGGTCGTCGTTGAGGTGGATAAAAAGTTCAATACATTCCTACCTTCAAGATTTGTACCAATGTTCACCGATGATTCAATATGTTTGGACCAAATGCAAGAAGCAATTAGTTCTGGACAATTGCGGCTTAAGTATATTGGTGGTCCATACAACCATATTGAATTTAAAATAAAACAAGTGTAAATATTGTATATTGAATATAATAAATGTATAAAATGTTATTAATACTGTATTTAATTAAATACCTTTATTAGTATTACGTTACATAATAAGAAATAGATTTTAAGGTTATGTTTAATAAAATAGCTTTTAACAACATTTAGTAGCACCATCTATTGAGTCTTTGGTAAACTCAGTAGTGTAAACAATATGGCGCCATTTTTTGCGCGCGAAATTTAAAATAATTCAAGCGACTAGGCTGCTAATTTTTTGTACCGCCATCTGTTGGACAGTGAGTAAGCTTCCACTGTCGGTAAAACAGTTTACCCGCGAAAGACAGTTTAGTTTCAAGAAAATGGCGTCCAAGCAATTTTAAATTATTTAATAAAATTCAAATCTCCCGCCAACAGCTCCGTCGGTAAAACAGATTTCTACATTGCCAACCGGGTTTGATTTAATGACAGATACCTACCCCACCGACTGTTGGTAATGTAGGAATCTGCATTACCGACTGTAGGTACTTAGCTGAGATCAGAACCTGGAGTCGTATCGGCTTTGCTATACTACTTATACAATTTAATTCCTTTGAAAACTTGTAATTAAAATGATTAAAGAAAGCCCATTATTTTAAAGAAACTCAAAGAAATTCTTCAAAAGAATATAATTAAGATTATGCAAAATTTTAATAAAATTCTTTCTAAATTCAGTTATTTTCATAAACGATAAAATTCTTCGAAAAAATTCAATTATTACTAAATTTTTGATAAAATTCTTTGCAAGAATTAAAACATTTGCAAATGTTGTATAAATTTTTTCGCAATAATTCAATTATTTAACAAAAAAATTTATAAAATTTCTTCATAAGAACTCAATTATTTTTTAAAATTTTAATAAAATTCATTACAAAAATTCAATTATTTTCAAAAAATTTCCTCAATTCAATGATTTTTATAATATCTACTAAAATTTTTTAAAAGAATTCAATTATAAAAGATTTTATTTAAATTCTGCGCAAACATTTAATTATATTCATAAAATCACATTTTTCCTAATTTTGATTGTTAGGAATTTATTATTCTTTTATTATTTAATTTCCATTAATTTACTTTTTATCATTTTTTTCAGGAAGAACCATTTAGGTCCCTAATGCCAGAAGCGCTATTCAACATTTCCCGTTTTCTACTAATAAAAACGCAGGACAAACAATTCGAGGGCGTGTCACAATTGACAATAACTTATGCTCTAATGAAACAAGCACTCGTTTGTGATGTTTGGTAATATGATTTCTTCAATTTTGAAATTGAAAAATATACTTCACCGCAGAATTAATATATAATTTAATTTTTTATTTCTACATACTCTTATATTTTTACTAAATATGAAAAAGTGATTCAGTGAAATTTTGCCAAATTGACATTATTTCTTTCTTTTGCAGAAATTTTACCTCTCGTGAAATTTGAACTCGAAGAAGGAATTACTGACGAAGAGGCGGAGAAATTAATAGAAGAGCCAATTCAAAATTCCGAGGAATTGAATTTAGTGGAAGATCAATTAAAATCAATTAAGATCATTAAAATTATTTTTCCTGACAAAATTACGGAAAATGAGTAGAATTTATTAAATTTAATAATTTCTAAAAATTACAATTAGAATCCTTCCTGAATTCAATTATTTTCTACAATTTTCAACTAAACTTTATCTCTAAATCAATTATTTTAAATAATTTTCCGAAATATATTTTCAACATGATTTTTTTCTCCGAAATGTTAAAAATAATTCTAAAATGTTATAATTTTTTGTTATGTACCTATTTGAATTTTTGGAAACATGTAATTAAAAGTACTGAAAATACTAAATTTTAAAAAATTAGAAGCTAATTTTCACTAATTTTCATTTTCATAAATTTACACTTGAAGATATTTCATTACATTTTTTTAAGAATTAAATTATTTTAAAAATTTACAATTAACATTTTTCAAAAGTTGATTTTCAATAGAGCTGTGCAAAATAATTCGAACTGAACTGTTCGAATTTTTTCGCCTAGTTCAAATGTCGAATATTCGACATTCGAGTTAATTCAAAATTCGAACCGAACCGAGTTTTGTTCGGTTTTGAAACGCTAAAATGTCGAATTCTAAAATTCGAGATTTCAGTCGCCTAGTTCGAAACTAGCCCAGTTCGAATATCGAAAAACCGACATTCGACATTTCAGCGTCCTAAAACCGAACAAATCTCGTTTCGGTTAGAATTTTACACAGCTCTAATTTTCAAAAATTGTAATAAAATACTTGAAAAAAATTAATTATTTTCAATTAAATTTTACGAAACTTCAATTATTCAAAATTTTTTTAATTGTATGTTTCGAAAATTTAAATAGAAAAATCAGGGCTCGAAATAGATCCGTAAATCTCGTAAAAGTCTGTTTTTTTAAAAAAAAAGGTCCACAAAGTCCGTAATTATATTGAGAAAAGACGAAAAGTTCGTTAATTGTACGACGTAATTTGGAGAATTTTAGAGAAATTACAAATGATTTCAGAAATTCCATTATTTTCAAAAGTGATAAAACTCTTCGCAGAAAATCAGTTTTGTTCAAAAGATTTTAAAAATTCTCATCAAAATTTCAATTATCTTTAGAAATAATTAAATTCTTCTCCGAAATTCAATTTTTTTCAAAAATTGTAATAAAATTCTTGGCACTCTGAGGCTTTTTGTATCGTACAGTGTATATAAGAGAAGACTAAATTTAACACAAAGTAAATGGAGAGAAAAGTAACCGACAGATTAGCTCAGTCGGATAGATGCCTCGCATTGGCGGTCGTTTAAGGACCAAGGGTATAAGTATCCTTGGTTCGCGCCCACTTGGCTTGGTATTTTTCCGGCACGTGAGACAATCTGAGTGGGAGGTTTGACGTCGAGGTATAATGATGTGCACCGTCGATAATTGTCCGGTACACACCATTAGAACTCGACTGTCGATAAACCGGTTGTACTCAGAGAGGTTTCTACAGTTTCCTTCTTCTCTGGCGAGAAAACCCATTGACGGGTGGTCCAGGCGGAATGCGAGTACTCCTAATAAAGTCGGCTGTAGACGCAAATTAGGTTAATATATAGAAAAATTTAATATGTAGAATGGTTATGCTTAATCCTAAAAGTATTTCTCGGGGACTCTTGTCGAAGCGCGTAAGGCCAATAGGGCAGGAGTATAAACAATAAAAAAAAAAAAAAAAATGGAGAGAAAAGTAAATTTATTATTATTATTCATTAAAAAGCGAAGTTATTAACAAAGTTTTTAGTTAAAGTAAAAAAAATATAGAAATAAAAATATGTAAATATAAACTAATTATATTTTCATTCTTAAAACACTTAATTTTTTTTCCATTTATTATAACGCTCATCCTGGTTCAAAAGTAATTCCAAAGACGTTTTTCTCTTTTGTATTGTATTACTTCGTTTTTCCATCAAATCTATTATAAAATGTACTATATTAGTAATTTTTCTTGAACTTGTCATACCTAAAATTTGAAAATTTTTATTTTTTCTTAATGTGAATTTTCCCCCGTCTCTTTATATGAAAATTCTATGCTTTAAAATAAAAATAAAAATCAAATAATAATAATAATTATTATATTTAAATTATATTATTATAATTATATGTATTTTATATTTAATTAATTAAATTAATTTCATTTAATATATTTTAAGTAAAGTTTTTGATTTATTTTTCTGTTTCTACATTTTTCTACTTAGACTGAATTATTCTGAAGCAGAATTGACTAGGCTGAACATAAACTATTTTATTTTACGAGTATTCAAGCTGCCTTTTCCCAAAACATCAAAAATCTAAAATTGAATGCATTTAATTTATTTTAAATAGAATTATTGATTTAAATTTCGTTTCTACATTTTTCTACTTAGACTGAATTATTCTGAACAGGAATTCACTAGCCTAAAGATAAATTATTTTATTTTACAAGTGTTCAAGCTGCCTTTTCCCAAAATATCAAAAAATTAAAATTGATAGCATTTAATTTATTTTAAACAAAGTTACTGATTTATTTTTCCGTTTCTACATTTTTCTACTTAGACTGAATTATTCTAGAATAATTAAATTAATAATAATAAAAAATTATTATAATTATTTATTATTTATTATTTTTCTTTATTTATTTATTTTTTTTTATTATAATTATTATTATTTATTTAAAATTAATAATTCTATTAATTCTATTATTTATTCAGAATTCACTAGGCTGAACATAAATTGTTTTATTTTACGAGTGTTCAAACTGCCTTTTCCCAAAATATCAAAAAATTAAAATTGATTGCATTTAATTTATTTTAAATAGAATTATTGATTTAAATTTCCGTTTCTACATTTCTCTACTTAGACTGAATTATTCTGAAGCAGAATTCACTAGCCTGAACCTAAATTATTTTATTTTACGAGTGTTCAAACTGCCTTTTCCCAAAATATCAAAAAATTAAAATTGATAGCATTTAATTTATTTTAAACAAAGTTACTGATTTATTTTTCCGTTTCTACATTTTTCTACTTAGACTGAATTACTCTGAACCAGAATTCAATAGGCTGAACCTAAATTATTTTTTTTTACGAGTGTTCATGCTGCCTTTTCCTAAAATATCAAAAAATTAAAATTAATTCCATTTAATTTATTTTAAATAAAGTTACTGATTTATTTTTCCGTTTCTACATTTTTCTACTTTGACTAAATTATTCTAAATTATTCTTATTATTATTATTTTTTATTACTAGTGTTCAAGCTGCCTTTTCCCAAAATATCAAAAATCTAAAATTGAATGCATTTAATTTATTTTAAATAGAATTATTGATTTAAATTACGGCTTAAGGCTTGATTATGACACAAATCTTGATCAGGGATCAAGGCTTTGTAATTGTTCAAGGCTTGATCTTGATCATAGATAAAAGCTTGATTATGGTTCAAGGATTGGTTGTGTCTCAAGTATTGATTTTAGTTAAGGCTTGGTTATAGATCATGGTTTAATTATGACTTAAATCTTGATTATGGATCGAGGCTTGATTATAACTAAAGGATTGATTATGACTCAAGGCCTTGAGCCATAATCAAGCCTTAATCCATAACCAAGCTTCTAACTATGATCAAGCCTTGAGCCATAATCAAGCCTTGATCACAATCAAGCTTTGAGTCATAATCAAGCTTCGAGAAATAATCGAGCCTTGAGCCATTACCAAGCCTTCCCAAGCCTTGAGCAAGCTTTGCTATTTTTGACCTATTTTTTATGGCTCAACAGCATGTAGCTAAAATACTATTGATTTTTGGGAGTTTTGCCATTAGCATTTTTTGTTCAGGAGATTATCAGCTACAAAACTACAGAGATTAAACAGCTTTGACCGAAAATTTTTTTCAATGTATTCTGTGCGGGGTCCTTTTTATGAAACATTTTGCAAAAATTTTTTTTTAGAAATTCAATTATTTTCCAGAATGTTTAAAAAAATACTAAATGAAAAAAATTTCAGATCATTTCAATAGAATTTATCAAAATAATTAATTGTTTTTCGAAATTTTTAATGAATAATTTTCATAAATTCAATTATTTTTTGAGAATTTAAATTTTAAATAGAATTTCTCTAAAAATGTAGTTATTTTCTAAAGTTTTATTAATATTTTTCGACAGAAATTTTAAATTTATTTTAAATTTGAAAAATCCATTTTTTAGTATTCAATTTTAATTAATAATATCTTATTCTAACAATTATTTATTAACAATTAATTGAAATAATTTTTATTTTTAAAAAATTAATATTTTTAATTTCAAAAATAATTTTTTTGGTGAAGGTAAATTTCATAATAAAAATCGACAACATTTTTTTTTAAAACGGCTGGAAAAGTTTCTTGAAAAGTTCAAGTTCTTGAACAAAAAAAAGAAATTTCATGGTCTATATAATATAAACATTGGTAATACATAAAAATTTTTTTTATATCAATTTTTTGTAAAAATAGTTGCTTTTTTAGTAAAATGATTGATTTTTTGTTATTTCTGAAAATGCGATTGAATTATTGCCAAGAATTTTATAAATAATGTTTAATTTATTGAATTCTTTCTATTAATTTTAATAAAAGTTTTCGTCAGCAATTTTCTGAAGAAGAATTTCCTGAAATCCAAGTAGTTCAGGATAATAGTAAAATCCATACATCTAATGTTGTAAAAACCTGGTTCGATGATCATCCAGAATTAATACTACTTCCTCATCCGCCGTACTCCCCAGATTTGAATCCCATTGAAAACATATGGAGTACAAAACCTTCAAAATTTTTTCTATTTCTGACAAGAATGTATTTATTAATATTATTCAATTATTACAAGTATTAACGCAATTATCTTGATAAATAACAAAATTCTTCACAGAAATTAAATTATTTTTAAGAATTTCAATATAACTCTTTGTAAAATTCAATTATTTTCACCGCAGAATTTCAAATATTTTTAATACAATTTTAAGTAACTTCCTCTAAAAATGCAATTATTCTTAAAAATTTTATGAAAACTTGACAAAAGAATTCAATTTTAAGAAGCATTCAATTATTCAATAAAATTCGTTGCAATAATTCAATTATTTTCAAAAAATTGTTATAAAATTCTTTAATATATAATTTAAGTAAAAGTTTAATTACATTTCTTAAATTTAATTATTTTCAAATGCTGTTAATAAATTTCTTCATAAAAATTCAATTTTAAAAAACATTCAATTATTGAATAAATTATTTTTTTTCCATTTAAGTAAATGAATTCTCGTAGAATTTTCTGATAAAAATTGTTTTGAAAATTAATTCCAATTAAAATTTTGGATAATAATTTAATATTTAAGGCATTAGTGATTGTATTTTTAAAAATTATTGTTAAAAAGTTAAAATAAATCCTAATTTTTATGGAAAAATAATAGTGATTAAATATTTATTTAAAAAAGAATTTATTGATATCTTCGAATAATTTTAGAATTAAAGAAATTCGCGTAAATAAATTAATTACAATATTTTTCTCAGTGTCTAATAATTTTTCGAGAGAATCACAGAATATTCTTTACGGTCAGGGAAAAAGTTAAAATTTTGTCTGTAAATCAGGGAAAAGTCAGGAAAAACAAAGTTAAAATTTTGGGGCAACCCTGAAATTTGTATATATTCTGAGTTTTGAATGGCAACGATAAGAGGGGGAAATGATAATAAAAAATACATTTTAATTATAAAATAATTGTTTTGGTACATACTAAAAACAAGTCTTACACTGGAATCTAGATCGGTGAGACTAATCGGGGATGGCTTCTCACCGATCTAGCGGATTAGTTGAGACTGAGAAGCAACACAAACAGGGCCGTACGAAGTATTTTTTGTTTGCACCATTCTTTTAAAAAATAATTCATGTTATAAAATTAATATAAATAACAAAATATTATAAAACATTATACAAAAATAAAATGTATTTATATTAAAAAGAAAAAAGGTAAATAATGATGAAGTTATCAAATAAAATAAATAGCATCGGGCACTGAGAACCTTTTTCTTCTACAATTAGGCACGGCATTGATCGACATTTGAAAGTCCCCGCTAGCCCTCCACCTTTCCTCGCCTACAAACTATATAAACAGAGTCTCAACGATCCCGAGCTCACCGATCTAGATTCCAGTGTACTTGCAGCCTATTTACGAGGTTGAAAAAGAAAAACAGGATCAACGCCTTCTGAAGATGAAAAATTCATTCCATCAACTGCAGCCGAAGAAAAAATATAAAAAGAAAACTGATGACGAAAATGATTTAGATTACGAAGAATCAATAATTTAAATATTTTTTAATTTTCACGTCACTTAGTAATAGAAGATAAATTTACTGCTGCCTATTATTAAAATTTTACAATGATTAATATTTTGACATTTTAGTATTTAAAAATGAACCATTTCCTACAATACTAGTTTTACTACTATCTTCTGATATTAACATTTTTTCCATCATTCTGATTTTTAAAATTTCGTTGTTAATAATTATTATTATTATTAATTTGTAAAAACTATTTAATATTATTCTTTTCCTTTATTATGTCTAATATCTCAATTATTGTGATTTCAATAAATTAAGTAAACTTTCTAAAATTTAGTGAAGAATTACAAAACTATTTTATTTTAAAAATTATTTTTCTATTTTTTTAGACTTTTCTCTCAGTTCGAAAATATTCAAATTTGACGCTGAAAACTCATGATTTTGCTGAAAAATAAAAAAATAATTCATCGTAATGGTGATGTGCTAGACATTTAAAATTCATTAATAGATCGTATTTAAATTAAAATTTATCAATTAGGTATTATCGACTTGACTGGTATTAAAGTCAGTGTTCGAGCGTAGAATCTGTTTTTGTATTGGAAGCCTCGAATTGACAGTTCAAAATCTTAATTTTTCTGATAAACATTTTTTTCTTATGGTTTCTTAGAATTTTCCCATCCATCAGCTGCTGCTCTCTTGTGGCACTTTTTATCATCAGAAATTGTTTTTCTCTTTAAAAACATTTTTTTGTGTTTAAAATCATTGAACGAAAAAAAAATTGAAATTTAATATTAATTTAATTTTAGTCTTCTAATAGATAACAAAAATTTATCCTGAAATCAATTAGAGGATTGATTTCAGAATCAATTTTTTTAGTCTGTCAAAACGAATTTCCCTTTAATAATAAATAACAAAAATGGCCAATATCTTCTGAAATGGTTCAGTAGTAACGCTTCAGACTTTTTAATTTGTAACTCTGCGTTCAAGTTTCGGTGAATAAACATTTTTTTTTATTCTTTTTAGGGTTCCGTACCCGGTAGGAACCCTATTAAAACGGTTACGGAAAATGACCATGTACCCCCCCCCCTAGCGCTCACAGTTTTTCATCTAGAGAGCTAAAAATTGGTACACGTATGTATTTTCACGCGTAGATTACACGAAAAATATAGCGAACGTGATTGGAGTTGATCTTCATAGAGTTTTCCGCGAAAAACATCAAATTTTGGCCGTTTTTCGCAAAAAAGGCATGTACCCCCTAGCGCTCACAGTTTTTACCTAGAAAGATGAAAATTGGTATGCATATGTGACGCGTCGCGAAGAAAAGCACCTAAGAAGCATAACGAAAATTTTACAGAAGGAGAAAAAAAGAAAAGAGAAAATGAACTTTTAGAACGAATTGCTCTGTTTTAAATTGTTATTACGAAAGTATTTGAGTTAATTATTCGATAAAAATTAATTCTCACTTTAGGTAATTAAAAAGTAATCTTTAATTTATCTGAAACAATCATAATCCGAAAATAGTTTTTTTGCTTCTTAGGTGCTTTTCTTCGCGACGCGTCACATATGTATTTTCAAAAATGGATTACAGGAAAAATATAGCGAACATATTTAATATTGATCTTCACAGTGTTTTCAGCGAAAAACTCGAAAATTTTGAAAAACATGCATGTACCCGCCCCCCTGGCGCCCACAGTTTTTTACTCTCTAAATCTGAATTAGCGAAACCTCTCTGATTCTCAGCGGATAGTCGCTAATTCAAATAGCTATAAGTATACCACTGAGAATCAGCGAATAGTCGCTGGTCCAATCAGCGGTGACGTATTATCGGTTACGCTACGAATATTTGACACTTCTGCGCACACGCAGAGTTGGCTGATTTCTTTAGTGCACTGCAAAAATAAGTGTCTTATTTGATATCTTAAAATAAGATGTAAGATGGAAAAATGGTATCTTACATCTTAAAATAAGATGTTTTCTAAAGTATCTTACTGATTTTTAAGATGTTTTATACGTCTCCGGTTAGTATAACTTTATTTTTTTCTCCGTGTGTAAGTTTTTTAAAGTATCTTAAATTAAGATGTTTCTGTCTCAATAAGATGTTTAGCGATAAGATACTTGTGAATTGTAAGATACGAAAAAAATTTCAGTTACTAAAAACTAAAATACATAAAATGTCTTTTACATATAAGCCCATAGTTAACCTCAAAACTTTTTTCCCGAAAAATATGCTGAAAATATGTACGAAGATGCTTTTAGTATCTTAAATTAAGATATTTTAAATGACCAAAAAGTGACTACAATAACATCTTAGAAATGACTACCAAAACATCTTAAATAAGATACTTCTTTTTGCAGTGTGACATCCACTGATTTTCAGTAACTTCCACTATTTTTCAGCTGAAACTTCGTTCACTGATAAAAAGAGCGATTTTTTTCGCTGATTCAGATTTAGAGAGTACCTGAAGAGCTGTAAATTGGCATACTTACCAAGGTGCGATTTTTTGGTCGGCCCATAGGTGGGCCAACTTTTACAAAGTCGGTCCAACTTCTCGTGCCAGAGGTTGGGCCAACCATACAGATGATAACGGTTCGCCGTCTAATGGCGACGATGGCTGGCCCGACAACTCATAAGGAAGTTGGCCCAACTTACAATGCATATGTTGTGCCAACTATACATTTCAATGGTTGGTCCAAAGACTGACGCCAAAGTCGGCACAACTTTAGATGCGTAAGTTGGGCCAACCACAATTTTCAAAGTTTGGTCAACTTCAACAGCCAAAGGCAAAAAATTATTAAAAAACTAAATTATTTAAACAATTAGCACGTTATTATTAGCGGGAACATCAGATATAACCTTTACCTATTATTATTAAACACAATCTCATACATACATTTTCGAAAATATCTAACGCTCGCTGGGATCGGCAACATGGCAACAATCGGGCCAACCGTGGCCCAGAGTTTGGCCGACCAAAATAATGTAAGTCAATTAAACTGCGTTTCACATAGTTTTTCCAACCGTCGGGCCAACCGTGGCCCAGAGTTCGGCCGACCAAGAAAGTTTAAGTCATTTAAACTGCATTTGACAAAGTTTTGCCAACCGTGGCCCAGAGTTCGGCCAACCAAGAAAGTTTAAGTCATTTAAACTGCATTTGACATAGTCTTGCCAACCGTCGGGCCAACCGTGGCCCAGAGTTCGGCCAACCAAGAAAGTTTAAGTCATTTAAACTGCATTTGATATAGTTTTGCCAACCGTCGGGCCAGCCGTGGCCCAGACTTCGGGCCGACCAAGAAAGTTTAAGTCAATGAAACTGCGTTTCTAGTGTTTTGCCAACCGTTGGGCCAACCGTGGCCCAGAGTTCGGCCGACCAAAAAAATGTAAGTCAATTATACTGCTTTTCTTGAGTTTTGCCAACCATCAGGCCAACCGTGGCCCAGAGTTCGGCCAACCGAAACTGAAAGTCTTGTAAACTACGTTTGGATGAGTTGTGCCAACTCTGGCAACCAAAACTTCGCTTGCCAAAGTTAGGCCAACCTTGGGCCAACCTTCAAACTCTGGCGGCCAACCTAAATTCGCACCTGGGTATGTATTTTTTCGCGTAGATTACAGGAAAAATATAGCGGAAGTGATTACAATTGATCTTCAAGGTGTTTTCATCGAAAAACTAAAATCTCTTTTTGCAAGCTCAAAAATTCTTTAACCCTTGTTGGTTCTCACAATTCTTACACTGAAAAAACCTAGTCTCAAAATGAGTAGCGTACGCTACTCATTTTGAGTTGCAACAAAAATGAGACTCTTAGGTGGCGCCACCTTCTATGGCGTTTAACATAGTCTCATTTTGAGATGCAACAAAAATGAGACTGGGTTTTTTGTGTGTAACCTAGGGGACTGGCGTTATATACATTTTTATTAATTTTTTCGTGCAGATTTAAACAAACATACAGAAAAAATTATTGGAGTTCATCTTCATATTTTTTTTGTGAAAAACTAAAAAATTTTTTTCGTTTTAGAAAAAAAGTGTGTTCCCCCCCCCTTGGTTTTCACAATTCTTGGCCTATTGGACTGCAGTTTTGCTTATTTTATGTATTTTCGTGTGAAGATTTCAGGAAAAATAAAAGGAATATGATTGGATTTGATCTTCATATTTTTTTCTGCAAAAAACTCAAAGTTTTTAAAAATTTCGTCAAAAAAGCGTGTTTTTTACCCTAGGCGCCCAGTTTTTTATCTGAAGAAATGAAAATTAGTTATTTATTTATTTTCACCTGTAGATTACAGAAAAAACACAGCGAAAAATATTGGATTTGATCTTTATATTTTTTTCATCAAAAAAGTAGAAGTTTTAAACGAGGGTACGGAACCCTCGGTTTAAGTACGAGTTCTACTCGCACTTGTCCGGTTTTTTTAAAATGCTTTATTAAATTGTCGGTAATAAAAAAAATCAGTCATTAATTAATTACAAACATTTTAAATAATTAGTTTTTAATAATTATAATTTTTTCTAAACATTAGTAATTTATTAATAAAAAATGTATTTTATTATTTATTAATTTTATCACCTAATTACTATTAATTTATTAAAATAATTATTACTTATTATTTTAATTAATTAATAATTGCTCAAAGCTTTTATTATTTACAAACAACAATTTAATTTATTAATTTTCAAAATTTGTTAATTTTTCAAAAATGGTCTTGACAGCTACTGCCCTCTTGCAGTATTTTTTTCTGGTTACTTTTTTTCTATGTATTTTTAATGCCTTTTTAAAGTATCAACAAAATAATATTGCTCAACTTTCAGAGTAACGTTATATTTTTGTTATTTTAAATAAAAAAAATTATTCAGTAATAATTAATTCCACGAAGTATTATAAGGAGACCTCACGGGAAATAAAAATCTGCCCACAATTGGGGGGGAGAAAGATCTAGGAGATTGCATCAGTAGCAGAGGTTGCGCCTCTGTGGTTAAAGTATTGTACTAAAATTTTTCGTCTGCTACTGTATATGAACATAACCTACAAATTCGAAAAATACGACGAAGTTAGTAATGTGTTGTTTCCGAAATTTATACTTTTCGAAACTTTCAGTTGAAAGTTTCAATGAAAAGTTTCAAATTAATTAAAATTTATGAAATTTTAGCCTTAACCTCTAATTTTTTAAAACTAATAATTTACAAATTATTTATTTATGTTTCCAATTATTCCTTTTAACTGTAAAATACAAATACTATTCTATTCTAAATGTTTTAATTCAAAATATTTATTTTTACAAAAATTTATTTCCTTAATTTTAATTTTCATAAATTTTAAAAAAATTTTATTATTTTAAAAATAAGATTTCAAGGATCACATGAATGAATAGTTAAATATATTTACAATAACAAGTTTGTGCAGGTTAAGAATTTAAAATAAGCACAAATTCTATCAATTTCCAAACATGATTGATACTTGACATAACCAAAATACCTTATTTACAAATTTTATAAATTTCATGAAAAATTTCATCGATCATAAATTTCATGATTTGAAACTTTCAAAACGAAAGTTTCAAATTGAAACTTTCAACGGCACATTACTAGACGAAGTGTAATGGCGGCCATGGTTTACATTTCAGCCATAATGGCGCAACCTCTGCTAGTGATGCAAATACTCATAACTCTAACCCCCCAAAATGTGTTGATTTTTGCCGCTGCTAAGCATTGGCGTGAGGTCTCCTTATACTACAGGCCAACGCAGAATAGATCTGTAACCGGAACCGCAATCGTAAGCGTAACCGTAAGAATGAGTTAAAGAAGGATAGGTATATTGTTTATCCTTCTCTAACTCATTCTTACGCTTACGGTTACGATTGCGGTTCCGGTTACAGATCTATTCTGCGTCCAAAAATTTCTACAACATTTTGAAAAAAAATTGCGATAACAATTATAATTATGAACATACAATTCTTATGGAATTTCTAACGGAAATTACTTAAAAATTTAATAAAAAAAATTCTTTAGCAATCAACGAATATCGTACTAGTTTGGAATAGTGATTAAAAATTAAAAAATTGCAGCAAACATCACATGCGGAATTCCTATTGAATTTTTAGTGGAAATTTCTTAAAAATTTTATGTAAAAATTCGTCATTAATTCACACGAATTTTGGACAAAATTAGTTTCGAAAAGTGATCAAATTTAATTGAAATAATTTACTCAAAAAAATACATGTGTATATAGGGTGAACTCAACCTCATTGATTTATTGTTCAAAATTTAATATAGTCATGTTTTGTTATTTTATCTGACAATTTGGTTAGCTTCACTTGTTTCTTTTCTTCTGACCTACTTTATCAACAAATTTTTAAATAATTAAATTTTTTCGACGAATTATAATTAAATTTTCAAGAATAATTACATTTTTCGAGAAATTTAACTGAAATTGTATTAAAACTAATTGTAATTCTATGATGTGTTTTATTATTTATGAAAATAATTGAAACTCTGACAAAAATTTTATTATTATGACGAGAATTTTCTGGGGCGCATGATTATTCCCCAAATGTCATTTTTCCGAAATGTCATTTTACCGAACTGCACTTTTGCGAATTGTCATTTTTGCGAAAAGCCATTTTTGCGAAATGTCATTTTTACGAATAGTCATTTTTGCGAAAAGCCATTTTTGCGAATAGTAATTTTTGCGAAATTTCATTTTTGAGAAATGTCATTTATGCGAATTGTCAATTTTGCGAATCGCCATTTTTACGAATTGTCACTTTTCCGAAAAGTCATTTTTGCGAATTGACATTTTTGCGAAAAATACAATAGTGAATCTATATATACTACAAGTTTACTATTGTATTTTTTTAAAAAATGACAATTCGCAAAAATGACTTTTCGGAAAAGTGACAATTCGTAAAAATGGCGATTCGCAAAAGTGACAATTCGCATAAATGGCATTTCTCAAAAATGAAATTTCGCAAAAATGACAATTCGCAAAAATAGCTTTTCGTAAAAATGACAATTCGCAAAAACGACAATTCGTAAAAATTACTTTTCGCAAAAATGGCTATTCTCAAAAATGACATTTCGTAAAAATGTCGATTCGCAAAAGTGACAATTCGTAAAAATGGCGATTCGTAAAAATGTCGATTCGCAAAAGTGACAATTCGTAAAAATGGCGATTCGCAAAAATGACAATTCGCAAAAATGAAAATTCGTAAAAATGACTTTTTGCAAAAAATACTATTCTCAAAAATGGCTTTTCGCAAAAATGACTATTCGTAAAAATGACATTTCGCAAAAATGGCTTTTCGCAAAAATGACTATTCGCAAAAGTGCAGTTCGGTAAAATGACATTTCGGAAAAATGACATTTGGGGAATAATCATGCGTCCCGAATTTTCTAACATATGTTTCAACATAATTGTATTTCTATAATCATTTGTAATCAGATAAATTTTAATTTTTTGAAAGTAAAAATTCGTGAAATTTATTCCCAGGCACAGAATACATAAAAAAAAATTTTTTTGTAAGAAAGTAATCAAGTGTCATCTAACGGACATTTATTTTACTTATCATATCGATAAGGCAGAAAATTAATAATTTCTTTAAAATTATTATTTTGTGCATGGTTTCCGAAAAAAATGAATCGTCTCTCACCGCTGGGGTATGATCCCAGAACCTTCCTATTGCCGGTAGGATGCTCTAACCAATTGAGCTACAGAGAGATCCGATATCATTCATTTCAGAAACCAGGCACACGACTTTTCAACGCAAGATACATTGAGAGGTACATTAGTACAATTTTCAAATGTGTTTTGATGGTAATTTTAGTTTCATCCGTTATAATTAAATATTTCTTGTAAGATGGTAATCAAGTGTCATCTAACTCATTTTAAGACACGAGTGAGATACCACTTTTTGTAGTTGCACTTGAGCGGCAGGGCGTCAGAATTGGCGTCGGGCGTAGAAGTGACAGAAGCGACAGAGAGGCGTCAAGACTTGACTTCAATTTTCTAATTATGTTAGGAGATTTATAATATCAAAATAAAATATTCTTTTTTTTAAGATTAAAAAGAATACTTTATTTTGATATTATAAATCTCCTTACAGAATTAGAAAATCGGAAGCAAGTCTTGACGCCTTTCTACCGCTTCTGTCACTTTTACTCTAACGCCAATTCTGACGCCCTGCCGCTCAAGTGGTAAATATAAAATTGTTTAAAAATGACTAAGCGTGGGTGTACACGGAGAAAAGGGCGTAGTCAGATTAACTACTTGCACAGTAAAATGTATTGAACAGAATAGTCGATTTTAAACTGACTAAACTGGTAGTAGGACTTACTAAACAGGCGTTTATTCATTGCGACTACTCAGGAAAAAGTTAATTCAACTGAACAGAAAGTCAAATAGACTAAATTGTCCAGTAAAATGTAAAAATATTAAAATATTGTTTTCTACATTTAATTTAGCAATGATTTCAATAGAAGTAGAAAGTCAACGTGAAACGCTACACCCACGCTTTACTCATTTTTTAAGAATACTATATTGACGGTATCACTACGCTACACCCACGCTTCAGTCATTTTTAGAGAATATTATCTATTGACACGCTACACATACTCTTAGACGTTTCTGAACAATTTTTTATCAATTGTATTGCCACGGTTGACCCACGCTTATATCATTTTTGAAAAATATCATATCAACGGTATTGCCACGGTTGACCTACGCTAATGTCATTTATGAAGAATTATGATATTGCTACGCTAAGTCATTTTTGTACAATTTTATATTAACGGTATTGCTACGATTGACCCACGCTAACGTTATTTTTAAACAATTTTAGTCATTTTTGAACAATTTTATGTCAACGGTATTGCCACGCTACACCCACGCTTAGTCATTTCTGAACCATTTTATATCAATGGTATTGCCAAGATTGACCCACGCTAATGTCACTTGTCACTTATGAAGAATTATGATATTGCCATGGTACACCCACGCTTAGTCATTTTTGTACAATTTTATATTAACGGTATTGCTACGATTGACCCACGCTAACGTTATTTTTAAACAATTTTAGTCATTTTTGAACAATTTTATGTCTACAGTATTGCCACGCTACACCCACGCTTAGTCATTTTTAAAAATATTATATCAACGGTATTTAAACGCTACACCTACACTAAGTCATTTTTGAACAATTTTATATCAACGGTATTGCCACGCTACACCCACGCTTAGTCATTTTTGAACAATTTTATATCAACGGTATAGCCACGCTACACCCACGCTTAGTCATTTCTGAACCATTTTATATCAATGGTATTGCCAAGGTTGACCCACGCAAATGTCACTTGTCACTTATGAAGAATTATGATATTGTCATGGTACACCCACGCTTAGTCATTTTTGAACAATTTTATATTAACGGTATTGCTATGATTGACCCACGATAACGTTTTTGTAAAACAATTTTAGTCATTTTTGAACAATTTTATGTCAACAGTATTGCCACGCTACACCTACGCTTAGAACATTTCTAAACAATTTTATATCAATGGTATTGCCACGGATGACACACGCTAATGTCATTTTTGAAAAATATATATATAGTATATATACCATAAGAAACTATATAGAAAACGATATAGGAAACGATATGGAAAACTATATTGGAAACTACATTGGAAATTGGGACAGGTAACGATATAGTTTCCGATATAGTTTCCTATTTGCTTTTTAAGAATAAAAATAATTTTCCAATTTATTAGGTATTCATATTTATATTTATTTAAACAATTAATTTCCTTTAATATTTTCCATATAAAAACTTCAAAAATTTTATTAAAACAATCTTGATCAAATAATTTGTATAATTAAAGTAATGTCTATAGATACGAATCTAATTAATAAATGTTTGAGAAACTTGAATTATTTAGTGTTTCAATTAAAAAGTCACAGCAGAAAAAAAAAGAAATAATATGAATATATAAACTTAATGACAGTATAAGGAGACTAAAAAATAAACCCATTTTTCAGAAATATTACATAATTTTTCTAATTATAGTTTCGGTCGACAATTCATGTGATGTGCTTTCAAGAAATGTAACTAAGAAGCAAATTACTTTAAGATTATGTTTACGTTATTTTTAAATTAGTTAAAAGTTTCTTTTTAATTATGTAAATTTAAAACTAATTTTTAATTATTGAATATTTTGAATTTAATGCAAATTTAAACGTCAATAATTTATAATAATTTGTAATAGTAATTGATTCTCTTTTTGTATTTTTAATCCAAAAGTTATAAACATAACTTAAAATTTTTTGCTTTTTTGATACATTTTGGAAATAAATGCACTTACACGTGGACTCGATACTTGATATTTATTATTTAAAAACTTACCTTCTTTGCTACTTGGTTTCAGACTTCTAATTTATAATTTAAATTTTTTATGATCAATTATCTATACTAAATCAATTAATATGTATTAATATGATTATTCAAGTCGGTCGTTAAATATTTTTTTTTATTAAATTGTGAATCAAGTTATAAATAGTTTGTGTTTTATAATTTTTTTTAGCAAATCTTAATATTTTAAAAATGTTTTAATATAATATAATTTATTTCGGTTAATTTTTAAAAAATTTTCTATAGGTTTTGTAATTTTTTTTTTATAAGCAAATGTATATAATTATTTAACTAATTTTCTGAATTAATATTATCAAAATTTTTTTTTAAATTATACATTCTGAGTAAATTTTTTTATTATTTGTTTTAATAAATACTTTAGGAATGGGTTGTAAGGTACTACTTATAAGGTAGAGTGGGGTAAAAAGCCTATTGAACTATTTTACCAGCCGTTTGGAATATAAGTTTAATTAAGTAAAACTCAACTTTTGATAGTAGTTTGGCTTATTGTAATTTGTATTTTTTAACTGCTTGTTTCGATGACTGTGAATTGAAAGCAGGTAAACTTAACATAAAATACAATTTTGGACGCTAAAAACTTTTCTAAATTATTTATTTGTTATACAGATAAAAAAAATATAATATTACAAAATTTGATAACAAAATACTTTGACAAAATCACCAAATGGCTTTTTCACCCCACCAAGAGATGCAAAAAAGTCATATGCAGAACTTTCGTAAAACTCTTATAACTTTGTCCTTTCACGGAATACAAAAAAATGTTCTACAAGGATTTTGAAGCTTAACAACTAAACTTTCAGTAACAATTAGAAATTTGAAAAAAAAATTTTAATTTCGATTTTATAGTACTAAAAGTAAAAAAGTGTCTTTTTTACCCCACTCTACTCTATGTTATTTTTTAAAAATAAATTTTATGCACAAAGTTTTTTGCAACAATCTTTTTTATTATAAACTTACTAACAACTTGGGCTTACGTTTAACAAATAATTAACAATATGAGGCTTTTTTTTGTAGAAGTACATTTATGTTAATATCATGAACATTTTGATACTTCTTGTAGAAAAAGTTTAAAATTAATAGAAAAAACGGTAAAAAAAATGTTTATGTAAGTATTCTTTATATTTACTGTTATTTTCATAATTACTAAAACTACACTATACCCTCGAAAATAACCGGTACGGCTTCATAGGCATGTTCCAAAAACATGCCAATCTTTAAATAGAAATTTGAAAATTAAAAAATAAAAATTCTTTTGGCCATTTTTTAATATCTGGCGAGTCAAAAATTTTTATTTCGGCTAATGTTTTTTTGACCTTTTAAAAAAATTTCTTTAGGTTGGGAAAATATTCTTACATCCTATGAATTTATATAAAAGTAAGACGCACACTTGTCTGATATTTTTTAGATAAATCCACTTCATTTTCACAATATAAATTATCAGGGTGTCTAGCGTCCAGGAAAAACGGGAATTTGCCGGGAATTTAGTTCGATCGGGAAAACCCAGGAAATTGTCGGGAATTGAAAAAAATATCCGGGAATTTTTGGAAAGTTTCGCTAATTCATTAAAATCTATAAAAAAAATTTCAATTTAATATATAGTTTTCCTGCTGCTACTCTTTTAACAATTAACTTTCGATAGATTTTCTTCAAATTTTGAGAAAATATTTCTTCGGGTACCCTTTAAATGTGGTAAAAATTTCAAAACCCTTTGCCATTTCAAAAAACGAGATATTGTGGTTGACATTTTTTATTTTTAACATAATCGAATGGGAAAGTGAAAGTTTGAACTTGAATAAGTCAAAATTTAGCATCGCAAAGGGTTTTCAAATTTTTACCACATTTAAAGGGCACTCGAAAAAAAAAATTGTAAACATAAATTTTTACAAGTGTATAGAAGCCGGAGAACTACCTTCAGTCTTGTATTTTTCAAAAATTTTTAAAAGATATATTATAGGTAATAGTCAATTTCACGTTAAATTTCAGTTCACATTTTCAATTAGGATGGAAATATATTATTGTAAATCTATTTTTTCATTGTTTATAGGTAACCAAATGTTTGGATTTTTAAAAGTAGACTTATTTGCAATTATCTACAACTCTAAAACTATTGAATTTAGAAAACTTAAATTGAAAGTTTAAATAATATAAATCCTCATGTTTTTAACTTATTGCAGTTGAATCTCAGTGACTTTTAATGTAAATATCTAAAAGAATACATAAATACCATTGGATGTTGCAAAATAATTCCGAAACGATCATTTATATAAACGAAAATAATTGCAATTTCTATTATTCGAATTTTTGATTATCTGAACCAAATCCTACTGAATTAGTTCGGATAATTCAGTTTCCACTGTATTTAAAAAATTATGAAATTTTAATCGTATATAGTCATTAATGTCTTAAAAATAAATATACGGGAATAATTTAGTTTTAGGTCCGGGAAATCCGGGATTTTGCCGAGAATTTAAAAATCATAATTCGCTAAACACCCTGTAATAATTATGTTGATTTTAATATAAAAAAGACAAACTCAAGAATCTTAGGTTATGATCACATTACAATTCTGTTACATAGAAGCTTATTGACAATTCGTCAGGATAAAATTTTTTACATGCATTAATGTTAAATTTTATTTTGGTTTCTTGATATTTTGTTAATTTTTAAATTGTCTATTTGTAAAAAGAAACCTAATAAAAACAAGTGCACATGTTTAAACATGAGAAATATTTTCCAAGAAACAAAAATGAAAAATTTTATACAAAACTGTGATTCTAAAATATAAAGTATGTCAATTTGTTTATGTATTGAAAAAATAAAATTTTTTTAAAAATCGTGATTGAAAAAAAATATGCAAATTTTTTAACTTTTTTAATTTAAAAAATACTGCAGATTTAGTTAAAAAAATTATGATGAAGAAAGAAAATCATACATATTAATTCTTTTTTTTTCTAAAAGAAACAAATTCGAATTTTATACAAAAAATAATTATTATAAAATAGAAATTACTTTATATTGTTTTTTCTTTTATTTCTAAAAAAATATAATTTCTTTAAAAATTATGGAAATTATTTACCTTATTTAAAAAAAGAAACTTGGCTAAAGAATTACCCTTTCGTACATATGTATAGTGCTCTTACAAACTAATAAGTTTAAAAGTAACTATACCAGGACTACAATGATTTAAATCAACTTTATTTAAATAAATCTGTAGAATGCATTAGAAGCCAAAAAAACTGCAAAATTAATATTTTTGTTCAAAGTTTTGAATTTAAAAAAGCTTAAAAGTATATGTTATAGAGTGAAAAATTGGAAATCAGGAAAAAGTTTAAGGGGAAGTTAGGAAATTTTTTTTAATTCTTCAAAAGTCAGAGAATTTTTATAAAAAAAACCACAAATTAAAAAACTTTGATAAATGTCAATTTAGTTTTTGTATTTAGAATTGTTTGTATAATATAGCTCATTATGCACGATTTACTATTTTTATAATAAAACTTTTAAAAACAATAAAAATTTTTTAACAAACAATTTTTAATTATTTTATGTTTTTCTTTATCAATAATATTGTTAATTATAAAGCATTAATTAATTTTTAATCAACAATGCAGAATATTAAATAATTAAGAAATGATTTTTATCAGTCCAGAACTATACTAATAATGAAAATAAATCTGGTTACATTTTTATCAAATGAAAAAAATCAATATTTTGAGAGATTGTATCTGATAATTTAATAAGTCTATTGATGGCATAAATAATAAGATAAAGGTACCAATTATGGAACACTTTTTAAACTAACTAAATTTCTATGATAAATTTCTTGTCGTCTGCTGCGTGAAACTGAAGTTTGTGACAAGACTCATTCTGGTTTGTGTATTTCCCAAACTCAGCCGTTTGTGGATACTACAACCGCCGTTCATAGATGGCACAGGAAATCTTGTAATTTTCACAGGAAATTTTTTTCCGTGTAATATTTTCATAATGAAATAGTTAATTGTAACTAACTAATAGTTTTTCCCAGGCAAAATAAATTCCCTGTATGCAAACTATCATTTAAATATATTAGTAGAAACTAAAACCCATTGAAGACCAGTACCACAGCTTGGACATTAATATAATACATTCATCCGCTTCTACGTTTTTGGATGAGTGTAGTAGATGGAAAGCTCTTTTTTTGTAAAGTACTTTTAAATTCCTATAGTAAAATTATTTAAAAATTTATTGTGATTAAGAGCAGTTTTTCAAAAATTATTTTTAACATCATGAGATAGAGGAAGAAATTATTGAGGACTATTATTTGAGGACAATTTCAATAATAAAAATGAGGACGTATTTGAGGTATTTAGCACGATAATAATACCCAGGACGTTTGTTCAGGTATTTAGGTCGATAGTAAAAACGAGGACGTATTTAAGGTATTTAGGTCTATAATAAAAACGGGGACATATTTGAGGTATTTAGGTCGATAGTAAAAACGAGGACGTATTTAAGGTATTTAGGTCGATAGTAAAAACGAGGACGTATTTGAGGTATTTAGGTCGATATTAAATACGAGGACGTATTTGAGGTATTTAGCTCGATATTAAAAACCAGGATGTATTTGAGGTATTTAGCACGATAATAATACCGAGGACGTATTTGAGGTATTTAGCTCGATAATAAAAACGACGACGTATTTGAGGTATTTAGGTCGATAATAAAAACGAGGAAGTATTTGAGGTATTTAACACGATAATAAAAACGACGACGTATTTGAGGTATTTAGGTCGATAATAAAACCGAGGACGTATTTGAGGTATTTAGGTCGATATTAAATACGAGGACGTATTTGAGGTATTTAGCTCGATATTAAAAACCAGGATGTATTTGAGGTATTTAGCACGATAATAATACCGAGGACGTATTTGAGGTATTTAGCTCGATAATAAAAACGACGACGTATTTGAGGTATTTAGGTCGATAATAAAACCGAGGACGTATTTTCGGTATTTAGGTCGATAATAAAACCGAGGACGTATTTGAGGTATTTAGCACGATGTTAATAACGAGGACGGATTTGAGGTATTTAGCTCGATAATAAAAACGAGGAAGTATTTGCGGTATTTAGCACGATATTAAAAACGAGGACGTATTTGAGGTGTTTAGGTCGATATTAAATACGAGGACGTATTTGAGATATTTAGCTTGATAATAAAACCGAGGAAGTATATGCGGTATTTAGAGCACGATATTAAAAACGAGGACGTATTTGAGGTGTTTAGCATGATAATAAAAAAGAGGACGTATTTGAGGTATATTTAGCACGATAATAAAAACAAGGACGTATTTAAGGTATTTCTCCGGCAAATCGATTTTCGATAGAATTTTTTGAAATTCTGGGAAAATGCTCCTTTTTATCTGCTTTATGTGTGATAAAAAACTCAATACTCCTTGCGATGCTAAAAATTGAGATATTTTGCTTCAAAGTTTCAACATTTAACATAGGAATCATTTGCTGAACATAAAAAAGTGACACATTTTTATTAATATCTAGAAAACTACTCGATAAATATTTCTCAAAAACTAGTATGTTGTAAGGATAAATAAAAGAAATAATATTAAACAAATTTCAGTGTAGGTATCGATGCTCATTTTTTAATTATTGTATTTTGAAAGTCGAAACTCAAGTGATTTTCCATTGAATTTACTGGTGCAAGGAAAGCATGCGGTCGCGACTTGGCTACACTGTTGCGTTTAAAGCACTTGCAAAAAGGCGCGAAACTAACATTCGTTTCAATTACTTTTTAACTTTTATTTTTTCAAACATATTTATATAATTATTTATTTTATTGAAACTTTTTTAGTTATAAAATTTTGTTACTTTTTATAATTAATTATTTTTATTATTGCTCTTTTGAATTTTCTGTTGTAATAAAAAATTAATAAGTGTTAATAATAATAATAATATTAATTACGATAATTTGATAATAATTATAAATTATTACTACAAATTGAAATAATTTTGTATTATAATTAATAATAATAATAATAATAATAATAATAATAATAATAATAATAATAATAATAATAATAAT
The DNA here is from genome assembly GCA_032872505.1 of Leptopilina syphax. Taxonomy (NCBI): domain Eukaryota; kingdom Metazoa; phylum Arthropoda; class Insecta; order Hymenoptera; family Figitidae; genus Leptopilina; species Leptopilina syphax. The sequence continues at coordinate 18,403,216 of CM065469.1, forward strand.
ATGGAAAATAATATTTTATTATAAAATCTTTAAACGCGTTATTTTCTGATATCTCGTTATAGGATTTATCAGGATAATTAGGGGGAAGCGTTCTGATAAAGAATATTCTCAAAATTTGCAGGTAATTTTTGAAAAATATATTAAAAAAGAAAGTTAAAAAGTTGTAATTTTGGCGAAAGTGAAACAATGTGACGGCGAGCACACAGACAAGTGGATCTATGTGTCAGTGGTCAAGGAGGTGGCGCCAATTTTCGGTAGTACCCGCGGCTGATCTAACGAAATGTCTCAATTCTCAAAGAGAGAGACACGCGTCACAGTGAGTGAAATTCCTCTATCATCCCTCCAAATATGAACCCGAAATATTTGATTTTCTCAAAATGAGAAGTCAAAACCAAACCAATAAAAACCCCTTTTTTTAATGTTTCCCGACTGAAAATATTTTTATCTTTTTAAATGACATGTCGATCACGATACGTTTACCATAGCAAAAAATTTTTGCCTTTCTAGCATTTTCCACAGTCGAGGTGAATTTTTCATTTTTTCCTGCTACTTTTACTGAAACAAATCTATTATTTTTTTGGGTTTTTATTTACATTTTAATTTTAATAAAATTGATGAAATTAAACAAGTAAAAATGAAGGTTATGTTCTCCGTGAGAAGAACAGGCCTCGTGACAGCTGTGCCACACTGTTGCCGTATCATGAAAATTTGCGCACAATTACGAAATTTGCACTTCTGCGCTCGACCGAGGGGAAAGGAAAGAGAAAAGTGTTCTCAACCTTTCCTTTTGAGGGAGAGGTAATTCTATTATATACAGAACATTGGTCGTAATTGAGCTCCACTGGAGCCGGAGAAATACCTTAAGGTTTTTAGGTCGATAATAAAAACGAGGACGTATTTGAGGTATTTAGCTCGATATTAAAAACCAGGACGTATTGAAGTTATTTAGCTCGATAATAAAAACGAGGACGGATTTGAGGTATTTAGCTCGATAATAAAACCGAGGACGTATTTAAGTTATTTAGGTCGATATTAAATACGAAGACGGATTTAACGTATTTAGCTCGATAATAAAAACGAGGAAGTATTTCAGGTATTTAGCTCGATAATAAAACCGAGGACGTATTTAAGTTATTTAGGTCGATATTAAATACGAGGACGGATTTGAGGTATTTAGCTCGATAATAAAATCGAGGAAGTATTTGCTGTATTTAGCACGATATTAAAAACAAGGACGTATTTGAGGTATTTAGCATGATAATAAAAAAGAGGACGTATTTGAGGTATTTAGCACGATATTAAAAGCGAGGACGTATTTAAGTTATTTAGGTCGATGTTAAATACGAGGACGTATTTGAGGTATTTAGCTCGATAATAAAAACGAGGAAGTATTTGAGGTATTTAGCACGATATTAAAAGCGAGGACGTATTTAAGTTATTTAGGTCGATATTAAATACGAGGACGTATTTGAGGTATTTAGCTCGATAATAAAAACGAGGAAGTATTTAAGGTATTTAGCACGATATTAAAAGCGAGGACGTATTTAAGTTATTTAGGTCGATATTAAATACGAGGACGTATTTGAGGTATTTAGCTCGATAATAAAAACGAGGAAGTATTTGAGGTATTTAGCACGATATTAAAAGCGAGGACGTATTTAAGTTATTTAGGTCGATATTAAATACGAGGACGTATTTGAGGTATTTAGCTCGATAATAAAAACGAGGAAGTATTTAAGGTATTTAGGTCGATATTAAATACGAGGACGTATTTGAGGTATTTAGCTCGATAATAAAAACGAGGAAGTATTTGAGGTATTTAGCACGATATTAAAAGCGAGGACGTATTTAAGTTATTTAGGTCGATATTAAATACGAGGACGGATTTGAGGTATTTAGCTCGATAATAAAAACGAGGAAGTATTTAAGGTATTTTTCTCGATAATAAAAACGAGGAAGTATTTGAGGTATTTAGCACGATAATAAAACCGAGGACGTATTTGAGGTATTTAGCACGATAGTAAAAACGAGGACGTATTTGAGGTATTTAGCACGATAGTAAGAACGAGGACGTATTTGAGGTATTTAGCACGATATTAAAAACGAGGACGTATTTGAGGTATTTAGCTCGATAATAAAACCGAGGACGTATTTAAGTTATTTAGGTCGATATTAAATACGAGGACAGATTTGAGGTATTTAGCTCGATAATAAAACCGAGGACGTATTTAAGTTATTTAGGTCGATATTAAATACGAGGACGGATTTGAGGTATTTAGGTCTGTAATAAAAACGAGGAAGTATTTGAGGTATTTAGGTCAATAGTAAAAACGAGGACGTATTTGAGGTAATTATGTCGATAGTAAATACGAGGACGTATTTGAGGTATTTAGCATGATATTAAATACGAAGACGGATTTGAGGTATTTAGCTCGATAATAAAAACGAGGAAGTATTTCAGGTATTTAGCTCGATATTAAAAACGAAGACGGATTTGAGGTATTTAGCTCGATAATAAAACCGAGGACGTATTTAAGTTATTTAGGTCGATATTAATTACGAGGACGGATTTGAGGTATTTAGGTCTATAATAAAAACGAGGAAGTATTTGAGGTATTTAGGTCAATAGTAAAAACGAGGACGTATTTGAGGTAATTATGTCGATAGTAAATACGAGGACGTATTTGAGGTATTTAGCACGATATTAAATACGAAGACAGTTTTGAGGTATTTAGCTCGATAATAAAAACGAGGAAGTATTTCAGGTATTTAGCTCGATATTAAAAACGAGGACGGATTTGAGGTATTTAGCTCGATAATAAAACCGAGGACGTATTTAAGTTATTTAGGTCGATATTAAATACGAGGACGGATTTGAGGTATTTAGGTCGATAGTAAAAACGAGATCGTATTTGAGGTAATTATGTCGATAGTAAATACGAGGACGTATTTGAGGTATTTAGCACGATAATAAAACCGAGGACGTATTTGAGGTATTTAGCACGATAATAAAAACGAGGACGTATTTGATGACTGGCTTGATAATAAAAATGAGTACGCTATGCAGGACTAGATCAATGTCGACGTTTTTGTGGACTAGCTGTGTAGTAAAATGAGGATGAATTTGAGAACTATCTCGATAGTAAAAATATTGACATATTTTAGGTCTAGCTCGTTATGAAAAATAAGGACAATTAATTCTTTCGTAAAAACTTTTGGTGGCCCTGATAAGGGCCGATTGATATAGATGTACAGCTATTGTCCGATTCTTAATGCAGCAAATGTTCAAATTGTCCTCCTTGAACCTGAAGACAGCATCGGGCTCTTTGCACCAACGACTGGATACAGTTATTCAATATCTCTGCAGTTACGTTCCTCATTGCAGCAGTCAGTCGTTGTCGCAACTCCTGAATTGTTCTCAGGGGGTGTCTGTAGACTGTAGATTTCATATATCCCCATAAGAAGAAATCCAGAGGATTTAAGTCAGGAGATCGCGGAGGCCATCTTACAGCACCGCCTTGTCCAATGAATCGATTCGGAAACAATGCTTGTAAATCCGCTTGACATACTCTAGCTGTGTGGGACGGTGCATTGTCATGCTGGTACCACATTCGGTCTATTTCTGCTTGCGTTAAACCAGCTTGTAATAGACGCGGTTTTACACGTGCGAGGAATGCTTGGTACCTAACAGCGTTTAAATTACCTTGGAATGTAAAATATATCTGAAAGGGAAATTTTTTTTAATTAAATATAATAACGTAACGTTAAATAAATGAAAACTGCATAATTTAACTTTTCGAATCATAAAAATTAATAAGAAAAATTAAGAATTCTTTACAAAAATAATAAATTGCGATTTTCTTGAAAACTATAACCTACAAAATATGCCCAGTTTATGTGGATATTTATTATTAAAATTTACCATTTTATTTCCAATTATTCCAGCCCACACGTTAATTGAGAATCGGTTCTGAAAATTCCTAACGGAAATAACACGAGGATTTTGGTCAGCCCAGTAATGGAAGTTATGGGTGTTCCATATCCCTTCCCTTCCGAATGTTGACTCATCCGTAAACAAAACTCGACTTAAAAAATTCGGATCCCGACGATGGACTCTTAGAACCCATTGACAAAATCGAATGCGACGTCCAAAATCCGTGAGTTGCAGATTTTGCACTCGCGTGATGTGATACGCGTGGTACTTTTCGGCCTTCAACGTACGTTGTACTGTCCCATAGGATAAATGCAGATGGCGGACAACATCTCTGATTCCAATTTCAGGATTTTCTCTGACATGCTCAATAATTCTTTCTTCATTATTGGGATTTCTTGCTACCCGCGGTGCTCCTGCATCTCGGTGGTTCTGCAACACGCTACCTGTTTGATGTCCAGGGATATAGATTACACTGGTTTACAGTAAAATTGCCAATCGAACAAAACATTTTTTTTCGAATAGTAGGTGTTTTTTGAGTAAGAAAATCATAGTTTTAATTTTTTTCCCTTGTGCAGTTTTTCTGTAGCTTCCAATTCTGCATTTTCGAGGTGCGACGTCACTTAAACTTACCTGTAGAAAAGTTAGCTTGTCAAAATATAATAAATGAAGTATCGTTGAAAAGGTTATTAAATTACCTTTCGATCCATAGGTCACAGAATAAAATTCAACAAAAATTGAGAGAGTTACAGTCGATTAAAGATGACATTTCATGACAATTTTGATGATTTTTAGACATTTGAGTAACTTATATAATTTTTTTCTACAACAAACAGGAAAAAATGTTTAGGTTTTAATTTTTTTATTGATAGACTATATCATTACACAAATTTTGAGCCCTTGTGGACCTCGATTAGATTAAAAATGACAATTCTACACTAAATTTAGTGAACGAAACTACATTCTTCATTTTTAGTACGCCTTAAACATTTGTAGCAAAAATTGAAGTAATAAAATTTAGTTAAGCTCTTAAGTTACTAAAATCACTAATCAAGGATTTCTGAAATCGTAGATTTCGAATCAAATGTTAGTTTTCTAAATTTCAAAATGGCGGATCCAATATGTCGGACAAATTTTCAAAAATCGATTAAATTCCTCTTAAATTCGTTACTCGGGGGTTTTCGGGGTTGCTGATTACGAATCCGATGTCAGATTTTGAAAATTGAAAATGATGGATTCATAAAGGTGAACGAGTTTTTCAAAATCCATCGAATTCGCACCTATTGGATCCGTCATTTTTAATTTTTGACATCTGACATCGGATTCGTAATCAGCTACCCCGAAGACCCCTGAGTAACGAATTTGACACGAATTTCATCGATTTTTAAAAATTTGTCCGCCATATTGGAACGGCCATTTTGAAATTTGAAAAACTAACATTGCATTCGAAATCTACGACTTTAGAAACCCTTGATTAGTGATTTTAGTAACTTTATTTTTGTGCTTAAATTAAATAAAATAAATAATATAATAATTTTTGAAAAACAAATTTAAAGATATGAAAAAATGAGGGACTAACTCTGCTGGGACTCGAAACCCAGGATCTATCAATTGCCGGTTGATTGCTCTTCCACTGAGATACAGAGGTCCACATCCATCAAATTTTCATAACCTTATCGACTCAATAGTCAAGATGGCATGCATTCTTCTGCTACAAATTATTTTAAAATTTTTCCTGAATTTTTCACGAAACATTGTCAACTCATTAGTAAGACCCTTTACTAAACGTGAAGCAGAAACTTACAATATTGACCAAGTTTCAAATTCCAGAAGAAGTAACGATATATAAATGAGTTGACAATGTTTCGTGGAAAATTCTGGGAAAATTTGAAAATAATAATTTTCATTTGCTTTATTCGAAGATAATTAAATATAAAAATTTTTAATAATTAAGTAGTTTTTAAAAATATTTTTATGTACTTTTTCGCAAACAATTAAATTTGTTAAAAGTGTTTTTGTATTATTTAAAATTCATGAATTTTAATGAAATTATTTGAACACAATTTTTGTCTGCAAAATGTTAAAAATCATTCTAAAATGTTATTATTTTCTGTATGTACTTGAATTTTTAGAAATATGTAATTAAAAATACTGCAAATAGTAGGGTGGAGTGGGGCAAACCGGACATACCTACGGTTTTTTTACTCTTGTGACTAAACGAATCAACCGATTTCATTTTTCGATGGCTTGTTTGAAAGATCATTTAATTGCGCAAATTTTTCCTAGAGGCACCTATACTTTATCTTTTATTGTTTAGTTGCTGTGTTAACTTTAAAAAAATTTGCAAACGGGCCGGTTTGCCCCACCCCCTGGGATAAACCGGCCACCCCATGGGGCAAACCGGTTAGTTGGGTTTTTTATCTACAATATTGCATTTGTATAATCTACAATAACAACAAACATAAAGAACCATGTGAACTATGGTTGAAATAATGTAAATAATAGTACAGGATTGAATTTTAATTAAATAAATAATTTTTTTAAATAACAAAAAAAATGTTTGAAATTATCATAGAAACAATATTAAAGGGTCTATTTATCATTGGAAGATAATTATTTTTCATTGAAAGTAAATATTTTAATGAAAAAAACATTCTAATTAATAATAATTTTTTTGAAACTCTGATACAATGGAAATATCCTATGGCCTGTTTGCCCCACAGGCTCATTTTGAGAATAAATATTTCTTTAAAAGAAACGCTTTTCAAATTCATCAAAGTTTTTGGTGGTAAATATTCCTGAGGTGTGTACCTTCAAAACGCAAGACCTAATATTTGAAAATATTACACGATTTCCTCAAAAATTCCTTTAAAAAAAATCGTAAAAGTGTAGAAAAAAACTAAAAAAAAACTGTTGCTCCCAGCGTTGCATAAACAAAAGTAAAAAATGTCAAATTAAAAAAGTAAGGTATAGTACACATGGTTGTTTCAAATTTCTAAATAGCACTTTTGACAATTTCGCCATTTCGGAGATATTGACCCCTTGCCGGTTTGCCCCACTCTCCCTTACATTTTAAAAAGTTAGAAGCTAATTTTCATTTTTAAATTTACGTTTAAAGATTTCCATTATTTTGAAAATTTGCAATTAAAATTCTTCAAAAATTTATTTTCAAAAATTTTAACAAAATAGTTTAAAAAATTAATTACTTTTAATTAAGTTTTACAAAATTTCAATTATACAAAATCTTTTTAATTGTTTATTTCTAAAATTTAAATAGAAAAATGATTTAAAAATAATTATTGAAAGATTTGTTAATAGTTATTTTTCACACTATAAAAATCGGAATAAGTTACATTTAATACTAAAAAATATGATATTTTGTTGCAATATTTAGAAAAAATTCGACCAAGTCGCAATTTTTGAAAATAAGACGAACAAATCTCAATTTTCGGAAATTTTGTTGACAAAAATTATTTTTTTCAGACATTTCCATAACTTTACTGACATATGTGGCCACCCTGGACTTATGTTTTTTTTCTTAAAAATTGTTACTGTTTTTAAAATTTTAATTTAAATTAATACTATATAGTTTCAAAATCAATCAATATTTTTATTTTATTAACACGAGATATTAACACGAGACACGATTTTCATATTTGACGAGACCGAGACGAGACTTTAATAAGTCTCGTCTCGTGAGCAGCCCTAGGGGTAATTAAGTCAAAAATGGCGGACTTCCCTAAGTCGAGATTCGATAATAATTTATTCACTGTTTAAATTGTGATTATATGTGTTTGGGGTAATAAAGTCAAAAATGGCAGGCGTCCGAAAGTGGAATCGTATTGATAATTCACAGGTTTACAAATTAATAACTTTTTTTTGTCAATCGAACAAAACATTTTTTTTCGAATAGTAGGTGTTTTTTGAGTAAGAAAATCATAGTTTTTATTTTTTTTCCTCAGGCAGTTTTTCTGTAGCTTCAAATTTTGCATTTTCGAGGTTAAACGTCACTTAAACTTACCTGTAGGAAAATTAGCTTATCAAAATATAATAAATAAGGTATCATTGGAAAGGTTATTAAATTACCTTTCGATACATAGGACACAGAATAAAATTCAATGAAAATTGAGAAAGTTACAGTCGATTAAAGATCAAATTTAATGCCAATTTTGATGATTTTTTGACACTTAAGTAACTTCTACTATTTTTTTTCTACATCAAACAGGAAAAAATGTCTTAGTTTTAATTTTTTTATTGATAGACAATATAATTACAAAAATTTTAAGCCCTTGTGGACCTCGCTTGTATGAAAAATGACAATCCTACACTAAATTTAGTGAACGAAACTACTTTCTTTATTTTTAGTATCCCATAAACATTTGCAGCAAAAATTCAAGTAATAAAATTCAGTTAAGCCCTAAAGTGACTAAAATCACTAATCAAGGGTTTCTGATGTCGTAGATTTTGAATCCAATGTTAGTTTTTCAAATTTAAAAATGGCGGATCCAATATGGCGGACAAGTTTTTAAAAATCGATGAAATTCGTCTTAAATTCAATACTCGGGGGTTTTCGGGGTCGCTGATTACGAATCCGATGTCAGATTACAAACATTGAAAATGATGGATTCATAATGGTGAACAAGTTTTTTAAAAATCCATCGAATTCGAACCTATTGGATCCGCCATTTTGAATTTTTGTAATCTGACATCTGATTCGTAATCAGCGACCCCGAAAACCCCCGAGTATTGAATTTAAGACGAATTTCATCGATTTTTAAAAACTTGTCCGCCATATTGGATCCGCCATTTTTAAATTTGAAAAACTAACATTGGATTCAAAATCTACGATATCAGAAACCCTTGATTAGTGATTTTAGTCACTTTAGGGCTTAACTGAATTTTATTACTTGAATTTTTGCTGCAAATGTTTATGGGATACTAAAAATAAAGAAAGTAGTTTCGTTCACTAAATTTAGTGTAGGATTGTCATTTTTCATACAATCGAGGTCCACAAGGGCTCAAAATTTTTGTAATTATATAGTCTATCAATAAAAAAATTAAAACTAAGACATTTTTTCCTGTTTGATGTAGAAAAAAATAGTAGAAGTTACTTAAGTGTCAAAAAATCATCAAAATTGGCTTGAAATTTGATCTTTAATTGACTGTAACTTTCTCAATTTTCATTTAATTTTATTCTGTGACCTATGGATCGAAAGGTAATTTAATAACCTTTCCAATGATACCTCATTTATTATATTTTGATAAGCTAATTTTTCTACAGGTAAGTTTAAGTGACGTTTAACCTCGAAAATGCAAAATTTGAAGCTACAGAAAAACTACACGAGAGAAAAAAATTAAAACTATGATTTTCTTACTCAAAAAACACCTACTATTCGAAAAAAAAATGTTTTGTTCGATTGACAAAAAAAGTTATTAATTTGTAAACCTGTGTTATAATGAGTGATATAATTTCTTGTCCCATTTTCTTAAAATTTGTACTGAAAAAAATGGTTTAATTGACTTCAAATTTTTTTTTCATTGAATCTTTGTTTACAAATTTTTTTAAGATTTGTTTTTTTTCAAGTATTAATTTTATATGATTAATTACTGTATTGTAATTAAAATGTATTGAGTTCTAAGTATCAAGTTTTTCTAGTATTATCTTTATTTTTTCATAAAAAATTGATAAATTATTTTTTCCAGTGGAAAATGAATCTACATGACAAATTCACTTAGATACTTTTTCCACGATGCAAACATTTTTTATTAATTAATTATAGGATTATTAAAATATTAAATATCGAATGGTTTTTATTACTTTTATAATTATTAATAAGTATAAAAATTTCTTTTTAGAAACATTTTATGAAATATAGTTTTTTAAAGAATATTTAATTTTCAATTTATCACTTTGAAACAATTTTCTGTTTTCACTACTGAAATATTTGAAAATTCTTTAAATTCTTATAAAATTAATTTTAAATAAATTTTATTTATTAATTTTACAAAACAAATTATTTAAACATTAAGTTATTTTCTTTTTGTTTATCTTTTTTTATTTTTTTTTATCTTTTTTTTTTGTTTTTTTGTTTTTTTTGTTTAGCTTTGTTTATTAACAAAAAATAATTTGTGATAATTGAATACAAAATTTATGAGATTTTTATATTTTTTACAACAAAATTATATGAAATTTAATAAAAAATGAGTTATATTTTTGGATAAATGGAGCGTTCAAACCTCTGCTGTCTGTCTGACATGCCTGCAGGTTGCCGTGGTTACGTACAAGAGTAAGAGAGTCAGGAAATTCAAATTTATTACACCTTCTCCCTTACTTTTATTGCTTCTGCCTGCGCAGACAGTCAGCCTGCAGAGGTCTGAATGCTCCTTAACTCTCCGTTACACACCTAGGGAGGGATTCCCTCTACAGTTTCAGTATTTTAAATATATATTTTTTCCACGCACAGTAAAAAATTTTTCTGTAGATCCTGTAAATTTAATTTTGTTCAGAATTTTATAGAAACTTGTGAAAAAATGTCTTTAAAAGTAGTAAATTTAAAAAAAAATTGTAAAATTGCCACATTAAAAGTACTAATTTTATAGAAGGGATTTTAAATTCACTACTTTTAAAGACGTTTTTTTCACAAGTTTCTTTAAAATTGTGAACAAAACTGTAAATCTACAAAAAAAAAATTTTACAGAGCGCTATACAGAACACATAACCAAAAAACTATGTGGCAACGTTGCACTGTTTTTACATGGAGAGGGATTCCCTCGATTCCCTATACGGGTGTGTAATGTCGTTCTTTCTTTCTGTACATACCAGTTTCTCGTAGTCGGTGAACTGCCCTACGAATCGTATTTCCGTTTGGATAATGTTCTCGACGAAGCTGTTGCTGATACATTTGAGCTGCGCGCTCTGCATTGCAATTTGCCCTTCCATAGAAAATTATCATTTCACAATAATCGGCAGCTGTATATCGCTGCATTTTAAAAAGCGATAGGTACAGCGATACGAAAAGAACAAACACAGTAATAAAATAGAATTTAAAACAATTTTTAGCAGCAAATATATTCAAGACAACTTCAACCTGTCTTTAACTACTCGACGCAGTGTGAATAATTTGAAGTTAGCTTTAAAAATAAAAAAAAAAAGCTCATCCAAACTATAAACTGAACCTGTCGATAGCTCGAATTTTTAGATAAACACGAAATTTTAATTTTGAAGGCAAATAAAATGCAAATAAAGAAGAAAATCCTTTAACCAAATGAGAAATTGAGGCATCGGATAATTCAACTTTTTGAACTTTTTTTGACTACTTTCAGAAAAGTCGAGTTTTTTTTAAAACTTTTATTTAATTAACTTTTCTAAGAAAATTAAATTTTCAAAATATATAATTGAAAATTAGTTTTTCATTTTCAATTAAAAATTTTAAATAATTGAAATTTTTTTAAATTCTATTTTAAATAATTATTGTACAAAAGTAAGTCTTTAAATTTTTTTATTACATTTTTTCAAGTACTCAGAAAAAAATAACTTTTTAAAAAATTAAAATCTTTTATTAAATTTTATTAATAATTTCAAGAATACAATTATTTTCAAAATTTCTAATTAAAATTATATGATTAGTTTTTTAAAATGTTAAAAAATTGTTGTTAAAAATTTTATTTTATTTTATTTATTGTAAACGGATCTTACCCTTTCATAAAAATTCGATTATTTTTGGAAAATAATATATTAATTATATTCGAAGAAATCAAATTTAAATTTAGAAAAATTTTCTTTATTGGACTTTTTTTAAAAAATCGTATATCTTCATATTTGCAAAAAGTTCTTCAAAAACTTGATTATTTTTTAGTATTTTTCAAAAATTCTTTTAAAGATTCCAAATATTGTCAAAAAATGTAGCTACATTTAAATTGTTTGAAAATTGTTAATTAGAAGTAATTAAAAATCTAATATTACTAAAAAGTTATTTAAAAATATTTAAAAAAATTTTTTTCAGATCAAAAAAGTCCATAGAAGATTGTAAGATTTTGAGTTTAGCTTGTTGGAAATTAATATAACCAATTATTTGCGTTCTGTTTGCAAGCATTTGAGTGCAACGTCCTTAGTAGATCTAGTCCTCAGACAATCAAAATATCTATACGGAGAAAATTACTTGCAGTGAAATTCAACTTTTTCATAATTAATTTAAAAATAAATTCGAGAGGATAATAAATGTGTCTCTTAGACCTGTGCCGACACATTCAAAATTATATTATTTTCTTCCTTTACGACAGCCGGAAAGAATGGTTTGTTTTTGAAAAGGAATTGTTTCAAAGAATTTTATTAAGAATTTTTTAAAATAATTAAATTCATTTAAAGAATTTAATGAAAATAATGGAATTCTACTAAAGAATTTTATTAAAATTTTTTAAATAATTTCTTTAAGAAAGTTTATTGAAATTATTATTATAAATAATTGATTTTTGTTGAAGAATTGTATTATTTATAAAAATAAATGAATTTTTCTAAAGTAATTAATTATTTTTGAAAATAACTGAATTCTTCTGAAAAATTGTAATATTCATAAGAATAATGCAATTCTTGCATTATTTTTAAAAATTTTATTTAAAATAATTCAAATTCTCCCAAGAATTTTACTATTTATGAAAAGAATGGAATTTTTATAAAAAATATCATCTTTTTTTCCTTAAATAATTGAATATATTTTAAACATTTTTATTACATTTGTAAATCAAAATAATTTGTATTCGTGCGACGAATTTAATAAAAAAAATTTGTGTACACGGAGAAAAATGAAAATTCAGATTTCGGACTGAATATAAAACAATTTGAACGATTTGTATTATCATAGGAAGAAATATTAAATTTTAATTCTCTATCCTAAAAAGTTTAGTAACGATTTTCAATGAAGATCAATGCTAAATATCTTAATAAACGCCAATAGTCTTCTTTCAACAAGTGCAATCAGATTCCGTAATTAATTCAAAGGTGAAAAGAATTAGGTACAATTATTATTATTTGCATTTATTTTAATTCAGCTACTCAATTGTTACAAACTTTGTATCAACGTTCACTTAAACGGGAACTGTTCTGTGCGAGAGTCCTTAGATTTATTCCCAAACAGTTTTTAGGAATGCGAAACTCTGTGGCGCGCCTGCGCCCGCGTTTGTTCAGTTTCTTCGTTTTTGATATACACGGAAGTCTCGGTGTAGTTCGTAGTGTATTAATTGTTTCAATTAATAAAAATTTTAGTTTTAAATATAATAGTGAGTGCAGTTTTGTAATAAAGTTTTAGTGTTACAAATGAATGTAGAAGAATATCTATGTGAAATGTTTGATCTCATTTTCAGATTAGGTGTGTGTTTATTTTGTTTTTAGCCGGTTATGCAATGCCTAATTGTTATTATATATTATTGTAATGTTCAATTTAGGCAACTAAATGAAAAGTCTAAAATGAGATAATATTTTAAAAAATAGAGAATACTTTGAATTTTAAAAATCTTCGCATTGGAATTTTTATTTAATCTGTAGATATTTAAATAAAATCTCTTTTTTTAAACGTTTTAAAAAAGATCATTTTAGTAAAAATGGCAAAGGACTTGTATTTAATTTTTAAAGAGATTCTACGTTTAAATATCTAAAGAATAATAAAAATCCCAGTGAGAAGTTTTATAAAATTCAAAGTATTCTAATATTTTCAGTTGTTTCATTTTTCGATTTTATATTTAGTTTCAAATTAAATATTCCAATAAAAGTAAATATTTTGACAAATAAAAGTAATAATGTATGTCACTAGAAGATCTGCTCACATTATATTCAGTATGGGACTCGGCACTAGACTTGCCTTGGACTCCGCCCAGAAGCGCCTATCAATGTGTTTAGTCTGCTTTGTTCCGCGTATAAGTGTGCATAAGAACGAAAACATTTTAAGCCTACTGACGTGCTTTAACCCTTTTACGATTCATTTCCCTGTTTTCTATCCTGGAGCCGCAAAGGTAGACAAGTTTGGGAATGAAATCTAAGTTACTAGCGCTGAACTCCACAATTTTAAATCGGATTTTTCTGCGTGTAATAAATAAATTCTTGAGGAATTTAAATTGCCTTCAAAATCATTAAATTAGATAAGAATTGTATTATTTATAATTTAGAGAATTAAAAAAAATGACTATTTTAATAACATTTTCCAAAAGAATTTAATTATTTAAAAAAATTATAGTAAAATTGTACGCAAAAAAAACTTATTTTCATAAAATAATACAAATTTCACAACAATTCTATTATTTAAAAATTTTTTTATAAATTTCTTCACAATCATTCAATTATTTTCATAAATAATAAAATTCAAAATGAAAATTATTTGATTTAAGTAAATATTTATTTGACAAAAAACAAGAAATATTTTTTTTATTTTTTAAAAAAGTTCTAAAAATACGGAGAAAAGAAAGTAACCAGAAAAAATGCGAGAGGGCAGCAGCTGTCAAGACCGTTTTGGTAAAATGAATAAATAATAAATAAATAATAAAAGCTGTGAAAAATAAAAAATTCGTTAAAATTACTAACGAATTTCTAAAAAATGTTATAAAAAAATTCGTTGGTAATTAGCACGAATATTAGGTAAAGTAATCGAAAATTGTTTTAAACAAATTTACAGCAAACATTAAATGTCGAAGTTCTATCGCATTTCTATACAAATTTTAATAATTTTAACAACTATTCAAATTTTGTTTTTACTTACCTTCAAAAATTATTTACATTGTGTAAAATTTTTTTTCTTGATAAATTTTTAATTCCACTGAAAAATTTACTTATCTTTGAAGGTTATTGAAATTAAGAAATTTTGATTTAATTTTATTTATTATAAATTTAAAAAGCTGCTTATTCTTCAATAATAATAATAATAATCGATATTATTATTTTCATTAATTAATTAAATTTCATTTGTGTTTAAAAATAATTAGAAACATTTCACTTAACCTTATTTCATTAAAAAAAAATTTCCACAAACATTTTAATTAATTTACCTTTCAATATTATTAATTAATTAATTAACTAACTAATTAATTAATTAAATTATTTTAATTACTTACAAATTAAATCAACTATTTTCCAATAGAATAATAAAAAAAATTTTTTTGATCGACCGAGACTTGAACGCAGACTTTGAAATTACAAGTCTGAAGCGTTACCACTGAACCATTTCAGAAGATATTGACCATTTTTGTTTTTTTTTATTTAAGGGAAATTCGTTTTGACAGACTAAAAAAAATTGATCCTGAAATCAATCCTCTGATTGATTTCAGGATCAATTTTTCTAATCTATTAGAAGACTGAAATTAAATTAATATTAAAATTCAATAATTTCTTTGTTGAATACTTTTAAACATAAAAAATGTTTTTAAAGAGAAAAACAATTTGTAATGATAAACAGAGCCACGAGAGGGCAGCTGCTGACGGACCATTAGAAATAAAATTGACAAAATATTATAAATTATTAATTTTATTTAATATTAAATTTCTAATTAAACTTCATAAAATGTAATAAAAAATTAATTTCATAAGTACAATAAAATTAACCTTTAAATGATGACACTTTTTTGTAATATTTGTTAATTAATAAAAAAATCTGACTTAACCTTATTTAATTTTAACGAATTTTAATAAGTATTAAAATTTGTCTTTACTTACTTAGCTTCTAAAGTTATTTAAATTGTATAAAATTATTTTTCTTCTATATAAATTTTCAATTTCAGTAAAAAATTTACAATTAAAAATTACTTACCTTTTGAAGTTTATTGAAATTGAGAAATTTTGATTTAATTTCTTTTATAATAAATTTAAATCTGATTATTCTTCAATAATAAGAATAATAATAGAAATTATTATTTTTGCTAATTAATCATTATTTAATTAATTACATTTCATTTGTGGTTAAAAATAATTAAAAACATTTCACTTAACCTTATTTCATTAAAAAAAAATTTTCACAAACATTTTAATTTATTTACCTTTCAATATTATTAATTAATTAATTAATTAACTAATTAATTAATTAATTATTTTAAAAAAACTTTAAATTTAATTCCTAAATAATATTTTCAAAATATTATTCATTTCTATTGCGCAAGTCAGAGCCAGCGTCAAGTTTCTCTTCTTTTTTTTTGTTTTTTTTTGCAACAAAGAGTAACATGCAAAGTGAATTTCGTGTCACATTAAATTTCATTGTTTCAAACTACAGATATCATTTTGCGTAATGGCGGCCTCTCATTGGCTCAATTTAATTAATTTTCAATTTCATCCCATTTCAATAAAACTACACCAAATATAATTTTATAATTTTTTTAATTAAATTCTGTACTAATATTTTGAAGATCAAGGTTTAATAATTCAAAAAATATATTCATTAATATAAAAATATATTTATGCACAACTTTCTTCAACACATTTCTAAGACAACTATTTTTCTAAACTTTAGGCATTGATTTTTGTGAACATATTATTATTTATTGTTGTTAATGCGCAAAAAACATTATCAATTTTTAATTTAATTTTTGGCTCATAATTCAAAGTCATGTATTTTTCAATATATTGGTCAACAGAAAAATTTAATACAGGCAAAAGAAAATCTAAGTCATAATTAATGAACCATTCTGCGGGTACAGATATAGCACTTTGTATCTTATAATATCTGGGAAAGCCAGGTCGAACGAAACAAAATTCACCATTTATTAAATTTAGTTTTGCTGTAACTTTACCAATTTTCAATGATACGTCCGGTTCTGCATTCATTTCCAAATAAAGTTCCACCAAATAGTCGACGGTTTTATTAACTGTTTCCAAAAGTTCTTTATGTCGGAAGGAACTGCACCACTCACTCGGAATCACAATTGTAGGCTGGACTTGGTTGTAAACTGGAGTTGCCATTTTTTTTAACTGATAACAAATTAAATAATCAAAATTTAACTATTTTTTCACAATACACTGTAATACTTTAAAAAAATGTTATTGCACAGCAAGATTTGAAAATAGTTTTATAATATTTTTATACAAATCTTGATGAAACAATAATTTTTTTCTATAAGGATACATAATTATTTATTTAAGGAAACTTTACTTGCCTCAATAAGAAGTGACACAAAACTGAAAGAAATCTCTTCTTCAACATTGTCTTCATGTACATTATTTAGTCTACTATCCTCCCTTTTTACCAGTCTTCATGAAATGTGTAGAAAATTTTTTATATAAAACCTTTGACGTTGGTCTGCTGAATTGTTGAAATCTATCCCATTTCTTATCAGCTGAACAGCTAGAAGAGACAATTCTTTATTCTTAAAGTATAAGCATATCTTGAAATCAACACTTTTGTATTACTTAACTTTGGATATTAATATTTATATAATAAATTAAAGAAGAAAATACTCACACTTTTTATGACATGGCCAATTTTCCATCATGGTGCATTGTAACCCCAAGGAAGGGTGTCTGTTTTTCCAGGCAGCAAGACTCGTTTATCATCTTGCCAGTTGAGAACAACTTTACTTTGTTTAAAAGTGTAAACATCATGTTTTTTACTTTTAATAAAGTACTGTTTTTGGATCAAGTTTTCATATTTTTCGAGAGTGTGCTTATAATCATCAAACTCTATTCTTTTTAATGTTGAAAATTTTACACCTTTTGCTTTCTTTTGAACCTCTTTATTATCACCCCATAATTTAAAAGCATACAATTTTGATCTCAAACCTATAAATGCAGCTATAATTTTACCATTATTTTCATCTTTTATAAGACCTAGAACTTTTTTATTTACAAGAGGAATATTATAAATATTGTTCTCAGGATAATCAGATGTGTCAAATTTATGTAAATCTCGTCTTATATAATCATAAATATTTGGAACTGTGAAATAATAAATAAGACTATCAGTATACAGTAATTTTGCATTATCATTAAAAGTCTTTTTAATATAATTATAATGAAAGTCGTATATTATAATTTTTGAAATATCTAAAATTGTGAATCCTGTGTAAATTGGTTTATTGAACGTAACTTTTGTTTTATTCATTTCAATGATAACCATATCTTTATCGAATACAATACAGCTATGGAAATTTGGTTGAGCGATTAAATTTTTTGCACAATATCTTCCTTCCCATTTTGTTACTAATCTTACATCTCTGTGTTTTCTAATATTTTCCATAGTTTTCCCAAATACAGAATTATTCATTAATTTATAGAAATTTTTTTCAAATTCATTGCATGACTTTTTTCTACATTCTGTATTCAAATCAATATATGGCTTTAACCATGTTTTTTGTTTAAATTTCAAAACTCTATGTATTTGAGTTAATTTCATTTCCAATGAGAAATATTGCTTCAAATTTCTATAATGAATTTTTTTTTTTTTTTGACAATAAGTTTAGAATTAATTTTGGTAATGTGCATTTTGAAAGTGGAGGTATATAATGCTCAGGACATAAAGGAAAATCTTTATGTATATCATGAAGTTCAACGGGATATTCTAGATCTACCTTAAGAATATATCCTTCTGGAGATTCATCTGGAATATTTGAGTAAAAGTCATTATTATATTCTTGGAACCATTCAAAGTCTTTATACGGTAAATATTCGCTCATCGAAGCACCATGTTGATTGTTTATATCAAAATACATGATATAAGACTCTGGTTCAAAGGGATTAAAGTCTTTTTCCATAAATCTGTTATTAGCTTTCGCATATCTATTTGAGCATTGAGATACTCCACCCCTAATACATCTTTCAATGAAAAGTAACATTTCTATATCAGTTAGTAAATCAAGTTCAATGTTGGTATACTTGAGCATTGCATCGAACGCCAGACCTGGTGAAGTATAATAATGAAGTGGATCTAACTTATATGTTAATAAACATGTTTTTCGAAAATTTTCGAAAATGTCAGCTAAAAGTAAAACATCAGTCTTTAAATATAAGTCAGAGTATTCACCTAATGTTTTGAAATTAAATGTTTCCTATACTTTACAAGCATGATTGTAATCCTCTTCAGAAATATGAGAGTCATTTAATTTAGAATAAAACGATTCTTTATCCGGTAACTGACAATCTTCTAATTTTTGCCAACTATTAATATATTCATAAGGAAAGACCCCCTTTCTTGTCAATAAATTAAATTCATTGATATTACTGCAATATTTTTTTGTGATTTCTTTCTTATCATTTTCAAGGTATGAAGATAATTTTTTCAAACTACTAGGCATAAATCTGAATGAGTCAAGAAATCTAAATTTTATTTTAGTATTTTCTACATCCTTTGTAAAAGAAATGTATTTTTCTTTATTAATTGGTAACAATTTAATTCCACCTTCAAAACATATTGCAAGATCTTTTATAATAAAATGTGCATCATATCCAGACAAGTTATGAAATATTATTGGAATCATTTGTGAATCTTTATAGTTTATATTACAACTCTGATGGGCAGGACCACGATTTTTTCCTGTAAAATGACAATGATCATAATGCTTAATGTCATCTTTTTCAAAAGTTTTTTCACAAATATGACAAATTTTTGCTGTATTAAAGTGCATTTGTTGTGAAAAAGTTAAATTTTCCATTGGAATAATATTTGTAAAATAAGAATTTGCTTTTACAGAAAATTGCTTTAATTCGTTCATAAACCATTTTATAGAATCCGATCCTCGATATATTTTGAATTCAGAGAGTGATTCATCAAAGTTGCAATGTAAATAAAAAGCCACACTTGTCGGAATATGCTTTACAAATGGAGCTGTATCAGAGTGTGTATTTGTTACTGGTTCTAAGAGACTTTCAGTGTCAGCATATATAACAAATGGAGCATGTTCTTTATATTTGTAATTTTTAAATTTTAAAATATTATCATCCTTTTTTGGCATAATAACTCTACACTTGTTTAATTTTTCACAATCAGGTGTATGCTTATTAAAAGAGTGCTCATATTTAAAATGACATAAACACCTATTACAAAACCATAACCTATGACTATTTTTTGTAACCTGTGAACTAACTAAGCGAGATAAATTGTTGATCAATGCAAAATGATAAATTCTCTTGTATAGAGTAATATCATCATCATCATCATCATCATCATCATCATCATCATCATCATCAATTAACTTTCAAATTCCCCATTCTTTTGAAAATTCTTTTACTTTTAGAAGTAATTATGTTTTTTGCATCACTAAAAAAACAATCTAAATTTTTATGTTTTAAATTTATTATCAAACCTGTTCTAATTCGATTATTAAAAGCATTCTCCATATCATCCCACCTGATCCAATTTTCATCTTCCTTGAGGCCTAATTTTCGTCTTCTTAGCCTTTTAAATTTCCGACTGTTTGCCTTTAAAAGTCCAATTGTTCAGGTGTTGTTTTTTTACTTAAAGTTTTTAACGCTGTGTTCATAACTTTTAAAATTCTTTACAATAGTCAAAATTCATTGTAAATAATTTAAAATTTTTCTACTACTTAATATTTCACATATGACATATGAATTCTTTATAACAATAATAAATTGAGCATCACTCTTTTATAGTCATACATTTCATTCCATCTCTTTTACTTAATATAGTTTCTCTTTTTAACCAATTTAAAGAAATATTTAAATCATGAGACTTTAAATAGAATCATTATTGTCAGCTGATGTGCAACAAATAGAATTCATGCAAAAATTACATCTTGAGATATAAGCATATATCTTTTACTAAATTATTTTCTGTATTCCAATTATATTGTACTGACATGTATCATGTTACACTTTAGATGACTCCTCTCTGAAATGTACATGACTATTTTTATCATCTAGGCAATAATTACTCATAACATAACAGGTGATGCTTCCACATTCTTAAATAATGGACGGATAAATAATTTTCTATTAAATAATAAAACAATTTGTTTACAACATTATAAACGCAAAAATTTATTTGAAAAAAATTTTCTACTTACTGTAAAATCTTGAGATATAATGAAACTCTGTATGTTAACCTATACATCATAAATATACTTATTTGTTTCTCAGTTTTGAAAAAAATTTACAAATTTTTTGAATAAGTTTTTTTTTGGAAAAATTTTTAGAAGAAATTGCTCTTCTCTTTTTTTCTTTAGAAGTTTCTCGAATAGAATGGATTAGAGCCATTTTTTTATTTCAAATGTCGGTAAATGTCGGTAAAGGAATCTGTATCCAGAACCGGCCCTGTATATCTACTTTTAAATTTATAAGACTTAATAAAGACACAATGTTTACATGCCTCTTTTATCTTATGTATAATTTACCCTTTCATTTTCATATGTATTATTTTTTAATTATTAGAAAAAAATATAAATATATACTTATTTTCCATTTTAACATAACTTAAATATAAATATACAGTTTAATATTAAAAATAAATTTAAATACTGAGATGAAGTAGATTGGAACTTATATTGGAAACTATATGGGAACGTGTCCCAAATTCCAACATTGGTTCTAATATAGTTTCCAATATAATTTCCAATATGATATCAATTATTATTTATCATATTGTTACCATTGCAGTTTCATTTATTGATTCCTATATGAATTCCGATGTGATAATTTTCGATAGTGTAGCGCACAATTTGGATTTTACTATTATTGAATTTTTTTTCAAATTAAGTAAAAGTCGATATAGAATTTTAAAGTTTAACATAAAAGGACGTAATATTCGTGGTAGGCCAGACAAAATAATATTTTTCGTTTTTACAATAAACACTCATGCCTAAATTGTGATTCATTCTTTAAATTAATAATTGAGTAGAGTTAAATCCTTCCATAATTTAATTGATATAGTTGTTGAATAAATGATCACCCACATAGCACCGACATTTTAATAAAATTTTATTAAAGTTTTATTTGCAAACTTCGGAGACTTTAGAAGCAAACTTGAGTAAAGCTTGTATAAATATTTAAATGTCCGCCTTGAGTAAATCTTTAGCGCGAAACTTGACTGAAGTTTGAAATTAAAGTTTCGTTAAAGGTTGACTCGAAACTTGACTGAAACTTGAAATTAATGTTTTATTAAAGGTTGATTCGAAACTTGACTGAAACTTGAAATTAAAGTCTCCGTAAAGGTTCAACTTAAAACTTGACTGAAACTTGAAATAAAAATTTCGCTAAAGGTTCGTCTCGAAACTTGATCGAAGCTTTAAATTAAATATTCGTGAACTGTTGGGTAAAAATATTAATAGCTAATAATGAAGTCGATTAAAATGAGAACAAAAAGAACGCATGGAAAATAAAGATATATAAATAAAATGGTAATTAAATGAAATACTTTTTATTTTATATCCCAAACATTATTTTGTATATTTTTTTACAAGTTTTTACAATGTTTTCTATATTCTGGATATAAAACGTTTCATTTTAAAGAAAAAAATTGGAAAATAATGACACGTTGTGCTAAATTAAAATGTTGCACAATAAAAAAAGAATAATTATAATTTAATTTAGAACATTAAAATCATTATTTTGTACGTTTTTTTTTAAATTAAAAAAGTAGCGACAGTATATTAATATTAGCGTCTCATGTTTAAACAATTTTTATTAAACCCTTTAAATCGTCTAGATTCAGAATTAATTGGAATTAAATTAACATTGTGTCTTATAAAGCTAACCTCGTAAAACTCAAAAATTTAGTAGTTTCGAAAACTTACAGTAAAGATGATATTCCGAAAAGCACTGAATTTATCCAAACAGCCAAAACGTTTAACATCGGAACAAATATGTAATAGATTGTGCTCATTTTGTGACACATATTTTTCTTCATAAACATTTGGAAACTCTTTGACAAATCTGTTCAAAAGCTCATCAGCATAATCAATATTAGATGGAAGATGCAAATGTCTTTCATTAACTAAAATTGTAACTGCACAATATGTAACAGTAAAAAATGCGAATATACTGCAGGCTTTACAATTTTTTTCAAAACAATAGGTCCTGTGTAAAGTAAAAAAGTTCGAAATTCAGTTGCCTTCCAATAGTTAAAGTCAGAAAGTATTCGTGGTCGCCTTGCAAAATCTGATGGACAGCTGCAACGTAATTTTAATAACATTTTCGATATTTTATTTACTTCTTTTGATGATAACCTTACTTTTAGGGGCCCGAGTAGCCAAATTGATATTAATCGTTTTATTACACCTAAAACAATTAGGTGCATGTAGTCTAGTGGTACGGAAGATATAAAACCAAATCCTGAAATATCTACTAGAATGGGCTGATCATCTGATTTTGGAACGTCTTTGTCAGTTTTCGATGTAAAAGGGCCAGTTCCTAAAAAGCATACCTGTCCGGTTTGTTTTTGTTTTTTTGATTTTTTCCTTGTTATAACATAGGTTCCACCTATATTGCACTTTGTGCAACTGTCATATCCGGTGTGTCCCTTCAAATATAAGACGAAAGCTTTTGCTGGCGTGCCGCATATTAATACTTCAATCGATACAGTAACGTCTTCATCTTTTAGTCCATCATTGATTAGTTTTGTCGCTTCGTCTGCAAATTGTTTTAAAAATTCGTTTGCATCATGGGGTTTATCTCTGCCATAAAATATACCAACAGGATACACTTCCTTTGAATCCAATTCTGCAACTAAGATAAGCCACAAGCTTTCTTTACACGAGGTATAAATAGGTAGGCCATCGACATTTACAGCTAATTTAATATGTTTCTTCGTTATTCCTTTTCTTTTGTTTTCTCTTAATATTGATTTTACTGCTCTTGTTAGTCCGAGGTGCAAATATTCGCCACCGTTTATTTCAAAGATTTCTGTAATTTGTTTAGTCTTCATTAAAGTGCGCGCATCCAACGGTAAATTTATATGTTCTGTATATGACCTGAAAATTAACAATAAAGCAGTTAGTGCTACAAATGCGATATGAAATTTCAGTGCCCACTGACGCAATTCCATAATTAAAGTTGTATCTTTTGTGTCCTTAGTACCACTTGTATCCATTGTAGCATCCTCAAAATTGTCTTCACTGCTTTCGTCTAATGAAGCCTGTTCTAATTCCGAATAAAAGTTATTTATGTCGCCATCACTGCTTTCATTAGAATTGAAAAACTCATCATCCTCAGAACTTATTTCATTTGATTTAATAGAAAAACGCTGATCATCTTCTGGTGTAGAAGAACTAAATGCGTCTAACTGGGACGAACTGGATGAACCTAGTTGAGGAGAATTTAATGCACATGACTCAAAAGATGTGCTTGTATCTGATTCAGGAGAACTGTATGCATCTGTTACACATTTATTTATTTCGGTGGACGTCGATTGTGCAAGCAATTCTCCAGTATTACTGGAATCCATTTTTTTATTAATTTTTTCATTATTTGATGATCTTGTCGTCCTAACAATAAGGGCTTGCTTTTCGATAAAATTACAATCCTCCTTCACCTTAGAATTGATAATACGTCTGAAATGTCTAGAGGAGTAGCCACAAAATTTTGAAGTGTAACGTTTCTTGATTTGAACTTCGACATCTGAAATAGAATATTAAGTCATAAGTTCTATTATATTAATTTTTATATACCAGCTGTATTTTAATAATTAGAAATTAATCATGTTTATTGGTGAGATATTTCAGGCTAAATAAGCATATTATCAGAATTGACATTTTTAAATTGGCTCACATATTATTTACCTTTTTTTAAAGTAATGGAACCAGTGAAAGAACATTTAAGGAATGACATATTTTTGTCATTAATTATTTTCAATACAAGTACTGAAAATGGTCTTGCATATATTTTTTCAACAGTTTCTTAAGTGTAGTTTATGAAGGTCAAATTTAAATTATATATAAATTTAAAGCATGAAATAAAAGAAAGAACAAGTTGTCTAGTGAAAGAATTTTGAACATCCAATGAAAAAGCAAATACCATTAATAATAAATTAATGCATAAAAATACAAATTGTGGTAGAAAAAAATTCAAAAATGTTGTAAAATTAAGTTCAAAACTTACTATTATGGATATTTTCTGGAATAATTACCCTAAAATAACATTGCAAATGTTTAATCACTTCTAACTAATTTGTTGGTTTGTGTTTTCATTACTACTTGCAATGACAAATATTATGTCATTTGTCAGCTACTTCGCACTTTTCTTTTCCATGCAAAAGAATGAAATTTTTTCATTGGAAACTAATCAAATACAAAACCAGCAATGGAATTTGCATTTTTTAATAATATCTGATAAATAATTAGCTTTTTTTAACGAAGAAAATAATTAAAAGATATATACTTGAGTCGCATACGTTTTTCCCAAAACCCAATTGACCGAACTTGCATTAGTCCGAACTTCTAAGTCACCAAACTTGAATTCGTCAAAACATTCAATTACCTAAAGTTGAATTTGTCCGAACTTTGAAATAACAGAATTTACATTTTTCGGAACTATGAAATAACCTAACTCGCAGTTAGCAGAATATTTAACTCACCAAATTTGCAAAAGTCAGAGCTTATAAATCCCTGAATTTGCATTTGTCCGAACTTTAAAATCACCGAACTGGCATTTGTCAAAACATTTAACTCTCCGAACTATTATTTGCCAAACTTTTTAACTCGCCGACTACGCAAGTCACCGAATTCGCATTTGCCCGACCCTCTGTCGTTACCTACTAAAGTTTAAAAATTATTTTCGAAAGTACTTTGCATTTTAAGTCTGCATATGATATGACATATCACATATAAGATTTGGAAATAATTAGGTTAATAAAAACATCAATTACCAGAATAGAAACAACAATTTTTAAATAATTATGGAAAATGGTCAATATGTTCTTTCACTGGTGCTTCTACCTTACTGTACGAAAACAGATTATTAGTCAATATTTCTCAAGTAATAATGTTTTCCATCAATTTTTAAAAATTTTATTTTATAGTACATAACAGATGGTTTCAAACAAGTGGTTTGTGTTAAATCCTTTCCATGGTTAATTGCATAAGTAGAATAAGTAATCATGGGAAGGTGAATTTTTATTCGACTTCACCTGCTCCTGATATTTATTCTACTTATGCAATGATTGCATATAATTTAGACCAGAAAATATTTTCTGTTTATATAATCAAAATAAATGTTTGTTTGAAGTTATTTCGTAGTTAAGAATATTAATTCCATTAAATTATAAGAAAATTTTAAGATGAAAATAAAGAAGGTTTAATAACTTCTACAAAAAAATTTATTAAATTAAAACTTGGATGAAACCTTGATCATGCTAAATATTACATCGTGCACGATGTAATATACTTTTCTGAATAGTTTAAAATGAATTAGAATTTTTCTTGATTTTTGAATATTTTTGGTTTAAATTTGTGTTAAAGAGATTTATCAAAAAGTTAAAGTAAATTTTATACATTAGTGAAAATAAAATGATTCTAAATTTATAAGCATTACCTCTGCCTTGTTTCTTTTTTTGAGAATTTTCAGTGTCTTCAGTTGCTACTGTTAATGTTGAGGAAATTAATTTACTAGTTGATGTAGCAGCAGATGTGTCAGTTGATGGAGCTGCTGTTTCTGACATGTTGAAATCACTTTTTATCTAAAAATGTAAAGTAATATAAATAACAAGCTTTTTATTTAATTACATAATATACACAATTTTCTGATTTCTATTTAACATAATGATTTGCCTGTATTTAAACTGGAAAATTGAAATTCTTACTGTACATGGAAATGTATATAAGCTTCGTTCGCAAATGTATTCGTAGAAATCAAGTAGACATAAGAAGATTCATCCAAAGATCTCACTGCAACAATAAATTTTTTGAAAAGAAGATAAGTGGACTTATTTTAATTTATTATTATTGGAGATTAAGTAAATTTCAAGATACAACTTTTTTAACAAAAGAAAATTTATTTATTGCGTTTTACTTTTAGTTACGATGAATATTTAAAATTTTTAAAGCTAAATACTTATATATGAACATATTTTCAGAAAACTGATAACAAAATGAAAATTGTAAAAATTTATGTTTCTTACAGTGGATGTCTGGAAATTTCACAGACTACTAAATAAATTTAAATCATTGGTATAAAATTCTTTCCATAATGCTAAAATCAATTAGTCTTTTGTGCGAAGATTTACTAGAGCAGAATATCCAAATTTATTAATTTATTCACTCAAAAATGTCATGTTTCTTTATATAGTAAAAAGTTTTTAAATTGTAATAAATAAAATAACTCAAAATATAGACACATTACAATACAATATATCATGCGGAATTAGCAGTGCTATTTGACAGGGATGGAATTTGCAGTCTAAACCGTCGATAATATTCTTTTGGAATACCAAAATTTTATTTAAGGTTAAAATTTGTAGGTTAATGAGTAGAATGTTAAACTATTATTCATGCATGTTTTATTAAATTCAATAAACCTTACCTGACAGGAGTAGCTATTACTTGTAGATATAAGTACATATAACTCAACTAAATTATTATTTTATTTATTTGTATAATATGAAATACTTAAACAAATTGTAACAAAAGATGCAAAAGAACATGCTGTCGCACACATGTGAGCGCATCACCATCACAGTAAATTTACACTATCAAGTTACGCAAACGTAACTCATGTTAAATATTGATTTTCAACACGCAATCCTTTTTATTGGTGAGACCCAACATTATTGTCCAATTCGAGCCAATAAAGGTTCTCCACAGTCGCTGCGCATGTCAACTGATGGTCTCTTTTTGCGGGAAACCAGTGTTTTTCAAGTTTCGGCGATATTTTGTGTAAGAGTAGCAGACTCAAGAAAACGTGGCGTATAATGTAGAGTGTGGTGTGTCCTCCAACTGCGTTTGCAAAAAATTAGTACTTATAAATGCATTAAGTACTTATTAAGGTAAGATCTTTATTCATTTACTTTCCAATATATTGATTTTTCATAAAATATGTCCAGACGTTGCAATTTTATTTCATCAATACAACTGAAACAAAATTTATAACCTAAATTTCGCCAAATCGTCATAGAAGTTTGTCATAGAAATTTTAATAAAACTTTACTAAACTTGTTCTCTAGAATATAATTAACCAAATTATAAAATGTAGTTAAAAAATGTTTTAGTAAATGTGTAAGATATAAAACGTTAAATTTTTTTTAACTTATAAATTTTTATTGATAAAAGATAGGTATCAATTTCTTCAAATTTATTTGTAAAACAGATAAACTTTTCACTAAAAACTTTTGGAAAAAAAAATATTGTGAAACTTTGATGTTGTTAAACAAAAACATTTAATTTTTATTATTATAATGAATACTAATTTTGTTTTGATTCATATATTTTGTGGTGGTGGTGGTGGTATATTGGTGATATTTTTCTAAATGTTCTCTAGGTTCAAAAATGGGATATTTGTAAAACTTATTGCTTAATAAAAACAAAATTTTACAGAAATTTTGTTTAAGAAAATAAGTTGTGTATAATAACGAATAATTCTCGAAAAATTGTACCCTTATATCTTTTATCAATAAAAAATTGTGCGTTGTTTAAAAAATGATGGAATTGCTCAATATTAGAATAGAATAAAACATAGAAAAGCTTATAAGAAAAAACCAAAATTTTACAAAAAAAATTTGAATAATTTTATAACTATACTAAATATTTCATATACATACATTTTTTTAACAGAATATAATGGCTGAAATTGATAATAGTGTAGTACCAGAATTCGCAATTGTGGATTTTATTGATGGTGCTTTAATAATAAGGACAGAGTGGGCAGTTTTCAATACTCAAGGAGAAATAGTTGCAAGTTTTTTCCCGCCCGTAAAAGACCAAAACAAACTAACAAAATTGTTGCTCACAGAAAATTGTACACGAGATGAAACATGGTGCAACAAAGAAGGATTACCGTATCATGTTACAAAACTCATAAAATATGCAAGTAAGTAAACAAAAGTTTAATTACAGATGAATGATTAATGATGTTTTAACTGACTGAAATTAGATTAACATTGTATTAATTAAAAAATAATTAAATCTCTGTAAAAAATTTGATTAAAGTAAGAAAAGTTTTTGAAAATAATTTAAATTTTGCCAAGAATTTTATTAAAAATTTTGAAAATATTAGAATTTTGAAGAAGAATTTTATTACTTTTGAAAGTAATGGAATTCTTGAGACAAATTTTAATAATATATTTCTAATTTAATTCTTTTGTAAAATTTGATTGATATAGTAGATATTAAAAATAATTGAATTTTGTTAAATTATTGAAATTATTAAATTTCTACATAGGGTTTTACTAAAATTATTTTTAAAAAAATTGAATTGTTAAAAAAATTTTTTAAATTTTTGAAAATAATTTTATTCTTTTAAGATATTTAATTATAAATGTATTGACAATAATTTTTAATTTTAAATTATTTTTATAGATACTTATGAAGATGCTGTTATAAAGTTGAATTATTCTTACGACTTAACAGAAGTTGAAACAGATAATGATAGAAATGAAGAAAAGAGTAAGTTAAGCAGAAGTAATAGACACTCTAAAATACACGAAAATAATTTTGATACGAATTCGAACAGTCTAGATGGCACCAGCATGAAAACCAATTTTATACCTCAGATAGTTGCTGACAAAAGAAGCAAGAAGAGAAAACTGGAAAAAAATGGTAAAAATAATTATCCTCCAAGTTTTCAGTATACAATCATAATTCCATTTTAACTCCTTTTCTTACTTATCTATGAAATTCTCATTTTTAAAAATTCTGTAGATAACTGTATCCAGTCTCATGTGCAAAAATTGGAAGTCATAAATAAACGAAGAAATGATGGAGAGGAATTTTCTGACACACAGTTAATTGAAGCAGGAACTCTTCAAGACGAAATAGGTTTTAATAACTTAAATAATCTTCATGAGGATGAGGAAAAACAGAACGTCGATGATGAAATTGAAGAAATAGATCAATTAGATGACGAAACAGATCCAGAATCGTCTAAAGTAGTTACAAGATCCAAACAAATACCCGAAGAAAATCATGAACTACATAAACAAGCGGCAATATCAACTCCACCAGAAGACAGACTTTTATCTCCACTGACACTTAAACCAATATCTCGACCAAGGCCCAAACCAAATCATCAACCATCGGTAGAATCGAAACATCAAAAAGTACATGAACTATCAGTTCGACTATTACCTCCATCATCAGGGCGACGATCAGATGGATCATCAGTTGGACCATTAATTCAATCTGGACTTCAAACACCGCCTCAACTAAAAACACAACCCTCAACTACAAAATCTTCAGAAGAGGTAGAAGATGGAAACTTTTTTAATGGTACGCTTCTGTTGATACTTAAACTTTCTATTAACGCATCCTTCAGCTATTTTTTTGTTTGTTTTACGAACAAAGTATTTTCACATATTGAAGATCATATTTTATTTTAGTTTTTAAATGTACCTAATTGTAAGATTATTTAAATTAAATCATTATTAAATTTATTATATAACACATTATTAAAAATAATTCATAAAACTTTCAAATTGTTCTTTGTTTTTAAGGGAAGTCTGATATTTCAATGTTTGGTAATTATTATTGTGAGAATATAGATGCAACAGTTATAAATTTTAATTATAAAACATATATTACTAAAGGTACAGGCAGAAAAGAAAGTAAAGGGGGTCGGAAAACAAAGTTTCATGACACGCCCGAAGAAATCGATCGATGGCAATGTAAGACGTACTTATTATTAAAGTTAATTATATAAATGATATAATTGTAAAATAATTATCATTTTTTCAATTGAAAATTCTTAGAAATATTTTATAAATTTGTTCTTTTTTAATTATTTAGGTACGGAAAAAGATATAAGAATATTTAAAAAGTTAAATACTATGGGCGTGTTGGTGGAACATATATACCAACATGTCAACACACTGAGGCAACCCTTTGAAGAAGAAGATGAGTTTGATGAAGTAATGACTGAATTTCCTGTGACATCAGCAGATGACGTCCAGTTCATCGAAAATAAACTTAAGGATGATGCTTTTTTTACTAAAGTTGTAAGTATTTTTATACATTTTTATGTCAGTTCTTCAAAAATATTCTTTAAGAATTATAAAATTAAAATTTTTTAAATTATAAATCACCATCAAAATTTTTATTTTAAAAAAGCAGGGTGACACTTAAAAAAAATGTTCATATTTTAAACTTTGAAACTATTTTGAATTTCCAAACAATAAATTTAAACTACAAAAACGTTTAAACTTACTAGATGTAATTTACCTCGAAATAAATAACAAATAAAATTGTTTGATGACTAGAATTTTTCAGCCATTGAGACTTAACTATAATAAATAATAATAATACATGTTTAATTATTAATTTGTCTAGGTGACACATAAAAAGTTTATTTTATAACGTGAATATCTTGAGAGGCCTTAACCTTTTTCACTAATATAACGTTTTTAAATATAATTTTAAAAAATCTATTTTTTACAGGTAAAAGCGTTAAAATCGATTGGAAAGTTTACGACCTAGTATGACCGTCAAAAATACGATGAATAAAATCCTATCTCCACAGGTCGGATTAACTTTCACCTATAAGGGAAGAAGTGGTAAAAAGCCAGCATTTCTTGACAGATCTATGCATAAAGTTGTATTTCGTAAGTAATATCCTTTAATTTTTTCATTAAATATGTGTGTCTTTTTGGGACAACAAATTCAGTTTTTAAGTTTTACTTTTTTACAATTTTATTTATGAAGTCATGATTTTCATATTTCAGAATCCGTTCGAAAATTATATAAAAAGAAAGTTGAAAACAACGAAATTCATCATTGGATGCAGAATTGGGTGGAGCAGTGTTCTTCTGAAGTGAAACGAAAGAAGTTTGTATACTTTTTATCAACTAATTATTTAAATTTTTCATTTTCACCCGTAATAAAAAAATGTATATATTAATGGGCAAAGGAGGAAAAGCAGAGGAGAGCCAAAGAAGCCCAGATTCTTCTTGAAGATAATGATGACGACGATTATGACGATTATGACGATGATGAGACCGAGGATAAGGATAATGAGAGTGAATAAGTGATGCACTGAAAAAAAAATTATTTGATTCAAATAACCAAATAATTGACTATTATCAATTAAATATTTACTTAAATAAAAAAATATTTTTGAAGTCAATTAAATAATATTCGAAACAATAATTTCAGTATTTGAAGCAAATACCATTTAATTAACTCCAATAAATATTATTTGATTCAATTAAATATTTAATAAAAAATAAATAATAGTAAATTAATCGGTTATTTGAATCAAATAAATTTCTTTTTCAGTGTCATTCATGTGAAAATGTTCTCGGGAATTAGACCGAGAAATTCTCGGGAATCTCCCGGGAGTAAAAAAACAAACGAATACAAAAAAAATTTTCTATTCTTTTTTCACTCCCGGGAATTTTCAGGGAGAGTCCCGAGAATTTCTCGAGAGTGACTCCTGGGAACTTTTTCACCTGAGAGGGAAACAAGAGCTGGATTTGTTTGTTGTTTGGCTGTTTTACAAAAATTGTTATAAAAAATTTTTATAGAATTAGCACACTAGGTATAATATTAAATTATAATTACTTTATTACGCAAAGAATTTAGAAAAAAAAGTCGTAAGTTTAATAAGATATTAGCAAAATAAATTTTCATTTGTCCGAAACAGTAAATGTCCGAATAAACATTCGCCAATTACAAATCATAATTATCAAATAATTGTAATTGTTTAATTTTTCAATTCGCGCAAAAATCCTTCTGGCAAATGTTTTTAATTACTTTGGAGCTTTAATTTATCAAGAAATAACATTTTTCGGAATATCATCTTTTACTTTTTTAATTTTAAAAGAAACTTACAAAATAATGATTTTAATGTTCTAAATTAAATTATAATTATTCTTTTTTTATTGTGCAACATTTTAATTTAGCACAACGTGTCATTATTTTCCAATTTTTTTCTTTAAAATGAAACGTTTTATATCCAGAATATAGAAAACATTGTAAAAACTTGTAAAAAAATATACAAAATAATGTTTGGGATATAAAATAAAAAGTATTTCATTTAATTACCATTTTATTTATATATCTTTATTTTCCATGCGTTCTTTTTGTTCTCATTTTAATCGACTTCATTATTAGCTATTAATATTTTTACCCAACAGTTCACGAATATTTAATTTAAAGCTTCGATCAAGTTTCGAGACGAACCTTTAGCGAAATTTTTATTTCAAGTTTCAGTCAAGTTTTAAGTTGAACCTTTACGGAGACTTTAATTTCAAGTTTCAGTGAAGTTTCGAATCAACCTTTAATAAAACATTAATTTCAAGTTTCAGTCAAGTTTCGAGTCAACCTTTAACGAAACTTTAATTTCAAACTTCAGTCAAGTTTCGCGCTAAAGATTTACTCAAGGCGGACATTTAAATATTTATACAAGCTTTACTCAAGTTTGCTTCTAAAGTCTCCGAAGTTTGCAAATAAAACTTTAATAAAATTTTATTAAAATGTCGGTGCTATGTGGGCATGGGAAGGTGGAAATTGAATAAAAAATCAGTATAGTATCAGTATCAGTGTTTTGTCAGTATAGCGACGTTTCGTTGGCTAAGGTTTGCCAACCTTATCAGGCTGAATTTATTAAAAGAAAAAACCCTTTAATATTTATAAAGATCTAAAGCACTATTTTTATAAAAGTAATAACATAACTATCGTTAAATTCTAATTTTATTTCAGTTGACACTGAGACAGTGTAATGAAATGTCTTCCTTTTTAAATTTTAACTCTATTTTTAATTATTTAATGTAGAACATGTGTTGTACCGTAAGTGAGGCTAAATTTGCTCAAATTTTCATGTTTTTTTTTAAATTGTGGGAAAACAACAGAGATAAATATTGGTACTGAAAATATATTCAGTTACAAAAATTTAATGATTATATAGAGTTATTTGAAGGTAAATAAGTTAAAAAAATCTAAAGTCAATGGAATAAATATTTATTAATATTGTGTTTTATAATTTGACAAATTAGTACATTTTAATCATAAAAATAACATTTCCTAATTGTCATAAAAATAACAATAAAAAATTGTTTAAAAATCTGTAAAATAATATCTTCCTCTAATGTTTCTTTTCAATTTTAGTTTAGAAACAATTTCTTCTCTTCTTACGTTTTGTACGTTAGGGATAAGAGGGAAAACAAAATGAATATTTTTTCCTTCTTTCTTTTGAAGAAATTCGATTTCAAATACATTTTCGTCAATGTCGGTGACTATTTGTCCTACTTGTATTTGTTCTTCAGCTTCTTCTGATGCGGATTTTAACGATACAAAATCTTTGTCTTTCAAGATTAGGAAGTTTTTTGACACATCCTTATTGTCATTGGCAACGATAGAGTTATGGTTCTCTTCATTGGTTGAAGAAGGAAGATCCTCGTCACTGGTATCAGATTCAACTATTTTCCTCTTTTTAGGTCTACCTCGCTTTGTTTTTTTTATTTCATTTAAATATTCTTCATTCTCATTTTCAACTAGTATTTTTTTGGCCTTTCGCATTTTTTCTTTTCTTTTCCTTTTTCTAGCTCATCTTGTTTTAAAGAATTTACATCCTCAATGCACACACTTTTCCCAGAATCAATCTTCAATTTCTTACTACTACGAGCAGAAAGATTACTTGACAACTCAGATCGCTGTTTTTCTAAATAAGAGCCAAATGTATCAGGTAGAACGGTGGGATTTTTCCTATTTTCATCTGCATCTGCGTTTGGCAACTTTTTTAAAACAGATTCTCTATTAAGTGGGATGATACCGCATGCCTTGAATCCAGACAGAATGTTTTCCTTCATTTTGTCGCCAACTTGTTCAACTGCTGATTCTAAAAGCCTTGGAAATACTGCTTTTGGAATTACTCCCCGGTTCTTACTTTTCCACGTATTTAATACTTCTCTCAAACTTTTCTTTAACGATCGAAATACAGCGACGTCCAATGGTTGTGTAAGATGCGTTGAATTTGGTGGCAATAAGATGAAAACAATATCATTTTGTTGACATAGAGAAATTACTTTTTGAGAAATGTTACTAGGTAAATTATCACCTATCAAAGCTTTCTTACCTATAAGCTTCTTAAAAAAAGGTAAACAAGTAGTAAGAAACCAGCCTTCAAAAATTTTCATGTTGAACCAGCCCGATTCGTTTCGATTGTATCGTGCACCGCTAATTCCTCCTTCAACCTATGCAGGATAAAGATTTTTCGCTTTATAGACGGTATAAGGAGGAAGCAATATATACCATCCCCAGTTGCAGCAAACATCACACTTGTAGATGTTTTGGAAGAATCAATTATACGTTCTGGATGCTTTATACCTCTTTTCACAATTACTTGTATACTTCCAGGGTCATCAGTAAAATTGCTTTCATCGTAATTGATAATATTTAATAGAGGAATGCCATTTAGAGAAATTTCCATATTATCAAAATATTTATTAATAATAATATCATCAATTCTAGCTCTACATCTCTTTATGTTTTCACTTAGACGCAAGGATAATCCGGTGTAACGTTTTAAAAATAAATGAACCCAATCTCGACCTGGTCTGTTGTTTTTAAAACGACTTTGACGTTTCGTTTGATTTAAGTACATTTGTACAATGTTTCGGAGGTCATCGCTTGTTAGAGGAAATCCCCAAGATCCTGCAGTTTCTAAAGCTTCGACAAGTATCATTTCTTCTGCAGACGATAATTCATAAGGATGTCCATACTTTTGAGGATGTTTATTTTTAACTTTGTCTTTCAAAGTAGAAAATGGAACTTCATATTCCCTCGAAATTTGCCTGATTGATTTTCTACCTTTTTTAACTTCTTTAAGTGCATTTTTCAATTGCTCCAACGAATATTTAAAATATCCTGACGCACACGTCTTTTTCTTTTGCTTTCGCCCCATGAGCGAAATTACCTTACAAATTAAAAAATTTTTGAAAAATCGATTTTTTGCAAAACCTGTTTAATTTTTTTTAATGGTTTCTTTTTTTTAAATAAAGTTAATTATATAGGAAATAAGAGTCACATTTGCATTTAACACAAAATTTTTTTAATTAAGCTCTACAACCCAGTTTAGCACACTATTTGTCTAATATGAAAAATGGACATTTTAATTAAATATAATTTTTATTGAAACTTACTAATAAATTTGCTTCAAATTAATTATAGAATAAAGCTTGACACTTCTATAAAGAAAAACAATTGCAAATCTTAGGTTTTTCTCGCTTAAAAAAAAATAAATTAATTTTAAAAGACAGGTTACTGTTGAGCGAATTTACCCTACATGAGCGAATTTAGCCTCACTTACGGTATTTTATTTATTTATTGTTTTTATTTCTTGACATGTTAAAACGTGCCTCTATGTTTTAATGAATTAGGTATGATAATATTATTGTCATTACTTTTATAAAAATAGTGCTTTAGATCTTTATAAATATTGAAGTGTTTTTTCTTTTAATAAATTCAGCCTGATGAGGTTGGCAAACCTTAGCCAACGAAACGTCGCTATACTGACAATACACGTTGGATTTTTTATTCAATTTCCACCTTCCCATTATCATTTATTCAACAACTATATCAATTCTTTAAATTCTCTTACAAATTATAATTTACAGACCAATCGATTCGTCTTGATGCAAACAATAAGATTTTATTACCTATATAGTTACTTCAACATTCAAAATAACAAATTTTTTGGTAAAAGTAAAAAAACAATTTCTGAAGATTTTTAAAAATCTTTCTGTTATTTTTACCCGAATTCGTTAAAACTTCTTCGACTTATCGTGTTAACATCCGAACATTTGTCTCATATACCACATCCTATATAGAAGAAAATTTGTTTTAATCATTTTTAAAAAAATTTTAAATTAAAGGACTACAAAGCATGCTGCACGAGGAAGCAATAAATACAATTTTTAAATAAATTAGAAAATAGAATATGCGGCATTACAACAAAAACGAAGGAATCAACAAAAATTTAGTATTAACGCAAACTTCCAAATATGTGGTAAATTATTTCTAATCATAAAATTAATTTTCAGTCTTATAAATAAAAAATAATTACACGGATGAACACCTTTGAAGGAATTACACTTTATATGTAAAAATAATGTAACATTAACAAATAAGTAAAAAAGTCATTAAATAATTCATTTTAATTACGTTTATCTAATTTTGTCAATAACCTACTAGTGGAACAAAAAATGTTTTAACTCTTTTCCTAAAAATGTCAAAATGATCCCTAATTGGATCAAAATGATCCAAAAATTGAGAACAAATTCTGATTTGAGTGGATCAAAAAGTGGATTTTTGAGATCAATTCGTTGCAATTTGATCCTTTTTAGTTAACAGTGTTGATAATTTGATTTCTTTTACTTTAAATTTCCTTACTTTTATGAAATTTTTTAGTTTTAAAGCAATTTGTTACGTTCACCTTCTTTAAGTTTGGGATGTTTGTGTTTGCAAACATTACCTGTAAAGGTAAAGTGATCAAAACAAATAGTCCTAAACTAAAGAATGAAACATTTAGAGAGGTCTAAGCTCCTATTGTCCCAAGCGGCGACAACGCCTTAGGAAAACCCCAAGAGCGTCTGGCGGACGGTGTAGAAAAACCCGTGACGTCAGCCATTTTCCGCGTTGCCTGCAAGACCAACGCGAAGCGTTCAATTTTATAGTTTTTACCTAGTAACATTTTACTTTTATTTTCCATTTCTTTTCTATTTGTTTTGTTTGATCAACTAGTTTTTTTATTATTGTATTATTTTTAGTATTTTTATTATCCTTAATAGTATTAATTTAAATGTTATTAATTAATAAAGTGACTTTTACTATTCTTAATATCACGAGTAAGATTATTATTGGTATTTGTTCCCGTGTAGAAATTTTGGCCGGGCCCAGACCGGGCTTCCCTAAACCGGGGTGAAACAATAAAACCGACCGGGGCCATGGCAAAAGCCCGATTTGCCGAGCTCCCAGACCGGGGCCCGGTCGGGTTCCCTGTTTCATGCGGGGTCTGGGCCCGGGTGGGCAATTTCTGCACGGGTTTTTAATATTATTATTGCTTTTATTAGTAATAATAATATTATTATCAATTAATATTAATATTATTTTATTATTGTTAATATAATGTTACTAATTATATTATAATATTGTTTTTTTACTATTATTATTATTATTATTATTATTATTATTATTATTATTATTATTATTATTATTATTATTATTATCATTATTATTATTATTATTATTATTATTATTAATAATCTTAGCATTATGATTATTTTCTTGGTAATTAAATTAGCTATGTATCGGGCCATGGTGCAAAAGTTGTTCTCATGGCATGAAAAAATGTAGAGAGAGGGAAACTCGGCACGTCTTATACATTCCGCTGCTCCCGTCCGACTAACTCTCGCTCCACTATACTGCGCAAGCGCGCGTCAGAGTGGGAGCGCCTCGTACGCTGATTGGCTCCTGCTCTGTGGGAAGGGGAAACCGCGGATGCGACGCGGCAGAGGCACATAAATATGCCGCATTTTCCCTGACTTAGAGTAGGGATGTTCGATTTTTTTTTTCAAAAATATCGATTTTTGAATCGAATTGGAATCGAATCGAGTAGATTCGATTCTTTAAAAAATCGACCTGAAAATATTCGATTCGCAAAGAATTGTATAAAAAATCGATTCAAAAAAATTAATTATTAATATTTTATTTTATTTAATAATTTAAAACAATTAATAATTGAATTGTTATTTGAAAGTTGTTGGTTAAAAAAGAAATAATTTTTAAATTTAATTAAAAGTAAAATTTTTTATTTTATGTAGAGAACATTGGAAGCAGTCATATTATGTAAACATTAAAGTTTTTAAAAGCAGATTTAAAATGGTCGCTCTAAAATTATAAAGGTTTATAATTTTATTTACAATAAAATAGTTTTAAATTTAGACAATTATTTCAATATTAATCTATGATTTAAAAACTGAAATGGTAATGCACTTTTTTATTTTGTTAAGCGAATTTAAATTTTCGCTCTAAAATTACAAATCTTTGGTTTTTTTAATTACAATAAAATATTGTTAAATTAAAATATAAAACTATCAGTTAAAAAAACTGAAATATCACAAGCCTTTATTGGCATTTTTGAACCAAAGGCGTGGGCAGACATATGGATATGTGCATACATTTGAGGAAATGCTGTAATTTTATTGGTTCTGCCGATGTAGCTTTCTAAAGAACTAATCTTATTTCATTATTCTCTTGTGCTTGAAAGAAACGAAAATCGATCATCCAATTCTCTATGTTTAAGATTAAATTCACAGAAAAATCGATTAGTAAAGATCGATTACAAAAATCAAATCGGAAAGTCGAAATCGTCGTTTTTTTAAAAATCGAAATCGAACATCCCTAACTCAGAGAGAACTCGCTGAAACTTGCAGGAGACAGCTCGTCTCCACTGTCACGCCGCTACTCCAAGGAAACCAAGTCGCTTCGCCATCCACCGCTGTACGGGTTTGCTGGAGCAAGCCCACCGACTCCCGAAGTAAGACAACATCGAGAGCTTTCTTTGGAACCAGGACGGACCACGCTGCCGAGAAGCTCTCTCTCTTTACTTACCTCGCCATCGCCGCCTGCCACTGGAACAATCAAAGCACCAGGTCCTCTATCGGGCCAATAAATAATTTTTTTAGTAAATATAGTCTCATCACTCTCTTGCCTTGTGCGAGAGTACTTCCACCACCTGTCCTTCTCAGGACAAAATCTATACAAAACCTGCCCTTTTTCAGGGCAAAGTTACGTAAGAGTAAATACAACGAGTTAACTTGTCCTTTTAAGGATTAGTTAACTCTCGTAAGAAATATTTTGGTTCAACAGTGACAACCGGCTCTAGGGGACAGCGCTCTGAACCATGTTTAGGTTCGAGTACTCGACACCTGGGGTTGAACGGGTATTAGATCCTCAGAACCCTGCTTGGGTTCGAGGTCGTTGTCACCGATCGGCTCTGTCTACTGCTGCCGCTTATGCCGGTGACATTAATGTGCGTCAAGCGACGCCGCCCCGGAAAGGCCGCCCGAACGCGAGCCAAACGACGGCAGGGTTGTGCAGTGACGCGTCACTCGAGGTTTTTGACGTAAAATACCTAAATCGGGTAATTTACGTCAAAAACTGGTAAAATACTTAATAAATTACCTGGTTCAAATACAACCGTTTATAACCTCACATTTTGTTGTCAACAATGTTGCAGAAACATAAAATTAAACAAAATTAGGAATCACCTTACATTAAGGAAGAATCTGATGTACAGTGAAAACAAAAGTTATTCCAACGTCACAATTTCGTAATTTAACGGTGTTGGAGGTCGAGAACTGTTCAGTTTTGCCAACCCACTTTCTTACACTTTCCTGTATTTTTTCAATTTGAGAATTTTTTGTAAAAAAAACTAAGCACTTAATCAAAAAAGTGGGCCTTTACTTGAAACCGAAATTAAATGAAGAATTTATTAGAATTTATTTTGTCTCAATACGATGTTTCTACAAGCCACATTCTTATTTCCGCCACAAGAATTTACAGCTGTAGGTGACTTGTCATAGGGAAAAAATGGCCGCACAACAGAAAGGTTGTGGGTTAGCGGGTTGCCTACATAAAGGCATAACAGTATAATAAAACAGAGCAGTATGTAACTTTTAATTTGTTAAAAATTGTAAAACTATTATTTTGCAATAACAAAAATTAAACCAAAAGTCATAAATAATAAGATTTTTGTTTATAATTATGCACATAATATAAAATATGTAAAAATAAAAATATGAAATTTTTCTTTAAATGTTGATATTTTATTAACATAATTTTTTACAAAAAATAAAAATATAAATTGCTAATTAGTACTTATAGAGGTATAATTAATTAAATTGTAATCAATAAAAATATTACAAATGACAAATATATAGAATTTTTAAAAATTAAATTATATCTAAAATTTATTAAGAGGGAGTGACACCTTTGACCTGAAGAAAAATTTAATTTTTTTTTTTGCTTAAACGATACTTTATAATGTGTAGAATAGAAATTATATCATTAGAGATGATTTCGAAGTTATTTTATGTGAAAAAAATCAAAATCTGCAAAAGGTGTCCAAGAACGCTTCAAGTGCTTTCAAAACTTTAAACGCGTTTTTCTCGAAATGACGTTTTTCAAAACGGTGAGCAGTCTAGCTAGAACAGTTTTGATCGGATTGACTTCAGACAAAGTTTTTTTTTATTTTCGAGTACGTAGCTGATTTTTTTTTAGTTTCTTTGTTTTTTTTGCAACAGATTTTTTGACAAATTGGTGTCAAATACACCAAAATTAATATTTTTAAAATATCCTACGTACTCGAAAGCTAAATCTATCTCAGATTCAGAAAAACTTTAAAATATTGATTTAGATTAAACGGTCTAACCGGAATCTTGCTCACCGATTTGCTCTGCAGAGAAAGGAGACCAACTTCGGCGCCCTCCATAAGCAACAAATTTAAACTTTTTTACGTATAAATATATTTTTGTAAACTTAAAAAGTTAACAAATAAATCCCTCAAAACCAAATTTTGTTTACTTTATTTCCGTGTCTTAAAAAAATTCATGAAAAACAGGTTCAAAAGAGGCCTCAAAGGTGTCACTCCTCCTTAAATGTTTTTTATTGTTTGGGAAAATTAGTTAATAAGTAATTGGAATATTGGATAAAATTAAAAATAATCTATTAATTACAATAACTTAAAAAAAGGAATCAATTTTTGCCTTATATATTGGTTTAATTATCTTTAATCATGTAAAACCCCTTTCTATAGGCAAACAGTGTAATCAGTTTATTTTCGACGTCAAAGCTGTAAATTTGTATAACGAAAATAATATTGACGCTCGTAAAAACATCGTATTATTGCAAACAAATTTTCACTTAAATCCTCATTTCATATATATAGAATTCCAATAAAGAGCCCTTTTTCTAAAAATTTCTGCTTTTTTTTGTCTTTTTAAATTATCCAACACTTTATACTGATTTTTACAAAACTTTTTACATTTGACAATTTTTTAAAAAATAATTTGACGCTTTCTTTTAAAAAAGGGCTCTTTACTGGGAAGTAAAAATAAATAAAGAATTAATTCAAATTTATTTTGTTTTGATACGATATTTCTATGAGCCACAATCTTATTTCTGCCACGAGAATTTACAGCTGGATGTGACTTGTTGAGTAAAGTGTGGTTGCCTACGTAAAGGCATAACCGGGCAGTATGATTAAACAGAAGAGACGCTTGCTTATTCCCGAAATCTTTTTTGACCAAATAGTTATTTGATATAAAACTGCTTAACTTAAAATTCACATAATATGCAAATTATTTGACATAAATTTCATTGTACACAAAAACCATTTAACATAAATATCATTTGTCGTAGAATCCATTAAACAGAAATATTATGTTACATAAAACTCAGATAACTTAATTTCCATTTGACATAAAAATTATGTAACATAAATTTCTATTGACATAAAAATAATTGAACATAAATTTCTATTGACATAAAATTCATTTAACGTAAATTTTATTTGTTATAAAATTCATTTGTTCCCCTATCGCTATGGGGCTGGTATTTTTTTCTTGTCTTTCTGGATCATAATCTTGGTAAAACAGTAATAAAATTTTGTATCTTTGGAATTTTTTTCAATTTTTTTTTTATTTTTGGCATTTTAAGGGTTAAAAAATTTATATTCCCCAATCTTGATGGGGGTTTTTTTTTCTAGCATTTATGTATTATAATCTTTGA
Organism: Leptopilina syphax; assembly: GCA_032872505.1. NCBI lineage: Eukaryota > Metazoa > Arthropoda > Insecta > Hymenoptera > Figitidae > Leptopilina > Leptopilina syphax. The sequence continues at coordinate 18,445,988 of CM065469.1, forward strand.
AAAGCTGTAATAAAATTTTGTGTATCAAGAAAATTTCTTGTCTTTGGAATATTTTTTTTTTTTTTACAATTTTTTTATGGTTGAAAAGTTTACAACTTACAGCACGAGGAGTTGAGAAGTGATTTTTTCTAATTATTTTGAATATTCTTAGTTTTCTATATTTTTGTGGCTTTTTCCGCCTTATTTTAATGACGTGCAATGTTATTTGATGAGAACTACATTTTCAACGGAGATCTCTCATCGTTAAAGATTCCGCTTCGAGACAAAATTTTGTGATCTAAAATACTGCGGAACGCATTCTGGTGGCAGAATATTTAACAAATACAACTGGGTCGAACATTTAGTATAATAAATAATATTGCTTATTGTTTTTAAGGGGGAGTGACACCTTTGAGGCCTCTTTTAAACCTGTTTTTCATGAATTTTTTTAAAACACGGGAATAAAGTAAACAAAATTTGGTTTTGAGAGATTTATTTGTTAACTTTTTAAGTTTACAAAAATATATTTATACGTAAAAAAAGTTTAAATTTGTAAATGACAATTAAAAAAACTTTGTCCGAAGTAAATCCGATCAAAACTGTTCTAGCTAGACTGCCCACCGTTTTAAAAAACGTCATTTCGAGAAAAACGCGTTTAAAGTTTTGAAAGCACTTGAAGCGCTCTTGGACACCTTTTGCAGATTTTGATTTTTTTACATAAAATAACTTCGAAATCATTTCTAATGATATAATTTCTATTCTACACATTATAAAGTATCGTTCAAGCAAAGAAAAAAAAATTCGATTTTTTTCGAGTCAAAGATGTCACTTCCCCTTAAGATATTCTTAAACAAAATGTAAAAGCAATAATCTTACTCTAATTTATGTCACAATAAATATTTTATTAAAACAATTTTAATTAATAAAAATTTTAAATTAAAAGTAATTTATAATTATTATGTTTTTGGTACAGTGTGTCTCCTTCAATACCTATATTTATTTAATATTTTCAGATTTATAAACAAGAGAAACAAAATAACCTATTAACTATTCATTATCTCGATCAATTCCTTACTTTTCTTGAAAAGGAAACTATATTATTTACACTTCATAAATTAATTAAATATTTAGAGTAGATATTTTTTAATAATTTAATGAATTGAAAAATGTTTTTCGATATGCAAACAATTCTTTTATTTTAATGTGCATTTCAAATGTAAATATAGACTGGAACACTTATGTGATTTACTTTACTCAATATATTGAATATTTGAATCGTATAACATTTTAATATTCTTTTAAACTTGCGTGTCATTTTTGTTAGTGCTTGACAATAGTGACGTCATGATTTCACATCCCTATAAGAGGTTTGAATTTTTAGAAAGAACGATGCTGAAAAATGGTCAAAATTTGCCCCCTAAGGGGATTGTAAAAGTAGTATATGTTTTTATAGATTTTGACCTGCTAAATCCGAAAATCAGCCTTAGAAAGTTCTAAACCTTGGGGAAAGGGTTAATAAACCACCCTTAACTCAGAGACACCGTTTTCAATAAACAACAGTAAAATATGATAAAATTATGTAAATAAGAAATGTTTACACTATAATTTAATAAATTAAGGTAACAGTAATAACAACCGCATAATTTAAATCACGATTACGACTCTTGCAGTTTAAAAAACTACCCCCTCCTACATCAACACTTATACCAAAACCCCAAAAAATATAAAACGTCAATATATTGATACATAACAAAGCAATAAATAATCCTTTAAAAATAAACAACGTTTACCACTTCTGTATAAATATCGGCCACCCCTAAATATGTTAAAAAACAACCCTTAAACATCCAAAAATGAAAAAAAACTTAAAATGTTATGGACTAAGATTCTAATGTTTTTGTTAAAGAGTTATCCCCACCAATAACAAATCAGCAACTATTGTTACATCTACCATTAACTCAACAACCCTTAATCATGATCAAAAACTACCCCTATATCATCCCTAAAAAAATAACCTCCGAAGTTACAAATTAAAAACAAAATTATTTTGTTATTTATGACACTTTAAATAATTGTTTGATGTGGTGATAATCAATTTATTGCAATCAATAAAGAAAAAACCTAAAATATTTAAACCTTGAAGGTACAGTCTTTGGTGGTCAAATTAATAAAGATCAGAGTTTATCAGGTAAAACCACTGAAGGTAAGAAACATTGTAGTCTAATCAATAAATATAAGGGTTATCAGGTCCAACCACTGAAGGTAAAATACATTGTTGTCCAATCAATGAAGATCAGAGTTATCAGGTCCAACCACTGAAGGTAAGAAACATTGTTGACCACTCAATGAAGATCAGTGTTATCAGGTCCAACCACTAAAGGTAAGAAACATTAAGGACCACTCAATGAAGATCAATGTTATCAGGTCCAACCACTGGAGGTGAGAAACATTGACCAATCAATGAAGATAAGGTTTATCAGGTCCAACCACTGAAGGTAAGAAACATTGTTGTCCAATCAATCAGTGGTTGGACCTGATAACCCTGATCTTCTTTAATTAGTCAACAATGTTTCTTACCTTTAGTTGTTGGATCCCATAACCCTGATCTTCATTGATTAAATAACAATGTTTCTTATCTTCAGTGGTTGGACCTGATGACACTGATCTTCATTGAGTGGTCAACAATGTTTCTTACCTTCAGTGGTTGGACCTGATAACTCTGATCTTTATTGATTGGACAACAATGTATCTTACCTTCAGTGGTTGGACCTGATATCCCTTATATTTATTGATTGGACTATAATATTTCTTACCTTCAGTGGTTTTACCTGATAAACTCTGATCTTTATTAATTTGACCACCAACGACTGTACCTTCAAGGTTTAAATATTTTAGGTTTTTTCTTTATTGATTGCAATAAATTGATTATCACCATATCAAACAATTATTTAAAGTGTCATAAATAGCAAAATAATTTGGTTTTTAATTTGTAACTTCGGAGGTAATTTTTTAGGGATGATACAGGGGTAGTTTTTGATCATGATTAAGGGTTGTTGAGTTAATGGTAGATGTAACAATAGTTGCTGATTTGTTATTGGTGGGGATAACTCTTTAACAAAAACATTAGAATCTTAGTCCATGACATTTTAAGTTTTTTTTCGTTTTTGGATGTTTAAGGGTTGTTTTTTAACATATTTAGGGGAGGCCGATATTTCTACAGTAGTGGTAAACGTTGTTTATTTTTAAAGGATTATTTATTGCTTTGTTATGTATCAATATATTGACGTTTTATAAATTTTTGGGGTTTTGGCATAAGTGTTGATGTATGAGGGGGTAGTTTTTTAAACTGCAAGAGTCGTAATCGTGATTTAAATTATGCGGTTGTTATTACTGTTACCTTAATTTATTAAATTATAGTGTAAACATTTCTTATTTACATAATTTTATCATATTTTACTGTTGTTTATTGAAAACGGTGTCTCTGAATTAAGGGTGGTTTTTCAACCCTTTCCCCAAGGTTTAGAACTTTGTAAGGGTGATTTTCGGATTTAGCAGGTCAAAATCTATAAAAACATATACTTCTTTTACAATCCCCTTTGGGGGCAAATTTTGACCATTTTACAGCATCGTTCTTTACCGCGCAATCTGAAGTCTACTAACGCAGAATAAAAAAGTAACGTGAACGTAAGCATGCGATAAAAAAGGACAAACCTACTTCTGTCCTTTTCTATCTCATGCTTGCGATCGCTTCCCGTTTTATTCTGCTCAGGCCTCCTTTATATAGGCAGAAAATTGATTGATAAATTAGGAAGGAATTCTAAAGAAAGAAATTTTTGGTTATAAAAACTAATTTTCTTTCTAATAATTATTATTGAGAATTAACTCAAATATCATGTAATAGTAGATAGGCAGGGCCGGTTCTGGACCAAGATCCCTGCACCGACATGTTACCGACACTTTTAGCCCAGACTCAAACCCTTAGGGGGGATATTCAGACTTTTATGCTGAGCCAGATATGACGTCATACTTCCTAGAATTTTCGGGGGGAGTTATTGAGATCATGATGCGAATGTGATTCTTGGAATTTATCTAATTTCTTGGAATTATAAAACAATCCTAGAATTTTCCATAGGGGTTAATGATTCAGAATTTTGGAATTTTTTATTGATGACTCATTATCATTGGTATTTCCTGTTTTTGTTTTTTACAGGGTGCATTCTTTAACGATGTCACATAATTTCTTTGTTTTTCGCAAAATGGGGTTGATGACTCATTATCATTGGAATTTCCTGTTTTTGTTTTTTACACGGTGCATTCTTTAACGATGACGCATAATTTCTTTGTGTTTCGCAAAATGGGGTTGATGACTCATTATCATTGGCATTTCCTGTTTTCGTTTTTTACAGGGTGCATTCTTTGTTTTTCGCAAAATGGGGTTGATGACTCAGAATTTTGGAATTTTTTATTGATGACTCATTATCATTGGTATTTCCTGTTTTTGTTTTTTACTTATTTTATTCTTGGAATTATTATTTTCGTCTAAATATTGCAAATCACTGTTTATTAGATTCTTATCTAAGAAATTTTTACAAACATTTTCGGTTCTTTTCATAAGAATGCTTTTGATCTTACCGAAATTCCAAGAAATCTATAATTAACTTGAAGGTCAAATAGGTCATATCTCATGTATATAAAGAGCGCAATTTTTATAAACTAAATCATTCCTGCAGTTTAAGTTGGTTAATGAACATATTAGCAGAACAACGTCGTGAAATTCAAGTGCGCTTGAACAAATTAATTCAAGAAATACATAAAGTTAAAAGTTTAATTGAAGCAAGGTCACAGTTAAATATTTTAATAAAAAAATTTGAAAATTTAAATTTAAGTGATAAAAATAAATTTCGATAAGTTAAACAAAGCAAGCAAAGTCTTTGTTACGAAAACAACAAAGGAGTTAATCATCGATGTATTCTATAAAGTAAAATACATTCGAAAAATTGATACGAAATTTGGTCCGAAAATTGTTGCTGAAAAAATAATGAATTTAACATTTTCCTACCACCAAGAATGCTAAAAATATTTGAAGAGGATGCAAATCTTTTCAACAGTCTAAAAGCTAAAGCTGTCAGAGGTGGTGTATATTTAAGAAATCGTCAAGGACCTCACAATCAGATAGAGTTTGTTCCTGAGGGAGTTGACCAGTAGAAGACATAAAATGTCATATTTACCATGCAGAGAAATGTTATTATCAAAAATTTACAACTTGAATCCATCATTTACAAAGCAAGTTGTCGTTAAAGCAGAACTAAACATAAATGGGAATATAATACCTAAAATTCAACTAACATAAGAAGCAGCCATCCACGAGTATCATTGTCTTTGGAACTTTAAGAATAACGCCTATTGTGTGATGCAGTAAAACATATAATGCGATTTTTCAACGAAGATTGTGATGCATAAGTGCTGGATTGTGAAACGTTTACAATACGTTTTAGTGTTGCATATCGTTTAATATCAATTGAGCGTTTAGATCAATCATTTACATTTAGTGAAACTTCATTTGCAATTTTTAATGAACTTATTCCTTGTGTTAAACAAAAATATGTAGAACTATCAAAATTCAATTTGCAGTATAGTAAAGATATAATTGTAAAGTTTATTGCAGAATTAATCTTTAAAAATAATGTAAAGTCTACAAAACATGCCAGGGATTTTATTAAAAAACATTACAGTAGAATACTTCAAAAAGTGATGGGAAGAACTAATGTTTTAAATTAAGAGACATTATTGCTGGAACTTGTCACATTTCACTGTAAACAAATATCAAATGAAGCTATTGAACAAATGTCAAATTTTCAATATATAAATGGTAAATTATTGTAAAAAGAGGATAAATAAATATAAAAATGCATACAATTCAATTTATTTTTATTTTAACCTTTCTTAAACACATTATAATTCAGATTCGTTTATCCAACTGTTATGAGAATAATCAAAACCTAACCATTTTACAAATACATTAGATCCTCGTTTTTTTAATACTTTTTCAACTAAATATACATCTGGATATTTAACTTTAGAAAGTTCTTGCTCGTAAAAACATCCACTTATTAGATTTTCTTGATAATCCTTTAAGATATATGTTATTGGATTAGTGTTTTTTACATCGCTTATAGTAAATATTTCTGTAGTCCAATTTGGTGTATAACCTTTCTCAAAAACATGTTTAACTTTACTTATACGTACTCTATCTCCAACTTTAAATTTGTTATATTGCCTGTTTACTGCAACTTTTCTAAATACATTAAACAACAAATTATTTTCATTTTCAGCATTTACATCTATTGGTTTCATTTTTATTGTTCGATGTTTACTATTATTATACGCATTTACTAAATCACTTAATATATCTATCCATTTGTAATTACCGGGTAAACTAAATTGCATCCACATTTTATTCTTCAAAGTACGATTAAATCGTTCACAAATTAACGCTTTCAAATTACTATGAGTAGAATACAAATTAATGTTATAATTTTTAATAAGATTTTCAAAATGTAAATTATAAAATTCTTTTCCTTTATCTACTTGCAAATTTTTCGGTATGCTTTTTTTAATTAAAATAGATTTTATTGCCGCAGTCACATCTTCACCTTTTTTGGACTTTACTGGAACAGCCCAGGCAAACTTTGAAAATGTATCAATGACGGTTAACAGGTACTTGTAACCTTTATTTTCTCTCGCATAAGGTTGCATTTCAACAAGATCAGGTTGCCAAGTCTCGTCAAAACCTCGAATGTCAACACTTCTTCGCTTATAATTTTTTCTCGCTGGTTTATGTAACTCTTTTACCAACTGTAGTTTTTGATCCTCCATTGCTAATTACCTTCAAGTGTGTGTGTCTTTGTTGGTAGACATCATCTCTATATTTCTTTCAATACTGATTCTTAGATTTTCAAAATATTTTTTTAATCAAATCTTCTAAATCTAAAATCTTTACTACATTGTTATTTACATCATTTCTCACGGAACCGATTACATCATAGATGGCGTTTGCTTTAGATTCAATAACTTTGTTTACAATATTCAAGTTTACTGCATCACCGTTGCTCTTGGCATCAGCTGCGTTACAAAGTTTCTTATTTTCAATATTAAAATCTTCTTCAGCAGTCAACTTAAAACCAAGTCCTGGTGGACCTCGATTTGAAGTTTCTGTGCTTTTAAACTGACGTCCGAATATGTCGATACTCATCATGAAAATGATAAAAATTTCTACAAATGTTAATTAATAAACAATTCCAGCTTCTCTCAACTCTTCAATAATTGATATAATCTCATTATTATGACTGGGATTTCTAGCTGCTTGAAATGCCAACAGCAATCTTAAACGATCAACCAATTCATTAGAATCATCCCAATAAACATAATCAATTTTTTAATCTTCTTGTTGAGTCATATATTCTGGAATTAAACCTTCACCAGAATGTACTGCTATATAGTTTAGATATTTCAAACTCTTTTTATCTCTAACAGCGCCATCTGCTTTGTAATATTTTTTATGAGCATTAGTTGATATTACAATATTTTTATAATTTTCCCGATCAACTACACTTAAAATAGCTTCTCCTGGAACTTTTTTGAATAAAAGCTCAAGTAAACCTTCCGTTGCAGGATATGTTTTATTACCTACACTAATATTATTTTGTTCAAAATTTATTCCTGAATTACCAATCATTAATTGCCCTTTAGATAATTTACGAACTCCATATGAAGGATCTAAATCTTGTCCCTTTTCATCCAACATTTGAAGATATAAAATAGCACCATCTTTCTCTGATTTATCTCCATCTCCATTATCATCTCCATCATAATCATCACCGTTAATGTCATCATCAGCAGCTGTTGCAAATGATAAGTGATCTCTTTAAAATGAATCATTCTCTCTCTTAACTTCTTGATCTTCTTTAAACTCTAAAGGAAGGTCTCCCTCTCTTTCAATTTTTACTGGTCGAATTTGTTTAACAATTTCAATGTCGTCAACTAATTTCTGAATTGTTGTCACTATAGGTTTAAAGGTATTATTTAAAGTCTGTTCAATTTTTTCCTTGCCCAATTTCATCAGTCTATGCTTTCGTCGAATAGCATCACTGGCTTTTGCAATTTGACCAAGAATATCTTTTTCTTTTTGCAAATGTTTCAAGTGTGTAGAAGACATGTTGATTGACCAATGTCTTGAATGAAACTGTTTATAAAGAATATTATTTCTCTAATTTTATAAAACAATCAAAACACTTTCTATATCTGCCTTCATTGATATCACGATCTTTATCAATCACTATAAAATCATGCTTATTTTTCCAACAAGAGTTGCAAAGTTTTTTAAATTCTATAAATGTCATATCAGTATTTACATGATCATCATAAATATGTCTAAGATTCATTTCATCTTGTTTGAATAAAACTAGTAAATTAACATTGTCACGTATTAAATGTTTTGGAATGCGCGCATATGTTTGACATAAATAAAATCAATCCACATCTTTGTGTCTTCCCATAGCAAAAAAATTTTTTAATATTATCTTGTTTTTCACATGCTACGTCATCAAATATAAATATTGAGTTTGGTAACGCATTGTTTGGTTCTACAACATCCGCATATTCATTAAATGGAAAGTAGCCAACACCCTCTACTGGTTGCAAAATGTTTTCTAAGAATTTGTATTTTGGTTGATATAACGATTTTGAGTACACATAAACATTTTCAAATCGTAATCCATTGGGATCTATTAAAAGAGCAAGTAAAGCATTTGTCTTTCCACAATTTGACGGTCCACAAAATATTGCTCGCACACTATTTGGCAATAAATTTCCATGACGATTTTCTGTTTTCTTATTACAATCTTGAACAAGAGTGTCAAAATTGTAGACTGGCAATTTAATCGATTGTGCTTCAAACTCCATTCTTACGATAACTGAGGTTAAAACTATAAATACAAGGTTTTTAATAGTTTCAATGTCAGTTTACTGTAGTCGCTTTTAACGTTCACATGCAAATCTAATAATGACGTTTATATGGATCTAGTTTCTTAGGAGAGGTTTGCGATTTTGTGTCTATAGTTAACTCCTTCATGCTGCTAGGTCTAGTTTCTTAGGAGATGTTTAAAATTTTGTGTCAATAGTTAACTCTTTCATGCTTTGGGTAAGGTCTACGTTAGGCCCTACTGTTGGAGGCAACTGGGATAATTGACTATTACTGTGATAATTGACTATTACTGTCAAAATTTTTTGTTAGATCATTAAAGTTTGATTGTTTGTAGTCAAATGGCAAAAAACTATAAATACATTGGTTATATAGATTTCCCCTTTAGTCTTGAAAAAGTTTTCTTACCGTAAAGAATATAAATATGGGTGTAAATAAAAAACAAATTAGTTTAAAGAAAACTTCGAAAAGAGTAAGATGAGGTAGAGGTATTTTAAATAAAATTATCAATAAATTAACTTTCGAACTTCATATACCTGGCTATCAATACTGTGGTCCAGGAACAAAATTGGCGAAAAGATTAGCACGAGGTGATCCAGGAATCAACCCTCTCGACACTGCTTGTAAAGAGCACGATATTTCTTATTCAAAAAATAGGGAAAGTGTAGAAGCGGGAAACGCAGCTGATAGAGTACTTGCTGATAAAGCTTGGCATCGTGTGTTTGCTCCTGGCGCAAATTACAGTGAAAAAGCTGCAGCTTACGCAATAACAAATGCAATGAAGGTCAAATTAAAACTTGGTATGGGAATCAAGTCAAAAGAAAATATGAAGAAAAAACGAGAAAATAAAAAATCAACGTTGAGGAAGATTGTAACCGCAGCTAAAAAATCTATGAAATTAGATACAAATGCACAGTCTACTATTAAATCAGCACTTGAAGGTGCACGTTAATAAACCTCGAGTTTTACCGATACCTTCTAAAGTGGGAGGAATTTTACCTTTTCTTATTCCTTTGTTTGCGGGTTAAAGTGCAACAGGGGCTCTAGCAGGGGGAACAGCTGGCATAGCAAAAGCTATAAATGATGCAAATTCTGCAAAACGTCAACTAGAGGAAAGCAAGCGACATAATCAAACAATGGAATCTATTGCCTTAGGAAAAGGTCTCTTTCTAAAACCATATAAAGCAGGACTAGGCCTTCATCTAAAACCCTACAAATTAGGACAAGGTTGCAAGTCAAAAAACTTGAAGTAAAGCTACCTCACCGTGCGCTAACAGACTTAGATTTACTAAAATTTGCAAAAAGTTTAAAAATTTTATATTTTCGAGAAGTTTTTATGCGAAATGAACTACCTATGCATGGTCCTAAAGAAAATGAATTTGCAATTATTAATCTAGATGAAAAAAATGGTCCTGGTACACATTGGTGTGCCTATAAAAAGAATAAACATAAAATCGTATATTTTGATAGCTTCGGTAATCTTCGACCACCTTCGGATCTTGTTAAATATTTTGGTGTTGGTAGCATAAAATATAATCATAAACGATATCAAAACTATAATACATATGTATGCGGACATTTATGTCTTAAATTTTTATGTAAACAATTGAATATTCCTGATTTGTATACTTTGCATATAAATAAATGATATGTTTAGTTTAAATGTCAGTTATTTATTTGACCTCATCATGGACGATTCACTTATTTTAACGTTGTCTGGAAATTCTTCCATCTTAGAATCTTAATTTTTTCCACCAATAAAGTTGTCTAATTTTAACAATTATGCTCTTAGTCTTGTTGAATTTTTAACTTTTAATTCAATTCCTAATATAGATGTTGGAAAGAATCAATTTTACGTAGGAAATGAAGAAATTATTATACCCACAGGAAGTTATGAAGTTAGTGATATTGATCAAGTTTTGCATTTAATTTTAAAAAATAAAGGAATTAATTTTAGAATCAAACCAAACAATAATACATTGAAATGTACAGTTTATTGTGATGAAGAAATTAATTTTAAACCCAATGCTTCTATAGGTAGTTTGTTAGGATTTTCTCCTCGCAAATTAAAAGCTCAAGAATACCATGAGTCTGATCAACCAGTGTCAATCATTAAAATAAATTCATTAAGAGTAGAATGTAATATAACAACGAGAGCATACATCAATGGTGAAAAAGTGCATACAATTTATGAATTTTTTCCTATTGTTCCACCAGGATATAAAATAGTGAAAGTACCAAATCACGTCATTTACTTGCCAATCGCTGTCAAGACAATAGACTATATTCAATTGCAAATTGTAGACCAAGACGGAAATTTAGTTAATTTTTGAGGGGAAACTTTAACAACAAGGTTTCATATTAAATCCTTAAAATAATGGGTATTATTTTTAATAATAGAAAAAGGATTGGTTTTGGTTATAAAATTAAAACACCATGCCATAATCAAATCAGTCGTCGGCAAATCTTAAAGAGATTAACACCTTAGAACCTGCAACTATTGAAAAATCTCGGTCTAAAGATTGTAAAAAAGGAAGAGAGTAAAAAAGAGATTTAAACTTATTTTTACTTGTATTTGTGCCTTTGTATTTCAACGTATTATTATTTGCTATGGAAGGGGAAATTTTAAATATTGATTCACCAGTAATTTTTGATGAATCTATTGCTTATTATAAAGTTTATGCGCAACAACCATACACATCATCAACATACAACAATAGTGACGAAATCCGCATTACGGTACAGAATCAGGATCATTGCTTATTTCCAAGCAAAAGCTCGATTCACACCACTGGAAAACTTGTGAAACCTGATGGAACAGCTCTAGAGCGTACAAATTTAATTTCTAATAGCATATGTCATTTATTTGAAGAAGCAAAGTATGTACTTAATGGTGTAGAAATTGATAAAAATAAAAATGTAGGTCTTACAAGTTTAATAAAAAATTATATTTCTCTCGATGCTAGTCAAAATAAATTTCTTGAAAATGTTAGCTGGTTAGAATTTACTAATGAACCAACGTTAACAAATGCGCAAGGTTATTTTGATGTTTGTATTCCTCTTAGTATGATTTTTGGTTTTGCTGAAGATTACCAAAAAGTCATTATTAATGCTAAACATGAGCTTATTTTAATTAGATCAAGAACGGATGCTAACGCAGTGTTGCAAGTAGCACCTTTAGAAGAGTTTAAAATTGTCATTAAAAAAATTAAATGGTTATTACCATACATAAAATTATCACATGCTCGAAAATTTAAATTATTAAAATATATTGAAAAAGATACATCTATTCCAATAAGTTTTAGAACTTGGGAATTGTATGAATGTCCTTTATTACCAATTACTCCTAAGCATATTTGGAGTGTAAAAACTTCAAGTCAATTAGAGAAACCTAGATTTATTGTATTAGGATTTCAGAGAAACAGAAAAAATAATACAGTTCAAAACTCTAGTTATTTTGATCATTGTGATTTATCTGATGTAAAATTATTTTTAAATTCACAATGTTATCCTTATGGTAACATGAATCTGAATATTGGTAGAAACCAGTACTTTACTTTATATGAAATGTTTACAAATTTTCAAGCATCTTATTATAGTAAAGAGTCTCAATCAATTTTATCAAAAAAAGAATTTTCACAATATGCTCCTTTAGTTGTAGTGGATTGTTCAAAACAAAATTTGTCTTTAAAAAGTAGACCAGTTGATATCCGCCTAGAATTTGAATCAAAAGAAAATTTTCCCGCCAATACTTCAGCTTATTGCTTAGTTTTGCATGACCGCATCGTTGAATATAAACCAATCAGTGGAATTGTTAAAAAAATTGTTTAACTTTAAGCTTATATATATTTAATTCTTTACGCGTAATGAGATTAGTTGATTTAAAAATGCAGTACTTGATAGATGTGCAAGGATTTAAATTGCCAATTAATAAATTTGTTTTAAAAGAATTAGCTATAGTTTCTGTAAATAATGATTTAATACCAATAAATATGGTTTTCCAACCTCCTTGTCCATGGAATTGCGTCACAAACAAATATAAATGTATCAATCGTTGGTTAGAAAATAATTTCCATGGTATTCGTTGGAATGCTAGTGATGTACCGTACGTTTATTTAAAAGAAATTTTAGAAAATGTGTTTAAAGAAGCAAAGACAATTTATGTTAAAGGTTTAGAGAAGAAAAAATGGTTAAAAAGCTTAATCGATGAAAAATATTGTATAGAAATTATCGATATGAATGATTTAAATTGTCCTTCATTAAAAAAGTTAAACATTGAAACATGTATTGGAACTTGTTCAAAACATTTAATCAACAAGAAAACTTTTACTTGTGCTCTTCAGAATGTTATAAACTTAAAAACATGGTTCTGCAAAAACTGTAATATTTGAGTATTTTAGTTGAAAATGTATTGTATTTTTTTCCTCAATAAAATTATAAAATATCAATTGGATTGTAATTATTATTTCTAACCTACACTTATTGTTTTCAGGAATAAGAAACGACATTTATTTTGAATACATTTATTTATTGAAACATATTTATTAAAATAAATTACAATTTTTTTTAAGTATAATTTATTGTAACAATTGTATAAAGGGAACAGTAGAGAACTAATACAAACTACATTTTTTAAATAAATATTTACATTTTATACATCAATTTCATCTATTTCCATTGGATCATGCTGTTGGTAACCCCAAGGAAAGGTGTCAGTTTTCCCTGGTATCAAAATTCTTTTATCATCCTGCCAACTTAGAGCAATTTTATTTTGTTTGACAGTAAATACTTCATGTTTTTTGCCGCGTATAAAGTGCTGAGATCGGATCAGGTTTTCATTTTCATTGAGAGTATGCTTAAAATCATCGAATCCTATTTTTTTTAAAGTTGAATATTTTACCCCTTTTGCTTTCTTTTTAGCTTCCTCATCACCCCATAACTTGAATGCATATAGTTTTGATCTTAAACCTATAAATTCGTCTACAATTTTACCGTTATTTTCGTCTTTCATAAGACCCAGGATTTTTTTGTTTGCAAGTGGTATATTATAAATGTTGTTTTCAGGATAATCGGATGTATCGAATTTATGTAAATCTCTTTTAATATAATCATAAAAATTTGGTACTGTGATGTGATAAACAAGACTATCAGTATCTGTGTAGAGTATTTTTGCAGAATCACTGAAAGTCTCTTTAATGTAATTGTAATGAAAGTCATATGTTATTATTTTTGATATGTCTAGAATAGTGAATCCTATGTAAATTGGTTTGTTAAAGTATACCTTTGTTTTATTCATCTCAATAATGACCATATCTTTATCGAATATGGTGCAACTATGAAAGTTTGGTTGAGCAATCAAATTTTTCGCGCAATACCTTCCCTCCCATTTTGTTATTAATCTAACATCTTTGTGTTTTCTAACATTTTCCATTGTCTTGCCAAATACAGAATTGTTCATTAGCTTGTAAAAATTCTTCTCAAATTCATTACTCGATTTTTTTCTAAGCTCGGTATTCAAATCAATATAGGGTTTTAACCACTGCTTTTGCTTAAATTTTAAAACTCTATGTATTTTAGTTAATTGCATACCCAAAGATGAATATAGCTTTAAATTTCTATAGTGAATTGTATAGTTCTTCTTTGGTAATAAATTTGGAATTAATTTAGGAATTGTACATTTTGGGAGAGGAGGTATGAAATGTTCAGGGCATAAGGGCAAGTCTTTATGTGAATCATGAAGTTGAGTTGGATAATCTAAATCTACTTCAAGAAGATATCATTCTGGAGAATCATCTGGAATATTTAAGAAAAAGTCGTTACTATAATTTTCTAACCATTCAAAATCTGTATATGGCAAGCTCTCGCTCATAGAAGCACCATACTGATTATTTATATCGAAGTACATTATATAAGATTCTGGTATTAAGGGATTAAAATCTTTTTTCATAAATCTATTATTAGCTTTCGCGTATCTGTTTGAGCATTGTGAAACACCACCTCTAATTCCCTTTTCAATAAAAAGCAACATTTCTACATCTGTCAACAAATCAAGTTTTATGTCTGTGTACTTGAGCATAGCGTCAAATGCCAGTCCTGGGGCAGTATAGTAATGTAACGCGTCCAAGTTATAAGTTGTAAAGCATGTTTTTCTAAAATTTTCAAAAATGTCGGCAAGTAGTAGAACGTCAGTCTGTAAATACAAATCAGAGTATTCTCCTATTGTTTTTAAATTAAACGTTTTCCATACGTTACAAGCATGTTCATAGTCTTCGTCTGAAATATGAGCGTCATTTAATTTAGAGTAGAAAGAGTCTTTTACTGGCAATTGACCTTCTTCTAATTTTTCCCAGCTACTAACATATTCGTAAGGAAATATTCCTTTTCTTGTCAATAAATTAAACTTGTCCATATTTTTACAATACTTTTTAGTAATTTTTTTCTCATCATTTTCAAGATAGGAGGATAATTTGTCTAAACTGATTGGCATAAATCTAAATGAATCAAGAAATCTTAATACTACTTTGGTACCCTTCACATATTTTGAAAATGAAATGTACTTTTCTTTGTTTATTGGTAACAGTTTCATTTCACCCTCAAAAGACGTTGCTAAAGCTTTAGTAATGAAATGTGCATCATATCCTGACAAGTTGTGAAAAATTATGGGAACAACATGCGAATCTTTATAATTTACATTGCAACTCTGATGTGCCGGACCACGATATTTTCCCATGAAATGACAATGATCGCGGTGTTTAATGTCATAATTTTTAAAAGGTTTTTCACCAATATGACAAACTGTTGCTGTGTCAAATTGAATTTGTTGTAAAATAGTTAAATTTTCCATTGGAATAATATTTGTAAAATAAGAATTTGCTTTTTCAGATAATTGTTTTAATTCTGTCATGAACCAATCAACACAATCTGGACCCCGATATGATTTAAATTCTGAAAGAGATTCATCAAAATTGCAATGTACATAGAAAGCAAATCTTATCGGGATATGTTTTTGATACGTTGATGTGTTTGTGTGTGTGCTTGCTATAGGTTCTAAGAGTCTTTCAGTGTCAGCATACACGACAAAGGGAACACTTTCTTTATTTCTATATTTTTTAAGTTTTAAAATTTTATTTAATATCTTCAATTTCCTCACCTTTTTCTAAAACAGTATAATTTGCCGCAAGAACAACATTAACTTTCATGTTTCCTACCTTTTTAAATGCATTTTTTAATCGAGAGATAATCATTTTCTTTGCATCACTTAGAAAGCAGTCTATATTTTTATGTTTTAAATTAATAACAACACCTGTTCTAATTCGATTCTCGAAAGCATTCTCTAATTCTTCCCACCTGATCCATCTCTCATCCTTTTTAAATAAACCAGTTCCTGTTCTTCTTAGTTTCTTAAACTTTCTGCTATTTGCTTTCAATAGTCCAATAGTTGACAAAATCTTTTTTCTCTCCACATGACACAGATCCATTTCTTAACAATTTATTCAGTAATTTAATGTTTTTTACACTATTATTTATCCAAAAATTTAATTTCTCTGTTGTAGTTTTTTTACTCAATGTTTTAAAAGCATTGTTCATAATTTTCACAAAATCTTTACAATAGTTAGAGCTTTTATCAGTTTCCATAACTTTAATTGCTGCATTTAATTTATCCAAATTCATTTTTGTCACTTGTATTGAAACTGTCAATTTTTTTTCACTACAATGATTAACTCCGATCAGACTAAAATTGAACTTTTAACTATAGCGATTTTTTTTAAAGGAGATTTTTTAAGCGCACTTGAATTTCACGATGTTTTTCTGATATGTTGATTGAACAACTTAAACTGCAGGAATGATTTTGATAAGAAAAATTGCCTTCTTTATATACACAAATTATGACTAATTTGATTTCAAGTTAATTATGGTTTTCTTAGAATTGTGGTAAAAAAACAAAAACAGGAAATACTAATAATAATGAGTCATCAATAAAAAATTCCAAAACTCTGAGTCATCAACCCCTATTTTGGGAAAAACAAAGAAATTGTACGTCATCGTTAAAGAATGCACCATGTAAAAAACAAAAACAGGAAATTCCAATGATAATGAGTCATCAACCCCATTTTGCGAAAAACAAAGAAATTATGTGTCATCGTTAAAGAATGCACCCTGTAAAAAACAAAAACAGGAAATACCAATGATAATGAGTCATCAATAAAAAATTCCAAAATTCTGAGTCATTTACCCCTATGAAAAATTCTAGGATTGTTTTATAATTCCAAGAAATTAGATAAATTCCAAGAATCACATTCGCATCATGATCTCAATATCCCCCCCCCGAAAATTCTAGTAAGTATGACGTCATATCTGGCTCAGCATACAAGTCTGAATATCTCCCCCAAGGGTTTGAGTCTGGGCTAAAAGTGTCGGTAACATGTCGGTGCAGGGATCTTGGTCCAGAACCGGCTCTGCCTATCTACTTGTAATATTCGTAATATTACTGTAATATTAAAATCATTCCCTCTTGAATAATATTCAAAACAGTACATTAGAGTATAAGAAAAGTTAAAAAACCCATATATATATATATATAATTTTGTGTATTTTTTTAAAAAATTTCTATAATACAATAGTAATAATAATAAATGTAAGTAATAATAATATGTAACAACTGTGCCATAATAGCATAAATAATTAATATACTATTATAAGAATAATAATTTTAAAATAGAGTTCAAATTTTTTTTTATTTAAAATTTTTAAATAATAAAATGTATAAATAAATTTTGATAGATTATAAAAAAGAAACTCAAAATTTATATCGCTGATAACTTTTCTAATTTTTAATATTGTTAAAAAATTATTTAATAAAAATTAAACAATCTGTCAATAAAATAAAAAATTTGAAAGTTATTACTGATATATAAATATAGAATTCTTTTTATATATGCCAAAATTAGTGTAAGTAAAATTGTAATAAAAAAAAATTCTTCTCTACTATTTTCTTAAGATAAAATGCTAATCCATACTTTATTCCTTTGACTTTCCACAACAACAATGTCAAAAATGCTCCCGTAAAAATAATAATGACACTTGTAGAAAAGTCGTATAGTATTAAACAACTTTTGTTTCATCGATATTTATTTATTTATTTAATTTGACATATTTATATTATCTACATTTCCCATCAATAGAAATCCCTTTATTAATTTTTTTCTATCAATTTTTATTGTTACAAAATAATAGTTTTATAATTTTCAACAAATTAAAAGTTATTTACTGCTCTGTTTTATCATACTGACCGGTTATGCCTTTACGTAGGCAACCACACTTTACTCAACAAGTCACATCCAGCTGTAAATTCTCGTGGCGGAAATAAGAATGTGGCTCATAGAAACATCGTATTGAGACAAAATAAATTCTAATAAATTCTTCATTTAATTTCGGTTTCAAGTAAAGACCCACTTTTTTGATTAAGTGCTTAGTTTTTTTACAAAAAATTCTTAAAGTGAAAAAATACAGGAAAGTGTAAGAAAGTGGGTTGGCAACACTGAACAGTTCTCGACCTCCAACACCGTTAAAATAAAAAGACAAATTTTTCAGATCCCAATAAGAAACATTTGTTAAATTTTAGGTTATGCTACTTAAATAATTTATTATTGCCAAAAAATTATATTTTTTATTCAAATATAACTTTAAAATGTTCAAAACGTAGAAAATTAAATTCCTTACGCCTTTACCAAATGTAATTTAATATTTAATTTAACTTTTTTTTTAATACGAAATTATGACATTGGACCAACTTTTGTTTCGATTGTTTGTCGGATTCTTTTTTTTTAATTTGCAATAAAATATTAAAGAATGTTGGGTATAATCGCCTATTAAAACATAGATATGTAAATTTATAAATAAATATACTGTTTTCTATTAATTATTAATGTGTTTTTAGTTTAATTAATTTCATTAATTAGATAATTTCGAAATTGTTTCAATATTTATTTTTAGTTTCATATTATATAAATATTTAGAGCATTTGAAGTTCTATTTTACATGAATACAGAAAGGCATTTTTAAAAATATGCATCGTAATGATATATAACGATGCCAGTCACCTTTGTTCATTGTTTATTAAATTTAAAATAATTACTTTGACAGTTTGGAGGTTATGTTCGAGTAATTTACCTCGCGTCAAAAACTAGTGAAGTAATTGACCTTGTATTTTACCGTAAAAAACCACGTAATTTACCTTGAGCTATTTTACGCGCCCAACCCTGAACGACGGGCCGCCCGTGAACACAACGCCGCCCTCCACGCGTACCTGGCGTACGACCCGGATCGCCCCGAGCCACTAGTACCATCGTCCTGTCACTTCGTAGAGTTGGTCCGTGGGCATCCTCTGACAAGGGATCCCCGCTGTAGACTAGAAAAGGAAGAACTTCGTGGCGCACTGACGCTACCGACGCCGAAATACACGCTGGCCCCGTCCACCACCGCTGCCGTTGCTCGTCCTGCTAGTGAACCGCGTCCGAACTACTCCGAGCCTCTCTCCAGGCCACCTCTCGTCTTACCCCGGGACCAGGAAGGAAGAGTAAGGAGACCGAACTCTGCTTCTACAAATGTCTGAAAAATATGCACGAAAAGTGCCAGACTCACTGTGTTCTAGTTGATCGCCAATTAAGTCGATCATGCGCATTGAACTAAAGTTCAGTGTTGACATAGATGAAAAGTGTGGTTATGTCAAGGTAAATATAACATAGTTTAAACAGTGTTAATTTTAAAAGCAAATTTATTTATTTGCAATTGTGATATTATTTAGATTTTCAAAATAATTTAATAATATATTTATGAAAAGGGAAAAATTTTGCGAAAATGGTTAAGAAGAATTGTGTTTATAACTAGAGTATATTTACATACCGTAGAAGGATAGAAGAGACTAATGTTTTTACTCTTTTTGTTCTTTCTTTACATCCGGGCACACAACACGACATTTTTTAAATAAAATAAATACATAATTATTAAAACGAAATGTATTGTATATGTATCTCACTAAGACCGGCTAAATGTAAACATTAGATCTTACATCTCACTCGCACAATTTTTACGAGAAACAGAGACACAACACAGCTTATGCGCATGATCGACTTAATTGGCGATCAACTAGAACACAGTGAGCCTGGCACTTTTCGTGCATATTTCTCTGAGATTTTTTAAAGCGCTTTCTATCAGAGTTCGGTCTCCTTACTCTTCCTTCCTGCCCGGGACGTAGCACCGGTACCGCCGACCAGCAAGGAACAAGAGAAACGTTTCGAAGAACTTTTCGGCCTCAGCCCGAATAAAGGTCGAGCCCCGTTGTCGACCCCTTCACGTCTCGCAACTGCCCCGGTACCAAACCAGTACTCGCCCGACAACCTTTTCATCCCCGTCGGCGTCTCCCCCGAGGCCTTCTCGCCGGATAAACGCTCTCCCTCTGTAACGTTGGCGTCCACCTCACGCAGGCGTCTACGTTTCGAGCCCTATTAGCTCTTAAATGCTCTCAATCGGCCCTTTTCAGGGCCACCAAAGATTTTTTGCGTAAGAATAATTTTCCTATTTACTTTCTCAGCGAACTACTTCGCCTCGCCTTTGACCCTCTACACAGTGACCGTTATCAAATTAAAGAATAATTGTGTTTAAACTTAATGTTTTTAAAGAAATGTGTTGAGAAATCTGTAACCGGAACCGCAATCGTAACCGTAAGCGTAAGAATGAGTTAGAGAAGGATAAACAATATCCCTATCTTTCTTTAACTCATTCTTACGGTTACGCTTACGATTGCGGTTCCGGTTACAGACCTATTCTGCGTTGGCCTTTACTGGGTGTGTAACCCTCCCCGAGTGGGTATTTACTTGTGTATTAGCGTGTACGCTCCTCCCGTAATAGTCACCGTATTAGAGTGTAATAGAGCATTATTACGTCAGTGTAATACCACATAATATAGAGGTAATATTTTGTAATAATCAGTAATACTCTGTAATACCTTATAATACTAAATAATACGCTTAAAGCAGGAAAATTTAGTGCATTAGAGTGTACACCATTTTAACCAGTAATTACCCCCTCGCACTGTAAAAAGAAGGCATCTTATTTTAAGATACTTTGGTAGTCACTTTTTTTATTTTAAATTTAAAATGTAATTTTTGATGCTACTAACTTTGATTTTTCGATGTTGGATTTTGAACTTAACGATACTCTATTTTGGTTGACTAAAATATATATTGGACAAAAGTAATAGTGGACGAGCAGGTGGAAGCAAATTTTAATTTTCATCAGGTGAAAAACAATAGGCAGAAATTATAAGAAATTTTCTGTTTTCGTTTATTCTTTTCTCAAATAAATTCTTACAACTTTAAAAAGTTGAAATATTTCAAATTACAATAATGAATGTTTCAACATGACTTGAAAAAGATTTGCAATGAGTTTTGCTATAAATTATATACTTTTGAAGACCAAAAAAACATATGAAAATTGAGAGACACCACTGACATTTTTGAAAGATTTCACTGATAATTGTTCTTTGTATGATAAGAATAAAATCAGCTTATAAATTACAAACCAATATCAGATTTTCACTAACTGCATATAAGAAGTAAATTTAACACAAATTTATTAAAAAGAAAATAATAAGTTGCAAGAAACAGAATTTTGAGGGGACACCACTGACATTTTGCTTCATTTCTCAATTTCGAAAAAGAAAGACTTTATTTTTAAGCTAAAATCGTTGCGGTATTCAAAGTACGTGTAATAACTGAAAATGAGACAATAATATTTAAAAAATATTAATAATCTGAAAAAATTTTTTATAGGGAAAACTGACATGGTGTGCTTGACAAAGCGATATGTATGTGCAAAACTAAACTGGCCAAAAGTAGTTCATGACGCATATATGCGCAACTTAAAAAAGGTGATTAAAAACTTCTTAAATGTTCCTGAAACCGGTAACTTGGGGGTTTTCGAGGTCGCTGATTACGAATATGACATTCGTTTTCCAAAATTCAAAATGGCGGATCCAATATGGCGGACAACAAAATAAACAAGTTGTAAATCCAGATGTTCATTACATGAACACTTTGCTTCCTCTTTACGATCAGCAAAAAAAATTTGCTTCCTCGTGAAGGAAGCATTAACGATAAATATATTTCATTTTTAAATCATTTTTAATACAATTTAACATTTATAAAATAAAGTTTATTCGTCTTAATAGAAAAAATAAAATTTTCTTATACAGTAATATGAATCTAGATAAACAAAAAAAAATTTTAGTCAAAAAGTGAATTTTTCAACTTTAATTGTAATTAATTCTACAATTTTCAATAGAATATATACTTTACATACATCAATCGATTCGTCCTGATGCAAAGAATAAGATTTTGGATTTATTTTTCAATAAATAATAACATTTTATTGTACAGCAACATGATTTTTAAGAAAAATGAATTTTTATTAAAAGTGCAAATTTTTTGTCTATAATTGGTTTTAATTCTATAAATTTAGGTAAAATAAATACTTTATATATACCAATCGATCCATCTTGGTGCAAAGAATAAGATTTTAGAAATAAATGAGTAAGATTTTCTTATACGGCAACATAATTTTGCGGAAAGAACTCATTTTTTGATAAAAATGCGAATTTTTCAGCTTTAATTGTGATTAACTCTATAAATTCTCATACAATTTATACATTTTATATACCAATCGATTCGTCTTGATGCAAAGAATAAGATTTTATTATACATTAACTTCAATAACCAACTTCAAAAATTTTTTTAAAAAAATTTTTTTTTGAGAATTTTTTAAAGTCTATCAATCTATTTCCAGATATTTTTATGATAAATATATCTGGTAAATTTTAGCCAAATTCGTTAAAACCTCTTCGAGTTATCGTATTCACAAAAATCGGGAACCACACACACACACATACACACATCCATACATACATCCGGACAATTGTTCAGGGTCTTATATAACATAGTTCTATATAAAAGAAAATTAGTTAAAAGGATTTTTAAAAATTTTGTAAACTAAACGACTACAAAGCTTCCTCACGAGGAAGCAAAAATTGATCAGATTGACTTGAAACGTAGTACACTCGACTCTCGGATCTTTTGCACTTATGGGACCAAATCCTCTCATATCTTTTACCAAAACAAATGCCATGGTAACGCAAAACAAAACAATATGTATAACCAAATATGTAAATTAATGACAGTATTTATGTTTTAGTTTTAATATTTACATTTATAGTAATTGAAATTTTAATGTAATTTTAATCACATAATAAAGGAGCTGCTATAATTCACTTTAGTTAACCTAAGTTACCGTGGAATAAATATTTTGACACTCTGATAGTCATTTATTTATTTAATGTAAAAGGTAAAAGGTGCGGGAGAAAAATTGCAAAAGACTCGAGAGTGTAAAAGATCTAAATGCAAAAGATCCGAGAGTCGAGTGTACTCGGGGGTTTCTGGGGTCGCTGATTACGAATCTGACATCAGTTTTTCGAAATTCAAAATGGCGGAAATTTTTTCAAAATTCGTCGAATTTGCTTGAAACTTGTTACTCGGGGGTTTTAAGGGTCGCTGATTACGAATCTAACATTAGTTTTTTGGGGGTATTTATCGAAATTTGATTTCACCAAAAATTATCATACTGATGTCAGATTAATCAGTTTCAAACAAATTCAATAAATTTTAAAAAATTTTCAGCCATATTGAACCAGATATTTTGAATTTTGAAAAACTGATGTCAGATTCGTAATTAGCGACCCTGAAAATCCCCAAGTATTCAGTTTCAAGCGAATCTGATCAATTTTTAATTTCGTTGTCCGCCATATTGGATCCACCTTTTTCAATTTTGGAAAACTTATGTTAGATTCGTAATCAGCGACCCATAAAACCCCCGAGTAACAAGTTTCAAGCGAATTCGACGAATTTTGAAAAAATTTCTGCCATCTTGGATCCGCCATTTTGAATTTCGAAAAACTGATGTCAGATTCGTAATCAGCGACCCCAGAAACCTTAGAGTACCAAGTTTCATAAAAATCCATTAAAAATTTTTTCAACACACTTTTGGCCCAAACAGTGGAAATCTCGTTGACAGCCAAGGGGTTAATCACCCATATATATAAGGTGCAAACAGGTGCAAAGCAGAAAGCGTATCCAACTAAGAAGATATAATGACTAATCATACACTGAACCCGAGTCGAACTTTTAGACCTGCTTACCTCCTTAAAACTGAGGATTTGTAAGGATGTAATAGGATGAAAGCAGAGTTTATTTGCATTGCAAGTTAACTCTGATTACCTCCTGCAAACCCCTGGTTAGCGACAAATTTAGAAGGTAAAAGGGGGAAAGCAGGTGTTCCTAGAACCTTATTAAATACTGCTTGACCCTTACTTACAGAATTCTTTCCTCTCCAAAAACCCTGGAAAAACTGCTCATAGCATATTTGAGATCATTTTTAACTAATTTTTATAATAACTTTAATTATTAATAAATGGCATTATTATTTAATGATTTTAACTTTTTTTTTTTTAATTTAATCGTGACCAATAGCGAATTCATAAATAATGTTAATATATATGTGGGGATTAATACATATCCATTTATATATAAAAAAAAATTTTAATTTAATATTTGTTAATTAAATTATTTAACGGTGTATATAATCATTAAATTGCATACTTATACCTATACAATACAGAAAAATCGGAATAAACGCAAACCTACGAAATAAATAAAATCTAACGCACGCGAGACTTGAACCTACGACCTACGGACTACGAAACTAACGCCCTAACCACTATGCTACGGAACCTAACTGAACACAGACGCTCTATTTTCAGTGACTTGTTGAGTGATTCAATAAAGCATTAATTGACACTAATACACCACAGCAAATAAATAAATTGTTTAATAATAATAACCTTTAAACATTCATAAACTAATATTTTTATTATACCTATTTAAAAAAAATGTCAAAACATTTCAGTTAAAAATAATATTTATAAATTAATAATAAAAAAGTACATGTTACGGTAACCTATTCGTAGTTTGAAGTTAATTGTTGTTTACATTTTGGTTTCTTAATCTTTTTTTAATTTTTCTTTTCAAATATTTTCAATTTTAAAATTAATGTTTTGAAAATCTTCGAATTGTTGCAAAGAATTTTATCAAAAAATTTGATAATAAAATTCCTTCAAAGAATTTCTTTATTTAGAAAAATAACTAAATTCTCAAAGAATTTTATTAATATTTTTAAAAATCCTAATTAAATTTTTTTGAAAAATTTCTTTGAATTTTTTTTTTTAAACTAATGGAGTTTCTTTAATAATTTTAATTGAAAATTTCAAAAGCAATTGAATTTTATGAAGAAGAATTTTATAAAAATTGTATTGAAAATAAGTAATTTCTTGACAAGAATTTATTAAAATTTTAAGAAATAATTAAATTGTTTATGAAGAATTTTATAGAAATATTTAAAAATCATGAAATTTTTTTTAAAAATTCAATTAAAGTTGTTTCGAAAATAATTGAATTTCTTTAAAGAATTTTATTAAAATTAAGTATATTCAAAATAATTGAATTCATCATAAGAATTTTAATTACTTTTCGAAAATAATAGAATTATTTCAATTCTTTTGACGAATATATTCAAAAATTGTATTAAGCTAGTAATTTAATTCTTATATAGAATTTTTTAAAAATATTTTGAGAATAATTAAATTGTTTTTCAAGAATTTTAAATTCTTGTTGAAACTAAATTTTATGGGAATTTTTGAAAATAATTAAATTCTTTCGTTTAATTTTATTTTAATTGGGTTAATAATTATTTAATTCTCGCAAAGAGTTTTAGTAATAAAAATAGTTGAATTATTTCAAAGAATTTATTAAAGTTTAAGAAAATAATTGCAATTTATGAAAATATTTTAAAATATTTGAATTCATCTAAGGAATTCAATTAAAATTGTTTTGTAAATAATTGAATTCTTGCAAATAATTATTTTACTATTTATAAAATTAATTGAATTCTTGCGAAGAATTTTACTATTTATAAAAATAATTGAATTTTTTCGAAGGATTTATTAAAATTTTAGAAAAAATTTAATTCTTTCGTGAAATTTTCAAAATAAAAAATTTTGTAATTTGCAAAACAATAATAAGTTGAATATCTTGTTCCGCGCGTAACATTTCCTATTGCGTAAGAATGTAGTTGAAGCAATACAGGGTTTGAGGTTCAATTAGGACTTAAAAAGGAGTTGTCAGAGTTAAATAGAACTTACGCAGGAGGAAAAAAACACTAAGGGTTTGTTAGGTGCAGGTTAGGGTTAAATTATACTTACCAGGAGGTAAGCAGGTCTAAAAGTTCGACTCGGGAAAAAATTTAAAGCGCCCTGATACTTTCAATGCGCTCTACCATAAAGGTTAGCAGTTAACCGCAAAAAGCGAGCATCTCTCTTTTTCGTAGTGTTCTAAGTCGGTTATATTACTCAGAGAATATTACCGAGAACGAGAATATTACCGAGAATATAACCGACGATTAAATTCCCTGAGAATTTAAGAGAATGTGACATAACCTCACTTTTGTATTACTCTGTGGTAAATTCGATTGTCCGACGTTGTGTTTTTATTTAGTAGTTGTTATTTTGTTTATTAAAGTGACTATATATTTAAAGATTTAAAAAATGACAAAACCAAAGAGTGTAAAATAGAAATATTTTAAAAGCAATGAATACAAAAACAATTAAATTCTTCTGTAAATTTTGTAAACAAGAATATGCCACAAATGCTATATATTAAAGGTACTTGCACAGCTCTACTGACTGCAGGTTGTCATGGTAACAAATAAGAGTAAGAGAGTCAGAAAATTCAAATTAAATGGTTTTTCTCTCTTACTCTCGCAGCAGAGCTGACAGAGAGCCTTTATTCACAAATAATTTAAAAATATTTATTTTAAAAAATTTTAAATTCATTGTATATAATTTTAAATATAATCCTTATTCTTTATTTATATATGTCTATATTCAAAAGTATCTAAACTTTTATCCGTACTAAGTTATGCATATTTTATAAACCTTATAAATGTAAATGACATTAAATTTATAACTTAAAAAATATGTAGTTTTACTATTTTTTATTTACATATATAACTTAAAGAATTCTTTTAGATAAAAGTAATCATCGCAATTGTGCTGAAATATATGTATTTACATTAATAAAAATAATAAATATATATTATTTAAATAAATAAACTTAAATTCTCAATATTCTCTTAAATTCTCTTATAGTTTCTTAAAAAAATTAAATTACCGTAATTTCCTTAGTGTAAGTTTCCTTTTCAGTGTAAGTATAAATTTAAAACTCTCACTAGGACCAACGCTGTTTGTTATCATATATGATTTTAGCTGATTTTCTTCTATCCAATTAAAATTTGAAATATATAGAAGTTTTAGGTTGTCCATTTCAAGTAGAATGCCCCTTATATTTTTTCTGAAAAAAGATACTTTTGTTTTCTTGACTTTTAAGTTAAATTTAACTTAAAAGTTAATAGCATAAAAATTAAATGAATCACCCAAGATAGTAACTGTTCTTAAATAAACTTCTAAAAAAATAAACTATACCTAAATAAAAGGCACACTTACAATTTAAAATTTTTTATCTTTGTAGGTGAAAATCATCCTTTTCCTTATATTTTTATTTTTTTTTATCTCGAGATATTTAGTTAAAGTTATAGAATTAATAAAATAGATAACAAATTATATATTAAAACTTAATATTAATTACCAGAAGAACACAAAAAGCAACTTTTTCAAAATTTAAATAACTTTCGAATGATATTTTCTTAAAATAGTTAAAAATAAAATTAAAATATTTCATGAAAAAATATAAAGGTGTAAATTATAATACACATTTTTAAATATCTATTTAATTTATTGCACCACTGTGATTTATGAAACAAAAAAAATTTAATTTATCTTTAATGAAACATTTAATAACAAAAAGCATTAATCGATATTGTTGAATAAAAATATAAGTTATATTTTATATATTCAGTTATATTTTTATTTAACAATTTTGATTTGCTTTTGCTTTTAATTTATATTGAAAAATATAAAAAAACTGTTCCATAAAAAATAAATTATACATTTCAGTATTGTTGAAACATTAAATTTCAATAAAATTGAGTTTCAAAAAATATTTGTTTAATGAAAGTGAAATATTTTCTATCCTAAATTATTAACATTCGCAAGATCCTTGTTTGCATGTGCATTGTCCTCCACTTTTGCAGTTGCACTTTTCTGTAAACAGAAAATAATAATCGTTAATAATAATGACAAAAACAATAATAATCTAATTTATTTATACAAATAAAAGCAGTTGAATCATTTAAACTGTAATAAATAATGATTACTTATAATATATTAATAATTAATTGTTAATAAAAAATAAATAGAACAATTACAATTTTAGGGTCATTTCGGAGGAGAGTTAAGGTTCATGTCTCATATTTTTTTTATATTTGGCTTATAATTAGTATTTTGGGTCCTAAACAACTATACCAAATTTTAATCAAATATTTTTATTATTTTTCAAGATATTTGAATTGCAAATTTCTTGACATTTTTTTTTCATTTTATTATAACTCACTTATTTTTAAAAATTTATTAAATTTGTTGAGAACCTTTTTTACGTAAAGACCATTGAAGTTTAATAAAAAACATTGAAAATTAAAAAATATCAATTTTTTAAATTATTTATTTATAAAATTATATTTATTTTTATTGTTTAAGCATGAGCCCTATCAGATTTGATTTTTAAAAAAATCTTATTTCAAAGTTTAAGATCTCATTAAAAAACCGCGAAATTTTTAGAATGGCATCTGTCTTTGTTTTTTAGTAATAAATTGTCAAAGTTTTAATTGCGCTATCGCGCGCCGGCTCACAGTGGGATTTTTTTACAAATTACTTTTAAAAAATGACTACAGCCTACAATTTTTAACTGATTTGAGTCTTTTTTGTTTTAAATTAAAAGGGGACATCCCGGGAGGCCGATTTTTTAAATATTAATTGTTTATAATTTTTTATTTTAAAAAAATTAATACAATTTTTTTTAAAAGGACGTTTATTTTTTTATTCCGTTACTGCACATGATCTAAATCAGTTCATAATAATCTAATATGACCACTAGACAATTAATAAAACATAAAATAATTTATTTAAAATGTTATAAACAATATTAATTAACAAAAAGTTAACTTTGATTCCTGTTCACTAAAAAATGTTTTTTTTCACATTTACTTTTATATTTAGGTTCATTTAAAGAATATATGTCTTCCTCGTTCAAAATATAACTTATTTAAATTGTTATAAACAATATAATTAAACAAATAGATAACTTTGATTCCTCTTCACTAAAGAAAGTTTTTTTCCACATTTTCTTTTTGATTTAATTTTATTTCAAGAATACATGTCCTACTTGTTTAAAAAATAACTTATTTAAACAAGGAGAGGACATATATTCTTTAAATGAACCTAAATATAAAAGTAAATGTGAAAAAAAAACATTTTTTAGTAAAGAGGAATCAAAGTTAACTATTTGTTAATTAATATTGTTTATAACAATTTAAATAAATTATTTTGTTTTAATAATTGTCTGGTGGACATATTGGATTATTTTGAACTTATTTAGATCATGTGCAGTAACGGAATAAAAAAATAAACGTCCTTTTAAAAAAAATTGTATTAATTTTTTTAAAATAAAAAATTATAAACAATTAATATTTAAAAAATCGGCCTCCCGGGATGTACCCTTTAATTTAAAACAAAAAAGACTCAAATCGGTTAAAAATTGTAGGGTGTAGTCATTTTTGAACAGTATTTTGTAAAAAAAATCCCACTGTGAGCCGGCGCGCGATAGCGCAATTAAAACTTTGACAATTTATTACTAAAAAACAAAGACAGATGCCATTCTAAAAATTTCGCGGTTTTTTAATGAGATCTTAAACTTTGAAATAAGATTTTTTTAAAAATCAAATCTGATAGGGCTCATGCTTAAACAATAAAAATAAATATAATTTTATAAATAAATAATTTAAAAAATTGATATTTTTTAATTTTCAATGTTTTTTATTAAACTTCAATGGTCTTTACGTAAAAAAGGTTCTCAACAAATTTAATAAATTTTTAAAAATAAGTGAGTTATAATAAAATGAAAAAAAAATGTCAAGAAATTTGCAATTCAAATATCTTGAAAAATAATAAAAATATTTGATTTAAATTTGGTATAGTTGTTTAGGACCCAAAATACTATTAATAAGCAAAATATAAAAAAAATCTGAGACATGAACCTTAACTCTCCTCCGAAATGACCCTTTATTATTATTTACAAAAGAAACCTAATACAGAATTTCTTATTAATATAAATATTTTATTAATAAAATATAATTATAAATATACTAATAATCTTATAAAAATAAATAAAACGATAAAATTTAGAAAGTAAGAAAATATATGTTTTTATGATGGAAAAGTTATTTGAAACAAAGTACAATTTTCAAGAAATATAAATTATAGCATCTATATAATTGTCTTTTAAAACTTTTTTCATGTAAAAGTTCTAAAGCATCTATCTACATTCATGTTACTTTCATATGTGTACAGAGAATTATAACAACTTCAAATTATCGTATACTGAAACGGGCGTTGACCGTGATCAGAAAAAAAATTGCGCGCAGTGGTTCTCTATAGAAAATTGCAAAATGATTTCACGAGAATTTCTATCAAATCATAATATTTACCAGGTGGTATTGTCTACTGTTATTTATTAAATAACTAATTATAACAATGTCGTTTCATCTATAATAGAATAGAAAGAAAATTTAATGTTTCAAAAGTAAACTATTTTTCGGACAAACGATATGACATTGAAACATGATAGCTGATATATATTAACTATCCTCATCAATTAAAACTAAAAAGAATCAGATGATAATAATAATTCAGTTTTTAGTAATAAAAAAATGCTAATATTGCTATATAATGTTTTACTTATTGAACGTTTTTGATCTTTCTCTACAAAATATTTTATTTTTTATTTAATACTTTACAATTTAATCAATAATCTAATAATATTTATTATCAACTATTTAAATTAATACTTTATATTTAAAAAGTTTTAAAATCAAAATTATTCTTTTACTCTCTAATTTTCATATAAAAATAACAAAACTATCGTTGGTGTTTTAGTAAACAGAAATTTTTTCTATTACAGGAATTTATTAATTTGATTGTTTTCTCATTTACCTCCTTTTCCGGAATCACAACATTTGCAGTTGTCCCCACATTTGCAACCGTCGCATTTGTCTGCAAGATAGAAAATTTGTTATAAAAATAAAAGAAAATTCTTTAATGTTGAATCTACAGTAAAGAATATTTTAAATCGTAATAATAATTCACAAAATTATAAAATTAGGTAATTATATAATAACTTTGTTAAAAATTGTTTCTAAATTTCTTTATTTTTTAAATTTAGAACTGTAAATCAAATTTATGTAACATAAAGTAGGTTAAAATACAAAAATACGAATTTATAATAATTAATTGAAAAATAATTAAAATTCTAGAAACATATTTCAGTCTAAATTCTTTGATTTTTACTATTATTAAATTCCATTCATATTCAACTAATACATATAAGGAAATAATGATTCTTGAAATTGAAGAGAAAATTTTTGAAAAAATAAATGTGAAGAATTTTTTTAATTTTCTTCCTTAAGAAATTTCTAATAATGATTGTATATTGAGAAATCGTCGAATGAAATGAGAACCTTTCAAGAAAGGAAACACAAGAGGAAAGAAGGATTATTAAATTTTTCTCGACTACTGGCTATAAGTTTACATTATATTAAACATAAGTGTATATATATATATATAACTGTAAAATTTAACAAGTTATCCCGTAGAAATGTAATTTTATAAATACAATAAAAATGAAATAAAATAACAATGAACAGTTAAATAATTATTAGCGCTATTATTTAACAGTTTAAATTAATAAATAATTTAAAATATTAAATATATGCAAAGATAGAAAATAGTTTTCGTGAATTTAATTATTTCAAGAATAAAATTAACAACCTGACAATGAATCAAAATTATTTACACAGAAAAGAAAATAGGTATGTAATGTGACTTAAAAACTTCTACTTTTTATATAAAATAAAATTTACATTACTTCTACATATCTAGTAAAAATTGACACAAATACATAAAAATTCCAGGCAATGTAGGTAGATCAATTAAAATTATAATTAAAAATACAACTTATTGATAAACTTCTAGTTTAAATTGCTTATTTAATTACAATTTTAAGTAATATTATTACATATTCATAAAAAAATGTTTTAATTTAATGGAATACATTTTTATGATCTTAGAAAAATTATAAATAATATTTTAAGCATTAATGTCAACTTTATAGTGAAAAATAAAATTTAAAGACACGCATTATTCTAAAATAATAGAATTTAATAAAAGGAAAAAATATATAAAATTTCATTTCATGAATCATCAAATTATGCGCTTAAACGTTTCTTATTACAGATCATAACTCAACAATCACATAATATTATGCAATATATCGGGTTCATAACATAATATTAAATTGAAAAATATTTATTTCGTTAATTTAATTTCAAAAAATAGTTTTTTAATTCTGTCACAGAGGCGCTTTAATAATTATAATTTAAATCCTTCAAACATATATAAAGACTTATTCGAATTAATCATGTTTATATATTTTCTTGTTTTATATTTATCAACATTATCATTATTTTAAAATAATGTTATTTTCAATTTTAACAACAAATAATTTTAATATTTATAACATATTTAGTCAAAATCATTTTGAAAAATATAACAATTTACACGGTATAGCAAGACTGATCTAGTAATATTCAAAATAGAATTCGAAATCAAAGTTAACTAGAATATTGTTTACAGAATAAAATTAAAGCAATAAATATACGATTTATTAATTGAAAAGATACTATAAAACGTATAGAAGTGAAATGGTTAACATATCGTTATTGGAAGTTGACAAAAGCATCTCAAACATAAATTTTACTATTTCTAGTTTTACAATATCAAATAAAATATTAATATTTTTTCTAAATTTTTCAACATTACAAAAACAATTGTAAAAATATAGACATCATATGAAGCAGATCGTGCATAATATTAAATATAAAAAGTACAGAATACTTATTATTTGAACCGAAACTCTTACCTTTGCATTTGGAATCACCGCAGGGAGAAGGCATCTTGAATAATTTCTTGAATAGAAATTAATTATTTGTAGTGTTACTTTCGAACTGTCACAAACTTCTTGTCGTAGATTCAAGATTGCTCTGAATATATTGATCTCCCCCTACTCATTGCCGATTGTCGTGTGCAGCCGGCAACTGGAGTGCCATGCGCAACCAGCCTATCGCCGTGATTCACAGTTTCAAATCGTTCCACAAAATCAGTACCGTAACAAATTTCAAAAAAATTCAATTTTATTTCCCTTCAACTTTTTTTCAATTATAAAAACAATTCTCGACAAAAAATTTCAACACAGTCAAAAAACATTTCTTTAAAAAAATATTAAATATATTTTCTTCTATTTTTTACAAAGTTACAAGGTATACGTTTTCTAACGTATTTTATTTTTACTCGTCATGTCTATATTTAGTTAAATAAAAAAAGAATTTTATAAATCCAAAAAATATTGTTTTACTAATCGAGTTTGAAACTACTCTCACAATTATTACAGTAATTTATGTGATTAAATAATATAAATTTAGAACCTTTAAAACATACAATAATAAATATTATATACAAAAGAGTAAATGTATATTAGAATATAAAGAATTATAATAAAATTTTAAATACAAATTTTTTAAAATAAATATCATTTATGGATTTTTTATAAATAATTATTTTTATTTTTATATATACTAATATTTCCTTTCCTTGTAGGGTTTAACAAAATTATTAAAAAACTGAAGTTTGTATTGACGACGATTGAAATTTATTAATTTTTCAATATTTACGATATATATATATATATGGGCAATTCCACGTGAGATTTAAGTCGACCTCTTAAAATCGGCCAAAAATATTTTTTTTCTATTCTGTGTCGAAAAAAACAGATACGTATTTTTTTATTTATGTTTAATTGTCCAAATTTTCGAGTTATGAATTTTCGAAAATTTAGACTTTTGATTGTAGACCTTTATTCAGTAGCTTATAAGTCCGAAAATATTAAGTTTAGTAAAAAGTTGTCAAAGAATGAAAGTTTTAGTTTTCTTTCGACTTTTAAGAAATGTAAACAAAAAATTTTTTTTTAAATTTTTTATTAAAAAAAAAATTTTTTTTATAAACAAATTAATTTTTTTTTTAACTTTGGGACAGATTTTTTTTATTTTTTTTTTATTTTTTTGTACCTTATAATATAAAGAAGATTTTCCAAAAAGTCCCGAAATGGGCCTGATGTGTTAAATGAGTTTTAAAATATTTTCAAAAATCACTTGCAAGCATCACAGTGGGATTTTTTTACATTTAACTTTTTAAAACTGTTTACAGCTTATACCCTTTTATTTAAAACAAAGAACACTCAAATATATTAAAAATTATACCTTGTAGACAGTTTTAGAAAGTTAATTGTAAAAAAATCCCACTGTGATGCTTGCAAGTGATTTTTGAAAATATTTTAAAACTCATTTAACACATCAGGCCCATTTCGGGACTTTTTGGAAAATCTTTTTTATATTATAAGGTACAAAAAAATAAAAAAAAATAAAAAAAATCTGGCCCAAAGTTAAAAAAAATTAATTTTTATCCCACATGCACAAAAATGGCGCTTTTAGATAGCTGACGACAGGGAGTAAAGTCATTCATTTATTCGACCGTATGAAAATGGCGACTTTTTTTTCCCCAAGGGCAAAAAAACAGCTGGTCCCATGCTTTTTTTTGCCCAAGGTAAAAAAAAGGCCGCCATTTTCATACAAGTCGAACAAGTGAATGACTTTTACTCCCTGTCGTCTGCTATCTGAAATCGCCACTTTTGTGCATTAGGAATAAAAAATATCGTAAGTAACACGGGAATAAAGGCAGCCAATTTGTTTACGATGATTTTTGTGACACTCGTTCCGGTCTCGGGGCGCCCTCGACCTCCACTCGTGTCACAAAAATCACCGTAAACAAATGGCTGCCTTTATGCCCTTGTTGCTTAATATACTATTGTTTATAAAAAAAATTTTTTTTTTATTAAAAAATTTTAAAAAAAATTTTGTTGTTTTCATTTCTTAAAAGTCGAAAGAAAACTAAAACTTTCATTTTTTGACAACTTTTTCCTAAACTCAATATTTTCGGACTTATAAGCTACTGAATATAGGTCTACAATTAAAAGTCCAAATTTTTGAACATTCATAACTCGAAAATTTGGACAATTAAACATAAATAAAAAAATACGTATCTGTTTTTTTTCGATACAGAATAGAAAAAAAATATTTTTTGCCGATTTTAAGAGGTCGACTTAAATTTCACGTCGAATTGCCCATATATATAAATTTGAAAGTATTTTTCTTCGTTTTTACAATCTTATAAAAAATAACATTCTACCTTGCAACTTCCCAGTGAGAAATTTCTTACTGGTCCAATATCGGTCCAATATTGGGAGCCAAGAGACCAATCATCGGTCCAATAAAGGCTCCCAATATTGGACCAATATGGGCTGATGCTTGGGATGTAACATGTTCGCCAAGCATCGGTTGTTAATATTGGTCCAATATTGGCCGAATATTGGCAACCAAGAGAAAAAAATTTTTTTAAATAAATTTTTTTAATTAAATAATAATAATAAAAAATTAATGTTTCTAATTTTTGTTTAATATATTTATTTGTTTAATTAATTATTTTTAATATTTCATGTAAATAATAAATAATTTATTATTTATAAATTATAATTATTTAAAAATGCAGCAACTATTAAGAAATAATCGAAATAGCATTCTGCAAAAAAATTCTATCATTGAAAAATCAATTAAAGGCGAGAGATATCCGCGTCATTAAATAGATTCGCAGATATACTCTGGTCTCGCGACGAATCTCTCGATACTTATAATTATACACTGGAGTCGCCGTGTCAGTTGCGAGAACGGTTACAGCGTCCCTCTTTCGGCAGAGATAAGAATTGTCACGTAAACTGCGGGTATAATAAGGCCGTCGGTAAATCGATTTAGCAGTTTACGTGACAATTCTTTCTCTGCCGAAAGAGGGACGCTGTAACCGTTCTCGCAACTGACACGGCGACTCCAGTGTATAAAAGTATCGAGAGATTCGTCGCGAGACCAGAGTATATCTGCGAATCTGTTTAATGACGCGGATATCTCTTGCTTATCATCTGCGAATCTATTTAATGACGCAGA
Organism: Leptopilina syphax; assembly: GCA_032872505.1. Lineage (NCBI taxonomy): Eukaryota > Metazoa > Arthropoda > Insecta > Hymenoptera > Figitidae > Leptopilina > Leptopilina syphax. The sequence goes on from CM065469.1 coordinate 18,482,439, forward strand.
TATCTCTCGCCTATCATTGATTTTTCAATGATAGAATTTTTTTGCAGAATTCTATTTCCTAATAGCTACTGCATTTTCAAATAATTATAATTTATAAATAATAAATTATTTATTATTTACATGAATTATTAAAAATAAATAATTAAACAAATAAATATATTAAACAAAAACTATAAACATTAATTTATTATTATTATTATTTAATTAAAAAAATTTATTTAAAAAAATTTTTTCTCTTGGTTGCCAATATTCGGCCAATATTGGACCAATATTAACAACCGATGCTTGGCGAACCCGTTACATCCCAAGCATCAGCCCATATTGGTCCAATATTGCACAGAAAAAAAAGTCTTAAAACTGTGAAGGGCTAATTTTAAAATCAGGCTTAATTTTAGTCTGTAACGATATTTTAGCCTCATAATAATTAACTTAAGAGTATTGTTAACACGCCTTAATCTTAAAGCAATACATATTTATGACTTAATTTTATATGTGAGTCTCAAATGTAGTCTCAGCGAGACCAGTAGAAACTTTAAGAACTCAACAGATAAAATGAAGTCGAAATGTAGACTAGTTTTTAGTCCCCTAGCGTCTATAGTCTTCTGGAAGGGGAGACGCGCTTGGGCGTGATCAGGTGACGTGTCATTAGTTGTCGTGGCGTTGCCTTGAGTGTACGTGTTTCCTTTATCTGTTAATCACCTATAGATTTTCATATTTTTTTGTACCGAATAAATAAAATAAAAAAATAAATAAATAAATTCATTGCTACAATATTATTCAGAGAAAAAGTTGCGCAGTAAAAATCGAAAAGTATCGAAATGCTTACACAAAATGGTGACTTTTATATATTGTTACAACTCGTTTATATTTATACATAGAAGATAAATTTAAAACAAATATGTATGAAAAGTTTTTATTATATTATGTGCAAGCATAGTTACACTGAACTGAAATGAATTTGATTCAATTAACCGATTTCTTGACTATTATTAAATAATGATACTTATAAGGTACATGTTAACAAATGTCATCATGAAAGTAGATGAAAAATTAAACCTCAATAATAAAAGAATAAATAAATAATTTCATTTTATTATTTTAAATAGCTAATTTAACTTTTCTTACATATGCTTATATTACAATCTGTTACCGGCATCTCCTGATATAGTTAATAACTATAACTTTATATTCAATAGAAAAATAAATTTGAACTGTATTATTTACTACTTTTAAGTATTTAAGAAAGCTTTATTTTAGTCACTATATTGACTTGCGAGTAAATTGAAGTTTAAAAGGAAACTACTTTTAAGTCCACTTTTTGGCTATCGGCTATTTTTAAGACTACATAGCGACTTCATTCAAGCCTGTGTACCGACTTTTTTTAAGACTCTTTTCACAAACTAATTTTAAGTCTAGGATGACTACTTTTTGTTACATCTTAAAATTAGCTCGTTTGTAGACTTTATTCAAGACTTATTTTTTTCTGTGTGGGAGTCAATCGGCGCCCAGCACGGCAACCAATATTGGACCGATTAAAGTCTATTGGCAATTTCTCACTGGGTTGTTCACTATTTCTTAAATTTGTTCGATGTCTAGTGAAAAAGTAAAGAAAAATGGATCTAAAAATTAAAATTAAGTTTTGAAAGCGTTACTATTGAATAAAAGAAAATGGTCTCATTATCAAAATTTCATGCCGAACAATAATAATACAGGCGGAGAAAACCGTATTTTAGAATTAGTTTTATTGTTTAACAAACAAAAGAGTAATACAAAAGTATTTGTTATTATCACAATTATTCCTCTTACAATTATTAGTTTTGAAATTAATTGTAACATATTTTGCTACATTGGATTTTTCTTTAAAACACAAACACATTCACTATAAAGATTCGTACTTGTATACCGATAATAAAATTAATTCTATATTATATTGTTGCAATCACAAAAAATTCACTTAAAATTACCAAAGTTTTATTATTTATTATGAACATTATAATATGAAAAACAATCTGAGACTATGAATGATGACATCACATGTCCTTTTTCTAATAAATCTTCTTTTCGCTGTAATATATTTAAACTTGAACACTGTCTCTGTTCAAAAATGGAAAACTGAAAACTTTTCACTAGATTTATAAATTTGATTTTATCTTCACAACAAGATAAGTTACAATTTATTGTAGACTCTTGGTTTCTTTTCATCAAGCACTACGTAAAGAACTGATTTCGTCTGCTAGCTTAGTAGACTCTCAGAGCCACCTTCTCCACAAACGTGTACTAAATTCTTATGTCAGCGTCCTAGACAGTGCCTAGCTCATTCTTGGACAACCTGCTATACGAACTTGTACTGAATTTTCAATTCAGTATCCTAGACAAATTTTAGCCAGATTCTAGACTATCTTCATAGCAAAGAAAATAAAGGGGAAAACTGTACATTAACATTTCGGGGCCAGGACAGTTTTTTCAGAATAATTTTCCACAACAAATGCTATCTAGCTGTAGTCTATTTCTAGGAAGGCCACGACAAATTTCTACACGGGAATTCCTACTCGGGGGGTGAAAAGGTAAGTAACAAATGTAAAGGTCACAAAAAGTGTTTGCTCTAAAGTTACAGCTATTTAATTTTAATTTCTAATTCAAATTTTATTTAAAAGCTTTCAAGCTTTCAATTAATGTATATCATCAAACCTTATCTGTCTAATAGTTTTAATATACACTACGTACTTCAAAAAACTGATTTTTATTACCTCCTCCTCTTATATTTTTTTTCAGCATTGGAACTAAGTTGTCTAAAACTCTTGGTAAATTATTCTTCTCCTTTTGAAAAATACATTACACTATACTATTTATAAAAGTAATTATAAAAAATTATTTTCTTAAATCCGTTTATGTAAATTAATATATACGCAGTAAAAAGAAAGTATTATTTTAAGGAAGCAAGGCAATGCGGATTTTATATGATTGACGGTAGTAGTACAAATGCAATTTTTTAATTATTTTCTACAGTGATATGACTAAAATTTAATGTGATACTTTTATATTTTTTAAATACGATAGTGCTATAAAAGTGCTGAAAATTTTTGAATCATTAAACATTGCTTGATGATATTACTAAAACTTACGCCTCTACAAAAATTTTATTCCTTTTTTATGTTTGCAACTATTAAAATTTGCAACTGGATAATGAAAAATTATTAAGATTAAGATACAATTTCAGTAAGTTTACAAAGTTTACCGCTTTTTAATCTCGGAAATTCATAATCATTATTTAATGACCGATTTTATAATGGTCTAGTAGGAGAAAGATAAAATTGTTTACACTTTTTTGAAAACATTTCTTAATTTTTATAAATTTATTTTTTAATAAAAAAAATAAAATTGGACTAACTTTTAATTTAACTGCCTGTCCACTTTCTACTATAAAAATCTGAATGAATCCATTTCAAATCAGGCAAGTCGACTAACTTTAAGTTGGAGGCGGTATCAACCCAGTGGGCAAAAAACCATCATTGTTTTAAAAACGTTCCAAAAACGTTTTTAGAACGTTTCATGACTGCCAAATAACGTCCCAAAAACGTTATATGTTTTAAGAACGTTTTAAAAGCAATGGAACGTTTTTTGGAACATTATTTGGCAGACATGGAACGTTTTTAAAACAATGATGGTTTTTTGCCCACTGGGAGTTGCCCAAAATTCAACATACAGAAAAACTGCACACGTTCAAGTGCACACGGGAAAATTGTATACAAGCAAATTTAAAAAATAAAATCATTAAATTAAATTTAAAAACTGAACAAATTTAAACTGCATACCGGTAAACTAACCACGGGAAAACTGCACACTATTAAAAATTACAAATTTTAATAAAGAAATAAAACTAATTTAAACTGCATACAGTTAAACTGACCACAGGAAAACTGCACAAAAGCTTATTTATAATAAATTTAATAAAAATTAACTTATGTGCAGTTTTCTAGTGGTCAGTTTAACTGTATACAGTTTAACTTTAAATTAAGAGCGTTCGATGGTCTCTGAAATTTCTAGGTTATGTGCGACTTACAGTTATCGACCATGAAAAACAGCACATTTGTCATAAATGTTTTTAATTGTCTGAATTCAAAAGATTTTGATAATCCATGCAGAAAAGCGGTTGCAGGATTGGAAATACAAAAGTAATGTAATGACAGGCGGCAAGACGTATGTTACAGCCATTTTGCCAGTAGTGGGCAGAACTATGCAGGAAGCGTCAAGGCTCAGCTGTCAAAATGATTCGCATTACATTGCTATATGGTAATTCCAATGCTGCAACTGTGTTTCTGCATGGATTAACAAAATCTTTTGAATTCATACAGTTAAAAACATTAGTGATGATTGTACGTTGTCATATTTTGTAAAAAGTGACTGTGAATAACAGAGAAAGATTTGTTAGAAAATGAATGTTTACCAATTTCACGTCATTTAAACCAGTCAGTGCCGTATTTGTTGGATGATAACTGTTAGTCGCACATTATCAAGAAATTTAAGAGACCATTAAACACCATTAATTTAATTTTTTATTGAAATTTGTAATTTTTAATAGTGTGCAGCAGGCACCGTCTCGAAAGTTTAGTTTCGTTTTAGTTTCTGAGTTGACACGAAACTAAATTACTAAAGCGACTTTAGTTTCGAGTCGACACGAAACTAAACAAACAAAGTGATTTTTCAGTTTCGTGTCGACTCGAAACTAAATTAACGTCTAAATATTAGTTTAGTGTCAACTTGAAACTGAATTAACTGATTGAATGAAGTTTCGTGTCGACTCGAAACAAAAGATTGAAAAACATAATTATTTAGTATCAATCACAGAAAAATTGTTTCCCTTATTGACTTACGTAACTCAAGCAATTTAAGTAATTAATGTAAGTTACGTAACCAGAGTAAATTACGTAACTAGAGTAACTTACGTAATTAATAAAACTTACGTTTGTTACGTAACTCGAGCAACTTAAATAATTAATGTAAGTTACATAACCAGAATAAATTACGTAACTAGAGTAACTTTAGTAATTAATAGAACTTACGTATGTTTCGTAAACAGAGTAAATACACGAAACTTAATTCAATCAGTTCATTTAGTTTCAAGTTGACACTAAACTAATATTTAGACGTTAATTTAGTTTCGAGTCCACACGAAACTAAATAGTTTCAAATACTTTAGTTTTTGGATTATTCAAGAACAAAAACGAAAGTAATTTTCTATTTATTCGTTTCAGCATCGATCCCTGATGTGCAGTTTTCCCGTGTTCAGTTTACCGGTATGCGGTTTAAATTTGTACAGTTTTTAAATTTAATTTAATGATCTTTTTTTAAATTTGCTTGTATACAGTTTTCCCGTGTGCACTTTAACGTGTGCAGTTTTCCTGTATACAGTTGAATTGTGGGCAATTGATACCGCCACCACCCCAGTAAAAAAGGATTTTTTAATATAGCATTTTGGACGATTGAGCAAGCCGTCTGCTCAATTGTCCAAACGGCATTTGGACAATTGGACTGCTCAATTATCCGATGCATTAAGTCCAAGCATCCCAAATATTTTTCGTGGCTAAAAAACTGCTGAATTAAGAAAAAGTACTGAAATGTTACAGAAACTTTAGAGAATTCTTAATTCCAGACAAATACAGAAAAATTAGGTATAAAAATACCTCGAGTGAGGAAAAAGAACAAGATTTCTAAAATATCACTCTTTAACTGACAGTGCAATGCTGTACTTGGAATTTAGTTGGCAAAGAAGTGAGGATTCTGATAAAGAGAAACACTTCATTATCCTCTCTCAATACTCGTCATGTGGTAATATGTATATTTGTAGATTTTTAATAATAGTGTATTGACAATAATATTTTATTTTGCTGAATTATCTCTTTTTTAAAATGAGAAACCGAAATCCACAATATATTACCACATGAGGAGTATTGAGAGTGGATAATGAAGTGTTTCTCTTTATCAGAATCCTCACTTCTTTGCCAACTAAATTTTAAGTACAGCATTGCACTGTCAGTTAAAAAGTGATATTTTAGAAATCTTGTTCTTTTTTCTCACTCGAGGTATTTTTATACCTAATTTTTCTGTATTTGTCTGGAATTAGGAATTCTCTAAAGTTTCTGTAATATTTCAGTACATTCCCTACTAAAAAAATAATGACAAAACATCAGAAAAATAATCAGAATTTCTGGTGTTTTTAAGCAGTTTTTCTTATAATTGCAGCTCAAAAATGTTACGAACCAAAAATTATTATTATTCTTAATTATTAAAATCAAGAAAGATAACCTAAAAGTCAAAAATTCGAAGAATAAAAATTAAAATGTTGAGTGATGAAATGAAATTCACCGCGCGCCTGCGGAGGTTCGTTGGAGGAAATCAAGCTGCCAGGGCCGGATGGTCCTGTTTTTATTTTATGGGGTCCGTTTATCTCTTTTAAAAGAGTTCGACAAGCAACATCATTTTGATATTTTTATGTTAAATAGTTAAAGAATTTAATATGAAAAGGAAAGTTAGAAGACAATAAGAAAACAGAAAATTTCGAAATATAAATTTACGATTTATTATAACTTTAAACAGAAAAGACTACAAAAAGATACAAAGAAAAATTATAATAGGGAACGATACAATTACTCACTCGATCTCCTTTATTCCTTAATTCTATAGTGACCTTATCCTACCGCCAAGTTTTGAGATGCTTGACGGGCGAAAATTTCCTTTCTGTTAGGCCTCTCAAATTTGGATGGCCTAAGCACCACACACGAACAAATGAATCCACGATTTAAGGGAAGAAAATTTTAAACTGGGCACGCACTTATGCACTGAGTTTAACCATTCCTCAAATTTTAGTCTGTGAATTAAATTTGTTTTGCCTTACGTGAACTTTAATTATTAGCGCAATTCGAAATTTTAAAATTTCAAGATGACGAAAATAATTAATTTGGTCGGACTTCACTAAGTGAAGTTTTTTCCTTTTTATTTATTTTCGTCTGTCCTGAATTTGGACACTATCTCGTAGTGGTCCGTAAATTAGGGGCCGATTAACAGACGGGCGCGTCCCGGCGTTTCACAATCCGTTGATGCCTCCGTGAGGAGCTTACTTAGAGAGCGAAAGTTTTACTGCAAATTTTGAAAACGTTAATTGCTCCTCTAGTCCCTGCTTCTAAATCTGGGGGAAGATTTGGGATTAGAAGAGGTGGTTGTGGGAGTAGAAGTAGGGTTGGAACTTAAGGCCCATTGGTCAAGAAGATTTTTGCTGACTTGCGAATCTCACGCTTAGCGTGAGAACGGAAAGCCGTCAGGAAAAATTTGATTCTTTTCTGGAATTATTATTTTCAAATAATTCCAAAAAGTATAAAAAAAAGTAAAAAAAAATTGTTTATCATTATTGTTAAAAAAAATAAAATTATTTATAATTATAATTAATAACATTATTTATAATTATAAACAAAATTGCACTAAAATTAGTGCTAGTGTTCTAGTTATAATTGTTCAATAACTAAGAAACACCATATAATTTTGAAGTGTGTGACAAAAATTTTGAAATTTTCCTTTTAATTTAGTTGGACTTGAAAAGAAATAATACTTAATTCAAGTCATCGCACGTGCGTTTGTTTAGCAGGCTAGAAAAGTGAAATTTGATACTTTTCTGGAATTATTATTTTCGAATAATTCCAAAAATTAAAAAAAAATTTAATAATAAAAAAAATTAATAATTAATAAAAATTGAAAAAAAAATTATTTATTGCTATTATTAATAAATAACTTAATTAGTTATTAATAATATTGCACTAATAATTAGTGCTGGTGCTCTGGTTATAATTGTTCAATAATCTCAGAAACACCTCATAATTTTGAATGGGGAAAATAATTTTGAATAAATAATTTCCCTTTATTTTGTTGGGTTTAAAAGGAAATAATATTTTATTTGAATCGTTGCACGTGCGTTTGTTTGAAAGCACATGGGGCCTAGGGGAAGAGGGAAGGATGGAACGAAGAAGAAGCAACGAGTAGAGGCCAACTATGTATGAGTCGTCTGTACCATATGTAGAATGCATGTGTGCGCGCCGCTATGCTAGTGCTGTCTTAAGGAATCATATGTATGCGTGCGTTTTGCCATAGCCACCCAAAGATGTATAGGTTTAAAAGGCGACGTACATACATATGCTTATTTTCTTTCTTATAATTTTTCTTTAATTACAATTTACCTTATATAAAATTACTTTTAAGGTGTACGCAACAAAACAACAGCAATATGCAGAATATCCAAGGATATCCCAGGGTAATTTCTATGATACCCCAGTAAAAACATACGGGACATCCAAGGATACTCCGTGGTAAACCTCAAGATATCCGAACTAAAATATGCAGGATATCACAGGATATCCACATGTAATTCCTTATAATTTTCAAAACTAAAATATACGGAGTATCCAAGGATACTCCATGGTAAACCCTAAAACATCCAAACTAAAAATATGCAGGATATGCAGGATACTCTGCATGTAATTTCTATAATATTGAACACTAAAATATATGGGATATCCAAAGATATTCCAGGATAAACCCCAAGATATCCAGACCAAAAATTTATGAAATGTACGATATATATGTATAAATTATAATAATATTGTTTTAATGAGTTCCTGAAAATCATGAATTTTGTTTAACTAGTCTTTTAATTCTAGTTATAATGAAAGCGCTTAAATAGCCCAACTTCGTTTCCGGTGCGGTGCTGATGTAAGCTTATGTTTTGTGATATCTCGGGATATCACCTTTCAGCTGAGCATAGACAAAAAGAAAAATGTGGGGAGAGGATTTTAATATTAATTTGAAAAATTTAAAAAAATTAGGGAGTCAAATAAAAAAATATTTTAAATTTAAGTTATTGTTAGGTTATACCGTAACAAAAAACATGAAAAAAAATAGAACCCTTCAAATTCTGCCAAGAATTATGAAAACTTTTATGACTGCCACCGCATTTTTTTATAGCATAGCAAAAAATCTTTTTTGGGGATGTATTCTTGTTCCTTTATGTAAAAAGGTCGTCACGCCTATTATAACTTAGGTATAAAATCGAAAAACCATTATACATTTTTTAATGTTTAAAATCATTTTTGTTTATTTCAACATTATATTTAATGTTTATAAACTCAGATTATTTTGAAGACTGTTTTACGTATACCTTATACTCTCTTGGATTAAAATTCAAAAATGGGGCAGTCTACTTTTCGCCGCCAACTCGCTTCCGTATACCTGCTCGGCGTCGAAATCTCGCTCCCGGGCCCTTCCCCCACTCTACCTACTTTCCGGGCACCGTCAGTCAGACATACATGGTATGAACTACTTCTCCCCCCACAAAGATGCAGTCAAATTTTCTACTCTCCCCTCCCCTAGTATTCAGTTCTTTACATAAATTCGATTATTTTCAAATAAGAAATTTCTACACAGAATTTCTATTATATTATTTTTAATACAATTTTAGACAATCAATCATTCTTTTTAATAAGAATTACACTTTTGAATAATTTTACTTAAAGGGTTATCCTGTTTTGAGGCTTAAAAAAGTGTTTTTCAAAATTTTTTTATGAGTAAACGGTGCTAAGTTTTTTGTAGACCTCCGCGTCGAGCAGCAGAAGTGCTACATTTTTTTTGAATTCCTTAAAAAATGTTATTATTGAATATAATTGAAATAAGGACAAGAATTTTTTTGACATTTATTAAAATAATTGAACTTTGGAGAAAAATTTTGTTATTTATAAAGATAATTGCGATTTTTACGAGAATTATCCTTCGAAATCTGAGAATAAAATGACAGGGGAAGGGCGTCAATGAAATTATACCATGTATGTCTGACTGACGGTGCCCAGAAAGTAGGTAGAGTAGGGAAAGGGCCCGGGAGCGAGATTTCGACGCCGAGCAGGTATACGGAAGCGAGTTGGCGGCGAAAAGTTAATCGCCTCAATTTGATACGCACCTTTCTTTAACAATAGATTTTCCGAATCTTTTGTGATGATTTTAAAAGAAGAATTTTATAACTTAAAACTTCTGCATTTTAACTAATGCAACTTTGTAACATAAAAATTTAGAATCTATGGTTTTTTACGATTCCAAATATCTAAAATTTATTTTAAAAATCTTTTTTTTAATTATCACCAAAACCATATAATTTATTTTAACAAATGTTTTTTAAAATAAATTTTAGATATTTGGAATCGTAAAATACTATAGAATCTAAATTTTTATGTTACAAAGTTGAATTAGTTAAAATGCAGAATTTTAAAGTTATAAAATTCTTTTTTTAAAATCATCACAAAAGATTCGGAAAATCTATTGTTAAAGAAAGGTGCGTATCAAATTGGTCATTGTGACTGAGTTGAGTCGAGTGGGCAAAAAAAGGCATTGTTCTGAAGGTTTATGATTTTTTAAACAAAAATTTTATGACTTGAAATTTGTTTAATTTAACTAATTGAAGTTTATAATTTAAAAATTCAAAATCTGTGATATTTCATGATTCCAAATATCTAAAATTTATTCCAAGAAACTTCATTTTGAAGATATTAAAAGATACGCTTCAAGTATGGTCAGCCTGGTTTGTGAAGTGAAGTGAGAAGCTGATAGAGTTCTCACAAAACATCAAATCCATACTAAAAATCCTGTCAGAAATAATTAGAAAAATGACAAATCATCAGAGTCACGAAAAAGCATCAGAAAATCTGACGAATAATCAGAATTATGATGTTTTGTTTTGCTTGCTCAATCGTCCAAAATGCTATATTAAAAAATCCTTTTTTACTGGGACATTTGATCTTTGAGTGGTAAAACTCGCATGGACAGTAAAAAAAATTAATGTAGGAAATTATTTGCTGATTAAGAATTTTAATTAAGGAAGATTTCGACTATATCAGCAATTAGTGACATCTATTAGACGTCAATTGAACTCTTTGGTTTAGAATCAGGTGTTATTCTTAAGATAATTATTCCGATATGGTTGTCGGTAAATAATTATATTTTTGAATTTAATTTTTGATCTGAAAAAATAAGCTGCGTGAACGACTGCACAGTGCATCTGTGAGGACTTGAACCCCAGTTAATAGCTGCCTTTCGCGGGACTAACGCCTACCAATGCACCATGCCAACACAGCCCGGACGTTCACAGATGCACAGTGCAGTCGTTCACGCAGCTTATTTTTTCAGATCAAAAATTAAATTCAAAAATATAATTATTTACCGACAACCATATCGGAATAATTATCTTAAGAATAACACCTGACTCTAAACCAAAGAGTTCAATTGACGTCTAATAGATGTCACTAATTGCTGATATAGTCGAAATCTTTCTTAAGTAAAAAAAATTGTTTTGCTTGTCATTTTTTTTCTTTTGAGTATAATTTAATTTTTTTCTTGTGTCTTGTAAATGGTCTTGTCCTTTTCCAAATTCCGTTTGTTTGTAAAAATATAAAAAATTATCAAAATAGGGGATGATTTTCTGAAAATAAATAAGATCAATTTTCTCAATAAAAACACCACCTTTTTATTATTAAATTTTTACCACACAGTATAAAGAAAGTCTTATTTTAAGGCATAAAAGGTACCTTAATTTAAGGCTATGTCCAAGTTGTGAAATGTAAACAAACCAAAAGGTCACTACACCAGCACTAAAAACGCAATTTTGTGACATCCAATTCTCCCACAAAAAATAACATTTTTACACTTTCTTTACGAAAATGGTAAATTAGAGTATCAAAGTTTCCAAAAAAATCATTTTTGACTATGAGCAATAAAAAGCAATTAGTAAAATAACTAATTAAAATGACCTGTAAAATGTCATTTTTGACGCGTCGCAAAAAATAAACTGTTTGAGTATATCAACCGCACTGACGATGAGACGATGAAGAAGTTCCATGTCAGCGATTGGACCTTCAACATGTGGAAAGGGGAATTTTTCCCTTTCCTCCTTAAAATTACAAGAGAAAGGGTAAAAACTTCTTCATCGTCCGTGCGGTTGATATAGTCAAACAGTTTAATTTTTCGCGACGTAAACTCTGCTGCTCGCTGCGCCAAGGTCGCAATGACATTGCCATGCAAAAAGGCACATTTTTTTTTTTGACTGAAACTCAGTGGTTTTCTAATTTTTTCAGTTATTCAAAGTTTAGTAACCAAATTCGATACTTTAGTTCACCATTTCTATAAAGAAAATGTGAATTTATCTTTATTTATGCAAATGGGAAGCGCGAAAAAATGTTTCATTATAGACCGAATAGGGAAGCATTTTTTCGCTGTTCCCATTTGTGTAAATCAATATAAATTCACATTTTCTTTATGGAAATGATGAACTAAAGTATCAAATTTGGTTACTACACCTTGCATAGTTGAAAAAAATGAGAAAACCACTGAGTATCATTCAAAATCAAAACTAAAAATGCATTGACAGCACCATGCGAAAATGCACATTTTGTTTTCGACTGAAACTTAGTTATTTTCTCATTTTTTTCAGCTATGCAAGGTGTAGTTACCAAATTCGATACTTTAGTTCGCCATTTCCATAAAGAAAATGTGAATTTATATTGATTTACGCAAATGCGAACAGCGAAAAAATGCTTCATTATAGACCGAATAGTGAAGCATTTTTTCGCTGTTCCCATTTGCATAAATAAAGATAAATTCACATTTTCTTTATAGAAATGGTGAACTAAAGTATCGAATTTGGTTACTAAACTTTGAATAACTGAAAAAATTAGAAAACCACTGAGTTTCAGTCAAAAAAAAAAATGTGCCTTTTTGCATGGCAATGTCATTGCGACCTTGGTACGGTCTGCGCACGCGCAGCGAGCAGCAGAGTTTACGTCGCGAAAAATTAAACTGTTTGACTATATCAACCGCACGGACGATGAAGAAGTTTTTACCCTTTCTCTTGTAATTTTAAGGAGGAAAGGGAAAAATTCCCCTTTCCACATGTTGAAGGTCCAATCGCTGACATGGAACTTCTTCATCGTCTCATCGTCAGTGCGGTTGATATACTCAAACAGTTTATTTTTCGCGACGCGTCAAAAATGACATTTTACAGGTCATTTTAATTAGTTATTTTACTAATTGCTTTTTATTGCTCATAGTCAAAAATGATTTTTTTGGAAACTTTGATACTCTAATTTACCATTTTCGTAAAGAAAGTGTAAAAATGTTATTTTTTGTGGGAGAATTGGATGTCACAAAATTGCGTTTTTAGTGCTGATGTAGTGACCTTTTGGTTTGTTTACATTTCACAACTTGGACATAGCCTTAAGGTGCAACATTTTTAAGACAGGCTTAATTTCAAATCATATTTCTTTGCTGAATTTAAAGTTCCAAGCATGCTGATTTTCAGCACTGAGTGTGCTGAATTTAAGTCAATCAAGTTAGAATATCAACAGTATTGTACACTTGTTAAATCTAAATATTGTAAATTCTATTAGGTATATATAGTTACATATTTTTCAAAATTAATTTACACTATTTTGCATTAAAGAGTTTGCATAAAGAGTTTTAAATATTTATTATTACATGTAACAAAATTTGACCACATGAGGTGTAATAGTGTACTTAGGTATTTATTAACAATGTAAAAAAGTAACCTAAACCTGTCAATAGCTTGAGGATTAAAAATAGTATGTGAATAAAATGTTAGAAAAGTAAAGAATGCAACTATTCAGATTGCCTATCCTTATATTCATGCAAGCTGAGCTTGAATTGAGACCGGTCTTAGTTTTACACTCAGAGAAAAAGTTTATTTCACTTAACCAAACTGTTTAATTAACCTATTTTATTTATCACGATAAAACAATTTTGTTGATTTAAATAAAAATTTGGTTCATTTTAATAAATACGTAAAATTTGTTTGGTTATTCGAAAGAAATTTTTTATTTGAAGTTGTTTGTTTCATATAACCAAATTTGTGTTTTGAATAGAGAATATTATTTAGTTAAGTATACAATTTGTTCGATACAACACACAAATTTGTTTGATTCAACCAAATCATTTTATTTGAGTCAAACAAAAATATTTGCTTGTCTCTAAAAGTACATGTGTGAATTTAAAAATGGCGATCTCACTTATCTGCAGTCCGCGTTCGCGTCAAATTTATTAGTTAAATCGGTAAATAAAAGAAACAAAATTATAAGTGTCGGTTAAATAAATGCATTGTGTTCATTGTAAGACTCGCTGCATATTTAATTTGTACCAGTGAGAAGAATATTTACAAAAAGGTTTTGTGAAGTTTTCAGTTGGTTGTTTCGAATAAATTTTTTTCTGAGTGCATGTATAAAACTCGTATAATATGTTTAATGAAATATTTTAAATGTTTTTTATAACCAAGTGATTTTGTTTATATGAAGAATTTTATAATATTTTACTTAATTATTGTTATTTATTTTCCTCTAATAATGTTTAAGTTTCCTAATTTAATATTTTCTAGTATACATACTATTGGTTAATTTATGATTTATTATATTATGTATAATTTTAAAATATCAATAATTACATAATGAATTATAAATTAACCAATAATATGTACTAAAAATATTAAATTTGGAAATTCAAATAAAATATATATATATAAAATATATTTATGTTTATATATATATATATATATATATATATATATATATATATATATATATATATATATATATATATATATATATATATATATATATATATATATATATAAAATTCAAATAACAAAATTAAGTAAACAAAAATATTTATTGAAATGAACCAAATACGTTTACTAAAACTTGAATCAAACAAATTTGTTCTCTTAAAATAAACAAATTTTTTAGTTATATTAAATAAAAATTTTTGGTTGAGTGTAATAACCATTTGGTTAATAAAAATAAACGTATTGGAAGAAATTATTTGGTTGAATCAAACAAACGTTTGGTTGACTGTATAGCAATGCATTCATTTTGTTGATTTAACCAAAATTTGGTTGTTTCAAACAAATTTTTTTCTGAGTGTAAGACTTGTTTAATTTTAGCTCGTTCTTAAAATAAGATTTACTTTTTACTGTGCACAAATTCTTAAAATAATGATGAACAATTCCTATGAATTTCAAGCGTGCTAAACCATTCTGGCATTCAGAATAATTTTTTTAAAAATATTTATCTTCACAAATTTTCAAATTGTTAACGTGCATTTTTAAAAACAAATGAGGAGCAAATTTTCAAAGGCTGATAAATCCATTTTTAAAAAAATTGAGATAGACATAAATTTAATATTTTAAAGACCTTACAAATCGACTTGTCTCTGTTAAATATTAGAAAAAAAATTTATTAACAACGAATTTTCAATTTAAAAACTTTTTGACATAACCAAGATGACTTATAATTTTTATCTTTTTTATTAGAAAAAATTACCAAAACCTTTAAATCACTTAATTATGATAATGTTTAATTAAAAACAGAACGTTTTAAATATAAAAACATTGTTTTAAAAATGAATTAATACAAATTTTTTAATTTAAAATTAACTATAGTGGTTATGTAAGAAAAATCATTTGTTTCATTTTCTCGAAATAAGAAAATATGGATTTATCAAGTTTTAAAAACTTGCTCCTTAAATGAATGGTTATAACATTTCATTTATATTCTCGGAAGTTCACGCCAACAATGTTATAATATATTTATTTATTTACTAGCAAATGAATTTTAATATAATCTAATAGGAAAATCGTTAATTATAATTAATAATAAACACGATTATTTTAAAAATTTAAAAAAAATTCATCTTAAAATTAAATTATTTTTAAAATTTTCAGTAAAAGTTATTAAGAAAAACTTCATTAGGTCCATAGAAAATTGAAATAAATTTTTCAAAACAATTCAATTATTTAAAAAAATTATAATAAAAATCTTGTCAAAAATAAATTTAATTATTTTCAATACAATTTTAATTACATTATCTCAAAAGAATTCAATTATTGAAAAAAATGTTTATAAAATTCTTGAAATGAGTTTAATTATTTCCAATTTTTTTTATAAATACTTTACAAGAATTAAAACTTTTTTAAATAATTAAATCCGTGCGAAAAAATGTATTATTTCTACAAACAATTGGATTTTTGCAAAATTTAAAAAATAAGTGAATTTTTGAGAAGGATAAATTGTATAAGACTTATATTAATAAATATATTTACCTATCTGACTAAATTACACCGTCCTACAAAATTTAACTTTTCTTTTCACACACACAAAAATCAAGAATTTTCGGAAACTAGGACCAAAAAAAATACCCGTGTCTGGCCGTTTTGATGGATCAAGTCGTTTGTGGTTTCTAGGGGTGAAAACAACCCTTAAATGAAAAGTGACAAGTTATATTTTAAAAATAGATTCAATTTGCCTAAAACTCGTTACTCGGGGGTTTTTGGGGTCGCTGATCACGAGTACGATGTCAGTTTTTCAAAATTCAATATAGCGGATCCAATATGGCGGCTGTCAAAATAAAAAATTGATCGGATTCGCTTGAAACTTGTTACTCGGGGGTTTTTGGGGTCGCTGATCACGAATCCGATGTCATTTTTTTAAAATTGAAAATGATGGATCGAATATGGCTGCCAAAATTTTTAAAAATAGATTCAATTTCCCTGCAACTTGTTACTCGGGGGGTTTTTGGGATCGCTGATTACGAATCTTAAGTAAGATTTTCAAAATTCAAAATGTAGGATCAAAATGCAGATTACAGGTCTAGAATGAAACTGGAAGATTTAATTGTGTGATTCTTTTTTGTATTTGCCATTTTGAATTTTTAAAATCTGACTTAAGATACGTAATCAACGACCCCAAAAATCTACTGAGTAACGAGTTTCAGGGAAATTGAATCTATTTTTAAAAAAGTTGTCAGTCATATTGGATCCGCCATTTTGAATTTTGAGAAACTGACATGAGATTCGTAATTAGCGACCTTAAAAACCCCCAAGCAACGAGTTTCAGGCAAATTAAATCATTTTTTTTAAAGTTGTCCGCCAAATTGGATCCGCCATTTTGAATTTTGAAAAACTGACAGCAGATTTGTAATCAGCGACCCCAAAAACCCCCAAGTAACAAGTTTCATGCGAATCCGAACAATTTTTTATTTTGACAGCCTCCATATTGGATCCGCCATTTTGAATTTTGAAAAACTGACATCGGATTCGTGATCAGCGACCCCAAAAACCCCCGAGTAACAAGTCTTAGGCAAATTGAATCTACTTTTAAAATATAACTTGTCACTTTTCATTTTAGGGTTGTTTTCACCCCTTGAAGCCACAAACGACTTGATCCAGCAAAACGGCCAGACACGGGTATTTTTTTTGGTTCTAGTTTCCGAAAATGTTTGATTTTTTTGTGTGTGAAAAATCGTGTCGGACGGTGTCCCCCTTTTAATCACGCGTTTGTCCCCTTATTTTACGTAGGCCTTCAATTGAAAAGTATGTACACGGAAAAAACTGCATGGTTGGGATAACCATATATATTGAAAAATACAGGAAATCCATTTTTAAGGTTATCACATCCATTTTTATAGATACTAGTCACTATTTTTGGGCGCTACGCACGCCCCTTTTCTTTCTGCTATTAAGAGTGGAAATGTTTTTACACCGAGAATTTTCTAATATCACTCTAAAGATACACACATAGTTATTAAAAACATTTTTTTATCTTTAAAGGATTAAATTTTATTTTAAATTTTGTGTACCTATTCCCTTTTTGAATAATATGTTTTGGTAATATAACATTATCATCTGCATCATTTAATTCACCATTGACAACTTTAAGTAAAAAATCTACAAATTCCGTTTCTTGTGGTAAAGCTTTCATATTATCTGTTAATGTGTATTTTTTAAAATATTTCTATAGTTTACTATTTTTTATTGATAAATTTACTATTTCTGATTTAGTACCTGATTTTGGAGCCATTGGTGCTTCATCCCAATTGAAAACATCTATATTTTTCAAAAAGAGGCTTTCTAAAGATTGAACTTTAATGTTTGAAGACGAATCACTGTATAGTGGAACGGGTAAGCCGAAAACTTTATGAACAGTTTTTCCATTAGGAAGCAGAGTCGCAGCTATACCTGTAAATGCCATGTTGCAAACATTTATTCCTTTATTTCTTAACAATTGCAATAGAACCATCAAAAGAAGAATCCTTTAGGGCATCAAGTACAAGTAATTCAAGTAATTCAAGTAATTCTGTTCAAGTAATTCTGTTCTCCTATGTTCTGCAATATTTATATAATTAACTTGTTTAGTAAAAATTTCACCTTGTATATCTAATAACCCCTAAAGGTCAGTTAAATTATATCCTTCGTTAAATAACATTGTTTTAATATTTCTACAAGCCCTTTGTTCAACTTCAATGTCGTTTATTTATTAATAATCTTTTGACATTTGACCCTTAAATTGTTCCCATATATAGTTTATCCGGATGTACAGGATGACATTGAATTAAAATTCTTGTGAATAATTGGCGAAGTGAATGAGGCATCATCTATAATGCAGCTACTTCCATTGTTCTAATCCACTCACTATCATCTTCTACAAGTCCTAATGCCAAACAAGCAGTTGTAAAAGATTCATGAACAACTCCATTTACAGTTCTCAAACTTAACCGACAGATTAGCTCGGTCGGATAAATGCCTGCCTCGGCGGACGCTTAGAACCAAGGATACTTGGTTAGCGCCCATTAGCCTGGAATTTTTCCGGCACGTGAGATAATCTGAGCGGGAGGTTTGACGTCGAAGTATAATGATGTGCACCGTGGATTATTGTCCGGTACACACCATTAGAATTCGACTGTCGATTAACCGGTTGTACTCGGAGAGGTTTTCTCCAGTTTCCCTCTCCACTGGCGAAAAAAACCCATTAGACGGGTGGTCCAGACAAATGCGAGAACTCCTAATTTCAAGCCGTTCTGTAGACGCAAAATTTAGTATATAAGATATAGTTTGTAAGAAAAATTCTACGGGGACACTTGTAACGCTAGATTAAGGCAAAAGACGAGTGTATAAATAAATAAAAACTGTTCTCAAACTTTCAAAAGAAGTTGCTTCTTTTACTGTAAGCAACAATAATCTAAGATGAAATAACTCCAAACGATGTGGATTAACTGAATACATTCTTCCCTATACTTTTACATTACGAATTCTTTGTTTCCATTCAAGAGATTTTGTTACCCATGTATAATGCTCTGGTGTATCTGAATAATAATACTTTTGAGCATTACTATCTCGTTGGTTAAGTTTAAAGTAATTTAAAAGTTTTGTATTTAAATCGAAAGAAATTCGGTTACTATCTTTTTCTTCTCGAATAATAACATTCTGTTTATTTGGCAAATGTATTGGTAAGTGATTAACGCTATGACTCTTTTTCTCTAAAAGTTTACTTAGAATTCTCCGAACTGCCTTAACTGGACCAACATATCTATTTTCTTAATAATGATGTATTTCATTATGATTAACAGTTACGTCACCATTCGCATTTGTGATAACAATAGATGAATCATCACGCCCTTTAAGAATATATTTATATAAATATTTAACAGATTTGATACTTGAAACTATTTCTACATTAATATAGCAATTAAATATTTTTAAAAAGTTTAGGGCAATACGGAACAATATTAGAATTATCAACAATAAATCCATTTGGTCGTTCATACTCTTTATTATTATTTCTTTGACAACAATGAACATAGCAATTTTTTTCAATTGTAGTTTCTTCTTGTTAACATTTTGGAAATTTTTTTGAATATTTCCCATTAATTAAACACCAATCTCCACAAGGTCCGTGAATATTATTTTGCATTATTATTTTATGTAGAATAGGATTGATATTTTCATCAGAAATTTCTGCAGAAATATAACGATCAACACTTTCAACTGTTAATATTTTAGAATTTTCTTTTAATATAACTAACAAATGAATGTGTGGCAATCCTTGCTTTTGAAATTCAATAACATAAACATAAGATTTGACTTCTCCAAATAATTTATTATCAACAATAGGTTTAAGTAGATGTTTAACTTTTAATGCGAAAACCCTAGTTACTATATCAGGTATATCAGCAGCAGTTTGATAGGGGAATAAATTTTCCTGTATCTGTTTCCAATTTGGATTACACGTCATTGTGATAAATAAATCTGGTCTACCATGACGAGCAACAATAGCCATCGAATCCTGATATTGTTGCATCATATTGCGAGGTGATCCTATAAAAGTAAAAGGCAATATAAGCGTTTTTCACACGTGTACATCATTTTCCAACACATGATTGTGTAAATAATCCATCAGTCCTTTATATCTTTCACTTCTCACTTGAGCTTGATTATTTGCACAAAATCTCAATGTATCTTTTTCTATTTTAAAATCATTGTCAACCACTCATATAAAAATTAATTAAATTCTTTATCTCTTACAGCAATTTTGTATTAAATGTAGGCAGACCTAGAAATAGTATGATTTCTAATTCTGTAATCAATATCACCACGAATCATATTAATATTATAACCCTTATTTCCAAGTGGATAAAATATGGGATAAATCCATGGTTCAACATTCGGATCTAAATTACTAACCACTTTTAATTCCTTTGTAGACTTATTATAAACCGTTTCATAAAATTCTGGTATTTCTCCTTCAGAGGTTGTATTAAAAATTGCAGCAACTTCATTAAAACTTTGAGAATAGTGTCTATTTTTATCAAAGCTTTTTTTCAACGTGAACGATAATTGTAACTCAGGAATTTCTTTATTATTTTTTTTGCTAATTCAGCTTCTATTTGAATTACCTCTGACATCATCATGTGAGATTTTGTATATGCATTAGAATTTCTCATAATATTTTCTATAGATTTTAAACTGTCTTCATCAAAATTTTTGTTACTTTTTAATCTGTATCTGATTGATTCCTCAGGGTCATAAATAAATAATTGACTAAAACGTGGATCCTCACCTTTATCCGGATATAAAGCACTATTAATTTGATAGTAAATTTTACCTCTTCTGCCATTAAAATTAATCACATTAGCATTTAAAGATGCAAAAAAAAGAATTATTATACAGCCTAATATTCTTTTTAAAATGACCTGATTTTTTATGCAACCCTTATAACAAAAGCCTTAATTCATCGAGATATTGTATTAAAGTTAACACAACACCTCTATGACTACAGCAGTCATTAAAACTAACTTTTTTACCAGTAACTTTTTCATCTTTAAAATATTAAGCTTGCCAATGTGTGCAGTAATTAATTATCGGACCTAGATAATTTTCAACATTCAACTCATTTTGAATTTGATGCTTTAATACTCCTTAACAATAATTTCTTTGACATCGAGTATTCTTTGTTTTTGACAAAGAAATTGTATCACTATTTTTATGTTTTAATTTAAGGTTCTTAGCATATTCTATTTTGGATTCGACTTGAAGTATTTTCTTAGTTGAAGTGTGTTTTTCACTTAATAATTTACGTTATCAATTGTACGTTTTAACTTTTGCCTCTCACGATAATTTTTTTGAATTTCAGCTCTACTTTCTTTAAATGTTTTTGATGTAATATTTCTTTCTTTATTTCATTTATAATTCTCGGGAAAGAAATAGATGTGTATGCTTCCTTTGAATAATTTTCATTATCAATTTTACGTTTTAATTTTTACCTCTCACGATAAGTTTTTTTTAATTTCAGCCCTACTTTGTTTAAGTTTTGTTGATGCAATATTTCCTTCATTTATTTTTATTTATTATTTTCGAGAAAGAAATTTCTTTCTTAAAAGAGTTTTTAGAAAAGTTTTATTCTCCATACTGAAGTTCAATTTTTTTTTCATTTAAAAGGCAATTTCAGTCATACACAGATATGCAATATCTACTACTAGAAAGTTGTACAGAGGGTAATTTACATAAACTTTTGTTTTTTATTTTCTTTATTTATTTGTTTATACACCTGTCTTAAGCCTACAATCTTGGCTATACAAGTGTTTTTACAACCGTAGAACATTCCTTACAAACATTTCTTAATACTAAATTTTTGCGCCTACAGAGCGACTTGAAAATTAGGAGTACTCGCATTTGCCTGGACCACCCGTCTAATGGGCGCGAACCAAGTACCCTTGGTCCGCCCACCGAGCCAGGCATTTATCCGACTGAGCCAATCTGTCGGTATAAACTTTTGTTTTTGAACATTAACATTAAATGATTTCTAATATTACAATAATAGTAATTGACAGAGTGGGGCAGAATATTAAAAAACAACGATGTTGCAAATGCTATTACATATACTCCATAAGAAAGACTGTATTCTGGTTGTTGATAAACAGTTGTGAAAACTACTGGTGGTTCAAAAGGATATAATCTAATTAAATAATCTCTTTGATCATGATTTAAACATTTTTTATTAAGACTATCAAAAATGTAAAGGCTTATTTCATCATAATAAGTACAAATCCAATGACCAGATTTACAAGATCCACTAAAAAGTATTTGAATGTGCTGCTCACTTTTCTCGATTGGAACTATCAAATCAATTGTTTGTAAACACAAATTATTTTGCATATTAAAAAAAATTTGATTGTCTTCCCAATAGCTTTTGAAATTCATACATATGATCATTGTTTAGCATTGCTCCTTCAGTGACAACAATACTTAAATCATGAGTAGTCGAATTAACAGTTTCTCCTTTGTTAGACATTGTTCTTTTATTTTATAAAATTTACTTATATCAAGGAATTATAATTTTAAAAATAGTAATATTACATTAGAATTTTAACATCAAGTTTTATACATTTAATTATAAATTTTATAATTTCCTTTTATCCTATGTTACCAAATTTTGCTTCTTGTAGAAAATAACAACAAATTTACAATTCTCTCCTTATTTAAAACTTTTAAATTTAAATATAATAAATTTAACCAATTTCTAGCTTTGTTTTTATCCAATATAACCAATTTTCAATTTTTCCTTTTAGCCAATTTAACCAATTTCCAGCTTTGTTTTTATCCAATAGAACCAATTTCCAATTTTGCCTTTTATCCAATATAACCAAATTCTAATTTTGCATTTTATCTAATATAACCAATTTTTAATTTTGCCTTTTATCCAATTTAAACAATTTCCAGCTTTGTTTTTATCTAATTTAAACAATTTCCAGCTTTGTTTTTATCCAATATAATAAATTTTCAATTTTCCCTTTTATCCAGTTTAAACCAATTTCCAGCTTTGTTTTTATCCAATAGAACCAATTTCCAATTTTGCCTTTTATCCAATATAACCAATTTCTAATTTTGCCTTTTATCCAATATAACCAAATTCTAATTTTGCCTTTTATCCAATTTAACCAAGTTTCAGATTTTTTTAACTAATTTCCAGCTTTGTTTTTATCCAATAGAACCAATTTCCAATTTTGTCTCTTATCTAATATTTAACCAATTTACAATTTTTCCTTTTATCCAATTTAACCAATTTCCAGCTTTGTTTTTATCCAATATAAATAATTTACAAATTTTTCCTTTTATCCAATTTAACCAATTTCCAGCTTAGTTTGTATCCAATATAACCAATTTCCAATTTTTTTCAATAATTTTTCCGATTTGTTTTTATCCAATAGAACCAATTTTCAATTTTGCCTTTTATCCAGTTTAACTAATTTCTAATTTTGCCTTTTATCCAATTACAGACGATTTCCAAATTATAACAAACTTTTAAATTTATTAATAAACATCCAAAAAATTATAACAAATTTTTTACTTTATTAATAATTAACATCAAAAACAAAACACAACTCAATTAATTATTTAATAATTGAAAAAATTTAGAAAACAGTATCTTAATGTAATTCTATTATTATTTACTACCCAGTGGGCAAAAAACCATCATTGTTTTAAAAACGATCCAAAAACGTTTTTAGAACGTTTCATGTCTGCAAAATAATATTCCAAAAACGTTCCATTGCTTTTAAAACGTTTTAGAACCATATAACGTTTTTGGGACGTTATTTAGCGGACATGAAACGTTCTAAAAACGTTTTTAGAACGTTTTTAAAACAATGATGGTTTTTTGCCCACTGGGTATTCACTTATTATCACTAATTATATTTACTAATACTTACTATTCACTAAATCACTATTTACTAATTCACGAAGTATTCACTAATAATTCACTTATTTAACTTTATATTCACTTACATATAGTGGGTGAATTCACCAGTGAATTATAAAGATTTTTTAATTTAATTTTCGTTGAAGACACGTAGAACGTGTATCAAGGAAAATAATCTATGATATGATTTTTAAATTAAAAAAAATATATTCTTTCTTATATTTAGGTGGTAGGCCCTAAGCGTGAGTGTCCTTTTTGCACTCGTAGATTGATTCTGAGGACAATATATATACATATATTAGACCCGTATTAGACCCTACGCAGGATTACCACAAACAATACGAACCCTTGAACAATAGCCTTTGTAAATGAGGGACCCAGGTAATAATATTTTCTTCCTTCCTTCATCGCAAGGAAAACTATAGATAAAAGTCAATATATATATATATATATATATATATATTGTATACATATACTTTTATAAATGAAACACAATAGGTAACGTCTGGGTAACGGCGCCAGTAACGCCGGCTCTGGTTTCTCTCTTTCTCTAAAGGCAATATAAATAAGAATGTCTCTGTTTACCTAATTTGCATATCTACTCGTTTCATATTAAGGACCACATCCATTTTGATGGATACCGCATCCATTTCTTTAGTTGACACATCGGCTGTTTTCGGCGTTCACTCGGTGTTAACACCAAGTTAATTCCCGTTGGATAGTTTCAACAGAATGTTAATAAATATTTAAGATGTGAATTGGTGTTGACCAGAATAAAATTAATCAGTTTTTGGTGTAATAAATGTGTTTTTTTCTCTTGCTGATCTAAAATTATATATTTGTAAAAAAAATGACATGACACAACGTCTATGTCTTTCCTTCAAAGAAAGAAAAGAAAGACCTCCTCAGTATGAATTTTTCACAAACAGTGAAATCTGTTTTCAGTCATATTTTTTGACTGAATAGTCAATATTAGCAACTAAATTAAAAATTTAAGTTGCACGTCATAAAATTGCACATTTTTTATAGATAGTTTAAATATGTTTTTAAAACAGCATAAGTTATATATTAATTGTTTTTTGACATGTTCTCTTTAAAAAGTCAAAACATAATTGTTAATAAATATTATTGCTGATTGGACTTTCGTTACCTCGGTGTTAACACCAGGTGAACGCCGAAAACAGCCATCCATAGAAATGGATGCGATAACCTTAAATATGGATACCCCGTATTTTTCAATATATATGGTTGTGCCAACCATGCAGTTTTTTCCGTGTAAGTATTAGAAATATTTAAATAAATATTCTTGTTTTAATTTATAAAATTTATAAATTATTAAAAAAATAGTGTAACGGTCAGTTAAAAATAGGGATTGTAATACCGGAATTACCGGTAAATTAACAACAACCCTCTTAAAAATTCACCGGTAATTTAAAAATTTTTTACCGGTAATTCAGTAAATTACTTTTATGAAAATCTTTGTCAAAAATAGATTTTGACATTACAAATGGTATATAATTACTTGCTTGCAATTCGACCAACAAGTATTGAATCCGGCCACACGGAGAAAAAAAAAGTTGTAACTGCTTTCTTTTGAGTTGTCATGCTAATTTTATTTTTTATTTATTTTTTTTTTCTAATAATGTTTAAGTTTCTTAATTTAATATTTTCTAGTATACATACTATTGGTTAATTTATGATTTATTATATTATGTATAATTTTAAAATATCAATAATTATATAACACCTAAATTATAAATTATTAACCAATAATATGTACTAAAAAATATTAAATTAGAAAATTCAAATAAAATATAAAAAATATATATAAAATATATAAAATATATATATATAAAATTCAAATAACAAAATTAAGTAAACAAAAATATTTATTGAAATGAACCAAATACGTTTACTAAAACTTGAATCAAACAAATTTGTTCTCTTAAAATAAACAAATTTTTTAGTTATATTAAATAAAAATTTTTGGTTGAGTGTAATAACCATTTGGTTAATACAAATAAACGTATTGGAAGAAATTATTTGGTTGAATCAAACAAACGTTTGGTTGACTGTATAGCAATGCATTTATTTAGTTGATTCAACCAAAATTTGGTTGTTTCGGACAAATTTTTTTCTGAGTGCAGGGTTTTAATTATTTTTAATACAATTTTAAATAAATTTATTTACAAATTTTATTGTGCAAAATTTATCAATAAATCATCAAATATTATGCACGGAACGATTTACTATTATTATGTAAATAACAAAATATAAATGTTTATAAATTTCAATTACTTTTAAAATCTTCTATTAAAATTATTAAAGAAACTCCATTATTTGAAAAAAAAATTTAAATGAATTTAATTAGGATTTTCAAAGATTTTAATAAAATTCTTCTCGGAAATTCAATTAGTTTTATAATTAATTAATAACATTTCACAAAAGAATTAAATTATTATTAAAAATTTTGATAAAACTCTTTATAAGAATTTAAATATTTTAAATATTATTCTAATTAAATTTTGTGTACCCGTGTGGAAAAAGCCCCCATCAAGCCCACACGACGTGAGGGCCCCCGGCGGGAGCCGACGAGTGCTGATCCATTTGGGCAGATACATGAGGCCACGAAGCAAAAATTTCTAAGTCCAAACCTCAAATAATTTTTTATTACTTCAAAATTAATGTTTAGAATGATTATTTAAACAATGAAAAACACATATTTCACATAAAATTATTTACATTTTTTTTTAAATATTGAACTTACATGAGGGCAAATCCTTGAGGGCCCACACGAGGGGCCCGCATGGATCGCCCACATCATTTACCAGCAAAAATTTGTAAGTCCTAACAAAAAATATTTTTTTACATAACAAAAATTAATGATTATAATGATTTTAAACAATGAAAAACACGTTATTAACACATATTTAATGATACTTTTAAAAAAATATAAATCTCACATGAGGGCAAATTCTTGAGGGCCCAGGCGAGGGGTCCGCATAGATCGCCCACATCATTTACCAGCAAAAATTTGTAAGTCTTAACAAAAAATATTTTTTTACATAACAAAAATTAATGATTATAATGATTTTAAACAATGAAAAACACCTTTCTTGTTATGGTGTATTAGTGTCAACAATGTTTTATTGAATCATCAAAAGCAAGTGAGCAAGTCACCTACAATAAATAAACAATTTTCAAGTAGGTCCCGTAGCACAGTGGTTAGAGCGTTTGTCTGGTAGTCCGTAGGTCGTAGGTTCTATACCCGGGTGCGTCAGATTTTTTTTTATGGTCACAATTTAATTTAAAAAAAAGTAAAAATCTTTAAGTAACAATGTTATTTATTAATAATAATTGAACTTGTTTATGTTGAGGGCAAAGATGAGGGCAAACGCGAGGGCCACGCAGGGGGCCGAAGAGGGCGCCCGCGTGGATCACCCATGCGGGCGCCCTCATCGATCAGCATGTCGTTTCCATGAGGGGCCTCGCCTGGATCACCCACGTGGGCCCCTCATGGATGTGGGCGATCCATGCGGGCCCCCGGCGTGGGCCAACGCCACTTTTTCACACGGGTAAGAATAAACTTTTTTAAAAGATTTTATTTTAATTTTTTGCAAAAAATTTAATTATTTTGAAAATTTTGGATTTATTTTTTTGTAAAAATTAAATTATTTCAGGTTAAAAATTATAAAATTGAGTAAGAAATAACGCATAAGGAATATTTTTAATTGACAACAATTTGGTTTAATTACTTTTCTAATATTGAAAGCATTTTATTATACATTAGAATTTTCATTAATTTTAAATATTAAAATATTAAAAAGAATAATTAATTATAAAAAAAACTAGAAAACAAAATGGAAACAGAAACAACTAACTTCAAATTGCGAATAGATGTGAAGTCAAATAAAGTAAGGAAAAAAATGAAGTTTAGTTTAATGCTTATCTATTAACTTTCTAATTTAATATTTTAATTTTTAATAATTTATTTTTCTTATGTTTTGAAGATTTAATTAATAAATAATATTAGAAATTAAATTATTTATTGTAATGAGAAAATTCAAATATCTTTGTGAATCCTTTTGCTTCCTCGTAAGGAAGCTTTGTAGTCGTTTAATTTACAAAATTTTTAAAAATCCTTTTAACAAATTTTCTTCTATATAATGGGACTATGTTACATAAGACCCTGAACAATTGTCCGGATGTATGTATGTGTGTGTATGTGTGTGTGTGTGTGTGGATCCCGATTTTTGTGAACACGATAACTCGAAGAGGTTTTAACGAATTTGGCTAAAATTTACCAGGTATATTTATCATAAAAATATCTCGAAATGGATTGATAGACTTTAAAAAATTCTCAAAAAAAAATTTTTTTTTTGACTTTTTTCTAAAAAATTTTTTTAAGTTGTTTATTGAAGTTAATATATAATAAAATCTTATTCTTTGCATCAAGACGAATCGATTGGTATATAAGAAGTATAAATTGTATGAGAATTTATAGAGTTAATCACAATTAAAGCTGAAAAAATCGCATTTTTATCAAAAAAATGAGTTCTTTCCGCAAAATTATGTTGCTGTGTAAGAAAATCTTACTCATTTATTTCTAAAATCTTATTCATTACACCAAGACGGATCGATTGGTATATATAAAGTATATGTTTTATTTAAATTTATAGAATTAAAACCAATTATAGACAAAAAATTTGCACTTTTAATAAAAATTCATTTTTTCTTAAAAATCATGTTGCTGTACAATAGAATGTTATTATTTATTGAAAAATAAATCAAAAATCTTATTCTTTGCATCAAGACGAATCGATTGATGTATATAAAGTATATATTCTATTGAAAATTATAGAATTAATTACAATTAAAGTTGAAAAATTCACTTTTTAACTAAAAATTTTTTTGTTTATTTAGATTCATATTACTGTATAAGAAAAATTTATTTTTTCTATTAAGACGAATGAACTTTATTTTATAAATGTTAAATTGTATTAAAAATGATTTAAAAATGAAATATATTTATCGTTAATGCGTCCTTCACGAGGAAGCAAATTTTTTTTGCTGATCGTAAAGAGGAAGCAAAATGTTCATGTAATGAACATCTGGTTTTAAATTATCCCGCCATTAGTGACGCCAACCAATGAGATCACTTGAAACTTAAAAGGACCCGCAATATTCTTCCCTACACATGGTTGATTAGGTTAGTTGGTTAGGTTGTTTCTTTCTGCGTTGCGAACCCGGGTTCTATCCCTCATTCCCTCCAAATTTATTTTCAAAATTATTCTTCAATAATATTGATATTGAGGAATAAATAAGTATCAGTTCGCGGCAATAAATAAATTATAGAGAGAAATATTTTTTATTTTATTTTTATTAAATTTATAAATACTATTTTTATAGTTATAAATAAACTGAAATATTAAATAAGTTTAAGTGCATATTAAATAGATAATTACGGAAATTCCTTAAATGATTATTTGTATAATATCAATTTATATTATATTACTTACCTTATGACGCTTACTAGAAACTACCTTCTAATGATTACAGATTACCAGAGATGATTACCAGAGATAGTTTTAAAGAAGATAACCAAGCAAAATTATCTAAAGCTAACAATTTAATATTTCACCAACTTTTCTCTACTTGTTTTCAGAAAAGTTTCTTAGATAACTTTCTGCAAGCTAACACGGAATACTAAAAAGCGTAGGACATTTATAGGCCCAGGGAAGCTAACGGGAAGCTAACCATGTTAACTATAGAAGCTAACATGGTTAGTTTCCCGTTAGCTTCCCGCAAAATATGGTGCTATGTGGGAGACTGTTTGGAACCGTAAATTGCAGATTTGAACCATACTGTGCGGATCCCGTGCTGGACATTAGGACAAGGTTCCTGTGCTGTAACATTAGCTAGCTAACTTCCATGTAAAGGTTCCTCCACAGGAACACTTGCAGGATCTTGTCCAGCAAAATTTTTAATTTTTCAGATAAAAGTTTGGACAGTCTATGTACTTTTTAAAAAATTATGAAACGTAAGATGTCTAAATAGACAATTATATATGTTGTTTTATGTTTACAAAATTTTTAACATAATTCTGTTCTCATACACTGAGAAAACTGGAAGATTGGACTTAACATCTGGAGGGACAAATCGTTCATATTTGAGAGTTGACTATTGGATAACAATCTAAATATTCAAATACACCATTGACATCTGTCAATGATATTCGCGCCATTTTCTGCGCAACTTTTAACCCTCAGATATAATGGGAGAGAATATACAAGTAGATTTCCATTATCAATTCAAAATTTATTTTAGAAGTAAGATAAATAGTCATTTAACTCTCTTCATAAGCAAAGGAAACATACACTTTTTGAACCTCTGAATTTGACTCTCCAGTTTTCTTAGTGTAATTAAAAACAATTTACAATTTACTTTTACTAATAAAAAATTAATTAGAACTTTCATAAGTGTTACTTTATTTTTAAAAATATTTAAAATGAAACTATTATAATATAATATATATGTGACTGTCCACGAGAAAACACGGCTTAGCTCCCAAACGTGAATTTCACAGGGCGAGCGATTGAAGTACTACGCTTGACATACCCATCTTTAAAACGATATATTGTCGAAAGTAATTGATATTTTTAACTTTTGACTTTTGCATTTGAAAAAGCAACATAAAATCTGTCGATTGCCATAAAAAACTCAAATTGATTTTTTGAACCTAAGCCGTGTTTTCTCGTGGACAGTCACATATGCTAAATTGTTTTGTTTTATATTCATAATATTTTCATTCCAATTTTATCTGCTTTTTTCATTATTTTTGTATAATAGTACTATAAAGCATTACCGGTAAACCGGTATTGTATAAGAGTTTTACCGTATTACTGGTAATTGAAAAAGTCGGTAAATTTACAATCCCTAGTTAAGAATATAAGGCTGCAATTATCACTATAATTAATATCATATTTCTAAACCGACAGATTGGCTCAGTCGGATAGATGCCTGGCGTTGGTGGTCGTTTAAGGACCAAGGGTATAAGTACCCTTGGTTCGCGCCCACTTGGCTTGGTATTTTTCCGGCACGTGAGACAATCTGAGCGGGAGGTTTGACGTCGAGGTATAATGATGTGCACCGTCGATTATTGTCCGGTACACACCATTAGAACTCGACTGTCGATAAACCGGTTGTACTCAGAGAGGTTTTCTACAGTTTTCCCTCTTCTCTGGCGAGAAAACCCATTGACGGGTGGTCCAGGCGTAATGCGAGTACTCCTAATAAAGTCGGCTGTAGACGCAAAATTAGGTTAATATATAGAAAATTTCTAAAGTAGAATGGTTATGCTTAATCCAAAAAAAGTATTTCTCGGGGACTCTTGTCGAAGTGCGTAAGGCCAATAGGGCAGGAGTATAAACAATAAAAAAAAAAATATCATATTTCTATTTTTTTCTCTGATTATTCAACACAAATTTTGATACTAAATCCAATAAAAATCATTGATCATTTCTTCTTCAATATAGTTAAGTAGGTACTTTATTTGTTTATATTTTGAAATTATATGTGAAACTTAAAATTTTTTCCTTTACTCCTTTAACTATCAACAGTTTAAATGTATAAAAACTATTCATTTTCAATTATTCTACGTAATTTGAAGACTAAGTGTATTTCTCAATGTTTAAAAATAATAAAAATAATCTTCTTCTCGCTATAAATGTATATTTATGTCAGTATAGAAAGTATATAACAAAAATTTTAATAGAAAAGTAAAAAATTTGTGTTCAACATTAGAAAAATAATGGTTATCCAATAATCATAATTTTAATTAGAACCCTCTTTTTAATTTTTACATATTTTCAGTCTCTTAAATTTCTTATTATGTAGGTACTTTCTTTTCACTTTTTAATATAATTATTTTTTCTTTTAGTTAACAATTATTTAAAAAATTCCCTAATTTATTTATACCTATATATAAAAAATATGGTTTATTTTGTTCATGAAAATAGGAATTTTCATTTTTTTTGTATTATTATTATTTTATTTGTATTTTATTTTGTATTATTTTTTATTATTTATTTGTTATAGAATCAAATCGAAAGTTTAATATTAAACTATTCACTTATAAATAATATAAAATAATTATAATTATATATAAATGTTAAATAAAGAAATGTAAATATATATTTTTCGAAAGTCGAAAATTTTTAATTATTCGCAATAATAATGTTGCTAAGTAAATAATCGTAAATAAATTTAACATTTGTCAAATTTTTTATTGTTATTATTTAAGTGAATTAAAATATATATTAACTCTGAAATAACAACACCACATAAGTGAATACTGTATAGAGCATTTAAGAAGATAAATGTATCGGTCGTATTGATTTATTAATTGAATTTAATTGTTCTACTTCTTGACAATATACATTTTCAACCTTTGATAACACAGCATATTTCGCCTGTAAAAAAACATATCTATTTAAAAATATAAACACGTAAATAATCATATAAAATTCTTATAAAATAAATTTGGTGTATAATATCTGAACACATATTAAATAAAAATAGTTCTTTCCCACCTATAATATATCTTGAAAAACACGATTGCTTAATTTTCTGGTGGAACTAACTTTTAACAATTTCACGGTTAATTGATTAGAGAAAAACAGTAAAGAAAAAAAATTATTTCGGTCATTAACAATGCTTGGTTTCAGTAAATTACTTTGGCATTGCACTAAATGCATGCTCCAAATATTTCTGAAAAAGTATTAAATCAACTGCTTCTATTCACTTGTAAATAGAAACTGTCTCTTTATTTTAATTTCATTATTTCTTTTTATATCTTATAGTTTTTTTTGCTTTTTTCTCTCATAATTGCTAAAAGAATTTCATTATTTTTAAAACTATACACTTCCAATATACAGTAATAAATGTGCATTATTTTATTTTGTTAAAATTGTTTAAAGTAGTTTCCTAGTTTTCCCTTACATTTTTTATCTTTAAATTATTAATATATTATTAATACATTTATTAAAATTCTTCTCACCTCCGCATTTAACTACACAATATTTTCCCTGGGTGCAAGGTTCTAATTGGTACAAAGTAAATTATTAGAGTTAGTAAATTCTTAGATATGTACAATAAACAATAAACAATAAATTCAAAGAGTAAATGGAAATTTATTTATTTATACTTATTTGTAAGATATAAATATAAATACCTCTCAAGCAACAAGTAACAATACTTTTCCTTTTTTCGGATTTATCATCTGCAAATAATGTTTCAATATATTTGAAAATTCTAATTTTATTAACCCCTTGGCTGTCAACGAGATTTCCACTGTTTGGGCCAAAAGTGTGTTGAAAAAATTTTTAATGGATTTTTATGAAACTTGGTACCCTAAGGTTTCTGGGGTCGCTGATTACGAATCTGACATCAGTTTTTCGAAATTCAAAATGGCGGATCCAAGATGACGGAAATTTTGCCAAAATTCGTCGAATTTGCTTGAAACTTGTTACTCAGTGGTTTTAAGGGTCGTTGATTACGAATCTAACATTAGTTTTCCAAAATTCAAAATGGCGGATCCAATATGTCGGACAACGAAATTAAAATTTGATCAGATTCGCTTGAAACTAAATACTTGGGGATTTTCAGGGTCGCTGATTACGAATCTGAAATCAGTTTTTCGAAATTCAAAATATCTGGTTCAATATGGCGGAAAATTTTTTAAAATTTATTGCATTTGTTTGAAACTGGTTAATCTGACATCAGTATGATAATTTTTGGTGAAATCAAATTTCGATAAATACCCTGAAAAAATAATGACAGATTCGTAATCAGCAACCCTAAAAACCCCCGAGTAATCAGTTTAAAGCCATTATAATTAATTTTTTATTTTGTCGTACGCCATATTGGATCCGCCATTTTGAATTTTGGAAAATTAATGTTAGATTCGTAATCAGCGACCCTTAAAACCCCCGAGTAACAAGTTTCAAGCAAATTCGACGAACTTTGAAAAAATTTCCACCATCTTGGATCCGCTATTTTGAATTTCGAAAAACTGATGTCAGATTCGTAATCAGCGACCCCAGAAACCCCGAGTACTACGTTTCAAGTCAATCTGATCAATTTTTTATTTTGTTGTCCGACATATTGGATCCGCCATTTTGAATTTTGAAAAACGAATGTCATATTCGTAATCAGCGACCTCGAAAACCTCCGAGTAACCGGTTTCAGGAACATTTAAGAAGTTTTTAATCACCTTTTTTAAGTTGCGCATATATGCGTCATGAACCACTTTTGGCCAGTTTAGTTTTACGCAGATACTTCTTTATGCCTTTCTATTCCTACCTTTATCAACTTGTTCGCTATTTATTTTAATCACCTTTTTTGAATAACTTTTAATAGCCTTTTTAAACCCTTCTCTCTCTTTTTATATACAATCTTATTACAACTTTTTGTTATCCCTTTCAATCACCTTTTCTCTATTACTTTTGAAATATTGTCTATTTCCTTATAACTCTTTCAATGTTAGACCTTATAGACACTATTCTTTATACCTATTAATATCCTATTCTCAATACCTTTTAATAACCTGTCTATAAACTTTTATCTTTTTTTATGACAGAAGTTATCTTGATAATCTTCTTTGGTCCACATTTATAACCTTTTCTTAATAACTATTGGTATCCTATTTATACCCTTCCATCGCTTTTTATGTCGGATCTTATTAACACTTATTTATTGCCATTATTAAGATAAAAAAAAGATAGAAATGCGAGACTGCAAAACTATAAACTTTTTCTATTCCTTTTTATCATTCTTCTTTTCCGAATGGTATTCTTTTTATCTTCTTTCAATCCCATATTCTATCTCCTTACTTTATTAAGAAGAGATAGGGATAGACAAGAATATGGGGATTTGAGGAGATATAATAAGTTTATCTCTTCTAATCTACTATAGTATA
Source organism: Leptopilina syphax (assembly GCA_032872505.1). NCBI lineage: Eukaryota > Metazoa > Arthropoda > Insecta > Hymenoptera > Figitidae > Leptopilina > Leptopilina syphax. The sequence goes on from CM065469.1 coordinate 18,517,533, forward strand.
TCCCTTTCTATATACCCAGTAAAAAAAAGTATTGGAAGAGAGCAAATAGCATGGGCGGTGAGTTTCTGCCAATACGTTTTCGCGTAAAAACCGTATGTATTGGGGGCATTCTTCCAATCGTCCTTTTTAACCGTCAATACTGTCCTCTTGAATCTTTCGATTTCACCTTCATTGACTCGACTTGATTGTGTACTGTTGATCTATTACCATATGATTTAGTGAGCTTTCGACGTTCGTACTAGGGGCGCTGTGAGTATAAGTCACAGCGCTTATCTAGAAAATACCCTAAATCAAATGGTAATAGACCAACAGTTTGTCACATTTCATTTATTTACATTTTAACAAAATTTTATATTCAGGGTTGCTACAGAAGTCTGTTTTTAAATTTCCATGAATTTTCCAGGTTTTCCAGTACCAAATCTAATAAATTTCAAGGTCACCTTTTAAACATTATAAATTAGAGCAATTTTTAAAGAAAAATTGGCCTAATAATAATAAATTAGAATTTTTCTGTATTATAAAAATATTCACGTTAGATTATCTCTATTTGTTTATTAAAGCACAGACAGGGTGTCTACTAAAAATATGACTTAAAATTCCAGGACAGATTTTTTATTTTTCCAGGACATTTACATGTGTAATATTATTTCATATTACGATTAACATAATTTAAATTAACCTTTACTTAAACAAAAATATTTATTTTATTATAAAAAGAGTTCAAAATCAATATTATATATAGATATCAGATTCTTTAATCAAACGACAAATTTAAATTATTTTTTGATGAATCAAAAAAATTATTTTTTTAAATTTGAGTAAAATTTTTAAATTATTGAATATTTAAAAGCAAAGTATGGAAAATTCAAGGATATTTCAGAACATTTCCAGGAATTCCAGGACATCATTTTTTAAAAGAAAAAATGTAGGAAAAAATATTAAGTGGAATAAAATTCCAGGCATTTCAAATTTCCATGACATTTCCAGGTATTCCAGACCATTTTAAAAAAATCCCTGACTTTTCCAGGTATTCCAGACCTTTTTTAAAAAATCCCTGACTTTTTCAGGTTTTCCAGGTTCTGTAGCAACCCTGATATTTCCTGTTCGTTATCAGCATTTTTACACATTAAATCAATCAGTCTTTTTGATTAAAATGCCAAATCGAGTCAATAAACGTGAAATCGAAAGATTCAAGAGGACGGGATTGACAGTGAAAAAAGCAGGATTGGCAGAATGCCCCCAATACGGTTTTCACGCGAAAACGTATTGGCAGAAACTCACCGCCAATGCTATTCGCTCTCTTCCAATACTTTTTTTTACTGGGTACATACTCATAAAGTTATACGCGCATGCGTCGATCTTCCCAGCTGTTATGTGTTCTGGCGTCGGGTCAGTAAATCAAAAAGCGTGTGTTATGCATAGAGATATTATAAATAGAGTGGGGAAGGTATAGGCGGCAGCGTGTGGGGAAGTGTCCTGCCATAAACAGAATGGGTTGGAGGGAGAAAGAAGATTTAACACCAGTATCTGTCCTTCAATGAGCTCCAGCGCAAGAGAGACACCTACTGGGGCTAAATCTTCTTTCTCTTTCTATCAAGCGGACGCATACATGCAAACCATCCCCACTCTATTTATATTATCTCTATGGTGTTATGCACTGTGCGATTTTACGTTTTTGTTTGAGTTTTACTTTCATATTTTTGTAGTTTATTGTAAATATATTTAATTAATAAAATCTCCTCTTTTACTTTCCTTTGGATTAGAAAGGATGTGAAAATGGATAGAGAAAGATAGAAATGTATGAATAGAAAGAGATAGAAAAGTTTTACCTTCTTTAATTCACCACTTTGCATCCCCAATTTTTTTATCTCTTTCTATATATTTTTTTGTATATTATATTTCTATATCTGAAACTGTATATAAAGAGATTAGAAGGGATAAAAAGAGATATAAATATAAGGTTATAGAAAAGTAAAAAATACAACTACATATTACATTCAGTGAATTATTTAGAAATTCAATACAGTAATGAAAATTGTCAATTCAGATTGCCTATCCTTATATTCATGCGAGCTGAGCTTAAATTAAGACCGGTCTTAGTTTCAAGACTTGTTTGATTTCAGATTTACTTTTTACTGTGTTAGTTTTTACTGTGTTTTTTACAGAGCCGTCAGGCTCTGGTGCGTACAATCCGGGTTCAACTCCTCCGACCGTGGAAAATTTTCTTTCATGGTATATTTGTTGTTTTTGTGTTAGGTATTAATTAAATGTAAATATATGTGTAAAATAACAAATATAAATGTTAATTAATTAAATAATAAAAATGTTTGATCTAAGAATTAGAAGTGATGGGATGGGGATAATTCAAGTAAATATTTACTTGTATTGAGAAAATATTTTTATTATTGAAATCTGTAAATTTTTTCAAATCAAGAAAATATTTTCTTGATTTGATATATAAATGATCTTGACTTAATGTATTGTACATTTATTACATGTTGATTAATTTCTTGATCGAATTAAGTATGTTCTTGGATCAAGAACATGTACTCTCCTACCAAGTATTCTATATGCCAAGAATATAATTTTCTTGATACAAAACCATAATGGAATAATTGTCCCTATTCCACGGTATACTGCAAGCAAGTAAACTTTTCTTGATTCAATTACATTTTTTTCAGTGCTGTATATCAAGTCTTCCTCAAGCTTCTTCAAGTTTGGAAAATAAATTTTTTTCTTCTTTACGAGGAAACAGATTGTTTTGCTGATCGCAAAAAGGAAGCAAAATGTTCATGTTATGAACATATGTATTTATAATAAACAATTCCCTATCTTATTATTATAATTGAAACTTTGTTAAATTATGAACTCTGAAAAATTTTTTTAATTAAATAATAATTTATTTATATTAAAAAAAAGTTGCATATTAACATACGTTACTGAGTTTCTACATACACATATAGATTTTTTATTACTTGCATGCGTAATAGATTATTATTTACACCTTTGAGAATGTAGTCAGTGTGCATTTGTGTTGTTGCACTCGGTACGTTCCATATGTACACTCATCTATACAGAAGAGAGTTGTGTGAGTATGTGACCTGGTCTATGAAACTCATTAACGCCCAACTCGTGAAAATTCTTTGGTCATTTTCAAGCTACGTAATTATAAATAAAACGGTTGACAATTTATACCAGAGGTACATTTTCTAAAGGTTTTGAATGTGCTCTTTCCGATTCCGGTGACAAAAATAAATTTCGTCCAAACCAAAATTAAATATGGCGGTTTTAATGTCAAAAAACACAAAAAAATCATTTTTTCAATTTTGACATTTTTTCACCTCTAAAAAGTGTAAGAATATAATTCTATTTTCAACCATCGGTGCATAAAAATTATACACTTTCGAGAAAAGTAAAGTAGAATTTAAAATTTCAAGATGGCGGACCAATATGGCGTCAAATTTAATGTAAAATTTAAAAATTTTTGGGCAACATTCTTCATATTGCAGAAAATTCAATGAATTCGCCTGAATTTTGTTACTCGGGGGTTTTCGGAGTCGCTGATTACGAATATGAACTTTATTTTTAAAAATTCGAAATGGCGGATTCAATATGGCGAACGAATTTTTTAAACTTGATCAAATTCACATGAAACCTGTTATTCGGGGGTTTATGAGGTCGCTGATTACAAACCCCCGAGTTACAAGATTTAAGCCAATAGAATGAAATTTGAAGTTTCTTGTTCGCCATTTTGAATATTTAAAAATGAAATTGATATTCGTAATCAGCGATCCCAAAAATCTTCGAGTAACAAGTTTCAAGTGAATTTGAACAATTTAAAAAAATAAGTCCGCCATTTTGAATATTTAAAAATGAAGTTGATATTCGTAATCAGCGATCCCAAAAACCCCCGAGTAACAAGTTTCAAGTGAATTTGAACAATTTAAAAAAATTAGTCCGCCATATTGAATCCGCCATTTTTATTTTTTAAAAATGAATTTCATATTCGTAATTAGCGACCCAAAAAACCCATAAGTAACAAGTTTCAAGTGAAATCGATGAATTTTTGTAATACTCGTCCGCCATATTGGATCCGCCATTTTGAATTTTTAAAACTAAAATTCATATTCGTAATCATCGACACCGAAAACCTCCGAGTAACAGAATTCAGGCGAATTCATTGACTTTTCTGCAATATGAAGAATATTCCCAAAATTTTTAAATTTTACATTAAATTTGACGCCATATTGGTCCGCCATCTTAAAATTTTAAATTCTACTTTACTTTTCTCGAAAGTGTATAATTTTTATACACCAATGGTTGAAAATAGAATTTTATTCTTACACTTTTTAGAGGTGAAAAAAATGTCAAAATTTAAAAAATGATTTTTTTGTGTTTTTTGACATTAAAACCGCCATATTTAATTTTGGTTTGGACGAAATTTATTTTTGACACCGGAATCGGAAAGAGCACATCCAAAACCTTTAGAAAATGTACCTCTGGTATAAATTGTCAACCGTTTTATTTATAATTACGTAGCTTGAAAATGACCATAGAATTTTCACGAGTTGGGCGTTAATGGGTTAATTTATATAAACTGTTACCGGTCACCGTGTGAAGGGATGGGACCGGGCAAAGAAGCTACCCTTAAGTTTTAAAAGTAAAATAGTTAGAAATATTGGATATTTTATACCTAATATTAAATAATATGATATTTAATATCTGGTATTTGTATTGAGTAATTTTTTACTCTGTTTATTTATTTTATTCAAATAATTAATTAATAAATTTGTTACTTGAATTGTTTAGGCCTTTATATATGCGATAACCCATTAACTGCAGTAACTTATTTCTTTTTAGTGAATAGAAATAAATTAGTTATGTCTTAATCCCCTTTCATAATATCGTGATAAAATAAAGGAAGAAAAATACTGTATGTGAAGTAGGAAAGAATTTTAAAACCCGCATACAAGACGACGGGTGCGAGGGAAGGAATGAAAAAGTTTAGGGCCCGCGTTCAAGACGACGAGCAAGGTTAGGATGTAGATAGAAGGCCCGCGTTCATGACTACGAGCGAGGTTAGGATGTGGAGAGGAAAACCCGCGTTCAGGACGACGAGCGAGGTTAGGATGTGGAGAGAAAAACCCGCGTTCAGGACGACGAGCGTGAACAGGAGGTAGGAAAATGCCCGCGTTCAAGACGACGAGCGAGGGTAGGAATAAGAAAGGATGCCTGCGTTTGAGACGACAAGCATTTTAGGAAACCCGCGTTCAGGACGACGAGCGTAGCGAGGATGGAGGAAACCCGCGTACAAGACGGCGTGAACAGGAGGAGAGAGGGAAGTAGTCTAAAGGCGCGTATCCACTAGACGAGCCCAACACGAGCGCAACACGAATGACCGATATTTTTCTATTGTGTGTTCGATTCGGCCCATGCTTCAAGTCGATCCACCAAATTTTCCCTGCAAAGTCACAGGGTTTCAACGTTCATCTAGCCTCAAGAAAATGTGTGCTACATGTGTAGTTATTTTAAAGCATTCGTCAATATTTTTATGTACATGTAGAAAAAAGGGTAGAAAAAAATTTGGGTCCGTTCGGTTTGCGCTCAAAGCCGATCCATCGGCTGTCGGTTTATGACAATACCTCAAAGCAACAATAAAAGTGTGTCCCCATTTTTCTATTTGCGAGTCCACTAGTAAACCTAAATTTCCCATAAACAAAAAAATTTATTTATTATTCAAAAAATAATTAACAGAAAAATTTTTGCTAATATTTTTCTTTGCAACTCGGTGATTTGCACGTAACTGTAATATTTGTCGGCGTCACAGAAAACACATTCAAAATAAAAAATTTTTGCTTGCGTATGGATACATTTCACAGGTATATATAAAACCTATTCGCAACCACAAATATGTACAAATAGATATTATAATTTTTGATAAATTGCGGAATTCCCTCCAAAATTTTAGCTCCGTGGCGTGTCCGTTTTTTAAAATTTTAAGTTAAAATTCAGAAATTTTATTGAAAACGCCGAAACTGAAAACGAGAATTTTTGTAATATGAATTGTGTATATAGATGAACAATTTCTACATATAATGCATCTTCTAATACTTCTTATAAAATTATAAAATGTAAAATAGTTTTGTCCACAAATTTTTTCAATTTTGTAATAAGACTTTTTTCCTTATTATTTAACTGTTTATGGCACATTTTAATGTTATCTGAGAATTAAGGGTCCCTATCAAAGAACCGGTGGTGTCACATAAAATATCAGCTCCGTGGCGCCTGTGGCGTACAGTGTGAAGGTGCAAATTCATGGATCAACAGTTGCTACAATAACACATATTATAGAAGAGGACATACATAGTTGTGTCCTTTTATATTTCAGTGCTTCGGCAACCGTTGACTTATTAAAAAACACCTTAATATTCGAAAAAAACACGCCTTTACTTTTGGTGCTTAATTTAATGATTTAATTTTTGGTTGCTTTATGTCAACCATGCAGAAGCACAGTATTACTGTTGATCGTAACGCTTTTATTTGTGAATACTTTTCTGAAATTAGTTTTATGCGCTAATTTCATAATGTTATGAAAATAAAATTCTCTGGTTATGTCAAGCTGATAGTAAATAGTAAATATTTTTGCTGAAGCTATTTTGTGCATCAAAATGCTTTTTTTAACTCAGTGATTTATTCAAATTCAGAATTAAAAGAAAATCAACTTTTGCTTTTGTTATACTTCCTTCTAAAGGTTTCGTATGAGTTAGTCAATGAAATAAATTTTTTTGTCGGAGTTGTAGTCATTAAAAGTTGTGCACAAAATAGACCCCGGGATGGGGCTACTTTGTGCATTGATCTTTCTGTTTTTATAATGTTACGTAAACATTTTTTTGATTCCTTCTTATTCATTAAATCTTTTGTGTAGATATTTCAGAGTAAATTAAAAAAGAATAAGATATTAAACAAAAAATTTTGTAAATATTATACAACAAAATGTAAAATAAAACACTGAAATTTTACTAAAATCATGATTTATTAAAAATTAACAACCTTTCTTCTAATTTTATATTACTCAGAAAATAAATAACACTTTTTCTTTTTAAATATACATTTTACAATAATACATTATGATAATTATAATACTATCGTTTAAACACATGTAAATAACTTTGAATCTCATCATTTCAATAGGAGCTTTTTTAAACGTTTTGAATATGATATTTTTCAAAAACTTGAAATTAATATTTTAAGGTTAAATGAATAACAATTTAATATCTAATACACTTTTCAAGTTATTAGAGAAACGAGAGAAATAGTTTTAAAACTAATTTGAAAAACTTATAAATATTAATTAAAGTTAATTTTTTGCCGTTATGTTCCTCACCGGTTAAAATTTTAATCGTTTTAAGGATTTCAATTAAATTATTTTTGGTTTTTTGACAAAGAAGTTCTTTTTAATAATTTTATTTATTAAATATACCTCGTACATAAAGTAGCCCCAGTTGACGGCAGTATTATTCAATGCATAGGGTGGTCAGCTCCGTGGCAGCCAATTTTCGAAAATTTGTTATAATTTTTTTATAATTATAGCTGTAGTAAAACCGTTCAAATTACAACTATATTATGCCCTAATGATGAGGAAAAGTGATATTTAACATTAAAAAAACAAATTTTTTTTTCTTTTAAAACTGATCTTGAAATTGCACAGTTACGTGAAAATCACCCAAATATTAAAAAATAACTCATTAAAAAAAGCAAACCAAAATACTAATTATTACAAAAAATTACTTATTTTCAATAAAGAAATCTTTATAAATTAGTCGAATTTAACTAATTATATTAATAAACATTTAGTCGCCTTTAACTGATTCAAATTAAGGTAACGTATTATTATTGAAAATTAATTTTTACTTTAAAAAGTAATTAAGAATATTAATTATATATATATATATATATATATATATATGATTATAATTAAATTTATCACCTGAAATTTTATTTATCTTTTACTATATAATAGTTAAAAAATAATACTTTCTAAACTCTACTGATTTCTTACTAAAAATATACATATTTTCTAGATTAGGAAATAATTTTAAAGAATGTAAACTTTTTTTACAAATTTTTTAGAAATGAATTAAAAAGTTCAAATTTTTCAATTTAGATTTTTAAATTTCAGAACAAAATCTTTATTAATTATCGGCGTCGTTATTTTTGCATAGCCAATAAAAATTGTGAACATTAAATTTTTTAATTTATGACAGTAATAAAAAAGTGTCGAAAAACTTTTTTAAAAAAATCATGAGTTGAGCCATTTTTGAAGTTTCCCCTTTTTTTGCTTGTACATTTACACATAAAAGAATTTTAAATTCTAACTTTTCTAAATCTTTATTCTTTAAATGTTCGCTCAACGTTTTGGTACGTCCCAAAAGGGTAACGTTCGGTTCGTTTTGCGCTCGTCTAGTGGATATGCGTCTTAAGACTAGAGTGGCTACAGGAGAAGAAGGAAAAGAACTACACAGAGAAGTTCGAGTTTCTTGTACTTTATTTTGACTTTTCCAAAGATACAAGTTAAGGCGGAGGACTTGACGGCGGGGAATTGACTGAACGACTGTGTATTTTCGTCGCCTTTTATACCCACCCAACGTGTGCATAAAAAATCTGTCTCTTGGAAGGGGAGATTTTTTATACATGTGAGGGGCCGTCCATAAATTACGTAAGACATTTAGGGGGAGGGGGGGTCAGCAAGATCTTACGAACAATAGGAAAAATGGCGCTAATGTATGTAAAAAATCTTACGAAGGGGGGAGGGGGGGTCAAATTTACCCAAAAAATGTCTTACGTAATTTATGGACAGCCCCTGAGTGGGCTAACAAGAGACAAAAGTAGGGGAGACTGGGGTAAACCCGCTCACTTTTTTTTCAGATCGGCTAAAATCTAGGAAATTATTCTCTAAATCCAAGTTAATTTATATCATTTGAAAGCTTATGATTTTTACCGACAGATTGGCTCAGTCAGACAAGTGCCTGGCGTTGGTGGTCGTTTAAGGACCAAGGGTATAAGTACCCTTGGTTCGCGCCCACTTGGCTTGGTATTTTTCCGGCACGTGAGACAATCTGAGCGGGAGGTTTGACGTCGAGGTATAATGATGTGCACCGTCGATTATTGTCCGGTACACACCATTAGAACTCGACTGTCGATAAAACCGGTTGTACTCAGAGAGGTTTTCTACAGTTTCCCTCTTCTCTGGCGAGAAAACCCATTGACGGGTGGTCCAGGCGTAATGCGAGTTCTCCTAATAAAGTCGGCTGTAGACGCAAAATTAGGTTAATATATAGAAAATTTCTAAAGTAGAATGGTTATGCTTAATCCAAAAAAGTATTTCTCGGGGACTCTTGTCGAAGTGCGTAAGGCCAATAGGGCAGGAGTATAAACAATAAAAAAAAATAAAAAAAAAGCTTATGATTTCTACTAAAAAAATTAAAAAGAGTTTTTGATTTATATTTTATAGTTTTACTTAGAGAAACTTTTTAAAAAACATATACCAAATTTCGAAATCACAATTTTCCAGGGTAAACCCGCTCACCTTATCTTTTCAAGACGGAAGAGTTTTATTTTTTAAATATTAAAGTTCGTCTTATTCCCGTCTTAAGTATGAATTATTATTGATAATTTATAAGTTTTATAAACAATTCTATAAACAACAAATTGGTTTAATAAATAATGAACATAGATTTTATGAATTACAACTATGGATTTAAATAGTGTTATATTTTATTAAGAGAAAGTGAAATGTAGTTACAATTTTGGTTTTAATAAGTCATAAATTGTGTTATTGTTGAAATATAATACGTGAAATTATTTTATTCTAAATTTTAAATTTAAAACTAAGTGAGTGGCTTTACCCCGACTTCACGTGAGCGACTTTACCCCGAGTGTATTCCTCACATTTCAAAATAAATTTAATTAAATCTTTTTAAAATAAGACAAAACTATATATGTACTTTGAAGAAGGACATCCAATAGCAACAAAAAAAATTTGCCAGATAAATTAAGACTCAAAAATAATGATCGAAAAACTTAAAAATCTAAAATACGTTTTTTTTTCTGACACCTCTAAAAACATTTGATCGTCTCTGATTCTATGTTGAGTTCATGAAACTAAACGAAAGTTCGTTAATATAAGTTGAATGTCAAGTACTATTCACAGTACCAATATCTTCATCTTAACCCTTTAACGCCCAAATGTGATGTTTTCAGACTTGAATTTTAACTACGTACAACTATTAAAAGAAAGCTAAAAAATTTCAAAAGTAACATTTCCTACTATTTTCGGGGTCGCTTTTTCGAATGGCGTTGTCAAAATTTCCAAAAAATGAAATTAACCCCCTCCTTTAATGAAATTTTCCAAAAAATGCAAGATTTTTGGATAAAATTTTTTTTTTTATTTCAATTTTCATTGTTATATCAGTATCTACATATCGTCTGAGGTATATAAACCGTATTCCCGATAGCTGTACTTTAAAAATGTGCAGTAGTTTTTTTTCTTTTTTTCATTTTTTATTAAGAAATGGCGCCCGACCGCTAAATTTTTTTTTTATTACACATACAAATTTTTTTTTTTAAATTTGCTTAAATTTACTTGAAATTTGTTACTCGGGGGTTTATGGGGTCGCTAATTACGAATCTGATGTTAGTTTTGAAAAATTCAAAATGGCGAATTCAATATGGCGGACGAATTTTTAAAAAATTTACCAAATTCGCCTGAAACTTTGTTATTCGGGGGTTTTTAGGGTCGCTGATTACGAATATGATGTTAGTTTTTAAAAATCCAAAATGGCGGATCCAACATGGCGACAAAAAAAAATAAAAATCATTCAGATTGGCTTAAAAATTGGTACTCGGGGGTTTTTGGGGTCGCTGATTACGAATATGATGTTAGTTTTTAAAAATCGAAAATGTCGGATCCAAAATGGCGACCGAAATATAAAAATCATTCTGATTGGCTTTAAAATTTGTGCTCGGGGGTTTTTGGGGTCGCTGATTACGAATATGATGTTAGTTTTTAAAAATTCAAAATTTCGGATCTAATATGTCGGACAAAAAAAATAAAAATCATCCGGATTGGCTTGAAAATTGTTATTTGGGTCAATTTTTATAAATTACTTATACTCAATTAATAATAATGTCAAACTTTAAACATTACTTTCATAAAACTTAGTTTAATTACTTATTGAACTTTAAAGTGGGGACCTTTTTTCATCATTAAACTTTGTTTGAGGTTGTCTTCTGTCACGTTCCGAGCTAAGGCAAAGGTAAATTTATTAAGCGTATAATAAAAGGATGGTAAAGTGCTGATTTGATTTTACACATTGAGGGTTAAATTAAAAAAAGTTTTATCTCGGGATGTAACATCTACCAAAACTTATTCTAAGTCCTGGTCACCTTCAGTCATTTGAATATCTGTTGCATATTAAATCCAAAATTTTGAATTTTTAAAAATTAACATTATATTCGTAATCAGCGACCCCAAAAACCCCCGAGTACCAATTTTTAAGCCAATCAGAGTGATTTTTATATTTCGGTCGCCATTTTGGATCCGACATTTTCGATTTTTAAAAACTAACATCATATTCGTAATCAGCGACCCCAAAAACCCTCGAGTACGGGCGCCATTTTTTAATAAAAAATGAAAAAAAGAAAAAAAACTACTGCACATTTTTAAAGTACAGCTATCGGGAATACGGTTTTTATACCTCAGACTATATGTAGATACCGATATAACAATGAAAATTGAAATAAAAAAAAAATTTCATCCAAAAATCTTGCATTTTTTGGAAAATTTCATTAAAGGAGGGGGTTAATTTCATTTTTTGGAAATTTTGACAACGCCATTCGAAAAAGCGACCCCGAAAATAGTAGGAAATGTTACTTTTGAAATTTTTTTAGCTTTCTTTTAATAGTTGTACGAAGTTAAAGTTCAAGTCGGAAAACAGCACATTTGGGCGTTAAAGGGTATTAAGTTGAGTTCATGGCGTAAAATCGCTAGTGAGCGGGTTTACCCCAGTCTCCCCTACTAGCCGTTTTTACAAACATTTAAAATCTTAAAACTAAATCCTAAAACACACAAAAATAACATAAAATGTCTAATTTTTACTTAAAATAATTAATATTTATATAATTTCGATGCAAAATGTATAATTATCTTAAAGACATGTCATTATTTATTTTAATATTGAATTATTAAATCTTTAATTAATAATTATTTAGTTATTAATTGAACAATTAAACAATACTTAAAATTAATACTCCAGATAATATCAACGTGTTACTCATAAAATTGTTATTACCAGAATCATTTCTCAAGGCAAATTAAAAGGCGATTTAATAAAAGAGCGTAGTAATGCTGATAAAACTCAGAGTATGACAATAACAATAATAATAATTTATTGACACTTACTTAGTTCAATATTGTTAACTAATATTCAGTATAACAATATAAGTAAAAGTAATCAATGATTATTAAGACATTATTACAATATATTAGCTAATTTTAAGACGAATTGCAACGTAATATATATATATATATATATATATATATATATATATATATATATATATATATATATATATATATATATATATATATATATATATATATATATATATATATATATATATGGGACATTCCGCGTCAACACGGACAGAGCTCTAAACAAAAATTGCTTTGATGGATTTAAACGTTCTAGGGCTTAAAAGATTTCTACGTTCATGTACTTTAAGATGCCGATGGGCGATTTTTGCAAAATTCAATTTCCGATGCCAATAGAACTGTCAAAAGTCAAAAGGTCCAAAAATCTCAAAATACTTTTGTGAATTAAAAGCAAAAAACGAGGTAAATTATTCTGTAACTCATTCTTTATCAGTTTTTAAGGTTCCCGAATATAAATCTAAAGTTTTTTTTTAAAAATCCAAAATGTCGAATTCAATATGGCGGACAAAATTCAAATTTAATCAGATTCGATTAAAACTTGTTACTCGGGGGTTTTTAGGGTCGCTGATTACGAATCTAAAGTCACTTTTTAAAAATTCAAAATGGCGGATCCAATATGGCGGAAAAAATTTTCAAATTTGATCCGATTCCCTTAAAACGTGTTACTCGGGGGCTTTCGGGGTCGCAGATTATGAATATGAAGTTACTTTGTGTTTGAGACTTCAAATTCATAATCAGATACGCTAAAAACCACCGAGTAACACTTTTTAATTAAATCTGATCAAATTAAAAAATTTGATCCGTCATTTTGAATTTCTACAAAGTAACTTTATATTCATAATCTGCGACCCCAGAAGCCCCTGAGTAACAGGTTCTAAGGGAATCGGATCAAATTTGAAAATTTTTTCTGCCATATTGGATCCGCCATTTTGAATTTTGAAAAAGTGACTTCAGATTCGTAATCAGCGACCCTAAAAACCCCCGAGTAACAAGTTTTAATCGAATCTGATCAATTTGAATTTTGTCCGCCATATTGAATTCGCCATTTTGGATTTTTTAAAAAAAACTTTAGATTTATATTCGGGAACCCTAAAAACTGATAAAGAATGAGTTACAGAATTATTTACCTCGTTTTTTTGTTTTTAATTCATAAAAGTATTTTGAGATTTTTGGACCTTTTGACTTTTGACAGTTGTATTGGCATCGGAAATGGAATTTCTCAAAAAACGCCCATCGGCATCTTAAAGTACATGAACGTAGAAATCTTTTAAGCCCTAGAACGTTTAAATCCATCAAAGCAATTTTTGTTTAGAGCTCTGTCTGTGTTGACGTGGAATGTCCCATATATATATATATATATATATATATATATATAGCTATTGTGGTTGCTGGGCCCTATGAGTGCTTTGCCAGAGATGAAAAGAGAGAGAGAGAGAAGAAACGTAGAGTAGAGAAAGGGAGAGAGAGACAGATAGTAAAGAGACAGAAAAGTCACGCGGTCAGGAAAAGCGAAGAGTTAGGCCCAGCTAGCCGATTTTTTCTAAACGTCGGTGTCGAAAAGGTCAGACCCAATAAGGGAAGATACCACATTTTCACCGGGTTGTGAGCTACGGAAAAAGGTTCTCAACTTGAGTAGTGGTGGTTTTTCCGCGGTAACTTTCACATGTAATGTGACCGGTATCAAAACAATTATTAAAAAAAAAATTCATTACTTGTATGTTTTTTATTTTGATACTGTGATCCACGGTGAAGAAAATAAGTCTAACTTGATTAAAAAACATTCATATTTAAAAAAGTTACAAGGGTTTTTCTAAGTTAAGCTTTAACTGCTGTTTTCTCGAAAACTTGTTTTCGCATACGTAAGGTCCCTTTTCACTATCCAGGTCACATATATAAAATTTCTTCTTAGCCTTATTATTTTATTGTAATTGTTTAATGTTTAAAAGTCATTTAAAGTCAAAAGAAACAAGTGTACAAATCATGGACATAAGAAACATAGGGAAAGGCCTTAAAGTCAAAATATGGGAGAAAGGGGCATACCCCTTTCTCTCCAAATCTGAATTAGTGAAAATTCACTAATTTCCCAGCGATAAGTATACCACTGATTCAATTAGCGTATATTCTTTACGGACTGCAAAGTATCCCCGCGCATCAAAATGCCATGTCCCTATATTTCTTACGTCCATGGTACACGGAGAGAAAAAACAAGGCTTTGGGTACAGTCACACGATCTAATGTATCTGCATGATGCATGCGTGTAGAAACATTTGTCCGTTCACACCTCATTTTCCGCTTTCGGAAAATCATTTTTCTGGCGAGATATTTAAAATTGATTAAAATTTAAAAATAACGTATTACTAGTACTACGTATTACGTATTCGCTCACGGGCAATTCTGCCTTTTTTATTGGGAATTTAACATCATATTCGTAATCAGCGGCCTCGAAAATCCTTACAAACATGTATCACTCATTTATATTTATGGTTGCTATTTGGAAAACTTATAGATTATTCTTTCTATGTTTCGGGATTTTGTTATTAATTTATATGAAATATTAAAAAAAAAATTTTCATTACTTGTATGTTTTTTATTTTGATACTGTGATCCACACTGAAGAAAATATGCCAAACTTGATTAAAAATTATCAATATTTAAAAAAGTTACAAGGGCTTTTCTAAGTTTAAACTTTGAATGCTGTTTTCTCGAAAACTCGTTTTCGCACGTAAGGTCACTTTTCATAGACCAGGTCACATATAGTTTTAAATTATTTGTTTGAAACAGTGTAAAAAAATTTATTTTATACTTTATTTATATAATAATTGAAAGTTGATAACTAAATAATAATTTATTAAACTTAAAATAATTAAATTGTTAATATAGTAATAGAAAATAGTAGTATGAATAGTAATAATAATAAAATAAAACAGTTCAAGTAATTAACAAAATCTCGCTTGTTAGGCATGGCCCAGGGTTTTGATGAAAAAGGTGCGACTTGCGTAATTAATTGTAAAAGTGAGTGTCACAATTTTTAATTTAACGAATTTTTATTTTTATTTATGAATAACAGTATTATTTACAATACCGGTCAAAATTGAGAGACCACCCATTTTCAGGTGAATGAAAAACCGTTTTGAAACATAAAATGTATGGAAACTAAAATTGTTTTCTTTTTATGGAAAAAACTTTTACGTCCGAGTTTATTTTATTAAATTAATAGGTAAAATAACTTTTTACACGAATACATTCGGACAAGTGGTTTTTAATGTATAAAATGTTCCAACGTTTCGAAATCAATACGATTTCCTCATCAGGGAGTCTACAAAATAATACAAAAAAACAAAAATATAAAATGAAAATACGAAGACATTAAATAATAATTTATAAACATTAAAACAATAAAAATAAAAAACAAAAAAGAAATACACAAAGACTTAAAATGATAATTTAACAGAACATAAATAAATAAAACAAAATTGATAAATAGAACAAAAATTAACAAAAAATAAAACAATAATTAAAATGAACATAAAAGTCACTATAAAGAAAACAATAAAAATATCTTACCAATAAAATATTTTACATTACATATCAAAAGAATTAAAGGATTTTTAATCCGAAAATTGGAATGTAACATTTGAAGTTATTAACTGAAATTTATAGAAAATATTAATTAATAAAAATGTTAATGTTAATGGGAATTTACGTTAATTAATAAATAAAAAAATTGAATAAAAATAAAATAAAAAAAATTAAATGAAAATACATTAAAAAAGGATAATAGAATTAAAAATTAAATAAAAGACTAATAAATAAACAATTATAGTAAAATAAGAACAATATTTACTATAGGATTAGAAATAATTAGAAATAAAATTTAAAAAACAGACCAAGGAAACGTACTCCATTGTTAAAAACAATAATATAAATAATAAAAAATAATACACAAACAAATAAACAAACAATAAAAGAATCAACAATTTACAATGAGAAAAACCACTGAAAACAAAATAAAATAAATGAAACAGGTGTAAATTGTGAAGTGAAGATTTCAACTAAACTCCAAACGTCAACGATTCCTTACAAAAGGTTAATGAGAGAATATAAGAACGAAGACAAAAATAAAAATAATAACAATAAGAAATAGAGAAAAGCAAATGAGAACTTTCGTATGTTAAAATATCTGTTGAGAGATATTCTATAATTTTTCAAATGATTCTAAAATCATTTCATACGATTTATCAAAATTGTCTAAATCATTAATTATATTTAAACTATTTTCTCCTTCCTTTTTTATAAAAAACATTTCTGCAAAAAGTCTTTTTCCCAGATTGGGTTCAATATGTAAAATTTCAAATTCATCCCACTTTATAAAAATGTGAAAAACTGTCATTTTTTAAGCTTGTCAAATGAATACTAATTACGATATTTCTCATCCAAATTAATGTTTTTAATATGTTCCTGTCTACAAATACGTAGTGGTCTCTTTGTCTGTCCTATATACGATTTACGACAACTATACACACAAATTTATAAACACAATTACATTGGTCTAGACCATCAAGTCTATCTTTACCAAGTTTGATAAAGTTATCAAATTTTGAATTAACACTGTCTTTATATTAAAAGGTTTTAATAATCTTTTAATATTTTCTGAAATTGTTGCATAGTACGGAAAACAACTTTTTTTTGTATATTATAATTTTTATTATTACTGTTAACATTATTATTATCATTACCATCATTTTCTCTGTTGTTAATTTCTATAATTTCTATTTTTATAATTTCTATAATTCTTTTTCTTACATGCTTATTAATAAATTCTTCAGCATAATTATTCAATTTTAAGTCAGTTTTTATTAATTCAATATTTTTCTTGTGAAAACGTTTGTCAGAAACGGATGAGAAATATCATAACGTAATTAGTATTCATTTGACAAGCTTAAAAAATGACAGTTTTTTACATTTTATAAAGTAGGATAAATTTGAAATTTTACATATTGAACCCAATCTGGGAAAAAGACTTTTTGCAGAAATGTTTTTTATGAAAAAGGAAGGAGAAAATAGTTTAAATAAAATTAATGATTTAGACAATTTTGATAAATCGTATGAAATGATTCTAAACCTCTCAACAGATATTTTAACATAAGAAAGTTCTCATTTGGTTTTCTCTATTTCTTATTGTTATTATTTTTATTTTTGTCTCCGTTCTTATATTCTCTCATTAACCTTTGTAAGGAATCGTTGACGTTTGGAGTTTAGTTTCAATCTTGACTTCACAATTTACACCTGTTTCATTTATTTTATTTTGTTTTCAGTGGTAAATATTGTTCTTATTTTACTATAATTGTTTATTTATTAGTCTTTTATTTAATTTTTAATTCTATTATCCTTTTTTATTGTATTTTCATTTAATTTTTTTCTATTTTATTTTTATTCAATTTTTTTATTTATTAATTAACGTAAATTCCCATTAACATTAACATTTTTATTAATTAATATTTTCTATGAATTTCAGTTAATAACTCCAAATGTTACATTCCAATTTTCGGATTAAAAATCATTTAATTCTTTTGATATGTAATGTAAAACATTTTATTGGTAAGATATTTTTATTGTTTTCTTTATAGTGACTTTTATGTTAATTTTAATTATTGTTTTATTTTTTGTTAATTTTGGTTCTATTTATCAATTTTGTTTTATTTATTTATGTTGTGTTAAATTATCATTTTAAGTCTTCGTGTATTTTTTTTTTGTTTTTTTATTTTTATTGTTTTAATGTTTATAAATTATTATTTAATGTCTTCGTATTTTCATTTTATATTTTTTGTTTTTTGTATTATTTTGTAGACTCCTTGATGAGGAAATCGTATTGATTTCGAAACGTTGGAGCATTTTATACATTAAAAACCACTTGTCTAAATGTATTCGTGTAAAAAGTTATTTTACCTATTAATTTCTTTTTATGCTTTGAAAGATGATAAAATTTTGAAAAGAACTTTTCAAAAAAACTGCCTTTTAGAAGTCATTTGCCCACACAGCACATGATATTTCCTGAATACTTCCTGAATATTTCACTGAAAGATTGAAATATTTCATTGCAAGATTCAGGAAATATTTCTGCAAACAGGAAAATGTCCGCTTATGTGGGAATATTGACGCGAAAGTTGAGAAAATATTTCATTGAAATATTTTGGAAATATTCAACTGAAATGATGCGCACTGGTCGAACTCAGTTTCTATGGCCTGTAGAGTTGCGCAGTAGTTTTTGGCTTACTATATCCTATGGGTTTTAAAATATTTCAGAAAATTCCTATTGATTTGAGGTGTTTAACAAATTTTTCCATTTTTTGAAATATTTTCACAATATTGCAGAATCTTTATGTGTAATATTTCCAAAATATTTCAATGAAATATTTTCTCAATTTTCGCGTCAATATTCCTACATAAGCGGACATTTTCCTGTTTGCAGAAATATTTCAATCTTTCAGTGAAATATTCAGGAAGTATTCAGGAAATATCATGTGCTGTGTGGGTGGCCAATATTTTAGTTTGATTTTTTTGGTCCAAGTTTGACGGCCTGCATTTTCTAAGAAAAAAATTACACGTTAATGCCTATAAGTAATTCTTATAGTGTAGCAAATTACATTTAAAATAAGCCTATTAAATCGTTAAAAAGCTTTTATTATTTTAGAAGTTATTCAAATTTTTGTAAAACATTGAAAATTACGATTTTTAAAAATATCTAAATAAAATATTGGCCAAATGACTTCTAAAAGTTCTTGTTCTTTTCAAAATTTTATCATCTTTCAAAACATAAAAAGAAAAAAATTTTAGTTTCTATACATTTTATGTTTCAAAAATGTTTTTCATTCGCCTGAAAATCGATGGTCTCTCAATTTTGACCAGTAGTGTATTATAATAATATTATATGTTAATAATTTTAACTTCTTTGTAATCATTAATTTTTGTTTATGTTTTTAAGATGCAGCTAATTGTTATACCAAAAGTACAGGATGTGTGGTAAAATGTAAAGGTAACTAACAATACAATAATTTAATAAAATATAATTTTTTTATTATATAAATTTTCTTGGAATACTGTTCATTTTAGAAATATTTGAGTATATTTTTTTATAGGAAAAAATACCACAAAGTGTGAAATAAATTGTGGATGCTGCTCAATTACTGTTGAAAAATGTGAAGACGATATCGGCAATTATTGCAAGGTTACATATTGTGAAGGTAAAATATTTTTTATCAATATCTCTATATTAATTAACCCGTTGACTGTCGCTGACGCATATATGGTGGATATCACGTCAAAACTCCACCAATAAAAAAATGTTGTCCAATTATTCCCAAATTTTTTTTATGATATGCCCTATAGGTTAGTAATTTATCATATAATTTTTTTTAAATTTTATAAAAAATTGTCCAAGGGGGAGGGGGTAGAAGTTCTGAACTTTTGCTTGACGCGCTCCACTTTGATTATTTCTTATAATTAGAGGAAAAAATTTTTAAAAAAAATTAGAATATGGGTTTTTTAGATTTTTTCATGGGCTTTCGAATGGCAAAGTCTATTTTCAAAATTTTTTTTATTTTGACATAAATTTTGAAAAAATAAAAATAAATTTTCACTTTTCGCATCTTTGGGTTCATTTTTTCTTTTTTTCTTTTATTTTTAAATGAAAGCTGAGCTTTTTTCTGATGAAATACTTGTTTTCCAAAAAACCGTTTTTTTTGTTTTCGAGAAATGAATTTTTGAATATAGCGCATCACGTCGTCGCGCCACAATTTAATTTATAAAACGTTACAATGAACTATTTTCTGCATTTTACAGGGTTGAGACTGACATTAGAACAATATAATGCCTGCATTATAGTTTTTTTATTTTTTTAAATTAAAAAAAATATTTATTTTTTTAAATTTTTAACAAAATTTTTTTGCAATTTTATTTTTAATTTAATGCCTGTATTTTATTTTTCTGTTCGCTTTTTTTTACTTTAGAAATGAAAATAAATAAATTGTAGGCATTAAATTAAAAATAAAAGTCTAAAAAAATTTTTTTTTAAATTTTGTTAAAAATTTTAAAAAATAAATATTTTTTTTAATAAAAAAAAATAAAAAAAACTATAATGCAGGCATTATATTGTTCTAATGTCAGTCTCAACCCTGTAAAATGCAGAAAATAGTTCATTGTAACGTTTTATAAATTAAATTGCGGCGCGACGACGTGATGCGCTAAAAATTCATTTCTCGAAAACAAAAAAACGGTTTTTTGGAAACAAGTATTTCATCAGAAAAAAGCTCAGCTTTCATTTAAAAATAAAAGGAAAAAGAAAAAATGAACCCAAAGATGCGAAAAGTGAAAATTTATTTTTATTTTTTCAAAATTTATGTCAAAATAAAAAAATTTTTGAAAATAGACTTTGCCATTCGAAAGCCCATGAAAAAATCTAAAAAACCCATATTCTAATTTTTTTTAAATTTTTTCCTCTAATTATAAGAAATAATCAAAGTGGAGCGCGTCACGCAAAAGTTCAGAACTTCTACCCCCTCCCCCTTGGACAATTTTTTATAAAATTAAAAAAAATTTATATGATAAATTACTAACCTATAGGGCATATCATAAAAAAAATTTGGGAATAATTGGACAACATTTTTTTTTTGGGTGGAGTTTTGACGTGATATCCACCATAGGTAAGAGATTAAAAGTTATACAATATTCATATCTCTTTCTATATTAGCATAATAGAAAGGGTTTAAAAGAGAAAAGGTTTCTATCTGCTTTTCAGCAGGGCATAACCTCAAAGTGTCAAGTTTTGTTACATGTAATAATAAATATTTAGAACTTTTTATGCAAACTTTTTAATGCAAAATAGTGTAAATTAATTTTGGAAAATAATTAACTATATATACCTAATAGAATTTACAATATTTAGATTTAAAAAGTGTACAACTGTTGATATTTTAACATGATTGACTTAAATTCAGCACACTCAGTGCTGAAAATCAGCATGCTTGGAACTTTAAATTTAGCAAAGAAATATTTATTTTATTTATTTATTTGAAACATTACGGGACATGCCCGTTCGTACATTACGTACTCCTAATTCTAATAGTTACATTTGTAACCAATATGAAGGTTATGGCGCTTCAAAAGTTTAAGTTCGGTATAGATGTAAACACCGTTGTAGTGAATCTTATAGTGTAATAATGAAAATGAAGTAATATAATAAGATATTTTTGTTTCTCCACTGAGTTAGAAAATTAGTTATTGTAGTGAATATTACAGTTTAATAGAAGAGTATCAATATAATATTATTAAATGATAAATTTGTTTCTCTGTCCAAATTAATTTTTACACAATTAGTAAAATTACATAAAAAACAAAATTAAAAATTCTGAATGAAATTAGATGTTTTAAACGTTATAGAAACTGTAAAAATATTTAAAAATTAAATAAGTAACATAAAGATTTTTTGCTTAACAAAATGTCATATATGATATGATTTGAAATTAACTCCTTCACAGTGTTTGACGTCTATAGAGGCCAAAATAATTCGTGCCCCCGCCCGTGTAGAAAAATTTCGGGGCAGTCTGGAGTCCAGTGATTGCCCAACTAGACGCATCTGGACGGTCTAATTTAGAGTGTCTAACTGTATGCTATATGGGATTTTTCTGGACGGTCTAATTTAGACTTTCTAACTGTATGCTATATGGGATTTTTCTGGACGGTCTAATTTAGACTGTCTAACTGTATACTATATGGGACTTCATTGGCATCACTAGAATTCAAAATTTTTGAAGTACAAATCAAAGTACAATCAAGACTTTAGTGCCCGATTTGTCGGTCTTCTTTGAATTTATACATGGATTGTCACTTCAAAATTCAATGGAATAATTTAGTCAATCTAAAGAATCGTTCAAAAATAAATATTATAGGTTTATATGAATTGTGCCCGCGCGTGCAATAACAGCAAGTGCGCGCGGTCGAAAGGGATAATATTAGTCAGGTAGCAGTGAGAAGCCCAGAGGCGCTTACTGCTACCTGACTGGTATTATCCCTTTCGACCGCGCGCACTTGCTGTTATTGCACGCGCGGGCTCAATTATTATAAATAAAATTTTCAATGAATTTAATTAAAAATTCTAAAGAGCTTAGATTTTTGAAAAATGCCTAATAATTAAAATTCTCCTGAAATTAGATAAAGTTTTTAACATATTGTATTTGATTAATTATTAAAAATAATTTATCTGCAGAAGAATTTTAGTTAAAAACACTATAAACAATTTAGTGTTGGAGAAGTTACAGATTATTGTAGAAATTTAATTATTTTCAAAAGTAACAAAATTCTACACAGAAATTCAATTATGTTCAAAATTTTTTTTAAATTTTCATCAAAATTTCAATTATCTTTATAAATAAAATCGTTCTCTGAAATTCAATTATTTTCCAAATTTTTAACAAGATTCTTGGCAAAATAAAATGTAAGCAAAAATTTGATTACTTTCATAAATAAAAAACTTTCACAAAAATTCAATAAGTATATTTACAAATTTTTTATAAGTTTCTTCTCAATAATTCAATTATTTTTATAAATAATAAAATTCTCAGAATTTTTATATTATTAAAAATTTCTTAGTTAATCTCAGAATTTCTTAATTATTTTTAATACAATTTTAATCGAATTCTTCGAAAAGTGTATAATAATTATACTTAAGAATTCTATTGAAATTCGTCATAAGAATTCAATTATATAAAAAATTTTTGATAAAACTGAAAGTAATACTTTAAAAAATTGTTTAATGATTATAATTGTAGTAAGAATTATTTATTTAAATATTCATATATAATAATTAAAATAATTCGGGATTATTATGTGTAATAATTTTAGTCATAGTTTTCATTTCGTCCTTATAAGCAACAGAATATATGACACTGGCATTGATATAGTAAATTAGGAGAGTTCACACCCAGACTTCAGTGGCCGTGCGGTTTAAATGCTTCGAGTCGGGTCGTCAAGGGTGGGGGGCGTGAGTTCGATCCCACATGCGAGCGGATATTTTTCATTTTAAGTGTTATATAAAATAATAAAATTACTATATTTAATCTGTATAAGTGTTATAAATTAAAATTGTAAACATGTTTGTAAATAATGTTAAAAGCCTGTTAAAGAATTAATTTAAAAAATGTACCAATTAACGCAGATTGTTTTTTTATTAAAATTATCTTTCAATATTACCCTTTTAAATTATATTTACTGCTAGTGCAGTATATTATTTATTTGAAAATAATATAATTATTATAATAATAAGTTATTGTCATTAAATACATATACACACATATATATGAATAACAATAATATTTATTTATTATTAATAATTCATATTTTCACATTACATTGAATAAACGTGAGAACCGAGTAAATTTGGGTAAATTATTTAAAATTAAAAAATAAATTAATTAAATATTGAAATCGAACCTAAAATTTTAAATATTAGCACTGCTCATTAGCCCTGATTAGCTCGTCCAGTCTGGACCAACGCGTGGTTCGATCGTCACTGGTCTGATTAGCCCATGGTCAGACTGTCTTTTCAGCGCCCAGTTAGAGAATAGACTGTCTTTCAGGCACCACACTAGAACCCAACAATTTTTCTACACGGGCCAGTGTGTATGACCGCTATAGCGGCATCAAAAAGCAAGATATATAAAATTTAACGAATCTTGCTAAAAATGCCTACTCGGGGGTTTTCGGGGTCGCTGAATCCAAATCCGTTCTTGAAAATTTTAAATTCAAAATGGCGGCTTCAAAATGGCGACCAAAAATTTCTTTTAAGTTTACGAATTTGGCTAAAAATACTCATTCGGGGGTTTTTAAGGTCTCTTAATCCAAATATTTAATAAAAAATTCAAAATTCAAAATGGCGACCAAAAAAATTTAAAGTTCTCAAATAAGTTCTTAAAACTTAAAGCAGAAGAATTAATATGTCCGATGTTTTAAAACATTGTGAAATACTCAAAATCGATCTATATTAAAAAATTTAATAATAGTAATTAAATTAAATAGTTCGTGACTCCGAATACGACTAAGAGCGGTGTTTTAAATAGTTTGTGTAAATATATATAAATATAATATATGTAAAATATATTATACATATATAAAAATATAAACTCCAAAAGACTCAAATAACTATTTATAACCACATTCGTAAACTTTTAAATTTTTAGTTGACATCTTGAAGTCGCCATTTCGAATTATAAAATTTTAATCCAATATTCTAATTCAGTGTCTCCAAAAACCCTCATATGCTCATTTCTAGCCAAATCTGAAAACTTTAAAATTTTTTCGGTCGCCATTTTGAAGCTGTCATTTTGAATTATAAAATTTTAACCAGATATTCGAAATCAGCGACCCCAGAAACCCCCCAAGTGAGCATTTTTAGTTAAATCAGGAAACTTTTAAATTTTTAAAGCCGCCATTTTGAATTTTTAAATTTTAACCAAATATTCGAAATCAGCGACCCCAAAAACCCCCAAGTGAGTATTTTTAGTCAAATACGGAAACTTTTAAATTTTTAAGCCGCCATTTTAGAGCCGCCATTTTGAATTTTAAAATTTTGATCAAATATTCGGATTCAGCGACCCCGAAAACATAAAATATAATAATATCAAGTAATTAAAAAAAAATTTTTTTGCACATTTGTGGCACGAAAAGCTTATTTTGACTACACTGCTAAGGGGTTAAGCGAATGGCTGTCTTAAAAATGTTGCATCTTAAATTAAGGTACCTTTCATGCCTTAAAATAAAACTTTCTTTTTACTGTGCACTATGAATGCCATCTTAGCCCCAATAAACAGTTTTCAAAAACTCTATTTAAGTTTCAGAAGTAAAAAAAAGTTTCAATGCGCACTGAAAGAATTTTAGGCAGGCTGCTGGCTTCCCGGTAAAAACGAGTGTATTGAAATCGATTGAAATGATTACAAGTATAGCTGAATTCTTGAAATCATTTTAATCCAAACAAATGACATTTTTGTACATCAATAAATTTATTCCAATCACAGTAATCTATTTGAACACACTTAAATTCAGTTGAATTCCTGTTAACATTTCAAATCTGTTAAAATGACGAAAAATGATAACAATTTAATCCAGTTTAACGCTTTCTGAAAATTTTAAAAAGTGAAATCATTTGAATCCTTTCTTAAACATAAACATTGTTAACATTTTAATTTTTTTGGATTGAAATGGATTAAACTGATTACAAATATGCTATGAATTCTCAATCATTTTAATCCAAACCAATGTCGTTTTCGTCCTTTTCGTGATATCATTTTAATTCATTTTAATACACACCTTCTTACCGGGTTTTCATGTCCGAAATTAGTGCCCCTTGCACAGGGCTCGCAGCTCACCTTAAAAAAGCGAGCATCTACTCCCGAAAGGTGAGCAGCTGCCCCTGAGGAGTTGCTGCTTACCTTTCGGGAGTGTAGGGTAATGTCACATTGAGTGGACCGCCACTTTGAGTGGACTACCTGAGTTTTTAAGTTATCTGACAGCGGAAGCGTGAAATATATAAAACGAATAGCAGCACCGCACCTACATAGAAACCGTAAGAATTTATGTTCCGCGATAATCATATACGTTATCGTTTGATATAACGCATTTTTAAGAACACAAACCAAAAAAGAAGTCGCTCTTATAATGAGTAAAGTGATTCGGAAGTGTAAAAGTAGTGTAAAATTTAAGTTTAAAAAGGTAACTTATTTTTTTCCTATTACTTTGGGCATTGAAATTGATTGTCTTAGTTTAATTAAGTGACAATTTTGACTCAAAAAAAAATTTTTGTGTCTGTTATAAAAAGTTGCATGTCACCATGAGTGGACCACTGTTTATAACCATGAGTGGACTGCCTGTTTTTTATATTTTTAATGTCAGTTTACCATTTTTATGGAAATAAATTGACAATAAATTTGTTTGAAACTGTTTTATGTTCTTTATTCATTTTTTTGTGATTTTGATGTGATATGTTTCAAAAATTATTGAGAATGGTTTCACTTGTAAACATTGCGACACAAACATGGTCTGAAGCTGTATAAGCATAAATTTTGTTTCAATATATCAGAAATATTAAATACATTAAAGAATTTAGAATAACTTTTACAATTTTTTAAGAGTGGTCCACTCAAGGTTACACTTTTTTCATTCCTTAAAAATAAGCTATTTTTTTAAAGTCAATTGTTTTTCCCAAATAAAAAAAAATCAAAGCTATTATTGTATAAACACTTATCTAGGGATCTAAACTAAAGCTTGGAATAGAAACCTTCGATTAATTTGCTGTCATAAAGAATTTTTTAGAAAAAAAGCTTAGGCGGTCCACTCTAGGTGACATTACCCTAGATTCTCGCCTTTTTGAGGTTAACTGCAAGCTTGAGGCAGCGAGCTCCAGCGGCACTTATGTAAAGCCTGCAGCCTGCCTAAAATTCTTTCAGTGCGAATGAATAGAACGATTTAATTCAAAAAACAAAAATTCTCCGCAGACAATATTTTTTAATTTTCATAAGAACATAATATTCTTGATTTAATACTTTTTAATACTCCGGATAAGTAAAACATTTGGTTGAAATAATAATATATTTACTTCCGCCAAATACTGAATTATTAATTCAAGAAGTCTGTTCAATGGAATGATTTTAAGATGAAAATAAAAATATTCGGTCGAGAAAATTTAAATAAAATCAATTTTTTGATTTTTAAATGATTATAGGCTCAAAATTTCTGAAGCGTGCCACTAATTTTTCGATAGAGATATTTTTATATTTCATATCAATAACTTTATAGTATTTTCGTCCAAAAATATGACCCCAAAGTTAATTTTGCTAAATTTATTTGTTTAAAGAGTCATTGTTTAAACAATTTTTAAGCATCAAATTATTAAAACATTTTTTTCTACCGTTCTATTTGATGGATTTTAATAAAATTTGAAATGAGTAATATACAATAACCCTGCTTTCTAACAAAAAATATTTGTTAAATTTTGTTTATAATTTGTTTAAAATAGCAACAATTATTACAAACAAATAGAAATAAAATAAACTTCTTCGCCTAATTTCGTATTTTTTCTTGTCAATTATGATTCCCTGTTTTATCACGAGTAATTCTAAAAAAGTCAGTATATTGCATTAGGTCAAAAGTTATTAATATTTTTGTGACCGCGCGCACCGCGCTATTGACGCGCCATGGCATGGCGCGTCACTCTCTAAATTTGAATCAGCGAAAAGTCGCTGATTGGGTAGCTATAAGTATGAAGCTGATTCAATCAGCGTATATACACTAATGAATCAGCGAATAGTCACTGATTTTTTAGCTTATATATGCTGATTGAATCAGCTGCATTTAGTGTTGCCGCAAGACGAGACAAGACGAGATTATTTTCAATCTCGTCTCGTCTTGAAGTCTTGATATTTCTTCAATTAATAAGGCTAAACAGAAAATTTAATAAAAACTCACGAAAACAAATATTATTCAAGGAAATCAGAGAATTTTATCAAAAATACTGGAATAAGTATTAACTTTCTAGAATTGAAGAAAAAGTTTTAATCTTTTGTGTCCAGCAACCTTTGAAGATATTAAAAACATTTAATTATTTTTTAATTTTCCATGTTTTGCTTATAAACTTTGAAATCAACCACAAATATTAATGCTAAACTTTAAATTTTTTCCATTTCTTACAATAAAATTGATCTTTACAGAATCTGAAATTGAATTTATTTTAAATAAGTTAAATCTTGAAAAAGTTTCATAAAATTGTTATTTATAAAATATTCAGAGAATAATTTTACTTAAAAATTGAAAAATAATTGGATTTTAGAATAGTTGAATTTACATTCAATTTGTATAAATTATGGAATTTAAAAAGGTTTTAAATTAATCTCTCTAAATCTGAATCAGCGAAATTTCACTGATTCTCAGCGATAAGTATGCCACTATTTCAATTAGCGTATATGCGCTGTGAATTAGTGAAATTTCACTAAATAATCAGTGAAACTTCACTGATTAATTAGCGCATATACGCTAATTGAAATAGTGGCATACTTATCGCTGAGAATCAGTGAAATTTCGCTGATTCAGATTTAGAGAGATCTTTAGATTTTGCTATGTATGATCAATAATTTAAAAACTATTTTCTTTGTTTAAATCATTAAACACTTATATGGTAGATTAAAAAATTGCGAGAAAAGTTAAGTGTTAAAACATTTTATTTTTTTCACGCATACACAGAGAAAATTTCTTTCGTAATGATTACAATCCTTATTAATAAAATCAGACTTTTGTCTGTACATTGCATAGAATTCAAAATTTTTATTATATTCCTTCTTTTTACACTCTAAGGAATGCGAAAATACTATTAAGAAAATTATGTGTGTATGTGTATATGTGTGTATGTGTGTATGTATGTCCGCAAATTTTCGACCGCGTATCACGGAAAAACGGTTCGATCGTTTGAAGTGAAACTTGGCAGTCTTTTAGGCATTAGCCTAACTTAAAATCCTAGCAATAGTAGATTAAAAAATATTAATATGGACGAAAGTTATGCCATTTTTTCAAAAATTCGAAAATTCGAAATTTTTAGTTTTTTCATATACTTTAGTGAATTGTACTTAAACTTGGTACAGGGTTAATTTTAGTGTTTCTTATTAAGATTTAATCGTCAGAATAATAAAATTTTGAATAACAAATAAAAAGTGTTAGATTTAAATATTGAAAAATTAAAAAATTCAAAGTTTAAAAA
Organism: Leptopilina syphax; assembly: GCA_032872505.1. Lineage (NCBI taxonomy): Eukaryota > Metazoa > Arthropoda > Insecta > Hymenoptera > Figitidae > Leptopilina > Leptopilina syphax. The sequence continues at coordinate 18,546,818 of CM065469.1, forward strand.
TTAAAATTTTTTTGTAATTAATTTTTATACGGTTGTATTTCTTAGGTCAACAATAAAAATTTGTTGTTGAAATCATAAGTTTACTTTCTTAAAAGAATTCTATTAGGTCAGAATATTAACAATATCCATATAATTAATATGAGACTTTTTGTCAGTATATTGCACAGAATTCAAAATTGCTATTATATTATATTAATTAATGATCAAAAAATGAAAAACTCAAATTTCATTCTGATGATTGAATTGTAATAAAAAATACTAAAATTAACCCTGTATCAAATTTAAGTGAAATTGATGACAATAATTATTTCAAAAGATTAATTTTGAATTTTAAAAATTTTGAAAATATATAGCACTAGCTGTCGTACCCATCTTCGACGGGTTTTAGTTTCTACCAATACATTTAACAATGTTTCTACCAATCTGGAAAATCAAAAATACCCGGGAATTTAATTTCACCGGAAAATTAATTATTAGTTACCATTAGCTATTTCGGTAGTATAATTATACTATTTGAATAGTCTCCACCCTTTAGCAAAAAATTAAAAATTATCAAAAATTCGAGAAACCGAATTTCTTAAAATTCAACATTTTTCCTTTTTTTTATGGCATTTAGCTTAATTATTTTTGTTTAATGTAGCAAATTTCTTACTTTACATACTGATCTTTAAATAAAAAACTTTAATAACTTTTCCTGAAAAGCTTGCTTAAAGATTAAAAATTACTATTTTCTTAAAAAAAGTTGATCTAAAAAAACGAAAAAAAATTTCAAAATACATCTTTTTTAAAAACTTTATTGTAGAAATGGGTTGTATTTATCTGAAAAAGTTAGCTAAGGATAGTTTTGCATTCATTTTACAAAAGATAAAAAATTTGCATTTTTTTGATTTTTCGAATTTTTTGGAAAAATGTCATAACTTTCGTTCAAGTTAATATTTTTTAATCGGATAAGGCTATGATTGTAAGTTACGTTAATACCTAATAGACTGCCAAATTTCACTTTAATTGGTTGAACCGTTTTCAATTGATGCGCGAACAAAGTTTTGCATAAAGACAGACAGAAGGACAGACAGACAGAATTTTTTTTTACATTTTTCGAATTCTTAAAAAAAAAATTCTTAAAAACGAAAAAATATATAAAAATTTTCAAGTTTGGAGCAATGTACAGATAGTAATCTGATTTTATTAATATAGATAATGTTCGTTCACATTAATAACTTTTAGTTTACTATAGCTACACTAAAAAAAGTTATATGATTCAAGTAATTATAATTATTTGAAAAATAATATCTTATTTAAAAAGTTTTTATTTCGATCTGATAAGAATTTATTTCGTTTAAATAATTTTATTTAGTTGAATCAAATAAATCTTAATTGGATAAATTAAATAAATACTTCACTCTAATAAATGAATTTATTTAACACAAATAATTTCTAAATTTTATATTTTTTCATGGATTGCTTCTAAACTTTCTATAGTTGAGTATTACATGTTATTTATTAACATTTTAGCATAATTTTGCCAAAAATAATACTTTATAACTATAATGGAAACATAAAAATATTTTTAAAAAATCGAAAATTTCTAAATTTTACATTTTTTAATGGATAGCTTTTAAACTTTATATAATTGAATATTACATGTTATTTAGTCACATTTAGCATAATTTTTCAAAAATACTTTCTTATAACGAAAATGTAAGTATAAAAATGTTTTGAATATCAAAAAATTGAAAAAATTATAATTGATACCAATTGCTATGAAGCTTAATTCAGTAGTATTTGTGGGCTCTCTGATTTAACTTTTAGAGATATCTTGATCAATGTAAAGACAAAAGTTAAACACGGTGTTTATTTTGGTTTAAAACAATTTCCGGCTTTGTCCAAATTTTTCCTGGTTTATTCGACGGGTTTTTTTAATAATACATTTAACAGGGTGTCTACCAACCGGAAAAGACGTAACCCGTGTAGAAATTTTAGTTGGGTTCTGATAGGGTCCTCGCTGTATTTCCCTACTGCTAGCAGGGTTCTGGAAGGGAAAATCTGGTCGGGCCTTGGCACCTTTTGTCACGCTCGCGGACAGCGAGGAATGGAAGATCGGGCTCTAGCTTGATTTCCCTGTAATGGCCCTACCAGAAATAGAAAGCCACCGCTAGGACACTTTTAGTTCCCTTCAATCGCTCGGTTTATTAAATATTGGGTCATTTCGGAGGAGAGTTAAGGTTCATGTCTCAGATTTTTTTTATATTTTGCTTATTAATAGTATTTTGGGTCCAAAACAACTAAACTAAATTTTAATCAAATATTTTTATTATTTTTTAAGATATTTGCATTGCAAATTTCTTGACATTTTTTTTTCATTTTATTTTAATTCACTTATTTTTAAAAATTTATTAAATTTGTTAAGAACCTTTTTTTACGTAAAAACCATTAAAGTTTAATAAAATAAATTAAAAATTAAAAAATATCAATTTTTTAAATTATTTATTTATAAAATTATATTTATTTTTAATGTTTAAGCATGAGCCCTATCAGATTTTGTTTTAAAAAAATCTTATTTCAAAGTTTAAGATCTCATTAAAAAAACGCGAAATTTTTAAAATGGCATCTGTCTTTGTTTTTTAGTAATAAATTGTCAAAGTTTTAATTGCGCTATCGCGCGCCGGCTCACAGTGGGATTTTTTTTACAAATTACTTTGAAAAAATGACTACAGCCTACAATTTTTAACCGATTTGAGTCTTTTTTGTTTTAAATTAAAAGGGGACATCCCGGGAGGCCGATTTTTTAAATATTAATTGTTTATAATTTTTTATTTTAAAAAAATTAATACAATTTTTTTTAAAAGGACGTTTATTTTTTTATTCCGATACAAACGATAAATTGAAAAAAGAAAATTAGGTTTACATATTTTTTATATATTATAATTAATTTTCATAGCTACAAATACTTCTATATAAATCTTTTTTTTAACTTTTTTTTTTAACTCACATACACATCTTTATAATTTTTTTATTTTTTTTAATCGAACAAATTTCCCCTAAACGTTTTTTTTTCGTCAGAAAAATACGGTAATACGGAATATCCCCGAGCGGTCACCCATCCAAGTAGTAACCGCGACCAAAGTTGCTTAACTTCCGTGATCGACGGGAACCGGCGCGCTGCATTGTAATACATCCGCTTCTTAATATCGGTCGCTTACTCTACAGTTAAATGCCGTGCTGGAGTTTTTTCTCTTATATTAAGTAATAAAAGAATTTATATTTCAGGGAATTTATATTTAATCAGTAATTAAATAAATATGTTATAATCAGGGACCGCTTCGGAAACGAAACTAAATAGAAAATTACTTTCGTTTCAGTGTTTGAGTTGACACGAAACTAAATTAACAAACTGAGTTTAGTTTCGTGTCGACTCAAAACAAAAGATTAAAAAACATAATTATTTAGTGTCAAGCACAGAAAAATTGTTTCCCCTGACTTACGTAACTAGAGCAACGTAAGTAATTAATGTAAGTTACGTAACCAGAGTAAATTACGTAACTAGAATAACTTACGTAAATGATCAAACTTACGTAAGTTACGTAGGAAGAATAATTTGCACAATTAATAACATTTACGTAAGTTACGTAACTAGAATAACTTACGCAAATAAATGAACTTACGTAGTTTACGCAATTAAATACACTTACGTAAGTTACATACATACAATAACTTACATAAATAATCAAATTTACTTAAATTACGTAAATAATCACATTTACGTAAGTTACGTAACTTACGTAAGTTCATTTAATTGAGTAATTTGTTCTAGTTACGTAACTTCCGTATGTTTAATTAATTGCATAAGTTATTCTGGTTACGTAACTTACGTAAATGTTATTAATTCTGCAAGTTATTCTTCCTACGTAAGTTATATAAGTTTGATTATTTACGTAAGTTATTCTAGTTACGTAATTTACTCTGGTTACGTAAGTTACTGTAGTTACGTAATTTACTCTGGTTACATAACTTACAATAATTACTTACGTTGCTCTAGTTACGTAAGTCAGGGAAAACAATTTTTCTGTGATTGACACTAAATAATTATGTTTTTCAATCTTTTGTTTTGAATCGATACGAAACTAAATCTAATTTGTTAATTTAGTTTCGGGTCGACACGAAACTAAACTCAGTTTGTTAATTTAGTTTCGTGTCGACTTGAAACTAAAGTCACTTTGTTAATTTAGTTTCGTGTCAACTCAAACACTAAAACAAAATTAAACTTTCGAGACGGTCCCTGATTATAATAATAAATAAATAAATAATAATAATAATAATTATAATAATAATAATAATAATAAAAATAAGGGTAAACTCTGTAAAGAGATACCACAATGCACTCCCTTTGCGGAAACTTCCTGCTATCTTGGAGAGACACATCGACCTCCACGTCCGAACATACATGTTCACATGCCCTTGGATATCATAGACGTCGCATCAATGCTCCGGCAATGCTATAACGTCTATGTAACTAACGGAGGCGGTTCAGGGCCCATCCTGGCCAGATGGTAGTACCCTGTTAAGGCCCGATTGTCCCTCGACACGGGACAAAGAAATAAAAAACGAATGAAATGGACAAAATTTTAAACGAAATACTCCAAGTGGGTACCTCGAAAGAGGGTAATCCCACCACCGATTCTGATCGGGTGCAAGCCTCGATAGTCGGTGCAGATGGCTCCAAGGATTTTGGAGGGAGCCAAATAGATAGCCAGGTGACATGCTACGAATCAAATGTCGCAAATTAGTTTCTGGCTATTCCGGGAATTTTTAAAAGCTTGCGCCAAGGATTCAAGCGACAAAAAAACGTCGGTCGTGACATCCAGGATGGCGTGACGGTTTTGGAAAATGCGTTCGATATAATCTGTAAGAATTAACGTTTTATCCCCGAGCCTTTCAAAGACCAAGAGCCGCAATTTCCAACTGTGGAAACTCCACGGCGGACGAAGAGTGTTATTGCAACCCGGGATAGCGCGGCTGCAGGCGCAACTAAGACGAAAAAGGTTAATAAGCGCCCTAGGGAAGGAGTAAGCCCGGATGTGAGTCCACAACAAGCGACTCAAAGTGAAAAGAGGATTAACCGAAAGGATGCTCCACAGCTTAATCCTGAGTCGCTAGTTGAAGCAAAAGGGGCGTCCTCAAGTAGTACTAGTAAGACGTATGCCGATACCGTCTTGAAAGACGGAGCGGACATTGAGGATGGCTTTAAGGTTGTTGGAAAAAGAAAGAAACGGGCTCCAGGAAGAAATACCCAAGGCGAGAAAAAAGAGCTGACGAAGCCCCCTTCGAAACTCAGGTCCACGGAAGCTGTGAAAATCACGGCAAGAGGCCCAAAGTTTTACGAGGGTATCTTGCCGCTGATAAAAGAAAAGGTTAAACCTGAAGATACAGGCACCGTGGTACAGAAAATCAGGAGAACTTTTAAACAGGAAGTTCTCCTGATAGTGAAAAAGGGTGGAGAGACCTTAAAATTTGCAAAAAGTCTGTCCTTGGCCCTGCATGGCAAGGCCGAGGTCATACCTCTAGTAAATAAGAGGTCTCTAGAAATCAAAGACCTGGATGAAGCCACTACAGAGAGTGAGGTGACTTCAGCATTGGAAGAAAAGCTGGGCAAATCCGACCTGCCTATAGAGTGCAAATTACTGCCGCGCTACAGAGGAACTAAGGTTGCTCTAATCCGCTTGGCAGAAGCAGAAAGTGACATTCTGCTTAAACTTGGCCAAATCAAAATCTCAAATTCGCGAGCATGTTGAAGTAGCTAGGTGCCAAAAGTGCTTAGCCTACGGACACTCTACCCGAACCTGCAAAGGCCCCGACAGAAGTAAAAACTGTCGGAGATGCGGCGGAGAGGGACACCTCGCAAAGAGCTGTAACGTTAAGCTGAAATGCCTTACTTGCTTGGACCTGGGGAAGCCAGAAACGGATCATGAGTCCGGAAAGAGAGCCTGCCCGGTTTACAGGGAAGAACTGCAAAAGATTAAAAGGGCAAATCCTTAAAATTTTTGCAGGTCAACCTGCATAAAAGGAAGGATGCACAGTTGCTCCTAATGCAAACAGCAAGGGAAAATGAGGTCGATATCCTGTTCTGCAGTGAGCAGTATCAAGGAAGCGATCTCGCCCTTTGGTATCAGAATAAGGCGAAGAGAGCCGCTATAAAGCTGTGCAACCCAGAATTGCGGGTTGACAAGTTTCTGGAGACGAGCAGTGGGTTCGTGTGGATAGAGGTAGCTAATATACGTATGTATAGCTGTTACTTCTCACCCAACGACCCACTGACAAACTTCGAAGCCAATATCGAAGACCTAGAAGCGAGGTTCACAGAATCCAGGCTGGATGTCATCATCACTGGCGATTTTAACGCAAAGTCGCCAGAGTGGGGTGAGACGAGACTCGACAAGAGAGGAATTCGTATTGGAGAAATGATCTCTAGAAACGACTTATTAGCTGTAAACCGAAGCAATACATGGACTTTTAGACGAGGTGCGATCGGATCAATTATAGATCTAACGATCGCATCGTCTAAACCATTTAGCCGCATAAGCGACTGGCGGGTCTCTGAAGAATATACCGCAAGTGACCACCAGTACATTGAGTTCTCAGTCTCGATGGGAGACACACGAGGAGGAAAAAGACAGGATGTTCCTAGTCGCAAAACCTCCTTGTGGAATATGAAGAGACTCGACAAGGAAAAGTTCGGCCGGTCCCTAAGAGAAGCCCTTTTAATTGAGGACTTGGGCTGGGTGAAGAGGCAGAGCAGTCTGGATGGGGAGGTTCGAGCGGTGAGGAACATGATAGTCACCGCTTGCAATGCGTCTATGCCACGCAAAGGCGCCATTCCCGTAAGAAAATCCTTGCACTGGTGGTCAGAGGAGCTAGCCTCCTTGAGGAAGGAATGCCTCAAAGCAAGAAAGACATATACCTGATCTAAGGGAGATCCCTTGCTGAAAGAGGCTTTCAAGGAGGCGAAAAAAAACCTCAAGAAAGAGATCCGCAAGTCGCGACGCCGAAGCTGGAAGGACCAAATCGAGAAAGTCGATAAGGACCCATGGGGTCTGGCTTTTAAAATCGTTACTAAGAAATTAGCGACAAGGCAAAAGACCCTCGGCCTGGACAATCCCGATTGGGTCAGAAAGATAATAAATTCTTTGTTTCCTCCTGCAGAACCATACCTTAGAAGGGACTGGAGTTTTTGCAAAGTTGAAGAGGAAGAACTCTTCACACTTAGTGAACTGCAAAAAGCAGGCAAAAGATTGAAAACAGGCAAGGCGCCTGGAATCGATGGGATAAGTAACGAGATCCTTAAGTTGGTAATCGACACTTCACCCCAGATTCTGCTTCGATGCTTCAATCTTTGCCTTGAGAGAGAAGAGTTCTTCCGCGACTGGAAGCGACAAAGGTTAGTCCTCCTAAGGAAAGGTGAAAAACCTCTAGATAAGGTTTCATCGTACAGGCCTATATGCCTGTTGGATACGATGGGTAAACTTCTAGAGGATATGGTTCTGCAGAGAATGCAAAGCCACTTGACCGGAGAGAATAGTCTATCCGATCACCAATTTGGTTTCCGTAAAGGCAAGTCCACAGTTGATGCCATCCAGGCAGTTGTGGACATAGCCAAAGCAGGAAAAAACAAGTTGGGACCTGGAAAAAAGAAGAGCTTCTGCGCGTTGGTAGCAATTGACATACGCAACGCGTTTAATTCCGCAAGATGGAAAGATCTCATCGAGTCGATGAAAAAGAAAAACATGCCGCCCTACTTGTTGCGGATAATGGATAATTATCTTAGCGACAGGTGGGTTATATATGAGGGAGACACCTGCACTCGCAGGGAAGAGATGCAGCGTGGGGCTCCTCAAGGCTCGAGGGTAGGTCCATTTGTATGGAATGTATCTTATGATGATTTTCTGCAAATGGATCTGACCGAAGGTGCGGTGGTCATCGGCTTTGCGGACGACGCGTTGTTCGTGTGCACTGCCGAAAGTGAGGAGGCTCTTGGGACATTGGTGAACGAATGTCTGCGACTAGCAAAAAGCTGGCTGGATACCAGAGGTCTTGAAATGGCCCTGGAAAAGACCGAGGCACTGCTGGTCACAGACAAACGTGGTTATGAGCTCCCACGAATCGTGATAGACGAATTCGAGGTCAAGTGGAGTAAACAAATTAAATATCTTGGTGTGAAGTTGGATGGAAGGTTAAACTTCCACCACCACATGGCTACGGCGTCAAATAAGGCGATCGAGTGTACGGCTAAACTTTCACGGCTAATGCCAAATGTTGGCGGACCCCGTGAACAAAAAAGAAGACTGGTGGCGAGTGTCGCCCACGCTAAAATGCTCTATGCAGCACCAGCGTGGGCCCCATCTCTGAGGAGTAAAAGATGTGTGACCATCTGTGAAAAGATACTGTCGGCGCAGAGATCGATAACAACGCGTATCATCTCTGCATATAAAACAGTATCTACAAGTGCTGTGCAGGTCCTTGCAAGTGTCCCGCCAGCAGATCTTTTGGCGAGGGAAAGGGAAGAAATTTTTTTCTTTTCTAAAGAAAGAAGTTCATTTGATAAAGAAATAAGACCAAGCAAGGGCCTGATCCGCAAAGAAGCGAGGCACAGGCTCATAGAAAGATGGCAAGAAAGATGGAATGGTGAGGAGAAAGGTCGATGGACTTATCGCCTTATCCCGGCACTCGCCACCTGGATAAATAGGAAACACGGTCAGGTTTCCTATTATTTGACTCAGGCGTTCACAGGTCACGGGTGTTTTAACTCAAACCTGTGTCGCTTTAAATTACGCAAGGACGAGGTGTGTGCATATTGCCAGTTCCCTGAGGACAACTCGGAGCACACCCTCTTCTCATGCAAGAATTGGGACTTGGAGAGGCGGGCCATGTTCGAAGGTGTAAACAGTCAAGTTACACCGGAAAACATGGTATCGCTGATGACCAAGTCGGAAGAGAATTGGCGGCAAGTCGAGAACTTCATAATCTCGGTTATGTCGAGGAAGGATCTCGACGGCCGCCAAAAAGCGTAATTTAAACAGCTTTTAATTTTGTACGTTCGTTTTTTATGTATTTATTTTGTGATTTATTTGTCCTTATACATTTTTTAATTGTTTGTGTTTTTTATTCATCTTTGTACAGTTTAATGTTTTCAATATTTTATACGTGTTTTTTTTATATCCGTTTGTAATTTTTTCTTTTGACTTTTTAAACTTCTTAAAAATTTTTATTTTTTCTTATTATTGTCGTGCTGTAAATTCCGCTTAGACTATGAAATAGTTTTAATCATCTTTTTAACTACGGACGCAGGAAAACCGCAGTGAGAAGAAGAAGGTCGCATTAGCGACAGAGTTGGAGCGCCACCCTCGAAGGCTAAAGTCTAACGACAGTTCTGAGGGAGGGTAAAGGGCTCCAGAAGAAGGGTTACGGGTTTTAGTGGGTCGGGCTGGTAGTAGGTCGCCAGTGTATTAAATTTAATTTTTTATAGATTTATTTATTTTTTTTTCATTTCCTTTTGTTTTATTATACCAATCTCACATAAACTTGGAGCGCGGAATCCAAGGTAGATGTAGGCAGATTTCCCAAAATTCCCTAAGCAAAAAATAATAAATAAATAAAATAATAATAATAATAATAATAATAATAATAATAATTTTTATTTTAAATTTTATTAATTAATATTTATTATTAATTATTTATTATTATTATTATTGTTATTATTATTATTATTTATTTGTTATTTAATTATTAATTATTATTAATTAATAATTATGTTTTATGTTGACAAAGGGAAAAAAAAATCTTTTTGTAGTTACATTTCAAAAATAGTTAAAGGAGTTAATTTAGTTAACTCTGTATATAAATTATGGAAAAGATTTGTGTACAATATGAACATTATTTTTTAATAAAAAATTATATACTCAAACAATGTATAATTACATTAGAACTATTTGAAACAAAAAATGAAAACAACACTGTAACTTATAAAATTTATTTTTAATTTTATTTTGCTTATTCACTTATTATTATCTTTAAAACAAAGTATAAAATTATCCTAAACTCTACTTGAGAAAATTTCGATAATTCGACTGTTTACTATTTTGAGAAAATATTGTTTAAAAAATTAAAATAACTTATTATTTTATCTATATAATTAATTGGATTTCCTAACCCAACGTTTGCGCATTAAGATATCGACTCGATATCTCTGTCCAGAATTTATCAGGGGCCTTACCATTTTTTTCCAGTATGAATTTCCTCTCTAGAATCCAAGTGGGATCTAGGGAGATATTTCTATTCCGGATTTCCTCACAAGAATCTTGCCAGTTCCAGTCAGGCTTTCCTAGGCTAGATTTTCTGGCGTGGTTCTAGCTAGAATCCAACCATTGGTAAGGAAACTTAGGGAAATTTCTACACGGAAAAATATTAGGGAATTTAATGTAACCGAGAAAAACTGGATCTACTTGCTATACAATTAGTTCGAATTAGACTGTACTATAACTCAAAAAACTGGAGGAAATTTTAGATTGATTTTAATACATTATATTGATTAAAGTACTACAAATTGACAAATATTGTTTTCTGCATTTGAATTAGTTAAAAATAACTAATTTGATAATAAAAATTCGGTCACTGTTTCAAATGGTATTATTTTTCTAATGAAATAGACAATAGTAACTAATGATTATTTTTTCCCTGTCAAATCAAATTCCCGGCTATTTTCCGGTTTTCTAGGTTGGTAGATACACTGTTAAGTGCATTATCAGAAACTACAACCCGTCGAAGACGGGTACGACAGCTAGTAGTCTATATTACAGCTCGGATATGTGACCACTTTTTGTAATGATTACGAAAACTATGTAATTTATTAAGAATTTAGTAGGAGCGATTACTATAGTTACTTTAATGAATCCAAACACTGTATTAATCGTGTTAAAATTTATTTTTTGGAATCATTAATAGTTTAGATGTACAGGTTCAGAAAGGGTACTGTAGGCATTCACGCAGAGACTTGTTATAATTACAATAGTCTACGTTAAAAGGAAATCTTGGATTCTGTTCACATTTGTAGCGGTCTAAGGAAATCAGTGATACACGGAGAAAATTTGTTCCTTACATTTTACCGAATTTTTCAATAAAATTGGAATATAGTAGCATAATCGTAATTTTTAATAATTTTTATATTATTTTTTCGGTAACAATATTTAAAATCTAATGTGATATCTTTATTCCTTAAGAACCAGTACTGTAAGAGTTAAAAAAATTGAAACTGAACGTTTAATGTAAATTAAATAAATACCTCCTTGATGGGCACTAACGTTTCAGGAATAGTTCGGTAAAACTTCCTTGACTTGCCTAACAAAGGGTTTCTCCAAATGCATGGAAAAGCGAACGATTCTCCAAATGCATGGCAAAGCGAACGATTCTTCAAATACATGGCAAAACGTACAGTTTCTTCAAATACATGACAAAACGTACACTTTCTTTAAATACACAGGGAAATTTGGGTATAAGAAGGACCAGACCATCAAACGATCTTCAGTCTAAGAAATCAGTCTAGAAAAGCAGTCAAGAAAATGTAGTCGTCAACATTATAAGTCTCAAATTGAGAAGTGGTGCTCTGCACAAGTCAGTCTTAAAATTTTATCTATAACAAGTGGTTCTTCACGACCCAGTGCTCTAAACCCAGTTTCAGTAGTTGTCCTTTACTCTACGTGTATTTCAAAAGTGCATTTTGGAAAGTCGATCTGGAAGTCAAATTTGCCATTTGAAAAGAGTGTTCCTGTTTCTCGAGACACAATACTGCATCCAATTAGTCAACCATTAAAGGACCAGTGCCATTATACCTGAACGTCTAGCATCACCCTTTGTCCCAAGGTAAACAATCAACCACTCTAAGACTCACATTAGAAAGCCTATGTCCATCTCTTATTTTCATTAATTTTATCTTATTTCATAAAATACACATATATTTGTTCAACTAAAGTAATTTCTTGTTATTTACTACCCCGTCCCTATTTTAATTAATTTTAAAATAAAATCGGGAAAACACTAGGGATATAATAATTAGGATCATAACAACATATAATTTATTCATTTTAATTAAATATGAATAATAGTAAGTAAGTAAGCAAGTAAACATAAGTAAGTAAGCAAAAAGGAAATAAATAAGTAAGCAATTAAACATATAAGTAAGTATGTAAGTAAGTAAATAAGTAGGTAAGCAAGTAAGCAAAAAGGAAATAACTTGCTTGCTCACTAGCTTACTTTCTTATTTGCATACTTACTTGCTTATTTCTTTCTTGCATACTTGCTTACCTACTTATTTGCTTACTTCCTAATTTCCTTCTTGCTTACTTGCTTGTTTCCTTTCTGCTTACTTACTTCTTTATATGCTTACTTGCTTACTTTCTTATTTCCTTCTTGCTTACTTTGCTTACTTGCTTATTTCCTCCTTGTTTACTTTGCTTGCTTGCTTATTTCCTTCTTAATTACTTACTTTCTTATTTGCTTACTTTCTTACTTGCTTATTTCCTTCTTGCTTACTTTATTCCTTATTTGCTTACTTGCTTATTTCCTTTTCGCTTTTTAATACCTTACAATTATTATTTAATATTTCAGAAAGATTATTTTTTTATTAATTAATTTAATAATTTCCAACTTGCACTTTTAATATGTATATTTTTAATTTTAAACACAAAAATTAGAGAATAATAAGGATTTTCATAAATTATTGTTTTATTCCATTAAATACAAATTTAAACATTTTTCTTTATAATAATAAAAACATAATTTAAAAATATTTCATAAATTGACCTTGAATATAGTTAGAAATGATTCATTAATATAAATAATTTTTAATTTTGTACAACGATAGTTTATTAATTTGAATCTTTCTCACAAGCGGTGAAATAAAATTGAGATTAATATATAAGGACAGTTCAAACTTTCTTAAGCATTAATGTAAAGCGTGCGATGTGTGTATTAGTGTATGCGTTTAGAATGTTCTGTAGGCAGGTGTATCAATTAGTATTTGTTCGTAAACAATTGTAGGGGGTTTAGGTAGTGATTAAAGTAGGTAAATTGAAAGTTACGGCAGTATTAATATAGATCTACTGAAGTAACATTATTTTTTATTTTTGTTCTTCAAGTTTAACCGAACTTTCAGTAATTTGGAACTCGTCATTCTTACCGAAGACTTTATCTAACGTTTTACCGAACTATTCAATAAATTACAACTCGTCAGTTTTACCGAAGACTTTATCTTACGTTTTACCGAACTATTCAATAAATATGAATGTAGCGAGCACTTGGCTTATGTTTTACCGAACTTTAAGTAAAGCGCTAATACATGTATCGTGAGCTTTATGATTTTTACATTATTTTTCAATGCAATTTCTTTTACAGTCTAGTTCTTGAAAAATTACTGTTTAACACTTCATCCCAGTTTTACCGAACTAAATTCAGTAAAATTTCAGGAATAAATTTTCTCCGTGCCCAGGCAGCACGTAAGCTTGCAGCAAGCTTGAGGCAAGCTTGCCGTGCAAGATTGCCAATATTGACGTGCAAGTTTGCGGCAAGCTTGCCACAAGCTTAAAATGTCCCACTTATAGCAAGCTTCATGTGCAAGTTTGCTGCAATATTGCACTGCAAGCTTGCAGCAATATTGCACTAAAGGTTGCTGCAAACTTGATGTAATCTTATATCGAAATTGTTTATTATATAAAATTAATTATTTATTATTAGCAACAAATTTATATTTAATATTTTTAATTTTTATTAAACATTAAAAAATTATAACAACGTTATAATAATAATGTTATTAATTTTCCTAAAGAATTGGAGTTGGGAACTATTATCCATGATCAGTAGATAATAATTAAAAATTGTCAACGTCGTAGCAGACGTTAACTATACACATTATCATAAGGCCCGGTTAACTCTATTGTATGAATACGTCAGTTTTTGTCGCCACCTACCACCAACATATAGTAACTAAATTTACCCCAGCTTGTATATATATATATATATATATATATATATATATATATATATATATATATATATATATGGGACGTTTCACGTCAACCGGCCCAGAGCCCTGCCCAAAATTCAAAGCAACTAAAATAAACAAAAAAAAGTGCAAAATACTCGTAAACTAATGCCCTTTCAATTGCAAAGTGGCAAAATTCAAAATTCAAGATGGCGTCATTACTGTGTCACCTTAAAGACACTAAATTCCAAAATAATCAAATATATTTATCAATTACTTTTAAAATATAATACGAAAATGATAAGTCACATCATATTTTAATGTTTTTAGGGTCGCTGATTACGAATCTGAAGTCAGTTTTTCAAAATTCAAAATGGCGGATCCAATATGGCGGACATTTAAAAAAATTTTTTTTGATTCGCTTAAAACTTGTCACTTGGGGGTTTTCGGGGTCGCTGATCACGAATCCGATGTCAGTTTTTTAAAATTCAAAATGGCGGATCCAATATGGCGGACATTAAAAAAAAAAACTTTGGATTCGCTTGAAACTTGTCACCCAGGGGTTTTTGGGGTCGCTGATTACAAATCTGAAGTCAGTTTTTCAAAATTCAAAATGGCGGATCCAATATGGCGGACATTTTCAAAAAAAAATTTGGATTCGCTTGAAACTTGACACTCGGGGGGTTTTCGGGGTCGCTGATGACGATTCCGATGTCAGTTTTTCAAAATTCAAAATGGCGGATCCAATATAATAAAATGGTGGACTTTAAAAAGGCCGATTGATATAATTTATAAACCATAAGACGTATTTTGTAGCTTTGACGAAGGCTGTTTGTTATAATTTTCAAATTTGTAATAATTTGGTGGCCCTGAAAAGGGCCGATTGAATTAAATTTACAAAATACTTCCCAACCTATGAAATTGTATTTTAATACTGCATAACTGCAATAGGTTGAGGTGCATTTGAATATCTAAATATTTTCAACTGTCTTTCTGGTGTTACAATAAAAGAGTGCGCAGATTGAATTAATAAACTTTTGAAATTTCAGTCGCAATATTGGATCAGCAACTTTAAATTTTGAAAAACTGACATCGGATTCGTCATCAGCGACGGCGAAAACCTCCAAGTGACAAGATTCAAGCGAATACAAATTTTTTTTTAAAAAGTGGCCGGCATATTGAATCCGCCATTTTGAATTTTTAAAAACTGCCATTGGAATCGTCATCAGCGACCCCGAAAACCCCCCGAGTGTCAAGTTTCAAGCGAATCCAAATTTTTTTTTTTAAAATGTCCGCCATATTGGATCCGCCATTTTGAATTTTGAAAAACTGACTTCAGATTTGTAATCAGCGACCCTAAAAACCCCTGGGTGACAAGTTTCAAGCGAATCCAAAGTTTTTTTTTTTTAAATGTCCGCCATATTGGATCCGCCATTTTGAATTTTAAAAAACTGACATCGGATTCGTGATCAGCGACCCCGAAAACCCCCAAGTGACAAGTTTTAAGCGAATCAAAAAAAAATTTTTTTAATGTCCGCCATATTGGATCCGCCATTTTGAATTTTGAAAAACTGACTTCAGATTCGTAATCAGCGACCCCAAAAACATTAAAATATGATGTGACTTATCATTTTCGTATTATATTTTAAAAGTAATTGATAAATATATTTGATTATTTTGGAATTTAGTGTCTTTAAGGTGACACAGTAATGACGCCATCTTGAATTTTGAATTTTGCCACTTTGCAATTGAAAGGGCATTAGTTTACGAGTATTTTGCACTTTTTTTTGTTTATTTTAGTTGCTTTGAATTTTGGGCAGAGCTCTGGGCCGGTTGACGTGAAACGTCCCATATATATATATATATATATATATATATATATATATATATATATATATATATATATATATATATATATATATATATATATATATATATATATATATATATATATATATATATATATATATATATATATATATATATATGACATTCCACGTCAACACGGACAGAGCTCTAAACAAAAATTGCTTTGATGGATTTAAACGTTCTAGGGCTTAAAAGATTTCTACGTTCATGTACTTTAAGATGCCGATGGGCGTTTTTTGCAAAATTCAATTTCCGATGCCGATAGAACTGTCAAAAGTCAAAAGATCCAAAAATCTCAAAATACTTTTATGAATTAAAAGCAAAAAACGAGGTAAATTATTCTGTAACTTATTCTTTATCAGTTTTTAAGGTTCCCGAATATAAATCTAAAGTTTTTTTTTAAAAATCTAAAATGTCGAATTCAATATGGCGGACAAAATTCAAATTTGATCAGATTCGTTTAAAACTTGTTACTCGGGGGTTTTTAGGGTCGCTGATTACGAATCTAAAGTCACTTTTTAAAAATTCAAAATGGCGGATCCAATATGGCGGAAAAAATTTTCAAATTTGATCCAATTCCCTTAAAACGTGTTACTCGGGGGCTTTTGGGGTCGCAGATTATGAATATGAAGTTACTTTGTGTTTGAGACTTCAAATTCATAATCAGATACGCTAAAAACCACCGAGTAACACTTTTTAATTAAATCTGATTAAATTAAAAAATTTGATCCGTCATTTTGAATTTCTACAAAGTAACTTCATATTCATAATCTGCGACCCCAAAAGCCCTCGAGTAACACGTTCTAAGGGAATCGGATCAAATTTGAAAATTTTTTCTGCCATATTGGATCCGCCATTTTGAATTTTTAAAAAGTGACTTCAGATTCGTAATCAGCGACCCTAAAAACCCCTGAGTAACAAGTTTTAATCGAATCTGATCAAATTTGAATTTTGTCCGCCATATTGAATTCGCCATTTTAGATTTTTAAAAAAAACTTTAGATTTATATTCAGGAACCCTAAAAACTGATAAAGAATGAGTTACAGAATTATTTACCTCGTTTTTTGCTTTTAATTCATAAAAGTATTTTAAAATTTTTGGACCTTTTGACTTTTGACAGTTCTATTGGCATCGGAAATGGAATTTCTCAAAAAACGCCCATCGGCATCTTAAAGTACATGAACGTAGAAATCTTTTAAGCCCTAGAACGTTTAAATCCATCAAAGCAATTTTTGTTTAAAGCTCTGTCTGTGTTGACGTGGAATGTCCCATATATATATATATATATATATATATATATATATATAACCTTTCTTAAAGTTGACTTGAATTTTCTACAAAGTAAATTAAACTTTTCCAAATGTTAACTTTAATACTCTGTCTACTAATGAGACAGTTACCATCGAAAATCTTCTACTTGAGTTGTTGGAAAGAAATTGACTAATGACAGTTTTGCATCTACAGTTCATGCTTACACAGAATTCTTTAAAAACGGTTACAGTCATAAGCTTCTGCACTAGCAGTCTGGCATTCTGACTCAGTGAATTGATCACATGATTTCAGCCACATTGTGAGGCTTTTCTAGATTTGATAGATGGTTAACTTCTTCAAATGATAGCTTTAAGTTTTATAAAAGTTAACTTTAACTTTTCCAGTAGTCAACTTTCACTTCCTAAAAGTTAATCTTAACTTTTTCAATAATGCACAGAGAAAAATGGAGTATTCAACAAACTATCTGGAGGGACAAACAGACTATATTTGAGGTTAAATGTTTTGTAACCATCTCGGAGGGATAAATAGATACTTTAATGATTAAGTTGACTATCTCGGAGGAAAAAGTTAACTATCTAGAGAATCAGGCTAACACTTAAAACCCTAACCCTCTAACTTTGGCTATCCAGTTTTCTTAGTCTGAAGGAGCAGAGAAAATTCTTTGTAAACAATATATATACCCTGAAAAAAATTCTTGTGAAATTTACAGGATTTCCTGCGCCATCTATGAGCCACGGTTGTAGTATCCACAAACGGCTGAGTTTGGGGAATACACAAACCAAACTGTAGCAGACGAACTGTAGGATTTCTTAGTGCTATTACAAATTGATTTGTGCTACACCCAAACCAGCTTGTTGGAAACACTACACTGAAAGAAATGCTTTGACATTATCAACAATAAAAGTTTGGTTAGGAAATTCTTAGTAACTTGAAAATAAGGTTCTTTTATTTTATCGAAACGCATCATAATAACAATAAACACAATTTTGAAAAACATAAGTACTACTTTGGCTGACAAAGTTATTCAGAGGAAACATTTATTATATTATATTCCTGTTTAAAAAATTTATGAATGACAATATCAATTATATTTCAATATCAATCATCTGTGATTTGTCTCTTTGTATTACTACAATTTTTATATTAGTTTTGTCTATTCCGTTTTCTGTCTGATTCAACCATACTGAGTGTCAGTATTAAAAACCCAGCTTTCGTGTGTGAAACAGGATGTTAGGTGCGTTTGTTAAAAGCGTTGTGCGCAGACGTATTCGAAACAAACAAAATGGAATGGCAATATGGTTGTATTAGCCAGAATTATCACAGTAATCACGAATAATTTCTTTCAGTGTCAATTCGCCTGTATAAAGCACAACTTAACCTATTCGTATATTCTACAAAAGACCTTGTGTTTTTCACAAGAAATTTTTTTCCGTGCATGTATCCTGACGCGGTGGATGGGACCATGCATTCAAAAAGTGAGTTATACAGAAAGTGTAAAGTTGAGCCCCCAATTAATAACTTTTGCTTAAGCAATGCATAACCTCTACATCGACGATGCTTTGGTTTACATTGTTTTAATATTATGGAGTTCTGCAAAGACTACGCATTGCTTAAGATATATTTGTCTATTTTGGCTCTGTTAAAGTCAAAACAAAAGTATGTGAATGACATGTAAGGTAGTAGTCGAAAATACAGAGAGACTGATTTTTTGAAGTGCCTATCTGTATGTAGAAAACTTCAAATTGACAAAAGTTTTACCGTTAAGAATAAAAAAATGTATAAGTAAAAACAATTTTTCACTTTTGTATATGAAAAAACAACTGAAAAACTATATAGAATTGTAGTAATAACTAAGACTTAATTTTTTTGGACGTAAGGTTCCCTTTACCTAGTGAGGATACATATGAAATTTAAATCACAAGTTAATAAATTTAAACTGAAAAAATTGAATTTCTTTTAAATATTTTTTTTTTATTGTTTATACTCCTGCCCTATTGGCCTTACGCACTTCGACAAGAGTCCCCGAGAAATACTTTTTTTGGATTAAGCATAACCATTCTACTTTAGAAATTTTCTATATATTAACCTAATTTTGCGTCTACAGCCGACTTTATTAGGAGTACTCGCATTACGCCTGGACCACCCGTCAATGGGTTTTCTCACCAGAGAAGAGGGAAAACTGTAGAAAACCTCTCTGAGTACAACCGGTTTATCGACAGTCGAGTTCTAATGGTGTGTACCGGACAATAATCGACGGTGCACATCATTATACCTCGACGTCAAACCTCCCGCTCAGATTGTCTCACGTGCCGGAAAAATACCAAGCCAAGTGGGCGCGAACCAAGGGTACTTATACCCTTGGTCCTTAAACGACCACCAACGCCAGGCATCTATCCGACTGAGCCAATCTGTCGGTTCTTTTAAATATTTAAAAATATGAATTCATGTAAAATATATACTACACTGAGAAAGCTTTGAGTCAGCAGCAGACTTTCGATAGGCTGCTAATGACTATTTTGGTGGAACGCTATAAGACTATACTTTTGGGTTGCTGCGGTACAATTTTGGGCGCGTGACAGTCCTAAAATTGTTAAGCTGCAAACCAATGGCGGTATCTCCACTACTTTGGTAAGCTGCTCACCAACATTTTCACACACCCAAAATTGTAAGGCAGCGCAACAAAACTGTAGTGAAGCCGCTGTCGCATATGTTGTTCCGCTACTGTTCCAAAGGTCTCTCAGTGTACATTTTGAGGTTATCATGCTTATACTGAGTTAATTAAAAACGATTACAGTCCTAACACTCTAGCATTCTAACTCAGTGAATTGATAACATGGTTTCATTGACATTGTGAGGATTTAATAGATTTGGTAGATGGTTAACTTTTCCAATAGTTATCTTTAACTTTTCTAAAAGTTAACTTTAAGTGTTTTCAATAAAAAAAAACTTTAAGTGTTTAAACTTTAAGTGTTTAAGGTCAACACCTTAACTTTTCAAAAAGTTAACTTTAACATTTTCAATAGTTAACCTTAACTTTTGTAAAAGTTAACTTTCACTTTTCCAATAGTTAACTTCAACTTGTCAAAAAGTTAACTTTAACTTTTCCAATAGTTAACTTTAACTTTTCAAAAAGTTAACTTTAACTTTTCCAATAGTTAACTTCAACTTTTCAAATATTTGACTTCAATTTGACTGGTATCATTGTTTTCTTAGTACAAACAGTATAGTAAAAATACAATCTTTGTATTATAAGGACACAATGATGCTAGTCAAAATAACTTTAACTTTTTCAATAGTTAACCTTAACTTTTGAAAAAGTTAACTTTAACTTTTCCAATAGTTAACTTCAACTTTTCAAATAGTTGACTTTAATTTGACTGGTATCATTGTTTTCTTAATACAAACAGTATAGTAAAAATACAAACTTTGTATTATAAGGGCACAATGATGCCAGTCAAAATAACTTTAACTTTTCAAAAAGTTAATTTCAACTATTTAAATAGTTGACTTCAACTATTTAAATAGTTGACTTCAACTTTTCAAAAAGTTGACTTCAACTTTTCAATTAGTTGACTTTAACAAAAATTTCAAATCAGACTTTAAAAAGTTCTAACAACTGGTCCAATATGACTTGATATGCAAGCATTTTGGGAGTTGGTAAATTTAAAAGTTTCAAAAAGTTTGTTAGTAAACATTTATGCAGCAGGAAATGTAGATTTTTGGTAACCTGAATGCCTAAATTAAAATGAATTTATCAAGACGACATCTAGGAACATTTCTTGAGAATTAGGCATAATTTCTGGATGAAGTTCAAGTCAACAATGCAGAATACTTTTCTCTTGGACGCAGGCCTGCTAGGACATGATACAGTATTGTATTTCCGTTGTGCTTTAGCACAATATTAATCCTGCTGCTTCGATAGATGTAGTAAGCGATGACAACTGCCCCGAAAGAGGATGTGTAGAATGATTTGCTTCCTGTCTATCAAAGTCACGAAGCCAGCAAAGGCGCGCTGCCTTGCAGGGGGACGTTAGGGTGTGAGGATGATACCGTAGTGTGTCCGACGACGAGTTGACAATGTCCTCGTCAAAGTCGGAAAGCTCTCATACTAAGGCCTAGGAAGGTATGAGAGTTATCACCCCTAGGACGGTGGACTCGCCTGCGATCGGACCAGGATCCCTAGCGTGCGGGCATTTTCCTAAATATCATAGCTTTCAAAAATCAAAACAATAAAAAAACTTCAAACGCTTCAAAAGTTCTTTTTGGAGTGTAAACCTTACAACATACGTATGTGACAGCAATGCAGATGTATTTTGTTACGTATGTGGAAAATTTGATATCCCAAAAAATCGCAAATTAATTAATGAAAACATTAAACAAATTTACAAAGATTGTTTTGATTTTGAGATAGTCAATTAGAATGAAAAATGGGTTTCACATACTGTATTGATTTTTTGTTAAAAGGTATATTTTGTCAATTGTAAATTTCGGTAAGTTTTAATTTCGGTTTGTTTAATATTTGAAAGTGTTGAGCACATGGGAAATGAAAACGAGTCAATTTTCACAATATATATAACTTCGTTTATTTTAACTTAATTTTCACTAAAATATATTTACACTTTAACAAAGAATTTATTGTAATTATTAACAAGGAAGATTTAGTTTACCGAGGTAAATTGATTGAATATTTATTTACGGATTTTATAATTTGTAACTCGAGCACATGTTCTCTCAAAGCAGTAAAGCGGAAATCTCAATCCTTTTATTTTTATCATTGCGCAGGTCCTGAATCTTGAAAGGGAACACGATACAAGTGTGTACTTGTGATAATCTTAATTCAGGAGCAAATAGAATTATTTCGTTTTTAATGTAAATTTTTAATACAAATAAAAAATAATTGAAATTCTAAACACATACAATCTGCAGTTCCTGCTACACAATGTTAAATCGTTGAAATGGTACAAAAGAGGATAAACACCTGAAGTTTAAAAAACCAACATTGTGGAAAAAACCATTGAATCGAGAAGATTGCTACTTTTGCATGACCAATGTATAGGGCTATAATAAAAATAATAAAAAGAATATAATTTACTCATGTGTAGTATCTGTGACAAACCCTAAAATTTTAAGTCATTTAACTCTTTCTTCTGCAAATATGGAAATCGACAGTTTGCTGACATCATAACTCAACGAGAAATTGACCGATCGACTTCAAATTGAAACTGAGTATTCTTCAATATATTTACTATACAATGACCGACGATCTTTTTTATTGGTTGAAAATTGTCAATTTGGCATTAAAAAACGACCATTTTTTACCCTGAAAAACGACACTTTTTTCAGAACTACGCCATTTTGTTAATTTTTGATATTTTTTTAAAAATCGTAGGTCATTGTATAGGAAACACCTTCAACTTTAATAATAATCTTCTTGAAATTTTTTGTTTCAACCACTCATTCGGCCGGAATCATGTCAGCAGTTTGGGGAACTTTTTTCTTAGTACCTCCGAAGACAGCAAATAATTTTTCATGGGTTACACTGGTATAGCCCCTTAAAGAAGGCTTTACGTAAGAAGAGCTTAGCAACCTCATCAGAGATTTGAAATTACCCAAAGATGGAGCAGAATATCTAGCTTCAGTTGTAAAAACGAAAAATTTGTTATCTAAAGGCACCACAGCTTACTTTTATCGTGACAGAGAAAAGGAATTTCGAAAATATTTTACAAAAGACGATGAGCTTTCATTAGTATATTGTTCTGACATTGAAGGACTAATAAATGAATTGAAACCAAACGTATATGAAGATCAACATGGGAGGTTATTCATTGACTCTTCTAAAAGAAGTCTAGAGGCAGTGCTAATTCATAACACTAATGTCTTGCCTTCAATTTCCGTAGCCCATTCCACTGAACTTAAAGAAGATTATGAAACTGTCAAATTAGTTTTGGAGAAAATTAAATATAAAGAACACAATTGGCAAATTTGTGGAGATTTTAAAATTATAAGTATCATGTTGGGCCAACAAGCAGGTTTTACGAAAACACCTTGCTTTTTATGTTTGTGGGACAGTAGAGATCGAAAAAAAACATTACGTACAAAAAGAATGGCCCAAAAGAACATCCTTTACACCAGGTTCTAAAAATATTATAAAAAAACCTCTAGTAGAAATCTACAAAGGTAATTCCACCACCTTTACGTATTAAACTAGGGGTAATGAAACAGTTTGTAAAGTCTTTAGATAAAGAAGGGAAATGTTTCAAGTACCTGGAACAAAAATTTCCAGAGATATCTGATGCTAAATTAAAGGAAGGAAATTTTTTTGGGCCGCAAATTCGCAAACTAGTAAAAGATGAAAAATTTATCACAGTAATGAGTAAAAAGGAGAAAGCTGCATGGCTTAGTTTTAAGGGAGTTATTGAAAACTTTCTTGGCAACCATAAGAGCGAGAATTGGGAACTAATAGTGAATGGTATGATCAAAAACTTTCAAAAATTGGGATAAAATTCAAATTTCATCTGTAATTTAAGACCAAAAGAGTTTAAAAATCTTATTCGGTTCGTGAGATATCATTATAAACGTCCGAGCATGTTTTTTGACAAATGCATTGAATTAGTCGATTTTGAACGGTTTTTGGCTGAAAATGCTGGTCCGTTTATAATGATATCTCGCTAACCGATTAAGATTTTTGAATTCTTTTGGTCTTAAATTAAAGATGAGACTTGAATGATCACACCTATATAAGTTTCAAATTTTTTCTGCAATTTTTAAAAAAATGTGCAGGTGTTGAAAAAATTTCCAAAAAATTGTATTTTTAAAATTTTTTTGTCAAATTTGTCAATTGCTGCAATCTTTGTATAAATTATTAAAATTTTCAGTTAAGTACAATTAATTGTAGAATTTAATAATCTTTCGAATTGTATATTTGTTAATTTTCCGACATTTGTATTTACAAAAAAATCGTGATTTAAAGATTGGTATGTTTTTGGGCCGTGCGCGTGTAGCAGTACCGATAATTCTCGACGGTAGTGTACATTTACATCTAAGTTACTTTCCCAAAAATTTAGGAGACTACAGCGAGGAACAGGGAGAACGGTTTCATCAAGATATTAATGAAATGGAGAGCAGATATCAAGGCAGATGGGACGTAAATATGATGGCTGACTATTGTTGGATGCTAAAAAGGGATATTGTTCTAGGAAGAGTAAGTTTAAAAAGAAAACAGCTGCACAGGTCTTTTGAAGACAAACAAGTCCGTTACCATAAACAGACATAAATAGAAATTACCTGACGTGATGGAGCAAATCTGACTTCGGATTCGTGTTCAGCGCATCAAAATACATAGGGGTATGGTACTGTGGACTTTCGCGCAGGGTACTTTTCTTTTTTTGTGGGGCTGTGTGATCGATTAAAGGAGTCTTTCAAGAATAAAAACAATATGTGACCGGGTCTGAGAAAAGGGACCAACTTACCAAAATTAACTTTTCGAGAAAAACGCGTTTAAAGTTTTCTATTCAAATAAATTAGATTTCTTGAAACATTTTACATTTTTAAATTAACATGATGAGTGTTCTATATATATTTTTTATGTTAAATCCGATTTTCATGGTTAAATAATTGTTCAAACAACCCTGTAATTGTTATAAACAATTTACTTTGCAAAAGTCAAATTATGGAATTTTCAAAATTAATTTAAAAGACTTCCGGATGTCCTAGAGGTCTGAAATTTTTTATGCAAGTTCAGAACTGATACAATAATAAATAATTCTGAACTCTACAATAATCCATAGTTATTTTTTGACTTGCACAACCAGGTTGCCGATGACGGGTATACTTGGGGATCATCTTCGAGGAATTAAGTCAAATTTTTTGTAAATGGTTTAGGCATTCAATTTAAGATTTAGGGGAAATATTCTTGACACTTAGACAAACAAGAGTAATTTTTGTCGTAAAATTACTTATATTTTCATAAAAAAAATTTTGCAAAAAAATTTTTTTTTAATTTGTTTAAACAATTGCAAAAAAATTTTTTTAACAATCGGGACTGATTGCATTGTATTTCTAGGACCTTAAACTATAAAAAACCATCATAAAAAAATCGATTTTTTGGTAAGTAGGTCCCTTTTCTCAGACCTGGTCACATATAATCTTGTTACAAATATTCAAGTATTTAATAAAATATAATCATTTTAATGAAAAATAACGAAAGCTTCAGTAGGCGGAGACTTTTTTTTTCTATAGTCGGACATGTGTCAGATATTTTGGATTTATAAAGTAAAAAAAGATAATTTTTTTTATTGCTTCTTGCTGGAAAATAGAATTAAAGCTTATTAGAAGTTAATAATATAATATTTAAATTCTACACTATGAGAAATGGATAGTAAAAATTAAAAGTTTTAGACTGTTCGGTACTAGGAACAATATCAAAATTGCAGTATTTTTTCACCAAAACTAAATTGAACTTAAAAAAAGTTTATGAAAATATTGTATTTTTGTTAATTGATTTTAATGTTATATATTGTAGAGTTAATTAATTCATAAATGAAGTCATATTTTTTTAAATAGTTTTATTTTTATGAAACGCTTAGGTGTCCGGTACTAGAGGACTTCCCCCTACTTATGCTAACTCTCTGATTGTAGTCACTACTATCAAGTATTGTCGAAGTTTAACGTGAGTGCATGCGTTGACTATGATAGCACGTTTTAATTCTATTGAAAAAATTCGCGAGTGTTTCCGAATTCATCTAAAATGGTCAATTTTGTAAGAAAATATTTCAGTGTTGTGGAATATGGAATCTTTGATTCCAATTTTTGTCAATTAGTTAATGATTTTTGATTGAGTTGATCAAAGACTATACAATTTATATATATTTATAACCTCAAAATTTTAAAGGATTGAATTTTCTTTTAAAATGACAGGTTAACGCTTACACAAGCTACTTTCATTTCACAATAAATTTTTTAAAAGTGTTGGAAAGTCTGTGAAATTTATATTCTCTGAACACAGACACTTTTTACAAAATCTGCATTTATACACTAAATACACGTCTTCTAAATTAAATATATGCAAATCAGGTACCCCACCAACGCTTGGTAATGAAGACACATATTTAAATATATGCAAATTAAAAGGGTTAACTAATTTGAATATATGCAAATTAGGATATTTAAATATATTCAAATTAAAAGGGTTAACTAATTTAAATATATGCAAATTAGACCCCTCTAAGCAACGCCATCTAACGACAGAAACTTATATCTCACCAACGGTCGGTAAATTACCCACATATACCCCACCAACGGTCGGTAACTTACCCTATCTTGATTTGATTTGGAACCGGCCTAGCTATACTACTTAAGTAAATTAAATTAATTAATATACTAATAATAAAATAAATTATATAGTTCTCAGTCGGTAGAATGCCTGTACTGCTCGGGTCGTTAGACGGACGAATGCCAGTACAACGCCGGTTGCGAGGTGGTATAAATTTTGATCCGGCGGTCGGATCAAATCTTGTACCGCGCCTGTACTGCCGACAGTAGAAAGACTGTACCGAAAGTCGGATCCGACTTTGTACCGCGCCAGCAGACATTCTCATCCGAATCGGTACAGACTACCTGCACTGGCATTGACTCTCCAATTCAACCGGCGCGGGCGCTAGACGGTTGGACGATCCGGTATTCGTCCGACTTTTCCGCTTAGAGTGCTTCAATTGCTGTGCGTTCGTGAAATGTGTAATTATTTATCACTTAAGAAAATGTTAATGTTTAAAAAACATTGAAAACATTTTTTTGAACAATATTTGATACAATTGTCTAAAAAGATATACATTTTAAATATAATTAGTTTAATTATTCAACTTTTAATTCTGCTTGCTGCAGAATCTAAAACATTCATGTGAAATACATGGGCTTCAGTTGCTGCGGGCAAAATTACATCTAAATTCATGTTATTTTGGCCGCAGAAACTGACGCGTAGCAATTGACATAGCGCGCAGGATTAGACGCTTTTGATACTCTTTTTAATTACTTAAATTTAATCAAATGCTAGAATTTTATTGGCAATTAATTTTTGTAAAAATTTAATAAGAATACAAACAATTAGTTTAATAAATTTTTAATTTAATTCCTTTGCTATAAATATTTTTTTTATATGTAAAAGATATCTTGGCTGAAATCCCGCAGGAACTAGTGCACTTACCCTAGATGTAAAATTATTATATATTTTATGGTACAGCAACTTATTACAGCGTAATATTACTGTAATGAACTGTAATATTACGTGCTACTTGAAATAGCTAAACTAAAATAGGATTTACATTACCCAGACAGCACGTAAGCTTGCATCAAGCTTGAGGCAAGCTTGCCGTGCAAGATTGCCAATATTGACGTGCAAGTTTCCGGCAAGCTTGCTACAAGCTTAAAATGTCCCACTTATAGCAAGCTTCATGTGCAAGTTTGCTGCAATATTGCAATGCAAGCTTGCAGCAATATTCCACTAAAGGTTGCCGCAAACTTGATGTAATCTTATATGGAAATTGTTTATTATATAAAATTAATTATTAATTATTAGCAACAAATTTATATTTAATATTTTTAATTTTTATTGAACATTAAAAAATTATAACAACGTTATAATAATAATGTTATTAATTTCCCCAAAGAATTGGAGTTGGGAACTATTATCCATGATCAGTGGATAATAATTAAAAATTGTCAACGTCGTAGCAGACGTTAACTATACACATTATCATTTAAGATAATATGGTGAAAAGCCTGTTCACCGGACCGATACTTATACTCTGCGTGAGACAAGTCGTGCGCGAGAAAGGTATTTCTCGCCATCTACCAGGGAGTTAGAGAATTATAAGAGAAACTTCTATTAGTTTTCTAATTCCTTGCTAGATGGCGGGAAATACCTCTCTCGCGCACGACTTGTCTCGCGCAGAGTATAAGTATCGGTCCGCTGAACAGGCTTTTCACCATATTATCTTAAATGATAATGTGTATAGTTAACGTCTGCTACGGCGTTGACAATTTTTAATTATTATCCACTGATCATGGATAATAGTTCCCAACTCCAATTCTTTGGGGAAATTAATAACATTATTATTATAACGTTGTTATAATTTTTTAATGTTTAATAAAAATTAAAAATATTAACTATAAATTTGTTGCTAATAATAAATAATTAATTTTATATAATAAACAATTTCGATATAAGATTACATCAAGTTTGCAGCAACCTTTAGTAGAATATTGCTGCAAGCTTGCATTGCAATATTGCAGCAAACTTGCACATGAAGCTTGCTATAAGTGGGACATTTTAAGCTTGTGGCAAGCTTGCCGGAAACTTGCACGTCAATATTGGCAATCTTGCACGGCAAGCTTGCCTCAAGCTTGCTGCAAGCTTACGTGCTGTCTGGGTACCTATGCATAATTCGCTCGCACTCATGTAACATGAAAGATGATACTTTATGGTATACGTAAAACTTAACATTTATATCAATGTTTAAATTTCATATTTTCGAAAAAAATAACATATCATTGAAATCGTTAGACGTTGTAGATTCTGAATATAATGTTTAAAATTTTCAAAATACGTTATAAAAAATTTTCTAATTTTTTATGACCCTTTAAACTCACTTTTATGGAAACCCTCATAAATGTGAAACCGAAGAAAAAAATTTTACCTAAAGTCAGATGTTTCAGGGGAGCTAAGACCACGACTCAAACTCATTTTTTCTATCGAAAAAGGCGTTTCTATATTAAAAACCACACCAACTTTTTCATTTTTACAACATTCTGCGCGAACTAGACGAAAAATCGTCCTTTGCCAAGGTCATTCTCTCTTTGAACAGAGTATAGCTGCATACATATAGCTATCTAATCAGCGATCTTCTGCTGATTCATATTTAGAGAGCAATAGCGCAGTGCGCGCGGTCACAAAAATATTAATAACTTTTGACCTAATGCAATATACTGACTTTTTTTATATAATGTTCATGATAAAACAGGGAATCATAATTGACAAGAAAAAATACGAAATTAGGCGGAAAAGTTTATTTTATTTCTATTTGTTTGTGATAATTGTTGCTATTTTAAACAAATTCTAAACAAAGTTTAACAAATATTTTTTGTTAGAAAGCAGGGTTTTTGTATATTACTCATTTTAAATTTTATTAAAATCCATCAAATAGAACGGTAGAAAAAAATGTTTTAATAATTTGATGCTTAAAAATTGTTTAAACAATGACTCTTAAAAAAATTAAAATTTTGCAAAATTAACTTTGGGGTCATATTTTGGTACGAAAATACTATAAAGTTATTGATATGAAATATAAAAATATCTCTATGGAAAAATTAGTGGCACGCTTCAGAAATTTTGAGCCTATATACAGTTTATTAAATTAACACCTATAATAACTTATTTCAATTGTCGATTGCAAACAAAAATTTTTTTTTTAATTTTGTTTGTTCGCGAGTCTTGTTTTAATTACACGAGCCTTTTCAAATTCATTTTACGTTTCTGATGAGATGGCTGTGGCATCCAAACGTTAAAAAGTGATGTTTTTTTAAACTAAACCTGACTTAAATCGATTGATAATTTATTGTTTTCAACTCAATATACGCATATTTTAAGGGATAAATTCTTGCAATAATTTTTAAAAAATGTTCATTGGGAAAAATTAAATTTTCGAAAAAAATTACCGTTGGGAAATTTGTTTATTGGAAAAAATGTCCACTGGGAAAAAAGGATTAGGAAAAGTGTCACCTACCTTCAAAAGTTTAAATGCGTTTTTTGCAAAATGACATTTTTCAAAACGGTGGACAGTCTATAGTGCGAATAGTTTTTATAGAATGAAAAATATTTGTTTATATTTTTTATTATAATTATTAATAAGGTATACATATACCTATATAATTTTTGCCGTTTGTCTTCCATCGTGCTGCGGAATATTATAATATAATATTTATATAATATATATTATAATATTTGTATTACAATATATATTAAATTTATAAATAATATATAATATATATATCTAACAAAAGATTAAAATACACAAATTATTTAAAAGATATCAAAATAAAACCAAAATAATTATTTATTCAAGTTAACTACTGAGTAAATATTATATGTTTAAAAAACATTCAGGTATAAAAGTAAATAAAAATAATTAAATAATTTATTTTCATTATTATATTGTAGACTGCGGGCGATTTTATCACATATTACAATCCTGAGTAAGAAATAATTGCGCTCCACTCGTTTTTACTAATCATGATATGTGATAACAGAATATGACGTATATTGCACACGGTACTTGAAAATAATATACAATAAAAAAAGGGATGAAAAAGTACTCAGTTTATTTAGTATACTCCTTTTAATAGCGTTCTTTTTTGTATTTTTTAATTAAATAAATTGGTTTCAATATTTTAAGAATGATAAACTAAAAATATTTCTTTTCTAAACATTTTTTATCCATTTGCCTATAAAATTCAGTTATGTGTGAAAATATTTTCATTTATCACTCCACTTATTTTAAATAAAAAATTCCACAACTTATAAGTTCAGTTCTTTATATGTCAGCAAAGTTTAGTTTTGTGTTTAATGGAAAAAGAATTTCTAAATTGTATGACAGATAAACTGCGCCTAGAAAAAACAATATATTTCTGTCTCAAAGACTACTAATTTGTTCATTTGATTCAAATAAACTTTATTTAATTAAAAAACAAATTTTATTTTAACCAAAAAACTAGAGCTGTGCAAAATTCGAACCGAACCGAGTTTAGTTCGGTTTTGGGGCGCCGCACAGTGGGGCCAAATGTACTTTTTGTATGTCAAAATCAGTCAAGAGGTCACAATTTTCATTCAAATTAAGCAATTTTTTTTAAAAATCTTTATTACTAAATTCTCTATCGATTCCTCCAGGCCGATTTTTTAATTTTTGTTTATTTATATTTATTTGTTTAAAACAAAGTATGAAAAAATCGATATGTTGCTATAAAATAAAGTTTTTAACATTTAAAGATTTTTTAAGTATATTAGAAATCATGTTTTAGTATTCCTGAAGTAAAATTGTTTATATAATTACACTTTTAATAAATAAACAATACGCTAATTAATTAAATTTTGGAAAAAAGAACATGATTAAAAAAATTCAATTTGTAGTATATTTCTTCGAGTTTTTACTCGAAATTTAATGAGTAATTAACATATAAACATTCAGTATTAAATTAATAAATTTTTAAAATATTTAAACAATTTTTTATTGTTTATTGTAAATTTTTTTCAACATTAACCAAGAAAATTTTTTGTTTTACATTTCTTAAAATTTTAGGCAGGAAATAATTAAATACAAAAATAAAAGTTATTGTGTAAGTATTCAACAATTGTTTAAACAAATTAATTATGTTTTTTGTTAAATTTTATTTTAAAAAAATTAAAATTTCGATTTTTTTTATTCCCTAAAATTTTTCTATTTAAATGAACTAAACTCAAAAGTGTGGCTTGCAAATGATAATTTTTATAATTATTTAAACAAATTATTAATATTTTAAACTTGTAATAGAATCAAGATACTAATTTACATTTTATCTTGATTTCTAAAACATTTATATTAAGAAATTGTAAGAATATGTAACTATGAAAATAACTTCCTTATATCTAATTTAAAAATTGTTTAAACAAATTATTTTTGTTATTTTAAAAAATTTGAGTGGCTTACAAAATTTTTTATGTTTTTCATTTTTTATATTTTTTTCTCAGTTAAAGCTCGTAATAAAAAAGAATTTAAAATTGCATGTTACATTCATTAAATAGAAAAAATTGTAAATTCTTTTTTTATTTCCAGCTTTAACGGAGAAAAAAATATAAAAACTGAAAAATATGAAAAAATTTTTTTTAAGCCACTCAAATTTTTTAAAATAACAAAAATAATTTGTTTAAACAATTTTTAAATTAGATATAAGGAAGTTATTTTCATAGTTACATATTCTTACAATTTCTTAATATAAATGTTTTAGAAATCACGATAAAATGTAAATTAGTATCTTGATCCTATTAAAAGTTAAAAATATTAATAATTTGTTTAAATAATTATAAAAATTATCACTTGCAAGCCACACTTTTGAGTTTAGTTCATTTAAATAGAAAAATTTTCAGGAATAAAAAAAATCGAAATTTTAATTTTTTTAAAATAAAATTTAACAAAAGCATAATTAATTTGTTTAAACAATTGTTAAATACTTCCACAATAACTTTTATTTTTGTATTTAATTATTTCCTGCGTAAAATTTTAAGAAATGTAAAAAAAAAATTTTTCTTGGTTAATGTTGAAAAAAATTTACAATTAACAATAAAAAATTGTTTAAACATTTTGAAAATTTATTAAATTAATACTAAATGTTTATATGTTAATTACTCATTAAATTTCGGGTAAAAAACTCAAAGAAATATACTACAAATTGAATTTTTTCAATCATGTTCTTTTTTCCAAAATTTAATTAATTAACGTATTGTTTATTTATTAAAAGTGTAATTATATAAACAGTTTTACTTCAGAAATACTAAAACATGATTTCTAATGTACTTAAAAAATTTTTAAATGTTAAAAACTTTATTTTATAGCAACATATCGATTTTTTCATACTTTGTTATAAACAAATAAATATAAATAAACAAAAATTAAAAAATCGGCCTCTTAAGTAGAAACTTATGCCTGGATCCAACCATGGCCCTTGTCTGGAAGCCCTGGTCCATACGTGGGCCATGCATGGAAGCCATCCGTGGCCCACCCAAGTTTTGTAACCAGCAGCAGACTTCTTCCTAACTTTTGAAATTATCAAAAATGAATACTTTACATAGTTTTAAGCATGTTCCGGCGGTTTTTATCATCCTACACTGAAAAAAAAATTTATTTGATTCAAATAATTCAAATTATTTGAAAAATATTTAATTGATTTAAATACTTTTTAGTTGGATCAAAAAAATATGTATTTGATTTAAATATCTGCAATTATTTGAATCATACTTATTTGAACCAAATAAATCGTACTTGATTCAAATAAATAGTTAATTGAATTGAATAAATAAATTTATTTAATACAAATATTGAATTATTTGAAACTATTCTTTCATTTATTTCACTCAAATACTTCGTTTATTTGATGCAAATAAAAATTATTTGACACAATAAATTTATTTTATTGATTCAAATAAGCGGAATTATTTGCTCCGAATAATTTATTATTCAAAGCTAATATAATATTTTATCAAGACAAATAAAAAAATATTTCAATCAATTAAATAATTATTTGAAACGAAAAAAATGAATTATTTGAAACTGCTCTTTCATTTATTTCACTCAAATACTTCATTTATTTGATGCAAGTAAGAATTATTTGATTCAGTAAATTTATTTTATTGATTCTAATAGACTGGAATATTTAATCCGAATAATTCATTATTTAAAGCTAATATACATTTTATCAAGACAAATAAAAAAATATTTCAATCAATTAAATAATTATTTGAAACGAAAATAATGAGTTACTTGAAACTATTCATTCATTTATTTAACCCAAATATTTCGTTTATTTGATGCAAATAAAAATTATTTGACACAATAAATTTATTTTATTTATAATTATTACAAATAAATTTATATTATTACTATATAAATTTATTATTATTGACATAATAATTAATATTATGAAAAAATATATAAATAAAAATATTACAATAAGTTGATTTTTTAAAGAAATATTGAAATATATTCGTAAATATACATTGAATAAAGTATTGAAAATATAGCGGCAAAATTCTTCACTGCCTTGTAGTAATTCTACAAGTTTTATTTCAGCTAGTGAGACATGAGAGTGTTTAAGATTTGAGAGTCCCATGCGAGCGTAGTATAGTGGTTAGCGTGCGTGACTTCGGTGCGTGAATATTCGGTTAGGCGTAGGTTCGTACCCCCAAGCGTTAGGATTTTTCAAATGTGTATGTAATAAAAATTGCGTTTAAGTGTATAAAAAAATGTGAAAGTGAACTATCAATGAATTGTCATCAGTATTTATCTTTTGCAATTAGTTATTTTTTTATTAATATTTGTTGATGTTGAAATTATCAATATTGAATGAAATAATTTTTATACTTGATTCAAATAATTATTTATTACATTAAAATATTCGATTTATTTGATTAAAATAATTTGAATTTGATTTAAATAAATAGTTATTTAATACAATTAAATAAAATATTCGGGTCAAATAAATATACATTTGAGTTGAATATATTTTGAATTCGATTCAAATAATCATTTATTAGATTCAAATATTCTATTTATTTGATTTGAATTAGTTGTATTTGATTCAAATAAATAGTTATTTGATACAATTAAATAAAATATTCGGGTCAAATAAATATATATTTGAGTTGAATAATTTTTGAATTTGATTCAAATAATTATTTATTAGATTCAAATATTCTATTTATTTGATTTGAATTGTTTGTATTTGATTCAAATAAATAATTATTTGGTGCGATAATATAAAATATTTAGTTCAAATATTTATGTATTTGGTTCAAATACACATTTATTGGAATATAACCAAATAAATGATTTATTTGAATCAAATAATTTTTATTTGATTCAAATAATTTTTTTTTTCAGTGTAACCATTTTAAAGGTGATTTATTGTGCATCAATTTCTTCTCCTAGAAATTTTTTACTTTTTTTCTTTCGGTTAAACATTTAAAAACTCTTTATTTAGTTTTTAATGTCGAAAATAAGATACATCTAATGTGTACATTTGAAGCTCAAATACTAATTTATTAAATTTATTTTATTAAATTTATTTATTTGGAAAAAAAACTTTTAACAATTAAACCCATTTTATTTAAAATTTTTATAAATAATTTATTAATTTAGGATTTACCTAAAGTTATCATGAAATTGAAGTTACCAACGTTGATTTATCGAAAAAATTAGAAAAAATTTTTTTCTAAAAAGTTCAGGATACTAATTTTTATTAATAACATTTTTTTATTTCTACACCAAGTAAACCCTCCAAACGCTAATTTAGCCTAAAATAAAAAAAGATGGGAAAACAATAGTTCTTATTTTTTTCTCACTGATTTTCCAAAAATCACAAAATTTCACCTAAATTATATTCTTTCCCAGTAAAAAAAATTCGATACACGGACCGCGGAGTTCGTATACGAGCTCGGTAGCTCGTATGAGAAATATGAGAAATCTCTCATACGAGCCTTTTCCGTAATGAGAAGTGTATAGATGCTTGTATACGAGGTGACTTTTAAAGCATTTTTCTTAATATAACACTATTTTAAAGTAAATGTAGATAATAGAAATGAATTTTCAAAGTAAAACAAAGCTAAATTTATAAGGGAAATGAAGTTTTAAGAAAAAAAGGATAATTTTGTTCAAAGAATTTATTCACACTGAAAAAAGGTTAGAATTTGATAATTCCTTGTTACTCTAACTTACCGACATTAGATATTTCTCGGATGCGGTAAGCACGATTTTGTATTAAATTTAATTATTTTATGTGAACATTTATTTAATAAATAAATAATAATATATTATTAATTAGCAATGAAGCAAAACTTATTTATTTTACCGCCAATACAAAATCGTGCTTACCGCATCCGAGAAATATCTAATGTCGGTAAGTTAGATTAACAAGGAATTATCAAATTCTAACCTTTTTCAGTGTGAATAAATTTTTTGAACAAAATTATCCTTTTTTTCTTAAAACTTCATTTCCTTTATAAATTTAGCTTCGTTTTACTTTGAAAATTCATTTCTATTATCTACATTTACTTTAAAATAGTGTTATATTAAGAAAAATGCTTTAAAAGTCACCTCGTATACAAGCATATCTATACATTTCTCATTACGGAAAAGGCTCGTATGAGAGATTTCTCATATTTCTCATACGAGCTACCGAGCTCGTATACGAACTCCGCGGTCCGTGTATCGAATTTTTTTTACTGGGAATTCCTCATCTCAAAAGCAATGTTATTCTTTTAATAATTATTTATGTTACTGTCAAAAGCCATTTTTTAAAAATTCCAAGAGGATCCAAGGCGGGAAAAGCAATAAATTTAATTTTTTTGGCACAGAATTTCCAAAAACCCAGAATTTTAAGGAAGTTGCTAATTCTTTGACTCTGAAGCAACTATTTTTTTATAAATATTTATTTTAATGTTAGAAGCCATTTAAAAAAATTTCAAGTTCCTCGACTCATGAATAATTTTTTTTATTTTGATAATTGTTTATTCTAATATAAGAAACTATTTAAAAAAATATTCCAAGAGAATCCAAGACTGGAATTTTGGATTTTTTTGTCGTATTTTTTCCAAAAATCAAAAAATTTCAACTTAATTAATATTTCCTTGCTTTGAAAACAAATTGTTTTCTTTTGATAATAATTTATTTTAATGTAAGAAGCTATTTAAAAAAATTTTCAGTGGATCCAAGTCGAGGAAAACAGTAATTTTGATTTTTTAAATGAAATTCCTGGATTTTTTGAAGATTTATAACAGAAAAATTCAAAATCACTTCTTTCCCCGCCTTGGATCCTCTTGGAATCTTTTTTGAATGTCTTCTGATAAGAAAATAAACAATTAACAAAAGAAAAAATTGTTTCCAAGGCAAGAAATTATTAATTAAGTTAGAATTCCGAAATTTTTGGAAAATCCGTGACAAAAAAATAAAAACCCCTGCTTTCCCCGACTTCGACCTCTTGCAATTTTTTAAAGGGTTTTGAAGATTAAAATAAATAGTTATTAAAGGAAAAAAATTGTTTCCAAGCCGAGGAATTAACAATTTACTTGAAATTCCTGGATTTTCGGAAAATCCGTAACAAAAAAAAAATCACTGCTTTCCCCGACTTAGATCCTCTTGGAATCTTTTTTAAATGGTTTCTGACAATAAAATAAACAATTATCATAAAAAAAATCATTTAAAAAAAAT
The DNA here is from genome assembly GCA_032872505.1 of Leptopilina syphax. Classification (NCBI taxonomy): domain Eukaryota; kingdom Metazoa; phylum Arthropoda; class Insecta; order Hymenoptera; family Figitidae; genus Leptopilina; species Leptopilina syphax. Next base: position 18,583,985 of record CM065469.1, read on the forward strand.
TTTTTAGTTAAAAAAAATTTTTTTAAAATAATTTTCTTAAATAATTTTCAGCCTGTAAAAATACACTAGTTTACCAATTTTTAGCTAATTAGATCAAATAATGTAGAGCTCAAAGAATCATTAAGTTAAAATTTTGAAATTTTTGGAGAATCCGTGACACAAAAAAATTCAAAAGATGTTATTTCAATACTTTAATTTTCGGGTTTACTTAAACAAGCAAAGTCATGCAATAATGACAAGAAATGTCTGAATAAATGATCTAATAAAAATTTTAAAAGTCGGGAAAAAGTCTGCTGCCGGTTACAAAACTTGGATGGGCCATGGATGGCTTCCATGTATGGGCCAAAATTGAGCGTCTGGATCGAATAATCCGCTCTCCGCTCAACTGTATGCTTACAAGCCAGTCAAACATACCAAAATGGCCTAAAAATTGAAATTCAAAATTTTAATTTTTGAAACATACATTCTTGTAGGAAATTGAATGGCGCATCTTTTTTTCCTTTAAAATTTTTTTGTATAACAAATATTTTTGAAGATAATGACCAAAAACTGAAAATTTTAAACTTATGAAATTAATTAAATTTTAAAACATAAATCATCATATCTTTGGTAATTATTATTGGATTTAAATGAAATTTGGCATGCACCTTCTTTTGGGTTAAGAGAAGGCAACGACAAAATCAAAAATAAAAAAATCATCAATTGTTTAACAATTTTGCCTTGTTAATTAAGAGAGGTTAGAAATTCTACTTTCTCAACTTTGCTGATAAAAAGTCTGCGGGGAATTTTATAATTCAGAAAACTTCCAGTGAGACATTTGTTTATTAGCATTCAAAGAAGTTTTTTGCAAAATTTCAAAAAGATTTGTTAAAAACAAACGAAAATATGAATAAATTACAAAAATGCGCTCGGCGTTAAACATAGCCACGTCAACCCTACATACACACAAATGTATGAAGCTTCTGTTTTTTCTTTATAAATACAAAATTTCAATGAAAACAATAGCAATTGAACTATTTATTAATTTAACAGTATTTAATAAATATATTATATTTGCTTTTACATTAATTTTTTTTTGTTTATTAAATATTACAATAATAAAACTCATTAAATTGTTAATTATTAATGTAAAAACAAATATAATTTAATTATTAAATAATTGTTAAATTAATAAATGGTTTAATTGTTATTGTTTTCATTGAAATTTTGTATTTATGAAGAAAAAATAGAAGCTGTATACATTTGTGTGTATATAAGGTTGACGTGGCTATGTTTAACGCCGAGCGCATTTTTGTAATTATTTATTCATATTTTCGTTAGTTTTTAACAAATCTTTTTGAAATTTTGCAAAAAACTTCTTTGAATGCTAATAAACAAATGTCTCACTGGAAGTTTTCTGAATTATAAAATTCCCCGCAGACTTTTTTATCAGCAAAGTTGAGAAAGTAGAATTTCTAACCTCTCTTAATTAACAAAGCAAAATTGTTAAACAATTGATGATTTTTTTATTTTTGATTTTGTCGTTGCCTTCTCTTAACCCAAAAGAAAGTGTATGCCAAATTTCATTTAAATCCAATAATAATTACCAAAGATATGATGATTTATGTTTTAAAATTTAATTAATTTCATGAGTTTAAAATTTTCAGTTTTTGGTCATTATCTTCAAAAATATTTGTTTTACAAGAAAATTTTAAAGGAAAAAAAGATGCGCCATTCAATTTCCTACAAGAATGTATGTTTCAAAAATTAAAATTTTGAATTTCAATTTTTAGACCATTTTGGTATGTTTGACTGGCTTATAAGCATACAGTCGAGTGGAGAGCGGATTATTCGATCCAGACGCTCAATTAAACATCGGGCAAAGCTAGGGAAATTTCTACTTGGGCTGGAGGAATCGATAGAGAATTTAGTAACGAAGATTTTTAAAAAAAAGTTGCTTAATTTGAATGAAAATTGTGACCTCTAGACTGATTTTTACACAAAAAGTACATATGTGCGCCGAAATGTCAAATGTCGAATATTCGACATTTGAACTAGGCGACTGAAATCGAATTTTAGAATTCGACATTTTAGCGTTCCAAAACCGAACACAACTCGGTTCGGTTCGAATTTTGTAGTAACTCGGATGTCGAATATTCGCAATTCGAACTAGGCGAAAAAATTCAAACAGTTCGGTTCGAATTATTTTGCACAGCTCTACAAAAAACACTTTCATTGATACCAAATAGACAAATATATACATTCATTTAACACAGATGGCATTTTTTTAAATGTAAATAAAACAATTCTGTCAGTGTACTTTATATTTAAGAAAAAAAAATAAGAAAAAATAATTGTAGGACATTTTTAACCGACTGTTAGTAATTTATTCATAGGTAAATAAAAAATAGGTGAATAAATAAAAAAGAATTTCTGTTTAACAGAATTTTAATTTGTAATTAACTATAATAATCGCGGTATTTTGGAAATTATAACGATTAAGAAATGGAAAATATACCTATTTTGCATGTTTTCTCTTTGTCAATCACAATTTGGCTCATAAAATTATGTTTGCTTTAGAAAATGAAGAAAAATATTTGCATATTTTCTTTTTTTTAATCACAACTTTTGTACAAAATTCTGATTTTTTTTAACAATGAAAAAATTTATATATTTTTTAATTCCGATTAATCACAATTTTTTAACAAAATCACAAATATTTTTTTTAAAAAAGCATGCAAAATTTATATTTTTTAATCACAATTTTAACCAAAATTCTGATTTCTTTAGAAATAAATAAATAATCACAATTTTTGTAGAAAATTTTCTGCTTCTTTTTTAAAAAAAGGCCAAAAACATCAAATTTTCAAAATTTTTAATTATTTTTCTACATTAACGTGGAAATTTTTAATAGGGATATTATTTAAAGTCACTATTTTATATACTAAGACAAACTTTATGAAAAATAATATTCAAGAACTAAATTATTGACAACTATGAAAATAATTAATTGATTAAAAAATTTGATTATAATAATATATAAGGTTCAACTGCAAAAGAAAAATTATTTTCAATTTTTGCTATATTTATAGATGTTAAAATTGTTTGTTTAAAGTCATAAAATTTATAAACATTTGAATTAATTAAATTATCTAAAATTATTTTTAATAAATAAGGACCTTAAGAAAGAATTTAATCTATAGAAATTAAAATTTCTTAATTGTACAATATTGATTATAAATATAAAATTAAATTCCAATTCATATTTTATTTTTACAAAAAAATTTGAATTATTTTTATAATTATATATATGATGTTCGTTATTTTTGGATTTCAATAATTAATATAAAGCTGTTGTTGTTCTTCAATAATCCACATTTTTTTATTAATTTAAAAAGTGAAGCTTTTCATCCATACACTATGGACCTCATCAGGCATTTCAGTCAATTTGTGGATTACTTCCTTCACATACAGATTTTATACATCTCAAACATAAAAATTAAAATTAAAAACAGAAAAATACATTATGGTTTGTTTAGAGATGAGCGTTTGAAATTTCAAACTCAGAGCCATATGGTTGAACGTTGTACAATGAAACATAAATATAAACCATGGCTCTGAGTTTGAAATTTCAAACTCTCATCTCTAAACAAACCATAATGTATTTTTCTGTTTTTAATTTTAATTTTTATGTTTGAGATGTATAAAATCTGTATGTGAAGGAAGTAATCCACAAATTGACTGAAATGCCTGATGAGGTCCATCGTGTATGGATGAAAAGCTTTGCTTTTTAAATTAATAAAAAAATGTGGATTATTGAACAACAACATTAAACAGCTTTATATTATTTTTATAATTGTTAATTTTATGTAAAACAGTAAATAATAAGTTAACTACATGCGAATTGTTGGTAGTTCGATATAATTTAATAATTTCAGAATAATTATTTTATTAATTTTTAACTCTTTTTTACTGATGTTTAATATTTTGGTTTTCGTTTTGATAATAGGGGCCGTTCACTGCAAATATAAGTGTCTTATTTGATATCTTAAAATAAGATGTAAGATGGAAAAATGCGGTATCTTATAGCGAATTCGGTTATCTGCACCGGAGCACTCTCGGAGTGCTCCAGAGCAGGAGTAGCATGTTCGGTTTGACAAATGTGCTCTAGTGCAGATCGTTTGGAGTATTCGCTTTAGCAGCACTGCTCCGGCGCAGATCGTTTCGAGTATTCGTTTTGGCAGCACTGCTCCGACGCAAATCGTTATTTGTGTTCGAATTAAAAAGTGTGCACTCTCAAGGATTGAAAGGTGCAATAAAATTTGCTCCCACAATTTTGTTAGTGCAGTTTAAAAAAATGTCAGGAGAAGCGTCAACCCTGGGGGAACGGGTTGATGCTTTCTTGACGCGAAAACGTCAAGAATCCGTCAAAAGTTGACGTTAACAAAAAAGTGTTTTAAATGCAAAAATATGATAAAGTAAGTATTGGGTTTTGTATAAAAAGTGTTTATTAATCGTTTATGACCATATTTGTTACAAATTAATGTAAATTAAGTGAAATAAAAGATAAAATATGTGGAAATGTCAAGTGAATGTGTATTGATAAATTAGTGTGTATTTATTGAGAAAGTGTTATTGTCATGATTTTTTAATGTCAGATAAATAGTTAAAAAGTGTAATTTTATTATTATAATGTGTTATAATTAATAAAAGTTAATGTTTTAATAGTATGAATAATGTATATATAGCAGCTATGAAAATAGTGAAGGACGGTTACCTACAATAGTTGTTGATATGTCGCCGCGCGTTTTGCACGACAGATGGCGGGAGTGGCATTTGTCCATGTGTTTTATCACATGAAAATTAAACAAAAATACTATTTTTACATTGCAAGATACTTATAACCTTTCTTTGAATTATTTAAATTCAAAGAAAATAATGATAAATAATGTATAACTACTTAATTTATAAATAATTACTATTAAATAAAACGGCAAAAAATCTCATTTCTTAAAAAAGACTATACACAAGAGCTCGAATGAAAGAAAATCGAAATCGAACTCGAACACGTGAAACTCGAAAAACGGACATTGCTTTACACACCCGTCACGGAGTAATAATAAGGAGTGTGGTTATGTTTTATTGTTGACAACAGCAACTATACGGGAAAATCAAGATTTAAATAAGAAAAAATATTAATTAACAAACTGCAAAGAGAAGAGTAAGTACAATATAATATAATATTAATAAATTTTAATATAGGTGTGAGTAGATATTAATAAAAAGATTATTTTTGTCGAACCGGAGTAATTCTTTTTTTTGTATGATAAAGTGAATGAATACAATATAATATAATGCTACAATCGCTATAATGCTAATATAATTAATATCTACTCACACATTTCCTATATTACAATTTATTAATATTTTTTAATAGTGTAATATATATTGTCAACAATAAAACATAACCACACTTTCTAACTCACACGTCAAAATAATGATCTCTCTCATCGTTCTTTCAAGAGTGACGAAGATAGTTGCAGACTGCGCATGCGCGTTATTTATTAAAAGTCATTATGTCATTATTTTAAAAGTCATATGTAAAACATTTTCCAAAAGTACAAAAATAAAGAAGCTAAATCCCATAAAAGAGGAGAAAAAATGTTGAATTTTAAAAAACTCGGATTTTTGAATCTTTGATAATTTTCTGTAATTTTAGATTTTTTACCAAAGAGTCGAGACTACAATTTATAAACATTCAAATTGGTTTAAAAAATAGAACTAAAATATTAAAAAACAAACACCGTATATTAATAAATAAATAAAAAAAAAACTAATTTTTCAGAATTTTAAATAAAAGTTATCGAAACTTCAATTTTTAAAGAAAATTTCAAATTTACATCTTTTGAAAATAAAATGATTAATAATAATTGTAATTACAAACTCTCAAAATGAAGGATTTTCTAGATGCAATTTGAAAATTTAAATTCTACTTTTTATACTAATAAATATTAAATTAATTTTTTTTTTAATTTACGAATTTTTAAACTGTTGAATTAAAATTTCTTAAAAATCTAATTTTTCTAGTATTTTGAATAAAATTGTCTAGGACTTTTATGTTTTAAAAATAAATATTTCACTATTATTAATTTCTGCAAAATAATTGAAATTTGCAAAAATTTTAGTTTAAAACCTTCTGAAATTCAATTATTTCTAGAAATTGCATCTGTTTTTAGCTCAATTTTTTTAAATTAATTAAAATTAATAACTTTGCAAAAATTATTCTAGAATTCAATTATTTAAAATTATTCTAATTATTTACAGAAATAATAAAAAATCAGAGAATTATTTAAGAATTCATTGTGGTAATTATAAAAAACGTTTAAGCTGGTATAAAAAAAATATTCATTTTGAATACCAAAATCCAGAATTTTTGTAGTAATTTCAGAAATTTGGTATTTTTCCAGTACTTTTAATAAAATTCCTTGATATCTCTGATTTTTCCTGATTTCCCTGACTTGAAACAAAAAAAAAAATAAATATGAATACATATTTTAAAAATTAAACTAAACATCGAATTTTTCCTTCTTTGAAATTAAAAAAATAAAAAAAAGTGTAAAATCTTTTTTGTATAGTTTTTATCAAAATCGTTCAACTCTAATCAAAAAGAAAGAAATTCTCTTTTAAATGAGAATAACATAATTAAAATTAAAAAAAAGTATAGGTACTTTAATCGTAATTAATAAAACTTAATATAATTTACCTAATTATTAAATTTAATTTATAATTAACTAGATTAAATTAAATAAAATTCAATAAATTCTTAAATTAAATTATCAATTCTCAAATTATAATTTTCAAACAAAAAAGAAATCATTAATTTAGATTCGTAATTTTTCTTTTTTTTTGAAAATTATCAAAGAAATCATGAATTTATATTCATAATTTTTTTTTGTTTGAAAATTATAATTATGGATTATTTTTCAAAATTCTGAAAAGAAAAAAATCTCTCACATTGTATTCGACGATTGAGAAGTTGAAAAAGAAGTAAAAAATTATATATCTACAATTAATTAAATGTTGTTAAACTTAATTATTTCTAACTTAATCAATTAATTAATAATCAGGTAATTAAAAATTTATTTAAATTTAAATTCTTAGTTCGAAATTAATAAAAAATTACAATTTTGCTTCCTCATAAAGGAAGCTTTGTATTAGCAAAATTTTGGATTGTCATTTTTTGACATATTTATAAATTTTTCTTTATTATGCCTAATACTTTAGTACTTCATATATGCACAGGAACTCCCCGTATAAATGTTCTAAATAAATAAAAAAAAATTTCGACGTATTTTGACCTCCGAAGTCCAAAAAACGGTTTTTAAAAATTTGTCCCGATGTGTGTGTGTGTGTGTGTGTGTGTGTGTACTAACATTACATTTGCCTCAATATCTCAGAACGAGAAAGAGCTAAAGGCCTCAATTTTTTTTTAAATTGTAGATCTCCCCGGGGGACATAAAATGAGAGTATTTTCATCCCGATTCATGAAGTTTAACTATTTTTTTTTGCATTTTTCATTTTGAAAAAAAACGTTTTTTGGACATAACTTAAAAAAATTTTAGGACATTTATAAATGTTTTTCTTTAGTTTTGTAGAGTTTTTTCACACGCATCTTTTGAGCCCTAATTGAACATTTTTCGTTCATATTAAACGGAAATATTAAACTTTAAAAAATCAAAAATTTTATAAAATAAGACTTTTTTGAAAATTTTGTTGAAAAATGTAAAAGTTTAGTTTTGTTTTGTATTTATTTTTGTAGAATTTTTTCAGACGCATCTTTTGAGCCCTAATTGAACATTTTTCGTCCATATTAACCGGAGATATTAAACTTTTAAAAATCTAAAATTTTGAAAAATAAGACTTTTATAAAATTTTTTTTAAATTATGTAAAAGTAACTTCAAAAAATTATTACCAACTTGAAGAGCATTAAAAAACGCTTCGATTGACCTATTTTTTAACCTGATTCGGGCAGAAATTATGAAATTATTGGTATTTGAAAAATCAAAAATTGTGGAAAATATCATTTTTTCAACATTCTTGTTTATTAACTTATGTGTAATTATTAAACTATTATTACCATCTCTTAGAATACATAAAAAACACATTTTTCGGACCAAGATTTAATGATTTTTAACCCTTTTATAAAAAGTAATTCTTATATTTCAATTATTATTATTTCTATGAGGAAGCAAAGTGTTCATGAAATGAACACCAAAATTATAAAAATGTACAACTTGGCAGCGGTTTTTTCCTCTTAAGTAGAAATTTACTTGAGAGTGAATTCGCGAATTATTTACTCGAAAGTAAAAGTAAAATAACAAGTAATATTTGAAATCATTCAAATAAAATTTGACGAGTTCTTCAATTACTAGCTTTCTTAATTATTTCCTAGCATTAAGATAAATCTTTTTCCCCTCATAAATTTCGAAAAGAAACAAAACAAAAATATCCATAGTTTTTTTTGATAAAAAATATTTACTACATTCTTTAGTAAAATAATTTTTACCTTTTTTTTAACTATGTAAATAGAAAGCTTCCTCGTGAAGAAGCAAAAAAATTTATTCGAAACAATTTCGCCGTCTTTAAAAGTTAAAACAGAAAAAACAAATTAATCTTATTAACTATGAGTCACATTGAAAAGTTTGAAACAATCACAGAAGAGTTCGACTACTTTCAAAATGCGGATTTACATAATACTTATCGTAGAGTAAAATGAACAATTTTATCAATACGTAGAATTAATGTTTCGCTTCTATTTTTTTCTCTAAATAGATTTTTTCCATCTTTCTCTGAGAATTTGTCGAAAATGAAAAATTTTTCTCCTTGAAAATGTGTGTTAACAATAGAATAAGAATATTGTACACATATATTTATAAAAGCGTTGAGAAATATCTGGAGATCCAAATTTAAAGTACATGTTAGAATTATAAAGGCACTACACGTCTGCTAGAAATTAAATTTTTAGTTTCGATTTACAATGTAATTTCAAATTTAACATCGAAGTTTCAGTAATTTCAGTTTAATTTCAATTTAATTAAATTTAATTACATTTAAAATTTTTGTAATAACAAAATCTGAGAAAAAGACATCGAAATTTTTTGATTTTAATTCGAATGAGCTGACGTGATAGTTTTAATTATTATCGATTTTTGATAGCCATTTTTCAATTATGAAGCTTATTAATTTACAAGGTTTTTTTTATTCAGGCCTTAAAAAGTCTTATTTCCTAGAGTTGAAAGTGAAAAAAGTTATGTTGAGAAGATATAAGACTCATTATGCGTCTTTTTTTTCATTTTGTCACGATGTACTTTGGCATTGAAATTTTATCAAACAAATCTAGGATCTTACTATCCGCACCTTTTTTTTGCATACTTGATATTCAAAGCTAAATAGCTTAGAATGTTTCCATTAAAAATATATTAAAATTATAATATATTGGTAGAAGAATGCAAGTATTTACAAATATTTTGAAAGAGCGTTTCGAAAATTGTTTTGAGAAAAAAAAATCGAATTTGAATTTTAATATATATTCAAATCTTCCCTCATTTTTCAACGGGAAAAGTGAGGTGTGAACGATCTTCTGTCTGCGCAGGCAGGCAGTCTGCAGAGGTCTGAATGCTCCTTAAAAGAGGAGAAAAAATGTTGAATTTTAAAAAAATCAAAGTTTTGAATTTTTGATAATTTTCTATAATATTAGATTTATTACCAAAGAGTCGAGACTATTAAATAAGTAAAGTATTTTCCAAAAGTACAAAAATAAAGAAGCTAAATCCCATAAAAGAGGAGAAAAAATGTTGAATTTTAAAAAAATCAAATTTTTGAATTTTTGATAATTTTCTATAATTTTAGATTTTTTACCAAAGAGTCGAGACTATTGAATAATTAAAGTGTTTTCAAAGAGCCCAAAAATATTAAAATTAGATTTCAAATTCCACTGGAATTTCGTAAAAATTTGACGTGGAAATCATGGAAAAGGTATGGAATTTTAATTTCGTATTTCTGTAGGAATCCTGTAATAATTTTTCAATTAAGAAAATTCGTAAATAAAAGTAATGTAGGATTTTTTTGTGTGTACCTATCTAATAATTTTTAGAGGGAATCAGAATATTCTTTATGATCAGGAAAAAAGTCAAAATTCTTTCTAGAAATCAGAGAAAGATAAAATTAAATATTTGTGGCAACCCAGTTTTAGCAAGTATTGAAAAATTCAAAATTATTTAAAAATGAAAAATCTTTTATTTTTATTCTCAAATATTTTGAAATTTTATTAAGTACAAATTTGTTTATACAATGCAACCAAAATAATATACCTCTTGAGGTATTATTCTGGTCTGTTTTTCCGAGTAGGATAAAAAAGAAAGTTTAACACTTTTAGTATTTACTTTTGTTGCAAATTGTTAATTAATGTTTAAAGAATACAGAAAAAAATTAAGAAAAAAAAATAAAAATTTTTTTAAAGTTATAAACTAGTGAAGTGGGGACTGAAAAAAAAGTGCGAACTGGTTGACATTGTGAAGACTTTTGCAATGCTCTAAAACAAAAAACCCAAAAAAATTCTTGATTATTACAGGCTTCGCTATGATCTACCGAAATTTTTTTGAGCAAAATGGCGACGATTTAGAAAAAAGTTTTTTTTTTGACATTTTTGAATTTTTTAAAAATAAAATAAAATATATTTTTCAAAATCCAAAGTTCCGATCTTAAAGGGATATACAAAGAACATTTCTTCAAAATTTGAAGTAAATTGATTGAGTATATTTTGAGTTATCGTGTAAACCAGAATTTTTTTCAGTTATAAATATAATTGGTTATCATTATACATATGTAAAGTGGGACGCATGAATATTCCCCACATTGAACTTGCAACAATTTTTATGGTATCGAAATAAAAAACTTAAAATATCTACTTATTAGAACTGCAATAATTCGAGTTTTCTTTTAAACAAATTTTTATCACAAGAAATTAGTATTTGAAGAAATATTTATTAATTACTTTTTTCATTTGACTGTATTTTAATTTATAAAAATATTCATGTAGGGAAATATGAAAGAATAGAACATTTAGTTGTTCAGAGTTTTTTATAGTATGTATTTTAAAAAATAAAAATTTTGCTTAAATGAAATTTTAAGGACGCTGCACGGTGGGAAATATTTAAAAGTACGCATAGGCGTAGCGAGCGATTTCTCCTCAACTTCCACTCTTTTCCCCTCTTTTCGTCCCTCTTGGTGAAATTTTTTGACTTTGATAATTAATTTTAAAAAATCCAGATTGAAAATGAAAAAAAGGGCGATTTAGGGAAAAATAATATTTAATAGAGAATATTCAACAAGTTTTCTTATGACGATTAGATGTTTCTATGGGCGTGAATATCAATCCGCGTTTTCCAAAACATAGCAAACTGACAGCTCAATATGGGAAGTTAGCCATGGCCGACTATATCAGGTTGCACCGTTTGCGTAGTACAGTAGAAATGAACGCGAGGAACAAAAATATTAAATGTCAATTATACTCTCATTGTTTCCTATTACATTTATTATTTGTTTATTTATTTATTATTGTTATTATATCTATTATTATTTATTATTTTACTTACTTTTTTAAAATATTATTATGGAAAAGTATTAAAACAATAAAGGAAAATTTTTTATGAAAAAATTATTAAACAAATAAAATTTCTAAACAAAAAAAAGTAAATAATAAAAAATTATGAAATGCATAATTTTAAAAATTTTTTATTGTTATTTTTATTATTGATATTTTTAAGTACATGAAAAATCTAATTTAAATATTCCACAAAATTAGTTTTAAAGTAATTTTTTATAAGGAATAATTCAACGGTCATAAAATAAAAGCGGACAGAAAATATTTTGACCCTTTTTCAATTTTCATTTTTGTTAAAAATTTGTGGATTTCGAAACACACGCGTAATTTGGTAGAAAATATGTTTTTAAATCCATGAAAAGAATTCCAAATGAAATCGATGATTTTCATAATTACCTATAAAAGTATTGTTTTGAAAAAAATCTTTGTTTTTAAACTGAAAATTCTAAAAATAACATTAAATTGTTATTTAATTTTGCTATATGGAAAATTATTTGTTTACTTATTTAATTTCTGATCAAAATTTAATCTTAATTTTTCTGTATTTCTATTTTTCATCAATAAAAATTATGATATGAAATTATTTAGAAAAATAAATGTCAAAAAATGCCCTTTTTTAATAAAAAAAAAAGCTGCAATGTATTGAAAAAAGACGAAAATTTAATAATCTACTTCAAAAATTGTTAGAAAAAAATTGCAAACATCAACGTCGTTTTCTCAAGACAAAAATGGTTTTCATAATTGGAAATAAATTCTGAGTACCTCCGTGTTTCAGAAAAAGGACTTTTTTCATAAAAAAGATCCAATTTTATGAGAAAAATTATGTTTAATAATATTTTCATAAAAAATTTACATTACTTTGTTTTATACTTTTCCATTATAATATTTCTAAAAAGTAAGAATAATAATAAATAATAATAGATAAATAAAGAAATAAATATAATTATTTATATAATATTAAATAATAAAAGTAATGACTTATTATTTTTGTTGATCATCTACGTCCCTACATTACCATAGCGTAAATACTTTCAACACGAAAATGGTGCAACCTGTTATGGTCGCCAAAGGCCTACATCGAGCTGTTGCTTTATTTTGTAAAACGCGGATTCATATTTACGCTTCTAGAAACATCTAATCGTCATAAGTAAGTTTGAATTATATTCTCTATTAAATATTATTTTTCCTTAAATCGCCCTTTTTTTTATTTTCTGTCTGAATTTTTCAAAATTAATTATCAAAGTCGAAAACTTCCCCTCTTTTGGTGTAATTTTTTACTTTGATAATTAATTTTTAAAAATTCAGACAGAAAATGAAAAAAAGGGCGATTTAGGGAAAAATAATATTTAATAAAGAATATAAAACAAATTTTCTTATGACGATTAGATGTTTCTATGGGCGTAAATATCAATCCGCGTTTTACGAAACATATCAAACTGATAGCTCTATATGAGAAGTTGGACATGGCCGACCATAACAGGTTGCTCCGTTTGCGTGGTACAGTAGGAATGAACGTGAGGAACAAAAATATTAAATGTCAATTACTCTTATTGTTTACTATTATATTTATTATTTGTTTATTTATTTATTATTGTTATTATATCTATTATTATTTATTATTATACTTACTTTTTAAAAATATTATTATGGAAAATTATTAAAACAATAAAGAGAAATTTTTTATGAAAAAATTATTAAACAAATAAAATTACTAAACAAAAAAAAATTAAATAATAAAAAATTATGAAATGTATAATTTTTTAAATTATATTAGTTATACAAATTTTTTTAAACAAAATTATTACAAATACCAAGATTAATTTTTTTTATAGACAATTTGAAAATTAATACACTGGGAATAATATTGACACATTCAGAAAAAATAAATTTTAATGGATAATTTTTTTTTATTATTTATCAACTATAGTTTATTTCTAAAAAAATTATACATTTCATAATTTTTTATTATTTACTCTTTTTTGTTTAGAAATTTTATTTGTTTAATAATTTTTTCATAAAAAATTTTCCTTTTATTGTTTTAATAATTTTCCATAATAATATTTTTAAAAAGTAAGTATAATAATAAATAATAATAGATATAATAACAATAATAAATAAATAAAAAATAATAAATATAATAGTAAACAATAAGAGGGTTCCTACAGAATCTGGAAATCATGGAAATGGTATGGAATTTTTAAAAGGCTTCTGGAAATCAGGGAAATAATGGAAAAGGCCTGGAACTTTTAAAAGTTTCTAAAGTTTTTCTGTTTTCCATTTTTTCTCTTGAATAGAAATTCAAATAATAACAAAGCTAAATGGCATAAAAGAGAAGAAAAAATATTGAATTTTAAGAAATTCGATTTTTCGGATTTTTGATAATTTTCTATAATTTTAGATTTTTTACCAAAGAGTCGAGACTATTAAATAAGTAAAGTATTTTCCAAGAGCCCAAAAATAATGAAGCTAAATCCCATAAAAGAGAAGAAAAAATGTTAAAATTTAAGAAATTCGGATTTTTGATAATTTTCTATAATTTTAGATTTTTTACCAAAGAGTCGAGACTATTAAAAAAGTAAAGTATTTTCCAAAAGCAAAAAAATAATGAAGCTAAATCCCATAAAAGAGAAGAAAAAATGTTGAATTTTAAGAAATTTGGTTTTTTGATAATTTTAGATTTTTTACCAAAGAGTCGAGACTATTTAATAAGTAAAGTGTTTTCCAAGAGCCCAAAAATAATGAAGCTAAATGCCATAAAAGAGAGGAAAAAATGTTGAATTTTAAGAAATTCGGATTTTTGGATTTTTGATAATTTTCGATAATTTTAGATTTTTTATTAAAGAGTCGAGACTATTATATAAGTAAAGTTTTTTCCAAGAGCCCAAAAATAATGAAGCCAGGCTTCGAAGTGACACACTTTTCCACTTTTTTTGGTCAAGCCTACTTTTTGCTACTTATTTTGTCAAAAAGCTACTAAATGCTACTTTTTTCCAAAAAAGGTAAAAAAAAATTTACAGAAATCAAGAATTTTAGTTTTTTTGGTGAATTTCGTAGATTTTAAAAAAACCCGCCAAGTGAATTAAATTTATTTTTGGACGCGTGATTATAATATATTATAATAATTACTAATAGTGGATGTTTATTAAATTACAACTTTTTAACGTTTCGAATTTTTCGTATCTAATTTTATTATTCTTTAAGCTTCTTAAAAAAATTAAAAACTAAATTTTTCACTATATAATTTAATAGTAATACCTATTTGACTTTATAAAAGTTCCATCAAGTATAGAAAAAATCAATTGAGAATGAAAACTTAATTCTTTTGGTTATATAAATTGTTTGATTAAAAATCCAAAATAATATTTGTTTAACATTATTATTTATTATATTATGTTTACAAACTTAATGTCAAATTTAAAAATATTAATTGTATTTTCAATAATACAATGTTTTAAGTCGGTTGTTCAATGATAAAAAAATCATTTATAAAGATTTAAGATCTATCTATCCGCACTTTACCCTACTTATTAAATAGTCTCGACCCTTTGGTAAAAAATCGAAAATTATCAAAAATTTAGCTTCATTATTTTTGTGCTCTTGGAAAATACTTTACTTATTTAATAGTCTCGACTCTTTAATAAAAAATCTAAAATTATCGAAAATTATCAAAAATCCAAAAATCCGAATTTCTTAAAATTCAACATTTTTTCCTCTCTTTTATGGCATTTAGCTTCATTATTTTTGGGCTCTTGGAAAACACTTTACTTATTAAATAGTCTCGACTCTTTGGTAAAAAATCTAAAATTATCAAAAAACCAAATTTCTTAAAATTCAACATTTTTTCTTCTCTTTTATGGGATTTAGCTTCATTATTTTTTTGCTTTTGGAAAATACTTTACTTTTTTAATAGTCTCGACTCTTTGGTAAAAAATCTAAAATTATAGAAAATTATCAAAAATCCGAATTTCTTAAATTTTAACATTTTTTCTTCTCTTTTATGGGATTTAGCTTCATTATTTTTGGGCTCTTGGAAAATACTTTACTTATTTAATAGTCTCGACTCTTTGGTAAAAAATCTAAAATTATAGAAAATTATCAAAAATCCGAAAAATCGAATTTCTTAAAATTCAATATTTTTTCTTCTCTTTTATGCCATTTAGCTTTGTTATTATTTGAATTTCTATTCAAGAGAAAAAATGGAAAACAGAAAAACTTTAGAAACTTTTAAAAGTTCCAGGCCTTTTCCATTATTTCCCTGATTTCCAGAAGCCTTTTAAAAATTCCATACCATTTCCATGATTTCCAGATTCTGTAGGAACCCTCTTATTGTTTACTATTATATTTATTATTTTTTATTTATTTATTATTGTTATTATATCTATTATTATTTATTATTATACTTACTTTTTAAAAATATTATTATGGAAAATTATTAAAACAATAAAAGGAAAATTTTTTATGAAAAAATTATTAAACAAATAAAATTTCTAAACAAAAAAGAGTAAATAATAAAAAATTATGAAATGTATAATTTTTTTAGAAATAAACTATAGTTGATAAATAATAAAAAAAAATTATCTATTAAAATTTATTTTTTCTGAATGTGTCAATATTATTCCCAGTGTATTAATTTTCAAATTGTCTATAAAAAAAATTAATCTTGGTATTTGTAATAATTTTGTTTAAAAAAATTTGTATAACTAATATAATTTAAAAAATTATACATTTCATAATTTTTTATTATTTAATTTTTTTTTGTTTAGTAATTTTATTTGTTTAATAATTTTTTCATAAAAAATTTCTCTTTATTGTTTTAATAATTTTCCATAATAATATTTTTAAAAAGTAAGTATAATAATAAATAATAATAGATATAATAACAATAATAAATAAATAAACAAATAATAAATATAATAGTAAACAATAAGAGTAATTGACATTTAATATTTTTGTTCCTCACGTTCATTTCTACTGTACTACGCAAACGGTGCAACCTGATATAGTCGGCCATGGCTAACCTCCCATATTGAGCTGTCAGTTTGCTATCCCGGTAAAAACAAGTGTATTGAAATCGATTGAAATGATTACAAGTATAGCTGAATTCTTGAAATCATTTTAATCCAAACGAATGACATTTTTGTCCATCAATAAATTTATTCCATTCACAGTAATCTATTTGAACACAATTAAATTCTGTTGAATTCCTGTTAACATTTCAAATCTGTTAAAATGACGAAAAATGATATCAATTTAATCCAGTTTAATGCTTTCTGAAAATTTTAAAAAGTGAAATCATTTGAATCCTTTCTTGAACATAAACATTGTTAACATTTTAATTTTTTTGGATTGAAATGGATTAAACTGATTACAAATATGCTATGAATTCTCAATCATTTTAATCCAAACCAATGTCGTTTTCGTCCTTTTTGTGATATCATTTTAATTCATTTTAATACTCACCTTCTTACCGGGATGTTTCGTAAAACGCGGATTGATATTTACGCCCATAGAAACATCTAATCGTCATAAGAAAACTTGTTTTATATTCTCTATTAAATATTATTTTTCCCTAAATCGCCCTTTTTTTCATTTTCTGTCTGAATTTTTAAAAATTAATTATCAAAGTAAAAAATTACACCAAAAGAGGGGAAGTTTTCGACTTTGATAATTAATTTTGAAAAATTCAGACAGAAAATGAAAAAAAGGGCGATTTAAGGAAAAATAATATTTAATAGAGAATATAATTCAAACTTACTTATGACGATTAGATGTTTCTAGAAGCGTAAATATGAATCCGCGTTTTACAAAACAATAAGCAACAGCTCGATGTAGGCCTTTGCCGACCATAACAGGTTGCACCATTTTCGAGACGCATGATTTTCCCCTAAACGACAAATGGTCGAATGTTCAAATGGTCGAATACCAAGTAGTCGAATCGTTAACTGGTCGAATGCTAAAAACATCGAATGCTAAAAACGTCGAATGTTCAAAATATCGAATCGTCAATTTGTCGAATGATCAAAACGTCGAATTCTCAAATGGTCGAATGCTAAAAACATCGAATCGTCAAATGGTCGAATGCTCAAAAGGTCGAATCGTCAAATGGTCGAATGCTAAAAACATCGAATTCTCAAATGGTCGAATGTTCAAAACGTCGAATCGTCATTTAGTCGAATGCTAAAAACGTCGAATCGTCAAATAGTCGAATGTTTAAAAGGTCGAATCGTCAAATGGTCGAATACTCAAAAGGTCGAATCGTCAAATAGTCGAATGCTAAAAGCGTCGAATTCTCAAATGGTCGAATGTTCAAAACGTCGAATTCTCAAATGGTCGAATGCTCAAAACGTCGAATCCTCAAATGGTCGAATGCTCAAAACGTCGAATTCTCAAATGGTCGAATGCTCAAAACGTCGAATCATCAAAAATTCGAAAAATTTGCTTGGTTTAAGTCAACATTAACTTAAACCAAGCAAATTTTTCGAATTTTTGACGATTCGACGTTTTGAGCATTCGACCATTTGACGATTCGACGTTTTTAGCATTCGACCATTTGAGCATTCGACCTTTTGAGCATTCGACCATTTGACGATTCGATGTTTTGAACATTCGACTATTTGAAGATTCGACGTTTTTAGCATTCGACCAAATGACGATTCGACGTTTTGAACATTCGACCATTTGAGAATTCGATGTTTTTAGCATTCGACCATTTGACGATTCGACGTTTTGAACATTCGACTATTTGAGAATTCGATGTTTTTAGCATTCGACCATTTGAGCATTCGACCTTTTGAGCATTCGACCATTTGAGCATTCGACGTATTGAGCATTCGACCATTTGACGATTCGACGTTTTTAGCATTCGACCAAATGACGATTCGACGTTTTGAACATTCGATCAATTGATGAGTCGATGTTTTGAACATTCGACGTTTTGACTATTCGATGTTTCTAGCATTCGACCAGTTAACGATTCGACTACTTGGTATTCGACCATTTGAACATTCGACCACTTGGCGTTTAGGGGAAAATCATGCGTCTCCCATTTTCGTCTTGAAAGTATTTACGCTATGGTAATGTAGGGACGTAGATGATCAACAAAAATAATAAGTCATTACTTTTATTATTTAATATTATATAAATAATTATATTTATTTCTTTATTTATCTATTATTATTTATTATTATTCTTACTTTTTAGAAATATTATAATGGAAAAGTATAAAACAAAGTAATGTAAATTTTTTATGAAAATATTATTAAACATAATTTTTCTCATAAAATTGGATGTATGGCAAATGTGGCAAATGTAATGTTAGTACACACACACACACACACACACACACACACATCGGGACAAATTTTTAAAAACCGTTTTTTGGACTTCGGAGGTCAAAATACGTCGAAATTTTTTTTTATTTATTTAGAACATTTATACGGGGAGTTCCTGTGCATATATGAAGTACTAAAGTATTAGGCATAATAAAGAAAAATTTATAAATATGTCAAAAAATGACAATCCAAAATTTTGCTAATACAAAGCTTCCTTTATGAGGAAGCAAAATTGTAATTTTTTATTAATTTCGAACTAAGAATTTAAATTTAAATAAATTTTTAATTACCTGATTATTAATTAATTGATTAAGTTAGAAATAATTAAGTTTAACAACATTTAATTAATTGTAGATATATAATTTTTTACTTCTTTTTCAACTTCTCAATCGTCGAATACAATGTGAGAGATTTTTTTCTTTTCAGAATTTTGAAAAATAATCCATAATTATAATTTTCAAACAAAAAAAAATTATGAATATAAATTCATGATTTCTTTGATAATTTTCAAAAAAAAAGAAAAATTACGAATCTAAATTAATGATTTCTTTTTTGTTTGAAAATTATAATTTGAGAATTGATAATTTAATTTAAGAATTTATTGAATTTTATTTAATTTAATCTAGTTAATTATAAATTAAATTTAATAATTAGGTAAATTATATTAAGTTTTATTAATTACGATTAAAGTACCTATACTTTTTTTTTAATTTTAATTATGTTATTCTCATTTAAAAGAGAATTTCTTTCTTTTTGATTAGAGTTGAACGATTTTGATAAAAACTATACAAAAAAGATTTTACACTTTTTTTTATTTTTTTAATTTCAAAGAAGGAAAAATTCGATGTTTAGTTTAATTTTTAAAATATGTATTCATATTTATTTTTTTTTTTGTTTCAAGTCAGGGAAATCAGGAAAAATCAGAGATATCAAGGAATTTTATTAAAAGTACTGGAAAAATACCAAATTTCTGAAATTACTACAAAAATTCTGGATTTTGGTATTCAAAATGAATATTTTTTTTATACCAGCTTAAACGTTTTTTATAATTACCACAATGAATTCTTAAATAATTCTCTGATTTTTTATTATTTCTGTAAATAATTAGAATAATTTTAAATAATTGAATTCTAGAATAATTTTTGCAAAGTTATTAATTTTAATTAATTTAAAAAAATTGAGCTAAAAACAGATGCAATTTCTAGAAATAATTGAATTTCAGAAGGTTTTAAACTAAAATTTTTGCAAATTTCAATTATTTTGCAGAAATTAATAATAGTGAAATATTTATTTTTAAAACATAAAAGTCCTAGACAATTTTATTCAAAATACTAGAAAAATTAGATTTTTAAGAAATTTTAATTCAACAGTTTAAAAATTCGTAAATTAAAAAAAAAATTAATTTAATATTTATTAGTATAAAAAGTAGAATTTAAATTTTCAAATTGCATCTAGAAAATCCTTCATTTTGAGAGTTTGTAATTACAATTATTATTAATCATTTTATTTTCAAAAGATGTAAATTTGAAATTTTCTTTAAAAATTGAAGTTTCGATAACTTTTATTTAAAATTCTGAAAAATTAGTTTTTTTTTTTATTTATTTATTAATATACGGTGTTTGTTTTTTAATATTTTAGTTCTATTTTTTAAACCAATTTGAATGTTTATAAATTGTAGTCTCGACTCTTTGGTAAAAAATCTAAAATTACAGAAAATTATCAAAGATTCAAAAATCCGATTTTTTTAAAATTCAACATTTTTTCTCCTCTTTTATGGGATTTAGCTTCTTTATTTTTGTACTTTTGGAAAATGTTTTACATATGACTTTTAAAATAATGACATAATGACTTTTAATAAATAACGCGCATGCGCAGTCTGCAACTATCTTCGTCACTCTTGAAAGAACGATGAGAGAGATCATTATTTTGACGTGTGAGTTAGAAAGTGTGGTTATGTTTTATTGTTGACAATATATATTACACTATTAAAAAATATTAATAAATTGTAATATAGGAAATGTGTGAGTAGATATTAATTATATTAGCATTATAGCGATTGTAGCATTATATTATATTGTATTCATTCACTTTATCATACAAAAAAAAGAATTACTCCGGTTCGACAAAAATAATCTTTTTATTAATATCTACTCACACCTATATTAAAATTTATTAATATTATATTATATTGTACTTACTCTTCTCTTTGCAGTTTGTTAATTAATATTTTTTCTTATTTAAATCTTGATTTTCCCGTATAGTTGCTGTTGTCAACAATAAAACATAACCACACTCCTTATTATTACTCCGTGACGGGTGTGTAAAGCAATGTCCGTTTTTTCGAGTTTCACGTGTTCGAGTTCGATTTCGATTTTCTTTCATTCGAGCTCTTGTGTATAGTCTTTTTTAAGAAATGAGATTTTTTGCCGTTTTATTTAATAGTAATTATTTATAAATTAAGTAGTTATACATTATTTATCATTATTTTCTTTGAATTTAAATAATTCAAAGAAAGGTTATAAGTATCTTGCAATGTAAAAATAGTATTTTTGTTTAATTTTCATGTGATAAAACACATGGACAAATGCCACTCCCGCCATCTGTCGTGCAAAACGCGCGGCGACATATCAACAACTATTGTAGGTAACCGTCCTTCACTATTTTCATAGCTGCTATATATACATTATTCATACTATTAAAACATTAACTTTTATTAATTATAACACATTATAATAATAAAATTACACTTTTTAACTATTTATCTGACATTAAAAAATCATGACAATAACACTTTCTCAATAAATACACACTAATTTATCAATACACATTCACTTGACATTTCCACATATTTTATCTTTTATTTCACTTAATTTACATTAATTTGTAACAAATATGGTCATAAACGATTAATAAACACTTTTTATACAAAACCCAATACTTACTTTATCATATTTTTGCATTTAAAACACTTTTTTTGTTAACGTCAACTTTTGACGGATTCTTGACGTTTTCGCGTCAAGAAAGCATCAACCCGTTCCCCCAGGGAAATTTAAAAATTTCACTTCTAACTGGTTAATTGACATCTCTAGCGATAGTAGTGAAGACGAATTATGTTTTTTATAATGAATTTTGTATTTAGAGAAAGACTAACATTTAATATTTTAATATTTAATAAAAACAGTAAATAATTTTCAATATTTTTAATATTTAAATAAAAATACTCATTATAAAGTAATTATTTGGTCTCAAAGAAATAACCTTTTCACTTATTTTATTATTGTTGTTGTTAGTAGTTCAAAATGTCAAATAGTGTAATCAAAATTTATATCAGAAATATTATTCGATAATTTTGTGATTAACAATTCTGCTATATTAAAACATTGACCGAATAAAATTTTAAAATTCTAATAAAAATATCAAATTTTTTGCTTTTAAAAATATTATTTATGTATACATCATAGAATATTTAATTTTAAGTGAAATAATTTTACATTTAAGAAGAAAATATATTGCATAATATAATGTATAATAATATATATAATATAATAAATATATTATATTACATTATATTATATAAGTTTAATTAAATTTAAACTTCGCGCCAAACGAGCAGTGCATGCTTTACACCATAGCAGTTCATGTTGTGCTCCTGATTTTAAGATTTTAAGATTTTAAGATGTTTTATACGTCTTAGATATTTCTTATTCTATCTTAAAAAAGTAAGATACTTCTGTAAGTTTTTTAAAGTATCTTAAATTAAGATGTTTCTGTCTCAATAAGATGTTTAGCAATAAGATACTTGTGAATTGTAAGATGCGAAAAAATTTTAGTTACTAAAAACTAAGATGCATAAAATGTCTTACATATAAGCCCATAGTTAACCTCAAAACTTTTTGCCCCAAAAAACACAGAAAATGTGTACGAAGATACTTTTAACATCTTAAATTAAGATGTTTCAAGTAACTAAAAAGTGTCTACCAAAACATCTTAGAAATGACTACCAAAACATCTTAAATTAAGATACTTCTTTTTGCAGTGTTCATAAACTACGTCACGCCTTAGAGGGGGGTGGAATTAATTTTTTGTGACGTTCTGTAGAAAAATGGCGCTAAAGCATGTAAAATTTGTGACGTGGGTAGGGGGGGGTGGAAAAATTATGCAAAATAGTGTGACGTGGTTTATGGATGGCCCCATATAATTTACTGAATTTTTAAAAATTTTAATTACTTTTTATTAAATATTGCTGTAACTTATGATATATTCAAAATAAAGTAACTATATAATTCAAAATTCTTGTTGTTAACATAATTAAACTTGAATAAAAAACACATTTTCAGCTTTGGTTACTTCATAAATAGCTTTTCGATCGCAGCGCCGAATCATTTATGCTATCTAAAGAAATCTCATTTATTCAATCCATGCGTCATTCCCACCACTGGAGTTTACAAAGCGTTTACATACGATTACGAATATTACGTTAAAAACTTTATGCTGTATAATATATATGTATAAGCATAATAGGTTCGCGAAAGTCGTTCGCGAACGCAAATCATGAGTTAGAAAAGGACAGAGATATATTTGTGTCCTTGTCTATCTCATGCGTCTCGTTCGCGAATGACTTTTGCGAACCTATTGTGCGTTGGACTTGAGCACAATGAATTCGTGATCGCAAAACATGTGTTAAAATAGGTTAAATTTTATGTATATAATTTAATTTAAAAATTTCATAATGTATAAAATCAACCCAAATGTCGTTCTAAGTAAAAAAACGATGTTGAATTATTATTTACAATTTATTAATTTCCTTATTTTTAAATAATTTTTTTTTAATTAATAAAAATTGAATTCAAATTGCATATTATTTTAATTTTTAATGTGAACAGAATTTTAACGGAACTTAACGCAAATATACGCAACAAAAGCATGCTATATTTGAAGTTAGCAACAGTAGTTGTGACGGGAGACAACCATCGTTTGCAAAGATGGCGAATCCGGGTTGTTCCGCATTTTCTAATGACGGTCAATATTTAGCAAATTGCGGTATTGATGGAAAATTAAAAATTTGGGAAACCGCAACAAATCGTCTTAAAGTAGACTACGTCCCTAATTATCATTTAAAATCTCCTTGCAGTGTAATAAAATGGATAACTGTAAGCCTACAATCGACCAACACAACGGTAACCATGTGCTTTATATTTTTCTCTTAAACTCTATTTTGCCTGATAGTTCTTTATTACTATGATAAATATCTATATTCGTGAAATTTTAAAGCAGCAATTTTTTATTCATTGTTTATTTTAACAAGTACTATTAATTTTTTACACATATATTCCCATTATTGTGAACTAAGTGAAAAGTGAGGTTAAGTAACTAGTGCGTTGTAGAAATTTTTTTTTTAAATTAAATAAAATTTTCATTTTTTAAAACGAAGTGACTATTTGGCCCGTCGGCGGGCCATATAAGCTACTTTTTTTATTTGGCCCGCCTGCTTTTTTTTTACGAAGTGACTATTTGGCCCGTCGGCGGGCCATATAAGCTACTTTTTTTATTTGGCCCGCCTGCTTTTTTTTTAATATTTCAAAGCGGGCCAAATAATAAAAGTAACTTATTTGGCCCGCCAGGTAAGAAAATAAAAGCGGGCCAAATAGAGAGTGGTATATTATTTGTCCCGTCACAAATAAAAATTGCTTTTTTTTATCTGATCTTCAGTTAATAATAAAATTAACTATAAAAGAAATAATAGTAAGTGCATTAATATATTTTTTGCTTTTTATATCGTGAATTAATTTTTTTTTGCTTTAAGAATGTAAATAATATTTTTTTTGTGTTATTAACCTTAAAACACTTATGCGTAAAAAAGTGGTAAGCATCCCAAAAATTGTCTTTATTAGCGGGAATTTTAAATCAAAATTTTTCTCGTTGTTAGATCAAAATTATTTGTTCAATTTATATTCTTTTTTGAAATCATATTAATTTGCAAAAATTGTAATATACATTTCATAAAGTCAAGATGAATGAAAACCTTTCCAATCGCCTTCTTTTATATTCTTGAAATAATCATTAATTTATGATAAGTAATTCAAATAAAAATTAATTTTGAAACTTAAGAGTTAGTTAGTGCTCAAAATAAGTAATAATAAAATATTTTTTCTTATAGTGTTAATTGATTGTCCATCAAAATTTACACATTTTAATAATATTTTTCTGGAAACTTTTAAAATATATTTTAACTTATATATGACTAATAAATATTAAGTATTTTCAATGTGCTTTATCATAATATTATGTAGAGAATTTTATATTTTATAATGTAGAAATTTTAATGTATCAAAAGTTTTACACCCAGAAAAAGCTTCTTTGTTTCAAAAAAAGTTTCTTTGAATCAACGAAATTTGTGCATTGTTAAAGGGTCAAAAAAGTTTCGTTGATTTAAAGAAATTATTTCTTTAACTGTTTTTTGTTAACGCAGAGAAATAACAAAAAACTTTTTTCGTATATTTATTATAATTAGTATAACAATTCTTTTTAAATAACAGTTTTCACGAAACCATAACATTGAATATTATATTTATTATGTTATAATATCACTTATTGTTTTACAATAATATTTGTATTTACTATTTTTTTTTTTTAAATAAAATATTTATTTTTTTTAATTAACTTTTTAAAGCAAACTACTTTTAGAAGAAATTTTGATCCAAAGAAAAATTTCTTTAAGACAAATAAATGGCCAAGAACATTTAAAGGAATTATCTCTTAAATTTATTTATGTCTTTGACTTAAAAAAAGATTTGTTAAATCCAAAGAAATATTTCTTTGAGTTAACAAAAAACAGTTAAAGAAATAATTTCATTAAATCAAAGAAACTTTTTTTGTGACCCTATAACAATGCACAAATTTCGTTGATTCAAAGAACCTTTTTTCTGGGTGTAAAACTTTTGTTATTAATGATTATTTCAAGAATATAAAAGAAGGCGATTGGAAAGGTTTTCATTCATCTTGACCTTATGAAATGTATATTACAATTTTTGCAAATTAATATGATTTCAAAAAAGATTATAAATTGAACAAATAATTTTGATCTAACAACGAGAAAAATTTTGATTTAAAATTCCCGCTAATAAAGACAATTTCTGGGATGCTTACCACTTTTTTTACGCATAAGTGTTTTAAGGTTAATAACACAAAAAAAATATTATTTACATTCTTAAAGCAAAAAAAAAATTAATTCACGATATAAAAAGCAAAAAATATATTAATGCACTTACTATTATTTCTTTTAAAGTTAATTTTGTTATTAACTGAAAATCAGGTAAAAAAAGAAATTTTTATTTGTGACGGGACAAATAATATACCACTCTCTATTTGGCCCGCTTTTATTTTCTTACCTGGCGGGCCAAATAAGTTACTTTTATTATTTGGCCCGCTTGAAATATTAAAAAAAGCAGGCGGGCCAAACAAAAAAAGTGGCTTATATGGCCCGCCGACGGGCCAAATAGTCACTTCGTTTTTCGAATGTGTATTACTTACTTTTTACATATTTGTTTATATAATATTTTTTTATGTTCGCGTAAACGTTAAAATTATAAAATATTTTGGAATTGTCTTTGTTTATTACCTACCTAATATGCATTTCAAAATGCATTTTATTTACTTAGGTACTACAGTAAATTCGAGATTAAATTGCTTTCTGAAAGTAATTTCAGTTTCTCTTAATATATTCCTTTAGAAATATACTGTAAAATCATAGGCAAGAATATTCATACCAACTGTAATGTGAACTAGCATTTTAAAGTTTCTATTTAAAGAAGAAAAAATAACTGGAAGTATTGACCTTTAGTTTTTCTTTATTATTTACCAAGTTTTTAAAAAATTTATTAAATTTCGATATCGTTATGTAAAATAGAACTATAATCATAGTAAAAATTATTTTTTTGGAAATTTTCTAAATATAATTAAATTTTTTTATTGAACAGTCACCATGGAAGAAGCGAAAGAGAAAATCAATGGACGAGGAGGTAAATCAAAAGGAAGTTATTGCCATGGGATCAACTAGCGGCCATGTAACAATATTTGACGTAGCATCATCAACAGTCAGCAATCAATTGCAAAATGGACATACAACGTCAATTTCAGCGATTGCTTGGAAAACGTCAACGGGCCTTTTTACAGCTGCGGAGGATCATCAAATTATCCATTGGAATATCCAGGAAAATGGAATCAAATGTAAATGGAAATCGGGTAAAGGAAAAGTAACAGCAATTGCAGTTGTTCCTGATGGAAATTCTCTCCTCACCGCCGAGAGAATAATCACATGGTGGGATCTTAAGACAAAAAATATAATAGGAACTTTCACTGGTCATATTAATCAAGTTAATTCATTGAACATTGTAAAAATAGATGACGATACTAATTATCTTATTAGTAGTGCCACTGGAGATTCCTATCTCAGTGTTTGGTCACTAAATGAAGTAAGTTTTCCGCTCACGTATAATTCAACTTTCATGGAAAAATATATGAAACGATAATTTTAATCTTTTCATTAAAGTACTTTGTATGTTATAAAATTATTACATATATTTTTTGAAATTCTAACAAAATTAAAAAAGAAAAACTTATAATTATTATGTAATAAGGAGAATAAAGAAATAAAAAATTTATTGCAGGCGAAAAAGGGGAAAACGTCAGCAGCAACGTTTACGATGCAAGATGAAGCGATGTCAGTTTCAGTGAGATTAATGGAAGACTCTCAGGTGATGGTCCTTGCGGCAACGAGAAGCGGTCAAGCTCATTTATATAAATACCAACCGAATGGAACGACACCAAAACCGATTAAACCCTCGTTAAACATTTTCTTTACTTCTGATACGAGTCAAAAAGAGCAGAACATGCAACAAATTCCGATTTTAAAAGGGCAATTGACAGAAGATACGAAATGTCTTTTGGCGTACGGTTCATTCATAAATATCAATTTTGAAAAAGTAGTGCCTGATTTCTCCGAGAAGGTCATGTACTTGGAGAGGACCGACTACAAAAAACAAAAAGAGAAGAAGGACGAGGCTGTTTCTAAAGTAAAAGCTACGGACACTGAAGGCGAAGTGCAATATCTTGTGCCAGGTATTAATGACCAAAAAAATTAATATAGTTACATATTTAATAATTAAAACTAATTTCATATATAATTATATATTTTTTTCAAAATATTTTTTAGGATTCACTGTAGATATTTAAAGTTTTTTAAAAATAAAATTATAATTTAAATTTTGAGTGTAAAATATAATAACATATATGAATCGATTTTTTAATTCAAATTTTGTTCAAATTTAATGCAGGAGCAATAGGTAGTGCGCAAAAAAGGTCGGGACGTTCTGGAGCGGGCTCACAGATACCTTTGAAAAATAGGTTGGAAAATCTCAGTTTGAATACTGAGGCGAGTACGCCCGGAAAAACACCAAGCAAAGGAGACAACATGGTACAGCTACTTATGCAAGGTTTACAAAGTAAAGAGAGAGAAATTTTAAACAACGTCCTCTTTACAAAGAAAGAAAGTGTAATTAAGAACACAGTTGCAAAATTACCTGTTCAAGCAATTATACCTTTGCTCAAGGAATTAACTGTCATGTTACAAGGAAAAACATACTCGTAAGTATAAATTTAAATAATTTTATAATAAATAGGTTACTTTACCGAAGTTGGCTTTCTATATTGTTTTAATAAACGACTTTGAATTTTTGCAGGAGCAAAATTGCGGTTACGTGGTTGAAAGCTTTAATAGCAACTCACGCCGCTCAACTTTTATCGCATCCAGATATTGGAGAAGAATTAAATCCTATTTTAGGAATTGTAGATGCTAAATTAACACTTTTAACCGAATTGTCAAGGTTAAGGGGACGCGTTTCTCTCATAACAGGACAAATTTCGAGCATCAATGAAAAAGAAGAGAGGGACCCTACAGAAGAAAGTCTTCTCGTTTATCAAGATCGAGGTAAACCGATTTTCTGTCATACCTGTAATGCAAAGTCTGCTTTACATTATACTATCATACTCTATATTACATATTAAAAAAACAGTTTTAAACATTTTAAATTTTGATTTTGATTTCAACACCTTGAAATCTTAGGAAACCGGGAAATGTCAGAATTTTTTCCATCTTTACTTTTAAATACACTTGAAAAATATTTATATAATATAAATTTAAATATTTAAATTAATTATTTTAATTATTTCCTTTTCTGAAGGTGCGTTACTTATTTTTTAAATGTTTTTAAGAGGCGCATGAAAAGTCTCCAATTTTTATTTTTCGAATCTTTATTTTATCGAAAATCTTTTTATCTAATAAGAATTAATTATAATTTCTTTTAATCGAAAGAATAATTGTCAAAAACATTATTTTTTTGAATGACTAATTAACAGAATGTTTAATACTGCTGAACAAAATTTTTTATAATCTTCAAATAACTGAATTATCATTTCTAAAAATTATTATTTTTTATATTTCTTATTTACACTAATATTTTTATTTTCGAAATGTCAATTTTGATAAATATTATTTTATAGATTTGTTAATAATTATAATAATTATATTCCCGAATTATTATTCAACTAGCTGTCGTACCCGTCTTCGACGGGTTTTATTTTCTACCAATACATTTAAGTGTGTCTACTAATCTGGAAAATCAGAAAATAGCAAGGGAATTTAATTTGACCGGAAAAAAATAATAATTAGTTACCATTATAGCTATTTTAGTAGGAAAATATTACTATTTGAATCAGCTTAAATTTTGACTCGGGTCTGTTTTCATAAATATTATACATCAATAAAAATTAAAGTAAAAAGCAATTTTTTAAAAGCGAATTAATATAATGAAACTTTTTCTTAATTTCATAGGAAAATTCCCGGTTCGGCATATTCCCAGCTTTTTACAGTGTTTCCCGTTTGGTAGATACCCAGTTAAATGTATTAGTAGAAATAGAAAACTGTACGACAGCATACTAATATAATCTATATTTATAATTATGAACTTAAGAAACAGTATTTTCATAAAATATGTAAATTTTTATAGCCATTTGTAGATTTATTTATGGATAAAATCAAGTAAATTTAAATTTGACAAAAAAGAGATAAACCGTGAAAAATTTGGACAAAGCAGGAAATTTTGTTAAACAAAAATAGACACCGTGTTAACTTTTGTCCTTACATTGCTCAAAACATCTCTTAAAGTTAAATCTAGAGTTAAAATGAAAAAACGTTTTAACATATAAGTTTTTGCCTAGTGGCATAATATGCTTGTATTGTATCACAGGTGACTTACAATTCTTGACATCCTGCAAAATCATTTTAATCATAAAAAATTTGCATTTTCAATATTTCTGAACTTCTTGAAAATATTAGATTGATTTGATAAATAATTTTGAATTGCACTATTTTGACGTCAAAATATTAATCAGAGACTCCAAAAATACTACTGAATTAAACTTCATATAGTAATTAGTATCGATTTTTTGATATTGAAAATATTTTTATATTTCTTGTAGGATAGTATTTTTTGCAAAATTATGATAAAATCTGACTAAATAACATATAATATTCAATTTTAGAAAGTTTAAAAGCTATTCATTAAAAATTGCGAAATTTTCCATTTTTGAAGTTTTTGAAAATATTTTTATATTTATATCTTAGTTGTAGAATAGTATTTTTTGCAAAATTATGCTAAAATGTGACAAAATAACATGTAAAAAACTCAAATATAGAAAGTTTAAAAGCAATCCATAAGAAATGTAAAATTTTGAAATTTTCGATTTTTTGAAAACATTTTTATACTTACATATTAGTTATAGGACTTTATTTTTTGCTAAGTTATGCTATAATGTGACTAAATAACATGTAATACTCAAGTATAGAAACTTTAAAAGCAATCCATGAAAAATAAAAAATTTTGAAATTTTCGATTTTTTGAATTTTTTGAAAAAATTGAATATCTGCCGTTCTAATTAATATTTTTTAAATCTGTAAATTTATAAACCTTCCTTGGGTCAATACCTAATAACCTACCAAGTTGGACTTAAATCGATTCACATGTTTTTGTGTGATTGGGGTACAAAGTTTTTGTGACAGACATACATACATACATACATACATACATACATACATACATACATTAAATTTTTTAAGAATATTTTTGGAATCTCTGATGTCCATAATAACTAATCATGTTAACATTTTTAAGTTTTAAGCAATGTACAGACAGACATCTGATTTTATTAATAAGGATATAATTCAATTAATTACCGAATTACCAATTCTTAAAAAATTTATTGTTTAAACAAAAACTACGCTAAATATCATTAGGGAAATTGTTTTAAACAATATTTGTAATAATTAATAATTTTTATATAATAAAATCATAAACTTTTTTAAATTTGGCGCCATATTCTTCAGAGATGGGAAACGTCAAAACCGGATATTCTGTAGGTGAAATAACTATTCGGTGCAATTCATTATGACACTTATAGGTTAGGAAAATAAGAAATTAAAGAATTTAAATCTTAGAAAAAATGTATGTTATGCAAAATACGAATTAGGAAATATAAAAATTATGAAAAAGAATCATTTGGAAAAATGAATATTAGGAAAAATAAAAAATAGATTAAAAAAAATGATTTAAAATATAATTTCGGTAAGAAAAAAATTATACGAAATAATTATTCGAATAAAATAAAATTATAAAAGCTGGTTATTATACAATAAAAAAATTTGTATAAAAAATTATTAGATATTACAAAAATTTGGAAAATACTATTTCGATATAATAATAATTATGAGAAGTGACAATTCGGTAAAGTTATAGTTAGAAGAAATACATGTTAGAAAATATAGTAATTTTAAAGAAGAATGATTAGAAGTAAAGCAAATTATGAGTAATGTTAATTCGAAAAAGTTAAAATTATTTTGAAAAACATTTATAAGAAAAAAGTTTTATAACAAATGATATTTCGAAAAAAAAATTTAGAAACTTTAAAATATAAAACATTTACACATTATAAAAAAATATTATTAGGAACAATAACTTTTTTAAGAATTGTTAATTCAGTAATATTTGAATTATATTGAATAATAATTCGGAATGTAATTATTATAATTATTAACAAATCTATAAAATAATATTTATCAAAATTGACATTTCAAAAATAAAAATATTAGTGTAAATAAGAAATATAAAAAATAATAATTTTTATGAATGATAATTCAGTTATTTGAAGATTATAAAAAATTTTCTTTCGCAGTATTAAACATTCTGTTGATTAGTCATTCAAAAAAATAATGTTTTTGACAATTATTCTTTCGATTAAAAGAAATTATAATTAATTCTTATTAGATAAAAAGAATTTCGATAAAATAAAGATTCGGAAAATAAAAATTGGAGACTTTTCATGCGCCTCATTTTTAAAATTCAGAAATAAATGCTTCTTAAAGTTAATTATTTTATTTTAAAAGTGGTTTTTTAAATTCAGAATTTATCGAAAGTCCAATTACTTGAAAGATGCAATTCTTTAAAGTTGTGCCATAAAATTTGAAAAATAAAATTTTAAACCAAAAATTTACTACAAAATAAATTAAATATAAAGCAAGGTAAATAAAACGAAAACATTTCAAACAATGATTAAAATATATTTTTCTCCAACGTTTCGAAATCTAAATGATTTTCTCTTCAGGAAGTCTATAAAAAAATATACAAATATTATTATTATATAATATGGAGTCAGAAAAATTATAATGGAAGTTAAAAATTAATAAAGTAAAATAAAAGGCAAAAAAATTGAAAAAATCCAGAAAGGAATTAAATACTTGAAGTTAGAATTAGCAAGAAACTAAGTAGATAATGAAATTAATATGACAGAATGTTCAATATTAATTTTATGGAAAATAAATAAAAATAGTATTTCTGAAGAGAAAATGATTTAGATTTCGAAACGTTGGAATAAATATATTTTAATCATTGTCCAAATGTTTTCGCTTAATTTACCTTGTTTTATAATAAATCTTGTACGTTAAATATTAACTAACTAATTAAATATAAAATATATTTTTAATAATGTTCATTTTATGTTTATTTACCAACCAAATAAATGCATTGCTATATACATTTAACCAAATATTTGTTTTGTTCAACTAAAAATTTGCTTTAAATTACCAAATTCTTTCTTGAAACGCAAAATTGATTAAATTGTACCAGATGTTTATTTAAATCAAATATTTTTTTTAGATTTAACAAATTTTTTTTAGAATTACCTAAAGATAAGATTTATTCAACAAAATAGAGTAGGTATATTTAATTCAAATATCATTTTTTCTGAGTGTATTCAAAACCTCAAAATGTCAGGGAAATATTTTTCAGGCCACTTGTAAACACTCTGTTAAAAATTTATACAAGGTTTTAATAAACTAGAAGGAAAATAAACTTAATTAGGGTCATTTGGGGTAAATGTAAACGGAATATCTATTCTTCATCAAAAACATTAGTTTTTTTGTTAAAAGGTAAAACGGACGGATTTCTTTTGCATGAACTTGTTACTAGAGTTCCCTAGAAAAATTTGATGAGGTACAAAAAAATATTGATGCACCTGAATCGCCTAAAACTGACTGTTTACATTTACCCCGAGATTTTGAAATTTTCCTAAAATTCGGGGTAAATGTAAACACCTCTGTAGTTAAGCGAGGTTTAAGAAACAAGTTATTTCAAGTATACTACTGTTTTAAGGGATGGAAAAACTGAAAAAAAAATTCTTCGTAGATGTATAGTAAATCAACCAGTTGACTGATAATGTATCATATAAAATAAACAATCAACCATTACAAAACTAGTAATGTAAAAACTTGAATAACTTAAACAAATTTTAATAGATTTTCATTCAACTTGGTAAAAAGTTTTTAAGGTTGCTCAATAAGAATCTAAAATCGAATTTTTAATTATTTCAAAATGGCGGATGAACCTAAAAATATTTTTAAAAATTAATCAAATTAAAAAATTTTTTTTTTTTGATAAAATTTTTTTTTGAAGAAGAAGATCTAATTTCCTTTTCTTTGTAATTTTACATTGCCAAAGTAATGAAATTGTGAAATAAAAGCAAATTTATTCAATTATTTTCTTTTAAAATGTAGTACAAGTTCTGTTTATATTTACCCCGAGTTTTCGAATTCTCGGGGTAAATGTAAACACTTAATTATTTAATAACTAAATTGACGAAAATCAAAAATCAAAGTTAATTTTTGTTACGGCATTAATAAGGAAGAATTACATATTTTTGTTTGATTTTTAAATTTATTTTTATGCAAATGCGAGACAAAATACTGAATTAGTAAAACTTTGATTTTCAATCTTTTTTTGCATTAAAAAATAACTTACACTATGGCATTGCTAATTGTCAAAATAAAATATTGGCAATACTCAGAACATCTTGTAGATGAGCTGAGGTAAAAATATTGACGTCGTACTTATTTTTAAATTTGTAAATTTAGCTGAAACATCAACTGTTTACATTTACCCCTTGTTTACATTTACCCCAAATGAACCTATAGTATTTAATTTGCTAAGTAAATACAGTCAAGTTTATTAAACGATATTGAAAACCTGATTTTTATAAAATTAAATAACATTCACTGATATTTCCCTAAAATTTTAGATTTTTGTTGCAATATTGTTAATAATAAAAATTAAGTACTTAAGAATTTAATAATAGTTCCATAATTATAATTCGTTCATACAGTTTTTTACATTTTATAAATTTTTATTATAAATTTACAGATTCATCAGATGAAAGCACGGACATGAACGAAGTTGAATTAGAGAGTGTTTCGGACGAAAATTGGGAAGAAATATCGGATCAAGAACAAGTCGAAAATTGTAAATCGGATGACGACGCTTCAATTTGTAGTTAAAAATATCAATTTAAAAAAATAAGATTTTTCAGTTACTTGTAAATAATAAATACAAGTAAAGAAAAGCTTTATGGCGCATAATTTCACAACACTGGTTATTATTAACTTAAATACTGTGTCTTCCAGTAATTTTCCGGTAACTCAAACTGAAAATAATCTTAAAATAATTCTCAAATAACTGTATTTTTTCATTTCATCTGTGAAATATAAACAAGACTCGTGCCTACATTGATTTTTCTGTAAAAAATACCTCTGTGTACATTAAATGGTCTCAAAGTCGAATTTTACGATTGTAAAATTTTCTTGCTTAACGTTTAAAGAAAAATATTCTATTTTATTAAAAAGGACCTTTTCAACTTAATTAAAATTTGAAATTTGAAAGAAGTTAACAATTTTCCCGAATCAATCTATACAAATAAATTAAATATCTTAAATAAATCTCGATAAGCTCATGGGCTTCAATGTATCGACAGCACAGCTGCCCTAATACAGAAACCTGCTTAATTTGAAAAATATTTTCGAAATTAATTAATAATTTCAAAATTATCAAAGAACTCAGAAAAAAACGGTAGCATGGTGGGATACGAGACCACGACCTTTCTATTACATTGCCAGTAGACTGCTCTGACCACTGAGCTACATGCACCCCGAGACCCTCCGAGTTCCCTGAAATATACTATTCAAATTAAGCAGGTTTCTGTATTAGGGCAGCTGTGCTGTCGATACATTGAAGCCAATGAGTTTATCGAGATTTATTAAAGATATTTAATTTATTTGTGTAGATTGATTCGGGAAAATTGTTAACTTTTTTCAAATTTAATATTGAATCACCGAATGATAAATTCACTTCCTTCAATTAATTAAAACTAGCGTCAAAAACTCTCTTGATTAAGCTAATTTTGTTTAAAAAAATCTTTAACTTCAAAAACGATCCTTATACCTCATACAATATGAATGCAGGCTAATTGTTTATAACATTTTTACACCAATAGGTCTTTTTTAAAAAATTATGTAATATAAGTTTTCGTAGTGGTTTTTAGCGTAGAATCAAATAGCGCTATAAGTTTCTTATAAAAATCGATTTTTCTTCATTTGTTTATAAAAAAATTGTTAAAAAAATATTTTTTTAACATTCAACGACAAAAATTATCATTAGATCCCATGCCAGGATTTCAATAGTTACTTTTATAATATTTGCATTCCTTTGCCTGTAGGCCAAAGGATACTACAAAATTACAAACTTTAAGAAAAATCGGTGATTTACTTTTCGTATAGAACTGCCCTTGATATAAAAATTTTAATTTGTAGTATCAAATAAATAGTTATTTGTAGCAAATTCGAATTATTTAAGTCAAATGAATGGAATAATTGGATCTAATAAATATTGCTTTAAATCAATTAGGAAAATTACTTGATTCAGTAATGCATGGATTTTAATTCAAATAAATATTAATTTGCATCAATAAAATAATTTTTTTAAAATAACTAAATATTTATGGGACACTCCGCACGTCAACACGGACAGAGCTCTAAACAAAAATTGCTTTGATAGATTTAAACGTTCTAGGGCTTAAAAGATTTCTACATTCATGTACTTTAAGATGTCGATGGGCGTTTTTTGCAAATTTTCATTTCCGATGCCAATAAAGCTGTCAAAAGTCAAATGGTCCAAAAATTTAAAAATACTTTTATGAATTAAAAGCAAAAAAACGAGGTAAATTATTCTGTAACTCATTCTTTAACAGTTTTTTAACCCTTAAACCGCACCCTGGGTGTGCGACACCCATATTCTAGCTTTTTACTCTAATATTTCGGTTAAATTCGTAAAAATTGAACATGTGTGGTTATTGGATGATACATTTTGTACTTAAGTTTATGTTCCGTGAGGGACATTAGTCTCCCAAGTGTCTTTGTGTATTTGATAACTTTATGAAGTTGTCGGCGAAAAATTTCTGCTTGTTTGACACCCAGTTTTTGGTTTAAGGTAATTTCAGTAGTTTTAAAAAACTCTTTTTTAATTATTAAAATTAAATAAATCATTATGAAACCTATTTTCCTTTAAAATAGATGTACTGAGCTATATAAAATAATTTTTCCAAAAGATAATATCCTATTCCAGCTTGGAGAACACACTTAAAAGTCCCCGGGTGTCGCACACCCAGTGTGCGGTTTAAGGATGGATTCGGCAGTGTGCGGTTTAAGGGTTAAGGTCCCCGAATATAAATCTAAAGTTTTTTTTTAAATCTAAAATGTCGGATCCAATATGGCGGACAAAATTCAAATTTTATCAGATTCGATTAAGACTTGTTACTCGGTGGTTTTTAGGGTCGCTGATTACGAATCTACACTACCGGTCAAAATTGAGAGACCATTCATTTTGAGGTAATTGAAAAACATTCTAAAATATAAAATGTATGGAAACTAAAATATTTTGCTTTTTATTTTTTGAAAGATGATAAAATTTTGAAAAGAACAAGATCTTTTAGAAGTCATTTAGCCAATATTTTATTTAGATATTTTTAAAAAATCGTAATTTTCAATGTCTTACAAAAATTTGAATAACTTTTAAAATAATGAACGCTTTTTAATGATCTTAAGCTTATTTTAAAGGTCATTTGCTACACTATAAGAATTACTCATAGGCATTAACGTGTAATTTTTTTCTTAGAAAATGCAGGCCGTCAAACTTGTATTAAAAAAATTCAAAAAATTTGGAACAATCTTTCTGTACTAAAAAACTATTTTAGAAAATATATAAAACTTTATATGGTGTAGATTTTATAAGAAAATTTAATAAAAAAAATACGTTTGAATTTTAAAAATTATTTTTCTGTAAATAAGAATGTTTCAAATTTTTTATATTTTTTTGGTTCAAGTTTTTATTTTAGAAGTTATTCAAATTTTTGTAAAACATTGAAAATTGCGATTTTTTAAAAATATCTAAATGAATTATTGGCCAAACGACTTCTGAAATATCTTCTTCTGTTCAAAATTTTATCATCTTTAACCCCTTCAGTGTGTAGCTAAAATATAACAAAATGGTCCCGAAATGTGTAAGACCTTCTTGTGAATAAATTTTCATGACACTAGGTACTAAGGGGTTTTTTGGGGTCGCTGATTACGATGCCGGTGTTAGTTTTTAAAAATTCAAAATGGCGGATCCAATATGGCGGTCACGATTATAAAAAATTCATTGCATACGCTTAAAATTTGTTACTCGGGGGTTTTTGGGGTCGCTGATTACGATTCTGGTGTTAGTTTTTAAAAATTTTAAATGGCGGATCCAATATGTCGGTCATGGTTTTGAAAAATTCATTGGATTCGTTTAAAATTTGTTACTCGAGGGTTTCTGTGGTCGCTGATTACGAAACAGTTATTAATTTTTAAAAATTTTAAATGGTAGATCCAATATAGCAACTCATTTTTAAAAATTCATTAGATTGGTCTGAAAATTGTTAATCTGGAATTTTCGGGGTCGCTGATTGCTATAATCCGATGTTAGGTTTTTAAAATTCAACAAAGAGGATCCAATATGGCAGACGATTATTAAAAATGATGTACTTCGAAAATCTGACTTCAGAATCGTGATCAGCGAGCTGAAGAATCCCTGAGTAAGAATTTTTAGAAAAATTTATCCACTATTAATATTTTAAAAAAATTTTGGCGGACATTTTGGATAAAAAATCATGTATTTTGAAAATCTGACTTCAGAATCGTGATCAGCGACCTCAAAAACTCCCGAGTAAGAATTTTTAGAAAAATTTATCCACTTTTAAAATTCTGAAAAATTTTTGGCGGACATTTTGGGTATAAAATCATATTTTTAAAAATCTGACTTCAGAATCGTGATCAGCGACTCCAAAAACCCCCGAGTATGAATTTTTAAGAGAATCTATCCACTTTTGAAATTTTTCAAAATTTTTGGCGGCCATTTTGAATAAAAAATTATGTATTTTGAATATCTGAATTCAGAATCGTGATCAGCGACCCCAGAAACCCCCGAGTAAGAATTTTTGCGAATATACTTTAAGATGTTTTTGTTGTTTGGGCCATGACGTGTATACACGTCATCCACAGTCAAGGGGTTAAAAAAATGAGCAGAAAAAAATTTTAGTTTTAATAAATTTTCATGTTTTAAAACGATTTTCATTCGACTGAAAATGGGTGGTCTCTCAATTTGACCGGTAGTGTAAATTCACTTTTTAAAAATTTAAAATGGCTGATCCAATATGGCGAAAAAAATTTTTAAATTTCATCCTATTCCCTTAAAACGTGTTACTCGGGGGCTTTTGGGGTCGCAGATTCTGAATTTGTTACTTTGTAGAAATTGAAAATGATGAATCCAATATGGTGGACAAATTTTTAAATTTGATCAGATTTAATTAAAAAGTGTTACTCGGGGGTTTTTAGCGTATCTAAATACGAATTTGAAGTCACTTTTAAGAAATTCTAGCTTCATACTGTTCTATAATGTAAACAATTTGTTATTATTACAAACTTTAAGCGAAATGTATCAAAATTGGATATTTCTTCAGTCATATGGGATCCACTATTTTCAATTTTTAAATTGTGATTTCAGATTCGTAATCAGATACATTAAAAAACCCCCGAGTAACACGTTTTAATTATATCTAATCAAATTTAAAAATTTGTCCTTCATATTGGATCCGCCATTTTTATTTATAAAAAGTGATTTCATATTTGTAATCTGTGGCCCCATAAGCTTCCGAGTAACACGTTTTAAGGGAATCGGATCAAATTTGAAAATTTTTTCCGCTATTTTGAAATTTTAAAAAATGACTTCAGATTCGTAATCAGCGACCCTAAAAACCCCCGAGTAACAAGTTTTAATCGAATCTGTTCAAATTTGAATTTTGTCCGCCATATTGGATCCGCCATTTTGAATTTTAAAAAAACTTTAGATTTATATTCAGGGACCCTAAAAACTGTTAAAGAATGAGTTACAAAATAATTTACCCCGTTTTTGCTTTTAATTCATAAAAGTATTTTTAGATTTTTGGACCTTTTGACTTTTGACAGCTCTATTGGCATCGGAAATGAAAATTTGCAAAAAACGTCAATCGGCATCTTAAAGTACATGAATGTTGAAATCTTTTAAGCCCTAGAACGCTTAAATCCATCAAAGCAATTTTTGTTTAGAGCTCTGTCCATGTTGACGTGGAATTTCCCTTATTTATATCAAATATGCAATTATTTTTCATAATTAATTATTTTAATTTAGACCAATATCTCTTTAATTGCGTCAAATAATTATTTATGTAGTCCTTATACCAAATTTATAATAAATAAATTAATGTTCTTCCATTTGCATACGTAAAAGTATTAGCACGCTAAAAAAAATTATCTCATTCAAATAATTTTCTTTATCTATATATTTATTTGATTCAAATAACTTGAATTATGCGAATATACGAAACTTTTTTCTTAGAAAATGCAGGTTGGCAAACTTAGACCAAAAGAATTTTAAAAATTTAAAACAATCTTATAAACCCCTTCGCTGTTTGGAAAAATAATAATCATATGATTGGCCCAAAATGTTCAGCAAAATCTGTTAGACGAATTTTTATGAAACTTAGTATACAAGGGTTTTTGGGGTCGCTGACTATAAATATGACGTCAAAAAAAATTCAAAATGGTGGATCCAATATGTCGGACAAAATTTTTAAATTTTAAACAAATATTAAAAAACAAAAAAAAACAAAGAACAGAAAGTGTAATGTAAAACCTTTGCAGCCTCCACGCGGCACATTCTGGGGTCATGATTCGTTTTATCAGCTAATGCAAAGGATATAGAGCAGAGTACAAAATTTGATAAAAATCGGGATGAATTAAAAAAATTACGTCCCTCATTTTGAATTCATAATTTTTTATTTTGAAAGACAAATTTAAATTCAGCAACCCAAAATATCCCTAGATACTGAAATTGATAAAAATCCTAATGAATTTTAAAAATTATGTCTACTATTTTGAATTTTTAAAAATTAAGGTCAAATTTGAATTTAGCTACCCGAAAAACCCCTAGATACTGAAATTAATAAAAATCCAAATGAATTTCAAAAAGTATGTCCGCCAATTTGGATCCTGCATTTTGAAGTTTTAAAAATGATGGTCAAATTCGAATTCAGCGACCTGAAAAACCCTTATGTACTGAAATTGATAAAAATCCAAATGAATTTCAAAAATTATGTCCGCCATTTTGAATTTTTTAAAATTAAGGTCAAATTCGAATTCACCGACTCCAAAAACCCTTATACACTAAATGTGACTTAAATTAAAAATAAATTTTCATAAATTTTACTTGTTTTTAAATTGTTATATTATTTAAAAATAATAAATAATAATTTATTTATTACTTAATTTAGGATCATTGCAATCAATAGTGTGTTAATAATGATATAAAACAATTTATTTTATAATTTACATAAAAAATTGCATTTATTTTGCGCTAAGAAGTTTACTACCCAACAGTCGTTAACAGGCAACGGGTTAACAGAAAAATAATTTTTAAAATTCAAACATATTTTTATACTAAATTTTCTTGAAAATCTACATTATATCATGTTTTATATTTTTTGAAGAATAGTTTTTTGTACAAAAAAATTATTTCAAATTGAAATTTTTGTGTATAACTTTGCCGACCTGCAATTTCTAAGAAAAAATTACACGTTAATGTCTACAAGTAATTCCCATTCTGTAGAAAATAACCTTTAAAGTAAGCTTAAGATCATTAAAAGTGTTCATGTTTTTAGAAGTTATTTAAATTTTTGTAAAACATTGACAATAATGATTTTTTTAAAATATCTTACACAGAAATAGAATAAATTGTTAAATCTCAATACTAAATAATCTAATTCTTTTCACTTACAGTACAATTCAACACTTCTTATTTTGGAAATTTCATATTTTGGACATTTTGGGCTTTGGGAATTTTGTATTGTAGAAAAATAATTTTCAGATTGTGTATGGATTAAAAAATTTAATTTTAAAGTTCTGAATGTTCTTCGCATGCTTTATAGTGATATAACTAAACTACTTTAATAGAACACAAATTTTAATGATGTTTAACTAAAATCAAATTTTAGAAAGTTTTATTGGCAAAACCAATCAAATTTGTTTTATCGGCATGTGTATAAATATATCCGTCGATTGGTCTGTGAAGATTACTGGTGTAAAGTTTTCCAATTAACAAATGCATCAAACACAAAAATATTTAATAATTTAAAGATAGTTATCCGACTCCTTTTGGTTTTGCCCTTCTCGAATGCCTCAGTTGAGCGATTAAGAGTTTTAAGTAAATTTAAAATTTAATTCTAATTTTTTAAATAATAAATTAAGAGTTTTAATGGGGGGCACACCAGTTGTAACGTTAAAAAGAAGTGTCAAAGTCATAAGAATGATTTTGATTAAAAATAAAAGTCGATTTTCAGCTGTAGGAATAAAAGTTTTTCATAAAAAAAGAAATCCTTCGATCGGGAACTAGATAATCTTATAATAAATGTAAATCAATTTTATTTTTGCATTTTAGACGAACTAAGGTAAATGTACATAATTACGGCATGTTAAGGCCCTTGCTGAGAATTTTATTTCTGTTATTTTAGCAAATAACTTAAAGTGCAAGAAAACAATTGCATCATAAAAGTTAATTAATCATTCTCAGTTTTTCATTTATTGTATCTGTTTAAAAACTAAATTTATATTAATTTTTAATAATTTTCTAAAACACTCAATTGAACGTTATTCCGTGCAAAAATTTTACTATGTAGGTAATTCCGTGCCAACTTGTCCCTAATTGCGGCATATTCCGTTTTTACGCGTTCTTATATATAAAATGTCAATCTTTTTGACAATAATTATTATTAATAAAATTAATAACATAATATACTTCGCGGTTATTAAATAAGGCGGCTTCCATAAATGATGTCACAGGTTTAGGGGAGGGGGGGGTTTATGAAAGTGTGACAGTTTGTGACAAGGAGGGAGGGGGGTATTTTTAAAGCTGTGACATCACAAATTTAATTTAAAAGTAATTCTATTTTAACGCAAAAAATAATTTTTGTTATTACTGGAATTTTAAATACACTGAAACCCCACTTATTTGAACATGGCCCACGCAATTCGACACGAAGTGTCGCGTTTATTTGTATTTTGGTCGA
The DNA here is from genome assembly GCA_032872505.1 of Leptopilina syphax. Taxonomy (NCBI): domain Eukaryota; kingdom Metazoa; phylum Arthropoda; class Insecta; order Hymenoptera; family Figitidae; genus Leptopilina; species Leptopilina syphax. Next base: position 18,627,069 of record CM065469.1, read on the forward strand.
CATAACCTATGTTGGTGACGTAATTCGATAAATTGACATGATTGGTTGGTTTTGTTTGAACTCAACCAATGGGAATGTAAGTATCTTTCCATTGGTCGCGTACTGCGCATGAGCAAAAATAAGTGAGGTTAGGGCTGATTCTAACTAAAAATAACTGAAGCAAAAACGGGTTCAAATAAACGCGACTTTAAGTAAACGAGACTTTAAATAAGTGGGGTTTCAGTGTATCCTAATTGCATTTTTTTACATTAAGAATACTTAAGAAATAATTATATTCATTGATTGACAGATATATAAAATAATTAAATTTTTATCGGAAATGAATCTCTAATTTAATTTTCCATAAATTAAAACTAGATTTAGAAATGTGACGTGACAAGAGGGAGGGGGGGGGCTCTGGCGAAGTGTGACAAATTGTGACAAGGGGGAGGGGGGGTAAAAATTGTCCGAAAAAACTGTGACATCATTTATGGAAGCCGCCTAATACATGAAAATTTAGTTCTTTAAAAACATTTTGAGCATTGTAGATGAGGATGTCGTCTCTATCAATCTGCTATATAGCAAATAAGGTTATAGCACGGAATTATGAACGCATATATAAAATGTTTTGAACCTAATTCCGTTCGTAAAATTCGAGTATTATAAAACAGATTATAACTAACAAATGGTTAGTAAAACACTACCACGCAATTACTTCATTTGTTTGTTTATAATTTCATTTTTTATTAAAAAAATGTAAGCATATTAAATATTCTAATTAGATTCATTAAAATATGTTTAATATAAAACAATGTAATTCTCTATTTACGTGTGTCACACGGAATAATGTACTTCGTGTGAGAAGAGCGAACGTAATTCCGTGTATTAAAAAAAGTGATTTTTATGTAAAAAAAAAAACTTTTAAAAATAACTCAGCAATAGGAAATATAATTTAAATAGGTCTTAATTAATCAAAAAATGAAAACATAAATTAAAAAATATTCACACTTCACTTTTCTTATCCTTACGAAGATCACCCCCAGTCGTAGCCAGGGTTGGGCGCGTAAAATACCTCAGGTAAATTACGTGGTTTTTTACGGTAAAATACAAGGTAAATTACATGGAGTATAGACTTAAGGAGACTGTCGCGTCACAGGTTATATTTTACGTAAATTTCCGTTGGATTCACTAATAACCAATGGCTGGATTCTTTTTACTGTTGTAACCGCTTGAAAGCGGGCACTGAATTTAAATTTGAATTTATTATTCAAATTAAATGGTGGGATAAATAAATATACACTTATATTTTAATTGGAAAAACCCCTTTCGGGTAAAAAACCAATTTTATTTAAGTTCAAATATTGTTTCTTTTAAATATACACTTCACAATTCTGTTTTACAAATAATTGTTTTATTGTTAAATATTAATTTAACAATTTATATTGTTTGTCGAAGGTTTGATTTTATTCACACTTTGTAAGATTCGTTGATTTTAACAATATATAATACTTTTAAAGATATACACTAATAATTAGTGGTCTCTTCTCAAGTCTCGAAAATTGTCTGAAACTCTGGGTCTCAGGCCCTCTCTTTATATACTCAACTAAAAGGGGGGGAGGTTTACCCTCCCCTCTTTGTTTAACCAATCAGAACGCTGATGACGTGGCACTCGACCAATAAACGTTGAACACTCAAGGTTAAGTTATTACGCATTTTCCAAATGACTAAAATGATGACACGTGTCAAGGTTAAATTATTACGCATTTAACAGATCTCAAGGTCAAATTATTACGCATTTTACAAATGACTCATTATTGTCATATATTTTACTGCGCAGTTTTTAACTGCGCAATAAAATAACTGTCATACGAAGATTTACAATATAATTTTGCAGTTTTTTTCTTATCAATAATAAGAAGTACAAATACAGCATTTCATAATCATAGTTTCGTTTCATTTTTAAATTATAAGTAAAATATTTAATGCATATTCCTTAATTAATTAAACACTAATAATAATAATAAACTTAAATTAATATTATATCTAATTACAGTTTTATATAATTATTTATAATAATAGTTTTACAATATTCTTAAATAATACAATGATTACACGATAGAGAGAGAAAGAAAAAGAACAAATGTCAAATAGAAGGTCTTTTCAATTTCTGAATCAAATAATAAATATAATATTAATAATAATAATAATAACAATAATAATAATGATATTTAATTGTAATATAAATATAACTTTAGATTTTTAAATTTGAATCCTCCAATGATGACAATCGAAAATTCCTAGTTCATTTATATAGAATTTAAAATTCCCTATAAAATTTACTAGGCACTGATGCCAGATGCCACACCTCCCCACACAAAAATGTGGCACACCTATGCGTGTGTCCACTTTAGAATTTATTTTATTATAAAAAGTATATAATTAAGTGTTTGTTTATTTTTTAAAATGTTTTGTGATTTTTTTAAATATTTATGCTCAACGAAATGTATAACTCAATGGATTAATTGTGTTCTTCTTTCAAATAAATTCTTAAAATATGGATGAGAATTTTCCTTTTTGGAGCAACAAAACAAAATGGTGAGTAAAAGGTATTCTTATTTAAGAAAATTATAAATCTTTGCTTTATTATGAATATATATTCATATATATTTTTGTACATAATAGAAAAATAAAAAAAACTGAACAAAACCATTTTTTTACATATATATATTTTTATTACTATATATATATTTTTTTAAAACGCAAGAAAATAATAAATTAAACAAAACCTCTTTTTTTATTTTTTATTTATTTATTCATTTTTTTATTTTTATTTTTATTATTTATATGAAATTTAAACAAAACTCTTCCTTTTTTTTTTTATTCTTAAACGTAAATAAGTAATAATAAAATAATGAAATTTAAACAAAACTTTTTTCCTTTTATAATAATAATAAAATAAAGAAATTTAAACAAAACCCTTTTTTTTTTTTTTTTTTTTTTTTTTTTTTTTTTATTTATTTTTTTTTTTTTAAAGATAATTGAATTATCTATCGATAATGTCTCCATTGCGTTGCTCCATTGGGATATCACCGTTACCCTGAATTAAGAGGGGAGGGTTCTCCTCCTCATCCTCCCCCTCATCAACCACGAGCACAGGAGCAACAATCTCAGGATTGTCAGGATTATCGTCCTCCTCATCCTCAGGCTCATAAAAGATTTCGTTATTGACGATGTTTATTTTTAAAAGAAAAATTTGGGTCGCACGTGGGTACGTGCTATCATCCGGGAACAAGCACCGGAGATAAGGTACATTATTACTCTCGACAATTTGTACCAGCAAGTGTCGAGGGTCTCCAACCACTAAATTCAGTGACTGGAATGCCCACAGACAATGCCAGCACTGCCCAGCAGGTCGATGGTTAAAAATATTATTTCTGTTACAGCCTGGGCACCCTCGCTCGGCAGACATTTCCGTAGTTGTTGCCAGGAAATGACGCTCAACAATTGTTCCAGGTTCATTTTCCGGCAACCTATCCTGGAAATAGCACACTGTACAACGCCATGTGCGTGTTTCTGGGTTATTTGGAACCCACATCAGCCCACTTAGGTGATTGTGAGCTGAGTTCATCTCGGATAAGGCATTTAATGTGCTCTATATAAAAAAAAAATTATGTCTATAAATATATATATATATATATATATTTTTCCTTTCATAGATAAACACCCATACAATAAATATAAAAGAGGAGTCATTGAAGGGTTGAGAAAAATAAGATGGGATGAAAGGAAAAAGAAATTTTATTTATTTATTTATGACGGAGAAATCTTCAGTGATGATCCGGTTTAAGAGAAGAGGGAGTCCATTATTCGATCACTCTCTCCAGTTTTAATCATAAGAAATACTTACGACTGGCAGAGTAATTCGAGTGAACGGTCTACTTTCCCATTCTTCTTTCGTGATATAATAGTGCGGATCACCTCGATGGTAATAGGTGGGTGGAATGTTTGCCATTTTCACTTTTTTTTTTTATTTATATAGCGAACGAGTGGAGGAGAGTGTCAACAGTGTCTACATGACTTTTAGTAAACAAAGGGCTGAATTACTAAGAAAAGGATCAGGGCTGGAAAGCTCAATAACTCGAAATTATGTATCTTTACGTTATAAGAGTTATTAATGTCCTTTAAATTATTAACTTAAAGGTCGGTCAACTGTAATTGGTCGCGATGTACTATTCTAATCTTATTATTACTGATTTTCTTTATTTTAACATTAAATTCGCCGATTAATTCGATTATTTTGTAAGGTCCTTCGAAAAAGGGGTCAAATTTTTTATCATTTCGAATGTTTATTTTTACGTTTACTATATCGTTAACTTTATAATTAACAGGATGAACATTTTTGTCATAATAATGTTTGTTTTTTCTTTTAGATTTCTCCAAGTTTTCACGAGCAAGGGACTGGACGTTATCCAATTTATGAAAAAGCTCTTGTAAGTATTGTTGATAAGTTTTGTCGGGTAATTCTTGGGGAAAACTTGACGGAATTACAGCTTCTTTTCCAAAGACTAAAGTATAAGGTGCGAATCCCGTTGATTCGTGAATAGAAGTATTATAAGAAAATAAAGCAAATCGCAACTTTTCGTCCCACGATTGAGCGTTACTAAATTGACGAAGATATTGAATTAAATCTTGGTGACTTCGTTCCAATGATCCTAAAGATTGAGGATGATAGGCGGTTGATTCTATTTTTTCAATATCAAAAATTTTACAGAAAAGTTTCATAACTTTACTCATGAAATTTCTCCCTTGATCAGTATGAATTATTTTAGGACAACCGTAGCGAGATATAAATTTTTCAGCAAGAGCTTGGGCTATTGTAACCGAATCTATATTTTTTAATGGAATTGCGTCAGCATACTTTGAAAATACACATTGTATAGTCAAAATATACCTATTTTCACGTGGAGTAATTGGCAAAGGGCCAACTATATCTATTTGTATTTTATCAAAAGGTTCTTTTGGAGTATCCGTAATTCTCATAGGTTGTTTTGTTCGTAAATTTATAATTTTATTTCTTTGACAATTTTTACAGGCTTTAATGAATTTTTGTATTTCAATTTTCATGTTAGGCCAAAAATATTTTGATCGAATTCTAGAATAGGTTTTTGAAACACCTTTGTGACCTCCCACAGTTGACTCATGAAATTCTTTAATAATTGAATGCCTTTCTTCTAATTTTGGGATTATTATTTCACCTGAGCAGACCATAATTTTTATTTGTGAATCAGAGAAATGCTGACAAAACATTTTCTCAATGGAAAACCAGGAAATTTCGTCTAGATTATTTCCAACTTTTGAAACTCTAGCAAAATGTACATCAAGTGGCTCCATAGCATTTCTCAAGCCAAGAATAGCACTGGATACTTTATTCAAATATGCTTTGCCATCAAATTTCTCTTTTACTACAACATGAAAAATGTAGCGATTTCCTTGAGGAATAACAATTACATTTCCAACTTTAAAATCATCATTTTTTATTGCATTTACATTTAACAAATTTCTTTCTATTAATTCTTTACTTATATCAGAATCAAAAATGCAATCTTCCGAGACAAAGTGAACAATATGACCAGTTCCCATGGACAACATATCTTTACTATAAATTATACAAACATTATCAATTTGGAACACATATCCAATTATTTCATCAATTTTAATTTTGTCTTCAAGGTTGATCGTTCGGCAAGAATCAGGAATACTACATTCACCTTGGCCAAGGACATTTTCACTGTCACCCATTAAGTGGTGCAAAGACATAACAGGGATTCCATTAAATAATGGACAATCCAAACAATTCTCCGATCCCAAGTTGAATGTTTGCGTTCCAAGAGAACCATTACCCTCCGCAGATATAATATTGGATACAGCTCCCTTAGTTCCCAAACAATTCTCCTGGTAACTCGTTAAGAGAAAATCACAATCACACAATCCAAACGCACGATCAACCAGACAATGTATATTAATAATTTTTACTGTTTCTATTCCAACCTCATCATTGTTCACAGGATTTCTCGATAAAGCATCAGCATTAGCATTAATTCTACCAGGCTTGTAAATAATTTTGTAATCGTATTCACTCAATTTAATACGCCATCTTGCTAATCTGGAGACTGGATCTTTTAATCCATTTAACCAAACTAAAGGTCTATGGTCTGTAACAAGTGTAAATTCCCTGCCATACAAATATGGACGGAAATGTTTCACACAAAACACAATAGCCAATAATTCCTTCTCAATGGTTGAATAATTAATTTCAGCCATTTGCAGGACTCTGGAAGCATATGCTATGGGAAGATCCTGTCCAATTGGACCTTGACTGAGAACTCCTCCAATAGCATACTCAGAAGCATCTGTGGTCAAAACGAATGGTTTTGAAAAATCTGGGTATTGCAGAATAGGAGGTCTGCAAATCTGATCCCTTAATAATTCAAATGATTTTTGATGGAAAGAGGTCCAAACAAATGGAATATCCTTCTTCAACAATAAGGTAAGTGGTTTAGATATCTTAGAATATTCATTAATAAACCTTCTATAATAACCCGTAAGACCAAGAAATTGTTTAATGTTTTTTCTTGTTTTAGGTATAGGAAATTTTTGGACTGCCTCCAATTTTCGAGGATCTGGTTTCACTCCCTTTTCAGTAACTAAATGCCCTAAATAAGTGATTTCTTTACGAAGAAAATTGCATTTATCCGGTTGCAGAGTAAGACCAGCAGAACTAAGTCTTCCTAACAATTTCCTTAATTTTTGAGAATGTTCCTTCAAACTGGATGCATATATAACAATATCATCCATATAAACGAACATTTCAATCCCTTGTAAACCTGTCAAAACGTGATCCATCAATCTCTGAAAAGTACTTGGGGCTGTTTTTAATCCAAAAGGCATGCGGGTATATTGATAATGACCAAAAGGAGCACTAAAGGCGGTTTTCTGTTCACTTTCTGGATCAAGAGGAATTTGATGAAATCCTAAAGCTAGATCCAAAACAGAAAAATACTTAGCGCCACCACATTGATCGATTATATCGATAATGCTAGGTATCGGATAAACGACTCCCACTGTGATTTCATTTAATTTTCGGTAATCAATTACCATTCTCCAGCGCTTATTACCCTTAGAATCTGGACTTTTGGGTACAATCCAGAGGGGCGAATTATAAGGGGATGTAGACGGCTTAATAATATTTGCTGACAAAAGATTATTTAATTGTTTATTGATTTCATCGTTATGAATACGTGGATATCTATATTGTTTAACAAAAATTGGATTCTCCGTATTTGTGATAATTTTATGTTTCAGGACATTTGTAGAACCCAATGTATCTCCTGGTAAATAAAATTGATTCGGAAAATCATTAAAAATCTTTATTAAACTTTCCTTCTCTTCATCATTTAAACCATCCAAATTTAAATTTTGTAATAATAAAGCTAATCTTTCAGCATGTTTTTTAATCTCATCAGGGGGTTTTAGTATTGAAGAATTTAAAGGGGTTGAAAATTCCTGCAGTTCCAATGCTGGTACTGTCAGTTCCACATTTTCACTAGTCGAATTAACCATAAATAATTTAACTAAACCATTATTATTATTAACCAATACTTCTCCTGAAAACATTCCAGGACCACAAGAAATCCTTGGAATGTATCCTTCAGTTAAGTAAGTAGACTTTATGGGTAATTCAACCAATGTTTTTGATCGTGGAGATAATTGAATTCTTTTATTTTCTTTAAAAGGCATATCCACATTATTCATTCTTATATAATTATCAATAAAATTTAAAGTAGTTCTGTGTTCTTTTAGAAAAGTTATTCCTAAAACACCCTGATATTTAATAGGAAAATCTGGTGTGACAACTTGAAATAAGGTCTCAATTCCGAAAATATAAATTTTTGTTTCTCCTAAAGTTTTTGTCATAGTTGGATTAATTCCAACTAAATTAAAAATTTTTGTTTTGTCAATGAACGTTTCAGTTTTCAAAGTATTAATTTTAATTAAATTGACTGAGGAACCGGTATCTATTAAAAAGTGTGCTCTTTTATTAAGAAATGAGGTATTTTCTAAATCTATTGAGGGAACTTCTCCCTTTCTTTCTCTTTCTCTAAATTGGAGATTGATTCGTCTTTGTGGAGGTCCTTCGTCCTTGGGGTCAGCAATTCTCCCACTTGCTGATCCCAAGTCAAGTTTTTTGAATCGAGTTCATCTTCATTTTCTTTCTTCAAAATTTTTTCTAAATTTATTTCTTTTTCATGCTTTTTCTTTAGAAAACACTTTTCAATTGTATGATTAGACTTTGAGCAATATTGGCACTTTCTCTCTCTATTTTTTTCACTTAATTTTGATTTACAATTAAATTTCTTATGACCAAACCGAAGACAATTGTAACATTGTATTTTTGACATGTCTAAGTTGTTATTTTTATTTCTTTTGTATTCTCTATTTTCCTCGGCACGAAAATGAGAGATACGTTTTCGCGGGGGAAAAGAGTTGAAAGATCTTTTCTCAAAAGATGAAGTAGATGGTCTCTCGTTTTCGTGCAAAGTTTCCCAAATTTTTAATGTTATCTCTTCTTTAGTGGCTAAAGTTATTGCTTCATCTAAAGATTCAATTTTTTTATCGCATAATTTTGAAAATATCTCTTTACGCAAACCTCTCAGAAAACCACTTATAGCATTTTCTTGGTAAATTTTACTAACTGTAGGGATCAATTCTAGAGGATTATTTTCTTTGCAATGGCATATTAATTTACTCAAAATTCCTTTGGCTCTACACCCAAATTGAGAAATTGATTCATTGGAATCTTGTTTGAGTGATAATAACAATTGCATTAATTGGCTTCTATCTTCTTTAACAGAATAAATTTGTTCTAAAGTTGTTAAAATTTCATTTAACCCCATACCATCCAGAATGTGATCCCTAGCTTCACCGATTATTTTTGTATAAAGAAAAATAGGAAAAATTGACAATTCTTGGGGGTTAAGCATTGCAATTGCTGATCTGCAATGATTTGTAAACATTTTTACTGGTGGGTTTTTACCATCAAAAGTTGGTATACAATTACCAACAACTTTAATCATATTTCCAGATAAATTTCGCGACATTGCAGGGTTAAAAGTACCAAAAGGAACTGGTACGAAATTTAAATTTGAGGAAACTGAATTGGTTGGCTCTGATGTGGTTTCTGTACTATCTAAATGAATTGAGTCATCATTAGTACGAGCAATTTCTCTATGATTTTCATTCGAATTATTCTGACCTGCGTTAGACGTATCATTATCATTTTGTGTTCCATCATTCGTATTGTTTTCAATATTTGGGTCAGCACTTGGTTTTTTTGTTTTATCTATTTTTCGTGGACGACCCATTTTAAGAAAAAAAAAAGGAAAAATTTTCTTACAGAAAAGGTTTAAATATGCTCTATTGCTAAAATACCTCACAATTTCTATGGTTTGATTGATGTGCAGATTCCAGTTGAAATTCAAATTCTTCTTCTTCGTTTCGTAGCACCTTCTAGCAGAAATGTGGAGAGTGGGGTGATCCTCGGGTTTCACTATGATGATGGAGATGTCGCTGCTTCCTCCTCTGGTAAAGTCTTACAAGCGCGCATGCGCAAGGCTCCACTGCTAAAGGTCCAGCGATGTCAGTATTTTTCGATGATGTACTTTTCTTATCACAGTTTATTTATTTTTATTTATTAATGTTCAGTGCAGTATCCCACCACTGTCACCAAAAATTTGGATATGTCGCGTCACAGGTTATATTTTACGTAAATTTCCGTTGGATTCACTAATAACCAATGGCTGGATTCTTTTTACTGTTGTAACCGCTTGAAAGCGGGCACTGAATTTAAATTTGAATTTATTATTCAAATTAAATGGTGGGATAAATAAATATACACTTATATTTTAATTGGAAAAACCCCTTTCGGGTAAAAAACCAATTTTATTTAAGTTCAAATATTGTTTCTTTTAAATATACACTTCACAATTCTGTTTTACAAATAATTGTTTTATTGTTAAATATTAATTTAACAATTTATATTGTTTGTCGAAGGTTTGATTTTATTCACACTTTGTAAGATTCGTTGATTTTAACAATATATAATACTTTTAAAGATATACACTAATAATTAGTGGTCTCTTCTCAAGTCTCGAAAATTGTCTGAAACTCTGGGTCTCAGGCCCTCTCTTTATATACTCAACTAAAAGGGGGGGAGGTTTACCCTCCCCTCTTTGTTTAACCAATCAGAACGCTGATGACGTGGCACTCGACCAATAAACGTTGAACACTCAAGGTTAAGTTATTACGCATTTTCCAAATGACTAAAATGATGACACGTGTCAAGGTTAAATTATTACGCATTTAACAGATCTCAAGGTCAAATTATTACGCATTTTACAAATGACTCATTATTGTCATATATTTTACTGCGCAGTTTTTAACTGCGCAATAAAATAACTGTCATACGAAGATTTACAATATAATTTTGCAGTTTTTTTCTTATCAATAATAAGAAGTACAAATACAGCATTTCATAATCATAGTTTCGTTTCATTTTTAAATTATAAGTAAAATATTTAATGCATATTCCTTAATTAATTAAACACTAATAATAATAATAAACTTAAATTAATATTATATCTAATTACAGTTTTATATAATTATTTATAATAATAGTTTTACAATATTCTTAAATAATACAATGATTACACGATAGAGAGAGAAAGAAAAAGAACAAATGTCAAATAGAAGGTCTTTTCAATTTCTGAATCAAATAATAAATATAATATTAATAATAATAATAATAACAATAATAATAATGATATTTAATTGTAATATAAATATAACTTTAGATTTTTAAATTTGAATCCTCCAATGATGACAATCGAAAATTCCTAGTTCATTTATATAGAATTTAAAATTCCCTATAAAATTTACTAGGCACTGATGCCAGATGCCACAGAGACCAATCTTATATGCATGTACTTCACTGAAAGGCGCAACATTTTGTCGGAAGTACATCAGTAGTACGTGTACATCCTGTAGATGGCAAACGATCGCATATATAGTCGCTTGATTAAGTCCTAACCGTCCTAACCTTATTTTTGCTGTATTTTGAAATTAAAAATAATTTCAAATAATACATAGGTAATATAAAATTATGACAATGAATTTTATTTTCATAAATAATAACATTCTTCGAAAACATTCAATTATTTTTAATACAATTTTTATAAAACTTCACTAAAGGATTCAATTTAAAAAAAACAAAGAAATTCTTCAAAAAATTTAATTATTTATAAAAGTTATAATAAAATTGATTAAAAGAGTTTAATGTTCTATCAATAATTTTAATAAAGTTTTAATAGGCACGTGGCCACTGAATAACATGACCTTTATAGTAAAATTAATTATTACTATAATTTGAGGTTATTAACATAACCTCAAACTAAAAAGTGATCTAACAATTATGACAAATAGTAGCTCATTCTGTTCTTTAAAACATTCTTTACAATTACATTTGTTAAATTTTGTTTAAAATATTTTGTTCAATAGTTAAGCAAATAAAATAAAAAAAATTTTTTTAAATAACTTTTGAACAAAATATTTTAAACAAAATTCAACGAGTGGAAATGTAGAGAATGTTTCAAAGAGTAGAATGAGCTATTATTTATCAAAATTGGTTACTGACCCTTAAAGAAAAAATACACATAATGTTTAACAATTATGATTTTACATCAAATTTTGGTCCAACCAACTGGATCTTTCATAATTTGGTGAAATCATTTTATTTATGGTTTTATTTGCTGTTAAAAATCACTTTTTAGTTTGAGGTTATGTCAAGCGATCGACACTCCTGAATCAAAAAAATCTGTAAAAAGCACATTTTTTCACAAAAAAGTCGCACAATCCGAGCCCTGTAATATCCCTACTAAAAAAATAATGAGGAATCATGACAAAACATCAGAGTTCTGATTATTTGTCAGATTTTCTGATGCTTTTTCTTGACTCTGATGATTTGTCATTTTTCAGATTATTTCTGACAGAATTTTTAGAATGGATTTGATGTTTTGTGAGAACTCTATCAGCTTCTCACTTCACTTCACAAACCAAGCTGACCATAGTTGAAGCGTATCTTTTAATTTCTTCAAAATGAAGTTTCTTAAAATAAATTTTAGATATTTGGAATTATGAAATATCACAGATTCTGAATTTTTAAATTATAAACTTCAATTAGTTAAATTAAACAAATTTCAAGTCATAAAATTTTTGTTTAAAAAATCATAAACCTTCAGAACAATGCCTTTTTTGCCTACTCGACTCAACTCAGTCACAATGACCAATTTGATACGCACCTTTCTTTAACAATAGATTTTCCGAAACTACTGTGATGATTGAAAAACAAGAATTTTATAACTTTAAAATTCTGCATTTTAACTAATTCAACTTTGTAACATAAAAATTTAGAATCTATGGTATTTTACGATTCCAAATATCTAAAATTTATTTTAAAAAACATTTATTAAAATAAATTATAAGGTTTGGGTGATAATTAAAAAAATGATTTTTAAAATAAATTTTTGATATTTGGAATCGTAAAATACCATAGATTTTAAATTTTTATGTTACAAAGTTGCATTAGTTAAAATGCAAAAGTTTTAAGTTATAAAATTCTTGTTTTAAAATCATCACAAAAGACTCGGAAATCTATTGTTAAAGAAAGGTGCGTAGCGAATTGGTCATTGTGACTGAGTTGAGTCGAGTGGGCAAAAAAAGGCATTGTTCTGAAGGTTTATGATTGTTTAAACAAAAATTTTATTACTTGAAACTTGATCAATTTAACTAATGGAAGTTTATAATTTAAAAATTTAGAATCTGTGATATTTCATATTTCCAAATATCTAAAATTTATTCTCAAAACCTTCATTTTGAAAAAATTATAAGCTATCTCGTGAACTATAACTGATATGTAAAAACTGATATCATTTTTGAATTTTAATCCAAGACAGTATAAGGCATACGTAAAACAGTCTTCAAAATAATCTGAGTTTATAAACATTAAATATAATGTTGAAATAAACAAAAATGGTTTTAAACATTAAAAAAGATATAATTGTTTTTCGATTTTCTACCCAAGTTATGAAAGGCGTGACGACCTTTTTACATAAAGGAACAAGAATACATCCCCAAAAAAGATTTTTTGCTATGCTATAAAAAAATTCGGTGGCAGTCATAAAAGTTTTCATGATTCTTGGCAGTATTTTGAAGGGTTCTATTTCTTTTTCATGTTTTTGAGCTGCAATTGTAAGAAAAACTGCTCAAAAACACCAGAAATTCTGATTATTTTTCTGATGTTTTGTCATTATTTTTTTAGTAGGGATAAACTTTGTTTTGTTATCTTATTATTATTATATTTATATTAATAATTTGAATATATAGTATATACATGAATTAGTAAACTTATAGAAATCCATGTTCATTTTAAAACTTCAGCTATCTATGCGATCGTTGCGCGCTATACGAGAAGATTCAGAACCATGAACTTCCGACATAAAATGGTTGATTTCATACACACTACATTGGTCTCCTTAAGTCTATACTCCCTGATTTTATTTATGGTTTTATTTGCTGTTAAAAATCACTTTTTAGTTTGAGGTTATGTCAAGCGATCGACACTCCTGAATCAAAAAAATCTGTAAAAAGCACATTTTTTCACAAAAAAGTCGCACAATCCGAGCCCTGTAATATAAACTTTGTATTGTTATCTTATTATTATTATATTTATATTAATAATTTGAATATATAGTATATACATGAATTAGTAAACTTATAGAAATCCATGTTCATTTTAAAACTTCAGCTATCTATGCGATCGTTGCGCGCTATACGAGAAGATTCAGAACCATGAACTTCCGACATAAAATGGTTGATTTCATACACACTACATTGGTCTCCTTAAGTCTATACTCCCTGGTAAATTACTTCACTAGTTTTTGACGCGATGTAAATTACCTAAATTACTCGAACATAACCTCCAAAATGTCAAACTAATCCTTTCTAAAAAAAGACATGGGATAAAAGAATCGAATGCACTCGAAAGTGTAACTCGAAAAGTATCGAAAAGATTAAGCATCGGTAATATGAATAGAAGGGCGAACTCATGTTTCCAAATGAAATTGTAGTACATTAAAAATTCACATATACTTAAGAGATGGAGCTGCATCTGAAATTATTCTTTTACTACTAAATATATAATAAAATAAATAATAAATAACATATAATTTGTAATTAAAAATATAATTAAATTAATAGAAAATTTTACACTTAAGCAAAAAAATATTTTAAGTAAAATAGAATTTAATTGAAAAAATTAACATTAAAACTTTTAAAAATTGAACAAAAATGAACATGGAATAGAAGCAACGAAGACGGCCGAAGGCCGTCTGAGGCGCTAGTTATTTTAAATTTTAAAAATAAACCATGAGCAAAGGTGGCAGGCATCGTTATATAATAATTATAATGCATATTTTTAAAAATGCCTTTCTGCATTCATGTAAAATAGAACGACTTAAAATGGTCTAAATATTTATATAATATGAAACTAAAAATAAATAATTAAATATTGAAATAATTTCGAAATTATCTGATTAATAAAATTAATAAATTAAACTAAAATTACATTAATAATTAATACAAAACAGTTTTTATTTATAAATTTACATATCTATAATTTCTACGTTTTGAACATTTTAAAGTTATATTTGAATAAAAATTATAATTTTTTGTCAATAATAAATTATTTAAGTAACATAACCTAAAATTTAACAAATGTTTCTTATTGGAATCTGAAAAATTGGTCTTTTTTATTTTAAATTACGAAATTATGACATTGGAATAACTTTTGTTTTGACTTAATGTAAGGTGATTATAGTGATTTTGTTTAATTTTATGTTTCTGCAACATTGTTAACAACAAAATGTGAGGTTATAAACGGTTTCATTTGTACCATGTAATTTACCAAGTATTTTACCAGTTTTTGACGTAAATTACCCGACTTAAATATTTTACGTCAAAAACCTCGAGTGACGCGTCACTGCACAACCCTGACGCTCAGTCGTCGATTCAACATATGTTGAATCGACGACTGAGCGTATATAGAATATAGAATATATAGAATATATATATATAGAATCAGAGTCGATCAAATGTTTTTAGAGGTGTCAAGACTCAAAAATAATGATCGAAAAACTTAAAAATCCAAAATACGTTTTTTTTATAATTTATCTGGCAAATTTTTTTTGCTGCTATTGGATGTCCTTCTTCGAAGTACATATATAGTTTTGTCTTATTTTTAAAAGATTTAATTAAATTTATTCTGAAATGTGAGGAATACACTCGGGGTATCACGGTGCGTCTAGTCAAAATTAAATGAAAAATGATATTACCTTAAATTTTTTTATTGATTCTGTATCCTAGCCCTATATAGACATATCTTATGAAGAGACGAAAATTGTAAGTTTAGCGCTTTCTTTTACCGACGTCAATTACATTTTTTTTATAATTTTTACATTTTTCAACATATTTTATATCATTTAAACATATATATAATTACGTAAGAACTTAAAAGTAAATATAGTTCCAACAGAGTGATGTATTTCACATTCAGTGTATGCTTTGTTATTGTTTAGTATCGGTTAGCCCCGCTAACATTGATTTTACAACAACGAAACAATAATTTAATATAACATGTACATAATTACACTCTTGAAAAAGCGTGGTTATAAGTGAAGAGTATTGTAAACTAGAGTAGCCCTTAAAAGTTTAAAACCGCTGCCAAGTTATATATTTTTTTATAATTTTGGTGCTCATTTCATGAACACTTTGCTTCCTCATAGAGGTAATAATAACAGAAATATATAAATAACTTTTCATAAATACGGTAAAAGTGATTGAATTTTTGGTCAATAAATGTATTTTTAAATACCCTACAAGATAGTTATAATAGTTTAATAGTTAAACAAAAATTTTCAAACCAAATGGTTGAGAAGATGTCTTTTTCCACAATTTTTGGTTTTTAAAATACCAATAATTTCGAAATTTATTATCGAATTAGGTTCAAAAGTAGGTCAATCGAAGCGTTTTTTAATGCTCTACAAGTTGGTAACGATAATTTTAAAGTTATTTCTGCACTTTTCAACAAAATTTTCAAAAAAGTCTTATTTTCCAAAATTTTTGATTTTTAAAAGTTTAATATCTCTGGTCAATATCGACGAAAAATGTTCAATTAGGGCTCAAAAGATGCGTCTAAAAAAACTCTACCAAATTATGGAAAAACATTTATAGGTATCCTAACATTTTTTTAAAGTTATGGGCAAAAACTGTTTTTTTGGAAAATTAAAAATCCAAAAAAAATTTAGTTAAACTTTATTAATCTATCACAAAGTACTCTCACTTTATGTCCGCAGGTGAGATCTACAATTTAAAAAAAATTCAACCCAAAAGCTCTTCATGATTTCGAGATATTTATGAAAGTGTGATGTTTACACACACACACACACACATACGGAATGACATTTTTGAACTCCTGAGGTCAAATAACATAAAGATATGTCAAAAAATCGAACTCGAAAAATTTTGGTATTACAATACTTCCTCTATGATGAAGTAAAATGATATAAAATATGTTGAAACATGTAAAAATTATCAAAAAATTCAATTGACGTCGTTCAAACAAAAAGCGCTAAACTTACAATTTTCGTCTCTTCATAAGATATGTCTATATAGGGCTAGGATGCAGAATCAACGAAAAAATTTGAGGTAATATCATTTTTCATTTAATTTTGACTAGACGCACCGTGGTATATATTCACCTCAGGAATATTTACCACCAAAAACTTTGATGAATTTGCAAAGCGTTTCTTTTTGACAAACATTTATTCTCAAAATGGGCCTGTGAGGCAAATCGGACCGTTTTCGGTGGGGCAAACCGGCCATAGGATATTTCCATTGAATTAAAGTTTCATAAAAATTATTTTTAAATAAAATGTTTCTTTCATTAAAATATTTACATACAATGAAAAACAATTGTCTTCCAATGAGAATTGGACCCTTTAATATTTTTTCTCTAATAATGACAAACATTTTTATTTTTTTATTAAAAAAAATATTTATTTCATTAAAATTCAATCCCGTATTATTATTTTCATTACTACAACCATTGTTTACATGATTCTTTGTTTTTTATTATTGTAGATTATGTAAAAGCAATATTATAAATAAAAAACCAAACGGTCCGGTTTGCCCATGGGGGGTCCGGTTTACCCCAGGGGGTGGGGCAAACCGGACCGTTTGCAAAATTTTTTAAAGTTAACACAGCAACTAAACAATAAAAGATAAAGTATATGTGTCTCTGGTAAAAAGTTGGGCAATTAAATGATCATTCAAACAAGCCATCGAAAAATGAAATCGGTTGATTCGTTTAGTCACAAGAGTCAAAAAACCGTTAGGGGGTCCGGTTTGACCCACTCTCCCCTAACAAAAAATTTTTTATTTCATTTTTTATTAAAAAAATAAAAAAATTTTATAAACAAATTAATTTTCTTTAACTTTGGGTATGATAAATTTTTAATTTTCTTTTTTTAAAACATACCTGGAAATGATATGAAGGTTTTGCAAAAAGTTTCAGAGTGGGCCTGACAAGTTTGATAGGT
Source organism: Leptopilina syphax (assembly GCA_032872505.1). Classification (NCBI taxonomy): domain Eukaryota; kingdom Metazoa; phylum Arthropoda; class Insecta; order Hymenoptera; family Figitidae; genus Leptopilina; species Leptopilina syphax. The sequence continues at coordinate 18,644,816 of CM065469.1, forward strand.
TTAAAATAATAATTAAGCTGTCCGTGCAGGTCGCACGTACGCGGCACAATGGGATTTTTTTACAATTTACTATTAAAAATTGTCTAGAGCCTACAAATTTTATCAGATTTTGATTATTATTGAATTTGTAGGCTCTAAACAGTTTTTAATAATGAATTGTAAAAAAATCCTATTGTGCCGCGTGCGTGCGACCTGCACGGACAGTTTAATTATTTTTTTGGACCCTTCAAACTTGTCAGGCCCACTCTGAAACTTTTTGCAAAACCTTCATATCATTTCTAGGTATGTTTTAAAAAAAGAAAATAAAAAATTTATCATACCCAAAGTTAAAAAAAATTAATTTGTTTATAAAATTTTTTTATTTTTTTAATAAAAAATGAAAAAAAAAATTTTTTGTTATGATTATTCAAATGTAGAGAGAAAAACAAAACTTTTTTTTTCTTGTCAAAAAATGAAAAGAAGCAATATTTTTTGAGTTATCTGACATTTAAAATATGCCTACATTTAAAAAACAAAAATTTTGAAAATTCATAACTCAAAAATTTGACCTCAAAAAAAAAGATAAAAAATACGTATCTGTTTTTTTCAATACAGAATAAAAAAAATATTTTTTTTTTTTTTTTTTTTTTAATATTTTTGGTCAACTGAAATCTCGCGTGGAATTGCCCATATGTACTTTTAGATAATAAACAGTATTTTTAAAAAAGTTTTATGGATTATTAGGAAAAAATTCTTGAAAAAGACACTTCTTTTTAACGTTACAACTGGTGTACCCCCTTAAATAAATTTGAAATTTAATTCTAATTTTTTAAATTAGAATACATAAAAATTTATAATTCCAATATAAATTAACTATATTTATCTTCCTACTTATTCTGTCTGCTACAGTATGAGAGAGAAAGCATGATAAAGAGAGGAAGGTATTGTCTCTCCTTTTAGTTTAGCGTATTAGGAAGGAAAGAGAGACGAATTGGTAAGATAGTATCGCCTATTTCTTTAGTTTACAGAAGAGCATAATGTTTTCTCCATTTTCCGTGTTAGGTAGAAAGAGAGGAACAGAAATTGGTAGGGGAAGGAAAAGTATGGAATTTCACTTTCAAGCCAAAATTCGAAAAGGGCGTCTTATTTCCTTATTGGCTAATTATTTTTCTTTTCTCACTCATAGATAGATTAAGGATGGAAAGAGAGGGAGATCGAGAACGAGGTAAGAGTGAGGGGTATAAATTTTATCGGTATTCCATATACTAAATGGACAATTTTTCACCAATTTTTACCCCCCCCCCCCCTACCGCAATAGGTTGTGGACAATCGTGAACATTTGGCAAACCCTCTCCCCTTTACACTTGTTTACGTCGACAATGCACATTTGAAAAGTATGTAAGTATTTTTTAATGTTACTCCTGCATTTTAAAAAGTAATAAAGCTCATTTTTGAACATATTTTAAAGCACGAAATTACGAAAATGATTAACGATTAAAACAATAAATAAACACGTGTTTATTTATTGTTTTAATAAAATTAAAAATTTTAATTAATTAAAATTTAATTATAGTAGTTTTAATTATAGTACTATAATTTAATTAAACACTTTATTTTTTTAATTATTATATTGTTATATTAACACGATAGTCAGTAAAAAAATTTTTTTCAGTAAAGTTAGGGAAATGTCAATAAAAGTTTTTTTTAGGGAAAGTAAGAAAATTGAGACATTTTTTCGACTTATAAACAAATCTTTCTAATTAATAAAAATTAGCATCTAATTTTTTAAAATTCAATATTTTCTATTGAGAAATTCAATCCTATTTTCTAAAAATTGCATTGAATTTTTTTAAAAACTAATTCGTATAATTGTTTTATAATGATTATTTAAGATTTAATTTAATTATTTTCGAACAATTCAAATAAAAATTTTTGAATAGTTACTTTTTGGACTTATTGAAATTTTTGACAAATTCTGGTCCTGTTAATAATTAAAATTCTTAAAAAATTTGATCATTTTTGTTAATATTTTTTACTAATTTTATTATTTTTAAAAGATTTTTACAAATTTTAATTGTTTTTGAAGATAATTAAATCTTAAATAATCATTATAAAACAATTATACTAATTAGTTTTTAAAAATATTTTAATGTAATTATTCGAAAATAATTGAATTCTTTAAGAGAGTTTCTGTATAATTTAAAAAAATTAATTAATTTTTTGATGAATTTCAATTAAAAATCTTGAATATAAATGTATTTTTCAAAATGTTACAAATAATTCTGAATTATTATTTTTGTATGTATTTAGATTTTTGGAAATATATGTAATTGAAAACACTGAAAATATTAAAATTTAAAAAATTAGAAGCAAATTTTCATTAATTTTTATTTTTAATTTTGCCTTTAAAGAATGTTTATTCTTCAAAAACTGATTTTCAAAAATTGTAACAAAATACTTAAAATAAATTAATTATTTTTCAATTAAATTTTACAAAATTTCAACTATTCAAAAAGATTTTTATTATAGATATATTTCAAAAATTTAATTAGGTAGAGTAGAAGGGGGTAATGTAGTGCACTTTTCTTTCGAAGACTCCTGTGGTCGCAATTTTCAACCAATTTTGATCAATAAGGACTCGTTGGAAAGACAATGATTCTAGCTACATTTATAGTATACATTATTTTTTTGTAGATGTAGATGGAGCTTTTCTATATTCAAAAAACTGAAGGCACTTTTTTTCGACATTCTAAAATTTGTGGGGCAATGTAGTGCACCACTTTCTTAGTGAAATAAAAAGCAGAGAATATATCATAAACGATTTTATTTTATTAGATATATAGTAGGAACATAAGAAACTTAAAAAACTATAAACTAGTAGTGATGCCCACAAGACGAGACTTTGCATGTAAAAACCGAGACGAGATCAAGACTTTGCATGGTATCATCTCATCTCGTGGATAGCACTATAAACTAGAGATTTCTTTGGTCCTGTGTTAGATAAAACTAAAAGAAAACTGCAAAAATTTGCAAAAAGCAAACATGGTTAAATAATACATACTTACGGTACTCTGTATAATTGCACTACATTGCCCCCAACCCCATGCACTACAATGCCCCCAAGCACTTTTTTCACGTTGACTTCAATATCTCAATAAAAATAAAATGAAACGTCAAAACAATACTAAATTTGTGTTCAGAAGTAAATTTTACATGGAAAAATCACTTTCCTGATACTTTTTTAACGAGCCTCACATTTTTTTCAAGTCACTAATAAAGAAATATGGTTTCGAAATCTAGTGTTTTTGAAGTGACGCCACAACTTCTTTCAGAAGAAGCACAATAAAGCCAAAATGATATACATTACTATTATTTAATACCTTAACCCTATTATACCAACGGCAAGTAATTCAATTCATTTGTTTAGTCAGTAACACTACATTACAAAAACAATAATTTTTGAATGATTCGTTTATAGTTACTTTTTGCATTATCAAAATCAAAATAACTTGCACTTTTTTACTAAAAATTGTGGTTTTTTTTATTGATTGTCTTAATTTCCATAAAAAAAAATTTTTCCTGACATTTCCCTGACTATAGTGTTAATATAATATTATAATAACCCCTTCCCAGTGTATAACGTCTATAGAGGCAAAAATAATTCGTGCCACCAATGTGTATGCCCGCTATAGTAGCATCTAAAATGAAAATCTCTGTAATAAATAAAATATGAATATCAATGAATATTCTAAAGTTTTTGGGGTCGCTGAAAATGCTGATTCGAGGGATTTTGAGGTTTCTAAATCCCAATCTTTAGTAAAAATTAAAAAATTCAAAATAGCTGCTCGATTGCCATTTTGAATTTTTAAATTTTGATTACGCTGATTACAAATTCGATTTTAGTTTCCAATAAGTCAAAATGGCGAATCCAATATAGAACAAAAATTTTTCTTAATGCAATTGATCTTAATTTTGTCACTCGGTGGTTTTTAAGGTCGCTTATTACGAATACGATGTTTGCTTTCAAAAATTCAAAATGGCTAATATAATATGGAGGAGACGCATGAATATTTTCCAAATGACAAGTAACCTAACTGTCATTTAACCGAAATGCATGTAACCGACCTGTCATGTAACAGAATTGGCATTTGACCGACCCGTCATGTAACAGAACTGTCATTTGACCGACCTGTCATTTGAGCGACCGAATTGTCATTTAACCGACCCGTTATGTAATAGAATTGTCATTTAACCGACCTGTCATGTGGTTTATGAATAGATTTTTATAAAACTTCATAACTAAGAATTTTCGAGGTCGCTTATTACTAATCTGATGTTAGTTTTTCAAAATTCAAAATGGCAAATCCAATATGGCGGATGAATTTTTAAAAAACATAATGGATTTTATTGAAACTGGGAACTTATGGGTTTTTGAGGTCGCTGATTACAAATGTGAAGTTAGTTCTTCAAAATTAAAAATGTCGGATGAACTTTGAAAAATATGATAGATTTTTTTTCAAATTTGGTATCTAAAGACTTCGGATGTAGCAGATAACGAATTTGAAGTTAGTTTTTACATTTTTAAAATGTCGAATCAAATATGAGAAACAAATTTTAAAAAGTATGACTGTTAGTCCGATTCATTTCTTATAGAGTAATAAATATAACCTTAACCGTAATATAATCTTCAAAGTCAAATATAAGACAAAGTAATCAATAATTCTGTTTGTGCTTTAACCTTACATATTTAGTTGTCAGAAAATGTAAAAATAACATTAATAAAGTTTGATAATTTTTATTTCTATACTTTATTTAATCGATGTATCGTTTCATTTGGTACACTGTAAATAAAAGGTTCTAAATTAGAGCTGATTTTCGGTATTAAAATAAAACCAAATGACGATTTAGTACCCAAAATTGGTACTAAATTAGTACCTTTCTTTCTACAGTGTACGTATTTACCGCAATTAATGGTTTTAACTATATATTATAAAATATAAAACAGGAAATTAACAAAACAATATAGTTAAGTTATACAATGAACTATAATATTAAGAAAATCTCCAATTTTTCAAAGCATTGAATGTTAAACACGTCTCAATCGAAAACTATGAATCAAAGAAAAATTAGATACTCGCAAAAACACATTTATTAAGGGGACATTCCAGTTCAAAATTTCAAAAAAATCGATTTTTTTGTTTTTATTTTCGGATTCCTATTAGTGTCAAGAATACTCTCCTAAAATATTATTGCAAAATTCGCAGTAAAACAAAAGTTATACATCCTTATTCTTCGCCATGTCAAAGATGTTTTTGTATGCGGATAAGCAATCTAATAATTTAAATGTTTTCTCATTTGCATTTTTTAAAAAAGACAAACAAAAATGTATTTGGTGTTGCTGATCACAAATTAGATATCAAATTTTCAAAATTCAAAATGGCGGATCCAATATGGCGGAAAAGAAAATTTTTTTATTTTAATTTTTTTTGTTTAATTTTTTTTCGTCTACCATATTGCATCTGCCATTTTTAATTTTGAAAAAATGATGTCATATTCGTAATCAGCGACCCCAAAAACCCCCTCGTAACGATTTTCAAGCGAATCCAATGATTTTGAAAAAAAATGTCCGCCATATTGGATCCGCCATTTTGAATTTTAAAAATCTGATTCCATATTCGTAATTAGCGACCTTAAAAACCCCCGAGTAACGATTTTCAAGCAAATCCGATGATTTTAAAAAAAAATTTCGAAACTTATGAACGTAAACTTTAAATGCGTTTTTCTCAAAATGTCTTTTTTTGATCTGGTAAGAGTTATATCTCGAGTTCTTCTGAAGCAATTTTAAAAAATCAAACGGCTGTTGATTCAGCGTCATCATGCCTATAAGTGGAACCTCAAAAACTGGAAAATTTCCAACTCCCCTTTTTTTATAAGAGAAATTCTGAATAAAAACATCTGTTTTTGCATATTATGGGGAAAAAGTACTCTAAAAAAGGGGGGGGGGTAGAAAATTCCACTTTTTTGAGCTTCCACACCTAAAGAAATATCTAACGAAGAGAATGTCACTTCGTTTTTGGTTTTATCTGTTTTAGAAAGTTTGGAATCGATCTTACTACCGAAAATGGGCATTTTCGAAAATGGCGTATATCGCCGCCATTTTTAAATAAAAATGAAAAAAAATTTTTTTTACAAATTCTTAAATAAATTATTTATTACATGTAAAAGAAATTTTTTAAATAAATGCAGGGCTGCCAGCGTACTTATAAGTTAAAACTAGTGAAAAAAGTGAGTTTTTGATTGAAAAAAGTGAGTAAATAGTGAATTTTCAAGTAAAATAGTGAGTAAAAAGTAAGGTTATTTTTGGCATATTTTTGAAAATTAAAATTAATAATTAACCTGTAATAACAATTTTCTTCTCAATTTAATAAATAATACAGATATTTAATACTTTTACCATCCATTTTTCTTATTTTTACACTTTCTTAACAAAAATCGCAAAATTGAGTGTCAAAGTCTGCAATGAAACCATATTTGACTATGAGTATTCCTACACAGTACCAAAACTTTCCTAAAAATTTATTAAGGATTTACATACTTGCAAGCTTTGAAAAATTTACTTGTAAAGTTTAGTGAAAATTGTGCAAAGATTTAAGGGGACTTTCTGGTTTAGGATTTAAAAAAAATCGATTTTTTTTTGCTTTAAAATGTTCCTTAGTATCATAAAATTACTTTCCCAAAACAATTCTGAAAAAATATAAGAAGGAAAAAAAGTTATAGCAATTTTTATGTCCGTTTCTTAGCTCACTCTAGTAGGTAAAAAAATATACATTTAAAAAATCGTTTTTTTAGGTTTGTTACCTAGAACAAATACTTATGAACAGAATCCAGTTTGAATTTTTAATTTATGAGTTATGGAGCGTTCAGACCTCTGCAGCCTGTCTGTCTGCCTGCAGGTTGCCATGGTAACGTACAAGAGTAAGAGAGTAAGGAAATTCAAATTTATTACACCTTCTCCCTTACTCCTATTGCTTCTGGCTGCGCAGCCAGACAGCCTGCAGAGGTCTGAATGCTCCTTTACTGGTCATTCGGAAAGTTACTTCCCCAAAAAGGTCCTTTTTAAGTGACGCCACCTATATCTACGATACGTAACTAAATTTACTTCAAAAAATTTTTAATATTCTTTCCACGCAATCTGTAACAATGTCCAAAAAGAATTTTGGCAAAAACTGTAATACTTTTTTCACAATAAAAGTTTAAAAAAGTGTATTTTTTGTCTATTCTAAACCAGAAAGTCCCCTTAAATGTCCCATCACTTCAATAAATGTTTATAGTCAAATTTTACTTTTACCAAAAATTTAGCTTTAAACTTTCCTGATGATTTAAATTACATTTTCGACAACTCTATTATAAGCGAAAATGTAGCGTAAAACTTTCCTGAAAATTTTATATTTCATATTTTTCTGATATTCTACTTATGATTGAATCGTATAACAATCACAACCAACAATAAAAGCTAAAAGTATAGTTTATAAAAATATTATCTAAATTATTGGTAACATTTGTTACTAATATTTTATTTTTTTAAATGTTTAAAACATGAATTAACATAATATTATAATGTTTCTACTCGATTTTAAAAAATTATGCAATCGCATAATCTACCTTTCTCTACTCATAGTCAAATGTGGTTTCATTGCAAACTTTGACACTCTAATTTACCATTTTTGTATAGAAAGTGTAAAAATGTTAATTTTTATGCGAATAAAGGCTCCCAAACAATTGCGATTTTAGTGTTTGGTTTGTTTACTTTTTTGTTTGCTTACATTTTTCAACTTGGACTTGCCCTTAAATAAAAATTATTTTTTTAAAATTGAGAAATAAGATATTTTACAAAAAATAGTGAGAAAAGTGAGTTTTTTTTAAAAAAGTGAGTAATAGTGAGTGACCTGGAAAAAAGTGAGTAAAAGTGAGAAAAGTGAATCACTGGCAGCCCTGTAAATGTCATAGTTATTTTAATAATTTATACTAAAAAAGCCTTCTTTTTGCCTGTTTTGAACTGGAATGTCCCCTTAAACATAAATATAGCTACATAAAATAATCTTTTGGGTTCCTAGACTTTAGGACCCTTCTAAAAGATTATTTGAGATTATGTTCCTAATGCATTAACATTAATTTATTGACTTTCATTTTTTGTACTTTGTCCACCTAAATTTGGAATCTATCCCACTGTGGGGGGGTCAAAGATTGGTGAAAAATTGTCCTCGTGGTTTATAGACGGCCCCTAAGCTTATACCTCGGCTTATATCATAACTATCAATAAATCTCGGTGTCAATCTTTTGACAAAGGAGGAAGTATACTTCAATAAAATAATTCATCTAATGTGTAATGAATTTGTATAAAGTTTTTCTATCGCTTGACTAAACTAATCAAAACAGAAACCATTATTTTGTGATTTGACTTGCTTGGTTGCAAATGTTTGGTATGACTTGTTTACATTTAATTTTGAGTAGAAAATTATGTGCAATGTTGCCAGATGTTTAAAGAGCTGTTCAATATTTACAATATAGCATACACTACCGTCGGGAATTATCGGTACGGCTGCAAGCGCAGGGCCCAAAAACATACCAATTTTCAAATCACGATTTCTTTGTAAATACAAATGTCAGAGAATTAACAAATATACCATTCGAAAGATTATTAAATTCTACAATTAATGATATGTAACTGAAAATTTTAATAATTTATACAAAGCTTGCAGCAATCTACAAATTTGACAAAAAAATTTTTTTAAATAAAATTTTTTTGAAAATTATTTCAACCCCTGCACATTTTTTAAAAATTGTAGGAAAAATTTGAAACTTATATAGGTGTAATCATTGAAATCTCATCTTTAATTTAAGACCAAAAGAGTTAAAAAATCTTATTCGGTTCGAGAGATATCATTATAAACGGCCGAGCATTTTCAGCCAAAAAACGTTCAAAATCGACTAATTCAATGCATTTGTCAAAAAACATGCTCGGACGTATATAATGATATCTCACGAACCGAATAAGATTTTTTAACTCTTTTGGTCTTAAATTAAAGATGAGACTTGAATGATTACACCTATATAAGTTTCAAAATTTTCCTACAATTTTTAAAAAATGTGCAGGGGTTGAAATAATTTCTAAAAAAATTTTGTTTAAAAATTTTTTTTGTCAAATTTGTAGATTGCTGCAAGCTTTGTATAAATTATTAAAATTTTCAGTTGCATATCATTAATCGTAGAATTTAATAATCTTTCGAATGGTATATTTGTTAATTTTCTGACATTTGCATTTACAAAGAAATCGTGATTTGAAGATTGGTATGTTTTTGGGCCCTGCGCGTGCAGCCGTACCGATAATTCCCGACGGTAGTGTAGTTTATACGAGTTTAAAAAAGTATGTTTTATATCCGAATTTCAAATTTTTTTCGCTTATAACGAATTCTTGAAATAATACAGTTTTCCAGCAAACCGAAAATTTAAGGAAATAATTATAAAAAAAAATTATATTTATGTCGTGAAACTGCTCAGTGTGTTAAATTTAATTATTGGTTTTTGTGTCTTATTATGTTTTTTAATATTCTTCAAAAAAATTTGTAATCTTTTTCTAATATTTCAGAAGAAGAAAAAAACATCTTAAAGTCTTAGTCACATTTTTATATACACACAATGTAATAAGGTCTTCAGTATCATAAGACAAAAGCAGAAATATCGCGCGCGCATAGCTCTGCTAGTAATGATAATAATAGTATTTAAAAAAATAATAATCTTATGTTAGGGCTTTTATATATATATATATATATATATATATATATATATATATATATATATATATATATATATATATATATATATATATATATATATATATATATATATATATATATATATATATATATATATATATATATATATATATATATATATATATATATATAAGATTACATTGCGGGAAATTTCATGGAAATTTAAGAAACTCGTCCGGGAAAATTCGTAAATTTCTTAGTTCTATTACGGGAAGTTGAGGGCGCTCACTCTGGCAACACTGGTAAAGTCGTAATTTTTTCCCATATATGTGTGTGACGGAGGGTTAAATTGAAAATATTTTTCAAGAAGTATTGAAAAGAATGATAATAAATATCTTTAAAGTATATTTAGTATATTAAAAATATTTCATTTAAATGTAATCCAATGTTTTAAACAGATTAAATATTTTTTGCTTTTTCATTTTATAGAAAATTTTATTGTTATTTATTTATTTTATAAAAAATGTTATTTTACTTTATTTATTTATTTAAAGAAAATTCAGAAAAAAAATTGTAAAAACTAAAATACTTTTTTCTAAGATATATAACAAAATATAAGTAAAAATTCTTTTATTCGAAAATTTATAATACATTGATGGTGTTTAATGTGTTATTTATAATTGAAAAAAAATTTAATTAATTTTTAAATCCATTTATAAAATTGAAAAATTATAAAAAATTTGTCAATTTTTTTCTGATTTAAAAAAGTGCGTATCAGGAACGTACGACACACCGCGAAAACAATCATGTTTTTTCTAAAGAGAGATGCTTACTCTGTTGCATATCTTTATTTTCTTTAATACTACATACTAATTAGATAGCGGTAATTAACAGTTAATTATCTTAACTGTAAGAAACCGCTCAGCAATAATAAAGCTAATCACAAATTATAATATGTGATCAGTTTTATGAAAAAAGATAAAAATATAATTTTAATACAATGCCAATTAGGAATATTATATTAACTCTAATAATTACAAATAAATCTTGTACCTATACAAATTTATAATATGTAATTAATTAAGAACTATGACTATTGTTTTCAAATTTTTTACGAATATCTTAGATATTTAAATAATTTGAGACATTAATCAATGAATACAACATACTATATTAAGTGAAAAGAGTATAAAGGCAGCCATTTGTTTACGGTGATTTTTGTGACACGAGTGGATGTCGAGGGCGCCCGAGACCGGAACGAGTGTCACAAAAATCATCGTAAACAAATTGGGATGCCTTTATTTCCATGTTACTTACGATATTTTTTATTCTTAATGCACAAAAGTGTCGATTTCAGATAGCAGACAACACGGAATAAATTCAGTCACTTGTTCGACTTATATGAAAATGGCGGCCGTTTTCTCCCTTGGGCAAAAATAACGCATGGGATCAGCGGTTATGTTTACACATGGGAGAAAATGGACGCCATTTTCATATGGTCGAACAAATGAGTGACATTACTCCCTGTCGTCAGCTATCTAAAAGCGCCATTTTTGTGCATGTGGGATAAACAATTTTTTTTTAGGGGAGAGTGGGGCAAACCGCTTATACTAACGGTTTTTTTACTCTTGTGACAAAATGAATCAACCGATTTCATTTTTCGATTACTTGTTTGAAAGCTCATTTAATTGCGCAACTTTTTCCCAGAGACACCTATACTTTATTTTTTACTGTTAAGTTGCTGTGTTAACTTAAAAAAATTTTGCAAACTGGCCGGTTTGCCCCACCCCCTGGGGTAAACTGGCCAGTAAGGTTTTTTATCTGTAATATTGCTTTTATATAATCTACAATAACAACAAACATAAAGAATCATGTGCGAACAATGGTTGTAATAATGTAAATAATAATACAGGATTGAATTTTAATTAAATAAATAATTTTTTTTATAACAAAACAAAAATGTTTGAAATTATCAGGGAAACAATATTAAAGGGTCTAATTCTCATTGGAAGATAATTATTTTTCATTAAAAGTAAATATTTTAATGAAAAAAACATTCTAATTAATAATAATTTTCGTAAAACTCTAATACAATGAAAATATCCTATGGCCGGTTTGCCCCACAGGCTCATTTTGAGAATAAATATTTATTTAAAAAAAACGCTTTGCAAATTCATCAAAGTTTTTGGTGGTAAATATTCCTGAGGTGTGTACCTTCAAAACCTAAGACCTAATATTTGGAAATATTACACGATTTCCTTAGAATTTCCTTAAGAACAAGTTCGTAAAAGTACTAAAAAAACTAAAACAAAATTTTTGCTCCCAGCGTTGCACAAACAAAAGAAAAAAATGTCAAATTGAAAAATAAGGTATACTACACATGGTTGTTTCAAATTTCTAAACAAAACTTTTGACAATTTCGCCATTTCGAAGATATTGACACCTGGCCGGTTTACCCACCGGGCCAGTTTGCCCCACTCTATTCTATTATAATTTAAATTTTTTTCAAAAATACAACTATTATTAAAATAAATGGTATAAGAAATATAACAAAATAAGTTTATCAATTTAGATAGTTACAATAATTAATACAGTATGATTATAGCTATAAAATTAACTTTTCTGTAAGCTAAATGAGCAGGCGCGGGTCCAGGGGGGGGCACAGTGACATGCCCCCCCCCTCCCCGAGAATTCAAACTTCCTGGAATTTTTTTAATAAAAATTTCATTCATTAAAGGTCATCAAGCTAGCGTCTAGCAGATGCCCCCCCCCAAGAATCTTGTCTGGATCCGCCCCTGTAAATAAGTAAAATTTATAAAATTTCTTTAAAATTAATCTCTGAATTTGAATAATGAAATTCATTAATTTAAACTATTGAGCATTTTTACAAAAAATTTACTACATATTCTATATTTAGTAGTTTTAATACTTTTACCGGAGCTTAATAGGAAACTATAAAAAATTACTACAAATATTTTCTAATTTAAATGAGTAGACAATTTTTCGTTTATTCTTATTTAAAGAGAATCTTAATTTAATAATTTTTGTATATAGCAGTTATAATTAATTTAGTTAAATAGTAAAAATAATTAAAAATCATCATCGTAAATTTAATTAAATTGTTTATTGCTCTAAATAAATTACATATCTCTAAATTTTATTTAAATAAAATTAAGTTGAATGCTTCAGACTGTGATAGAATGACAGCGCTTTGCAATGTACCGAATGATTCTAGTATTAGGAATGTTTGCTACTATGTGATAAATTAAATTAAATAATGTATATGGGCAATTCCACGGGAAATTTTTCTACGACATTTTAGAATCGGTTAAACATATTTTTTTATCGTTCTTGATAGAAAAATATTAAATACGTATTTTTTTATTGTTCCATATTTGCCAAAATTTTCGAGTTATGAATTTTCGAAATTTTGGATTTTTAAAAGTAGACCTATTTTCAATAGCTTATAACTTTAAAAGTATTAAGTTTGGAAAAAAGTTGTCAAAGGAAGAAAGTTTTGGTTTTTCTTCAACTTTTAAAAGATTTAAAAAAAAAAAATTTTTTTTAATTTTTAATAAAAAAAAAATTTTTTTTTTATAAACAAATTAATTTTTTTTAAATTTGGGCGCGATTTTTTTTTACTTTTTTTTTATTTATTTATACCTACTAATATACAGAAAAATTTCCAAAAAGAATCGAGATGGGCCGACTCGTAGTTTTCGTTCCATAAATTTTTTATAGAACGAAAACTGTGAATTATAAGTCTAAAAGCTTGTAACTTTGAAAGTTTTGAGTTTAGAAAAAACTTGTCAGAGAAAGAAAATCTTGGTTTTTCTTTAACTTTTATGTAACTTAAAAAAAAAATTTTTTTTAATTTTTAAGAAAAAATTTTTTTTTTTATAAACAAATTAATTAAAAAATTTATAGAACGAAAACTATGAGTCGGCCCATCTTGAATCTTTTTGGAAATTTTTCTGTATATTAGTAGGTATAAATAAATAAAAAAAAAGTAAAAAAAAAATCGCGCCCAAATTTAAAAAAAATTAATTTGTTTATAAAAAAAAAATTTTTTTTTTATTAAAAATTAAAAAAAATTTTTTTTTTTTAAATCTTTTAAAAGTTGAAGAAAAACCAAAACTTTCTTCCTTTGACAACTCTTTTCCAAACTCAATACTTTCAAAGTTATAAGCTATTGAAAATGGGACTACTTTTAAAAATCAAAAATTTCGAAAATTCATAACTCGAAAATTTTGGCAAATATGGAACAATAAAAAAATACGTATTTAATATTTTTCTATCAAGAACGATAAAAAAATATGTTTAACCGATTCTAAAATGTCGTAGAAAAATTTCCCGTGGAATTGCCCATATATATATAGCGGAAACTTCCTGTAACAAAATATATACTTTATAGTACAGAATAAATTATATATATATATATATATATATATATATATATATACTAGCTGTCGTACCCGTCTTCGACGGGTTGTAGTTTCTAATAATGCACTTAACAGTGTATCTACCAACCTAGAAAACCGGAAAATAGCCGGGAATTTGATTTGACAGGGAAAAAATAATAATTAGTTACTATTGTCTATTTCATTAGGAAAATAATACCATTTGAAACAGTGACCGACTTTTTATTATCAAATTAGTTATTTTTAACTAATTCAAATGCAGAAAACAATATTTCTCAATTCGTAGTACTTCAATCAATGTAATGTATTAAAATCAATCTAAAATTTCCTCCAGTTTTTTGAGTTATAGTACAGTCTAATTCGAACTAATTGTATAGCAAGTAGATCCAGTTTTTCTCGGTTACATTAAATTCCCTTATATTTTACGTCTTTTCTGGTTGGTAGACACCCTGTTAAATGTATTATTAAAAAACACCCGTCGAATAAACCAGGAAAAATTTGGACAAAGCCGTAAAATGTTTTAAACCAAAATAAACACCGTGTTTAACTTTTGTCTTTACATTGATCAAGATATCTGGGTGATTTGCACATAACTGTAATATTTGGCGGCGTCACAGAAAACACATTCAAAATAAAAAATTTTTGCTTGGGTATGGATACATTTCACAGGTATATATAAAACCTATTCGCAACCACAAATATGTACAAATAGATATTATAATTTTTGATAAATTGCGGAATTCCCTCCAAAATTTCAGCTCCGTGGCGTGTCCGTTTTTTTAAAATTTTAAGTTAAAATTCAGAAATTTTATTGAAAACGCCGAAACTGGAAACGAGAATTTTTGTAATATGAATTATGTATATAGGTGAACAATTTGTACATATAATTCATCTTCTAATACTTCTTATAAAATTATAAAATGTAAAATAGTTTTGTCCACAAATTTTTTCAATTTTGTAATAAGATTTTTTTCCCCTATAATTTAACTGTTTAAGGCACATTTTAATGTTATCTAAGAATTACAATCTAAAATAAGATCCATTAGCAACAAATATCAGTAAAAAAAAGGTTTAAAAATTGGAAGTTCTACACTCAAAAACAATTTTTTTGTAAAAATGTGAAGGTCACAAAAAAAGTGATCAGTACCGTGGTATTACTATTCTTTTAATTTAAACACTCTCTGTTGTAATTATTACGATTTTTTTGAAGATTACAATAGAAACAAATTATCTGCTCAAAGAAAAGAATTATTTTGCAGAATTGTCGGAGTTAGGTTAGTTTAAATGTCAAGTTTCAGCTCCGTGGTGTCACATAAAATATCAGCTCCGTGGCGCCTGTGGCGTACAGTGTGAAGGTGCAAATTCATGGATCAACATTTGCTACAATAACACATATTATAGAAGAGGACAGACATAGTTGTGTCCTTTTATATTTCAGTGCTTCGGCAACCGTTGACTTATTAAAAAACACCTTATTATTCGAAAAAACACGCCTTTACTTTTGGTGCTTAATTTAAAATGTCTTTATCTCAACCATGCAGAAGCACAGTATTACTGTTGATCGTAACGCTTTTATTTGTGAATACTTTTCTGAAATTAGTTTTATGCGCTAATTTCATAATGTTATGAAAATAAAAATCTCTGGTTATGTCAAGCTGATAGTAAATATTTTAGCTGGGGCTATTTTGTGCATCAAAATGCTTTTTTTAACTCAGTGATTTATTCCAATTCAGAATTAAAAGAAAATCAACTTTTGCTTATGTTATACTTCCTTCTAAAGGTTTCCTATGAGTTAGTCATAGGAAATAAATTTTTTTGTCGGAGTTGTAGTCATTAAAAGTTGTGCACAAAATAGACCCCGGGATGGGGCTACTTTGAGCATTGATCTTTCTGTTTTTATAATGTTACGTAAACAATTTTTTTGATCCTTTCTTATTCATTAAATCTTTTGTGTAGATATTTCAGAGTTAATTAAAAAAGAATAAGATATTAAACAAAAATTTTGTAAATATTATACAACAAAATGTAAAATAAAACATTAAGATTTTGCTAAAATTATGATTTATTAAAAATTAACAACCTTTCTTCAAATTTTATATTACTCAGAAAATAAATAACACTTTTTCTTTTTAAATATACATTTTACAATAATACATTATGATAATTATAATACTATCATTTAAACGCATGTAAATAACTTTGAATCTCATCATTTCAATAGGAGCTTTTTTAAACGTTTTGAATATGATATTTTTCAAAAACTTGAAATTAATATTTTAAGGTTAAATGAATAATAATTTAATATCTAATACACTTTTCAAGTTATTACAGAAACGAGAGAAATAGTTTTAAAACTAATTTCAAAAACTTATAAATATTAATTAAAGTTAATTTTTTGTCGTTATGTTGCTTACCGGTTGAAGTTTTAATCGTTTTAAGGATTTTAATTAACTTATTTTTGGTTTTTTGACAAAGAAGTTCTTTTTAATAATTTTATATATTAAATACCTCGCGTACATAAAGTAGCCCCAGTTGACGGCAGTATTATTCAATGCATATATATATAGGGTGGTCAGCTCCGTGGGAGCCAATTTTCGAAAATTTGTTATAATTTTTTTATAATTATAGCTGTAGTAAAATCGTTCAAATTACAACTATATTATGCCCTAATGATGAGGAAAAGTCATATTTAACATTAAAAAAACAAACTTTTTTTTCTGTTAAAACTGATCTTGAAATTGCACAGTTACGTGAAAATCACCCATCTCTAAAAGTTAAATCAGAGAGCCCACAAATACTATTGAATTAAGCTTCATAGCAATTGGTATCAAGATAATTTTTTCAATTTTTTGATATTCAAAACATTTTTATACTTACATCTTCGTTATAAGAAAGTATTTTTGAAAAATTATGCTAAAATGTGACTAAATAACATGTAATATTCAATTATATAAAGTTTAAAAGCTATCCATTGAAAAATGTAAAATTTAGAAATTTTCGATTTTTTAAAATTATTTTTATATTTCCATTTTAGTTACAAAGTATTATTTTTTTGCAAAATTATGCTAAAATGTTAATAAATAACATGTAATACTCAACTATAGAAAGTTTAGAAGGATATACATATATATATATATATATATATCCTTATTAATAAAATCAGACTTTTGTCTGTACATTGCATAGAATTCAAAATTTCTATTATATTCCTTATTTTTACACTCTAAGGAATGCGAAAATACTATTAAGAAAATTATGTGTGTATGTGTATATGTGTGTATGTGTGTATGTGTGTATGTGTGTATGTATGTCCGCAAATTTTCGACCGCGTATCACGGAAAAAACGGTTCGATCGTTTGAAGTGAAACTTGGCAGTCTTTTAGGCATTAGCCTAACTTAAAATCCTAGCGATAGTAGATTAAAAAATATTAATATGGACGAAAGTTATGCCATTTTTTCAAAAATTCGAAAATTCGAAATTTTTAGTTTTTTCATATACTTTAGTGAATTGTACTTAAACTTGGTACAGGGTTAATTTTAGTATTTCTTATTAAGATTTAATCGTCAGAATAATAAAATTTTGAATAACAAATAAAAAGTGTTAGATTTAAATATTGAAAAATTAAAAAATTAAAAGTTTAAAAATTGAAATTTTTTTGTAATTAATTTTTATACGGTTGTATTTCTTAGGTCAACAATAAAAATTTGTTGTTGAAATCATAAGGGGTCGTCCACATACCACGTGGACAGTTTAGGGGGAGGGGGGGTTCGCCAAAAATCCACGATTTTCCACGAGGGGGAGGTGGGGTCAATACAAATGTCCACGTGGACACAAAAGTTTAATTTTATATCTTTTTTTTCTTTATATTCAACTTTATTATTAGATTATTATTATATTGTGATCAGACAATATTTGTAATCCGAAATTTATTTAACTGTCAAAAAACGCCAAATTCTTTTTTAATTTATATTACAAAATCATTATCGTAAATGCACAAATATGAATATATGCAAATTTGACAATTAGGAATACAAAGCAACCTCTACAAACTCTTACAAATTCTAAAAAAAATAATTTCTATTATTGTTTATGTGAAGGCTCAAAGCTATTGGATTTTAGAAAATTTTTAGATTTGTTACAGAAGAGATTAAGTATTTCTACTAATATAATAATTGAAGATATATTGCTGCCAAAGTCCTCTCTATAATACTAAAAATGGTATTTACTTATTTAATAATATTTTAAGATAATTTAATCTTTATTGAATTTTAAAGAAGTTTGTTATAAAAAAATTTAAAGAATTTTTTAATTGTATTTCTTATTAAATATCTTTTTATTATTCACTATTTTAAAATAAAAAACCCGATTGTCCACGTGGACAATCAGGGGGGAGGGAGGGGTTCGTCAAAAATCCACGATTGTCTACGAGGGGGAAGGGGGGGGGGTCAAAAAGTGTCTAAAAAGTGTCCACGTGGTATATGGACGACCCCTAAGTTTACTTTCTTAAAAAAATTCTATTAGGTCAGAATATTAACAATATCCATATAATTAATATGAGACTTTTGTCAGTATATTGCACAGAATTCAAAATTGCTATTATATTATAGTAATTAATGATCAAAAAATGAATGACTCAAATTTCATTCTGATGACTAAATTGTAATAAAAAATACTAAAATTAACCCTGTATCAAATTTAAGTAAAATTGATGACAATAATTATTTTAAAAGATTAATTTTGAATTTTAAAAATTTTGATAATATATAGCACTACCTGTCGTACCCGTCTTCGACGGGTTTTAGTTTCTACCAATACATTTAACAATGTTTCTACCAATCTGGAAAATCAAAAATAACCGGGAATTTAATTTCACCGGAAAATTAATAATTAGTAACCATTAGCTATTTCGGTAGTATAATTATACTATTTGAATAGTCTCCACCCTTTAGCAAAAAATTAAAAATTATCAAAAATTCGAGAAACCGAATTTCTTAAAATTTAACATTTTTTTCTTCTCTTTTATATCATTAAGCTTCATTATTTTTGTACTCTTCAAAAATACTTTACTTATATTTAATAGTCTCCACCCTTTGGTAAAAAATCTAAAATTATGGAAAATTAGCAAAAATTCAAAAAACGGAATTTCTTAAAATTCAACATTTTTTCTTCTCTTTTATGGCTTTTGGCTTCATTATTTTTGGGCTCTTCAAAAATACTTAACCTAATTTGTTATCTCCACCCTTTGGTAAAAAATCTAAAATTATGGAAAAATAGCAAAAATGCAAAAAAATGAATTTCTTAAAATTCAACATTTTTCCTTCTTTTTATGTCATTTAGCTTTATTATTTTTGTGCTCTTAAAAAATACTTTACTTATTCAATAGTCTCCACCCTTTGGTAAAAAATCTAAAATTATGGAAAATTAGCAAAAATTAAAAAAACCGAATTTCTTAAAATTTAACATTTTTTCTTCTTTTTTATGGCATTTAGCTTAATTATTTTTGTTTAATGTAGCAAATTTCTTACTTTACATACTGATCTTTAAATAAAAAACTTTAATAACTTTTCCTGAAAAGCTTGCTTAAAGATTAAAAATCACTATTTTCTTAGAAAAAAGTTGATCTAAAAAACGAAAAAAAATTTCAAAATACATCTTTTTTAAAAATTTTATTGTAGAAATGGGTTTTATTTATCTGAAAAAGTTAGTTAATGATAGTTTTGCATTTATTTTACAAAAGATAAAAAATTTGCATTTTTTTGATTTTTCGAATTTTTTGGAAAAATGTCATAACTTTCGTTCAAGTTAATATTTTTTAATCGGATAAGGCTATGATTGTAAGTTACGTTAATACCTAATAGTAATATAATATCTTATTTAAAAGTTTTTATTTCGATATAATAAAAATTTATTTCGTTTAAATAATTTTATTTAGTTAAATCAAATAAATCTTAATTGGATTAATTAAATAAATACTTGACTCTAATAAATGAATTTATTTAACACAAATAATTTCTAAATTTTATATTTTTTTATGGATTGCTTCTAAACTTTCTATAGTTGAGTATTACATGTTATTTATTAACATTTTAGTATAATTTTTCAAAAATACTTTCTTATAACGAAGATGTAAGTATAAAAATGTTTTGAATATCAAAAAATTGAAAAAATTATAATTGATACCAATTGCTATGAAGCTTAATTCAATAGTATTTGTGGTCTCTCTGATTTAACTTTTAGAGATATCTTGATCAATGTAAAGACAAAAGTTAAACACGGTGTTTATTTTGGTTTAAAACATTTTCCGGCTTTGTCCAAATTTTTCCTGGTTTATTCGACGGGTGTTTTTTAATAATACATTTAACAGGGTGTCTACCAACCAGAAAAGACGTAAAATATCAGGGAATTTAATGTAACCGAGAAAAACTGGATCTACTTGCTATACAATTAGTTCGAATTAGACTGTACTATAACTCAAAAAACTGGAGGAAATTTTAGATTGATTTTAATACATTATATTGATTAAAGTACTACAAATTGAGAAATATTGTTTTCTGCATTTGAATTAGTTAAAAATAACTAATTTGATAATAAAAAGTCGGTCACTGTTTCAAATGGTATTATTTTCCTAATGAAATAGACAATAGTAACTAATTATTATTTTTTCACTGTCAAATCAAATTCCCGGCTATTTTCCGGTTTTCTAGGTTGGTAGATACACTGTTAAGTGCATTATCAGAAACTACAACCCGTCGAAGACGGGTACGACAGCTAGTATATATATATTATTTTTACACTCTAAGGAATGCGAAAATACTATTAAGAAAATTATGTGTGTATGTGTATATGTGTGTATGTGTGTATGTGTGTCCGCAAATTTTCGACCACGTATCACGGAAAAACGGTTCGATCGTTTGAAGTGAAACTTGGCAGTCTTTTAGGCATTAGCCTAACTGAAAATCCTAGCGATAGTAGATTAAAAAATATTAATATGGACGAAAGTTATGCCATTTTTTCAAAAATTCGAAAATTCGAAATTTTTAGTTTTTTCATATACTTTAGTGAATTGTACTTAAACTTGGTACAGGGTTAATTTTAGTGTTTCTTATTAAGATTTAATCGTCAGAATAATAAAATTTTGAATAACAAATAAAAAGTGTTAGATTTAAATATTGAAAAATTAAAAAATTAAAAGTTTAAAAATTGAAATTTTTTTGTAATTAATTTTTATACGGTTGTATTTCTTAGGTCAACAATAAAAATTTGTTGTTGAAATCATAAGTTTACTTTCTTACAAAAATTCTATTAGGTCAGAATATTAACAATATCCATATAATTAATATGAGACTTTTGTCAGTATATTGCACAGAATTCAAAATTGCTATTATATTATATTAATTAATGATCAAAAAATGAAAAACTCAAATTTCAATTCTGATGACTAAATTGTAATAAAAAATACTAAAATTAACCCTGTATCAAATTTAAGTAAAATTGATGACAATAATTATTTCAAAAGATTAATTTTGAATTTTAAAAATTTTGATAATATATAGCACTAGCTGTCGTACCCGTCTTCGACGGGTTTTAGTTTCTACCAATACATTTAACAATGTTTCTACCAATCTGGAAAATCAAAAATACCCGGAAATTTAATTTCACCGGAAAATTAATAATTAGTAACCATTAGCTATTTCGGTAGTATAATTATACTATTTGAATAGTCTCCACCCTTTAGCAAAAAATCAAAAATTATCAAAAATTCGAGAAACCGAATTTTTTAAAATTTAACATTTTTTTCTTCTCTTTTATATCATTAAGCTTCATTATTTTTGTACTCTTCAAAAATACTTTACTTATATTTAATAGTCTCCACCCTTTGGTAAAAAATCTAAAATTATGGAAAATTAGCAAAAATTCAAAAAACGGAATTTCTTAAAATTTAACATTTTTTCTTCTCTTTTATGGCTTTTGGCTTCATTATTTTTGGGCTCTTCAAAAATACTTAACCTAATTTGTTATCTCCACCCTTTGGTAAAAAATCTAAAATTATGGAAAAATAGCAAAAATGCAAAAAAATGAATTTCTTAAAATTCAACATTTTTCTCCTTCTTTTTATGGCATTTAGCTTTATTATTTTTGTGCTTTTAAAAAATACTTTACTTATTCAATAGTCTCCACCCTTCGGTAAAAATTCTAAAATTATGGAAAATTAGCAAAAATTCAAAAAACCGAATCTCTTAAAATTTAACATTTTTTCTTCTTTTTTATGGCATTTAGCTTAATTATTTTTGTTTAATGTAGCAAATTTCTTACTTTACATACTGATCTTTAAATAAAAAACTTTAATAACTTTTCCTGAAAAGCTTGCTTAAAGATTAAAAATCACTATTTTTTTAGAAAAAAGTTGATCTAAAAAAAACGAAAAAAAATTTCAAAATACGTCTTTTTTAAAAATTTTATTGTAGAAATGGGTTTTATTTATCTGAAAAAGTTAGCTAATGATAGTTTTGCATTTATTTTACAAAAGATAAAAAATTTGCATTTTTTTGATTTTTCGAATTTTTTGGAAAAATGTCATAACTTTCGTTCAAGTTAATATTTTTTAATCGGATAAGGCTATGATTGTAAGTTACGTTAATTCCTAATAGTAATATAATATCTTATTTAAAAGTTTTTATTTCGATCTAATAAAAATTTATTTCGTTTAAATAATTTTATTTAGTTAAATCAAATAAATCTTAATTGGATTAATTAAATAAATACTTGACTCTAATAAATGAATTTATTTAACACAAATTATTTCTAAATTTTATTTTTTTTTATGGATTGCTTCTAAACTTTCTATAGTTGAGTATTACATGTTATTTATTAACATTTTAGCATAATTTTGCAAAAAATAATACTTTGTAACTAAAATGGAAATATAAAAATATTTTTAAAAAATCGAAAATTTCTAAATTTTACATTTTTTAATGGATAGCTTTTAAACTTTATATAATTGAATATTACATGTTCTTTAGTCACATTTTAGCATAAATTTTTCAAAAATACTTTCTTATAACGAAGATGTAAGTATAAAAATGTTTTGAATATCAAAAAATTGAAAAAATTATCTTGATACCAATTGCTATGAAGCTTAATTCAATAGTATTTGTGGGCTCTCTGATTTAACTTTTAGAGATATCTTGATCAATGTAAAGACAAAAGTTAAACACGGTGTTTATTTTGGTTTAAAACATTTTCCGGCTTTGTCCAAATTTTTCCTGGTTTATTCGACGGGTGTTTTTTAATAATACATTTAACAGGGTGTCTACCAACCAGAAAAGAAGTAAAATATCAGGGAATTTAATGTAACCGAGAAAAACTGGATCTACTTGCTATACAATTAGTTCGAATTAGACTGTACTATAACTCAAAAAACTGGAGGAAATTTTAGATTGATTTAAATACATTATATTGATTGAAGTACTACAAATTGAGAAATATTGTTTTCTGCATTTGAATTAGTTAAAAATAACTAATTTGATAATAAAAAGTCGGTCACTGTTTCAAATGGTATTATTTTCCTAATGAAATAGACAATAGTAACTAATTATTATTTTTTCCCTGTCAAATCAAATTCCCGGCTATTTTCCGGTTTTCTAGGTTGGTAGATACACTGTTAAGTGCATTATCAGATACTACAACCCGTCGAAGACGGGTACGACAGCTAGTATATATATATATATTATTAAATTACATCTCTAAATAATTAGCCTATTACAAAAAAGTACGTCTTAAACATTTTCGTTAAATTTTCTTTAAATTTTAAAGAAATGTTTCTTTGTGAACACTATTTAAATGTGGTAAGCATTTCAGAACCCTTTTCATGTCAAAGAACGAGATATTGTGGGTGATATTTTTAATTTTTAATATAATTGCATGTAGAAGTTAAAGTTTAAACTTGAATAACTCAAAACTTAGTCCTGTCAAAGGGTTGTGAACTTTTTACCAAATTTAAAGCGCACTCGAAGAAACATTTTCTCAAAATTTTACGAAAATTGATTTTTCTAGAGTAGCAGTCAAAGAACCTCCTTAAGTAGAGTATTTTTTCTTACATTTTGAAATTAAAAGATTAAATAAAAAACATATAAATGCTTCAAAAAAAATAATACTTTTTCATGTGATGAGAATGTAATAATGAAAACTATCAAATAAATAATTAATCATTCTTTTACACGGAGAGAGAATAAATATCAAATTTTGTAAAAGTATTTTACAAATCAGGGAAAAAATGCGACAAAGCAAAATTTTAAAGTTTAGTATTTTTTATATAAAATTTTTACTTCATCGCATTTTTTTCCACAAATTGTAAAATACTTTTACAAAATTTAATATTTATTTTCTCTCTGTGTATATTTTTATAGAGTTGAATGATTATTTATTTCAATTTAGATGATTTAAATTTTTAATCTCTGAATTTCTGATATATAAATTAAATAAAAGTAAAAAAATTTCTTTAAATCTGCAAACTTTTATTGATTTCAATGGATGTTTCAACTATACTGTAGGTAAATTGTTTTGCATGACATTTTTGATACTATACACAACAGTTCAAAATTATTTGTTTTCTGTTCATAACTGTCTTAAAATTCAAATTTAAAATAGACGAAAATAACCTTTCAATGTGAAAATGATTATTATTATAAATGTTTAAAAAAATAGTACATAAACGTAAAATTATTCCAATTGATTTTTGAATCAATTAACACTTTGAATATTTTTTATATATTGTTTCTAATTTTTACAACTTTTATTGTACATTTTTTAATTAATGCTTAGAAAAAACACATTTTAAAAAATAAATGTTTTGTTTAGAAGAATATTAATTTGAATTAAAAAAAAATTTAAATTTATGTAATATTCAGTAAAACATTATTTATCATTAATTAACTTGATAGAGTAAAATTAAATTTTTTTAATTTTCAAATTGTTACAAATACTTTACAAATTGCTAATTACTAATTTTGAGAATTTATTTAAATATAAATAAAACAAACTAAAAAAAGGAAAGTGCTGTAATTAATGGCGTATTAAAAATCATTTTAAAAAAATAGTAATACAGCTTTACTCTGTTTAAAAAATTTTAAATATTAATTTTAATATGTTTTTAATAATAACAAATAAAATATTAAATAAAACTACAAAAAATGGGGATTAAGTTAGACTTAACCAAGTTAAAATAAAAGTAAAATAGTCATACAAAATTTTTGTGTTATATAAACAAATTTTAATTATTTACATTAGTCTTATAATAAGATACTTTATTCATTTCTTAAAGAATGTTTTTTTAACCATATTTTTTACTGAATTTAAAAAAAATGATTATAACTTTTTGTTAAACAGAAATTTATTTATGAAATTTTAATTTACTGAAAATTAATTAAAAGCAATAATGAACAGAAAATTCTTAATTTTGAACTATACTGTGAGAACATACCAAAAATCCTCTCTCTCTCTCTCTCTCTCTCTCTCTCTCTCTCTCTCTCTCTCTCTCTCTCTCTCTCTCTCTCTCTCTCTCTCTCTCTCTCTCTCTCTCTCTCTCTCTCTCTCTCTCTCTCTCTCTCTCTCTCTCTCTCTCTCTCTCTCTCTCTCTCTCTCTCTCTCTCTCTCTCTCTCTCTCTCTCTCTCTCTCTCTCTCTCTCTCTCTCTCTCTCTCTCTCTCTCTCTCTCTCTCTCTCTCTCTCTCTCTCTCTCTCTCTCTCTCTCTCTCTCTCTCTCTCTCTCTCTCTCTCTCTCTCTCTCTCTCTCTCTCTCTCTCTCTCTCTCTCTCTCTCTCTCTCTCTCTCTCTCTCTCTCTCTCTCTCTCTCTCTCTCTCTCTCTCTCTCTCTCTCTCTCTCTCTCTCTCTCTCTCTCTCTCTCTCTCTCTCTCTCTCTCTCTCTCTCTCTCTCTCTCTCTCTCTCTCTCTCTCTCTCTCTCTCTCTCTCTCTCTCTCTCTCTCTCTCTCTCTCTCTCTCTCTCTCTCTCTCTCTCTCTCTCTCTCTCTCTCTCTCTCTCTCTCTCTCTCTCTCTCTCTCTCTCTCTCTCTCTCTCTCTCTCTCTCTCTCTCTCTTAGAAGAATTTGCAATTCGTGAACAAGGTGAACACTGTGTTTGCAATGATAAAAATTCGGTATTAATTATAATTTTGTGCAGTGAATGACATTACAGTATCAAGAATAAAAATAAATTATACACGGAGGAGGTGGTAACAGATTTAAAAATCAGGCAACTGTTTTTATCAAACAGGTCACAGGTTAACGAGATTTGAGCAAAATTTCTTGGTATAAAAGCCAGGATCAGTGGTCCAAACAGCATCTTCCTGCCTACCGCTGGCAGAAGTGTAACTATTTACCAAAGGGTGCATAGTTCGACCAAAATGTTGCGGCTATCATTGGTGTTGGTGCTCTCAGCTGTGTGCTTTGCACAAGGCTACAAAAATGTTCGCACTGCGGACATGGACTTCCTCCATAAGCAGAAGAAACTCTTCGAGCTTATGTTCTACGTTGACCAATACGCTTTAACTGATGCCGAATACTTTGAATTTGGGCGCAATTATGACATCGGAAGCAACATGGACTACTACACGGACAAGGTAAATATCAACAGTTCTTAATTCGATGAAAAAAAATTAAATATCAAAAATCTAAGAAACATGAAACTAAAATTAACCTGAAGAACGTTTTTAAAAAATATTT
The DNA here is from genome assembly GCA_032872505.1 of Leptopilina syphax. Classification (NCBI taxonomy): domain Eukaryota; kingdom Metazoa; phylum Arthropoda; class Insecta; order Hymenoptera; family Figitidae; genus Leptopilina; species Leptopilina syphax. Next base: position 18,671,707 of record CM065469.1, read on the forward strand.
TATTTTTTCCAGACTGTTGTACAAGACTTCCTGTACCGATACAAGGAGAGGAAATTCGAACGCGGAGTGTTGTTCTCATATTACAACTATGAAATGATGGAGGACATGATGTCCCTTTATCGTCTCTTCTACACCGCCAAGGACTTCCAAACCTTCTACAAGACCGCTTGCTGGGCACGTCTTTATGTCAACAAATACATGTTTGTGAACGCCTTCTACACTGCCGTCATCTACAGAAGCGATTGCAGATACGTCCGTCTTCCAGCTCCATATGAAGTCTTCCCATACTTGTACTTCGACTCCAGAATCATTCAAGAAGCACAGAAAGTTAAAATGAGCCGTGGTGCCAACTACCGCAACTATGACGTTGGAATGAAACGCGACTCTGCTGACACATACATGGTCTACTCTAACTACACCGGGTCATGCAAAGAATGCTACTATCCAGAATACAAAATGTCATACTTCTTCGATGATATTGGTCTCAACAGCTACTACTACTACTTCCGTATGGTCTTCCCATTCTGGGTCAACACCAAATACTACGAAGTCCCCAAGCAATTCCGTGGTGAATTCTACTACTTTTTCCACAAACAAATCATGGCTCGTTACTACTTGGAACGTCTCTCCAATGACTTAGGAAGAATGAAGCCATTCGACTGGTACAAGGGCAAATTCCCTGGCTTCTACTCCAACTTGATGTACTCCAACGGTGTCGCAGTTCCCAAACGTGACGAATGGTACAGCTTCCCACCATACAAATTAGACTACTTGAAGGTAATAACCCTTTACTTGCCAAAAATTCTTTGTTAACTTCCAAACGTCTTCACAGTATTAAAGAACCAATTACTAATTCCGCTCCCTTTGCAGCAAATCGACTTGAAGGAAAACCGCATCTATGAAGCCATCGACTATGGATTCGTTGTTGATGAAACTGGCAAGCAATACAACATTTACACCCCAGAAGGTTTGAACATCCTTGGAAACTTGATTGAAGGAAACTTCGACACATTCAACTACAAATACTACGGATCTTACGAATACATCATCAGGAACTTGTTCGACTACAACAACAAATACACTTGCAAGAAGGACTTTATCCCAAGCTCCCTCATGACCTTCAGTACCAGCTTGAGAGACCCAATGTTCTACAAACTCTACGACAGAATTCTCTACTTCTTCCAACGGTAAAATAACTCTATCCTTATCCACTATTACTTTCAGAATTTCAAAATTTTATACTCAAAATTCTTATCTGTTAAACAGTTACAAGGAGAACTTGAAACACTACTCTTACAACGAATTGTACTTCCCCGGAGTCAAGATCGAGAACTTCCATGTTGACAAACTCGTCACCTTCTTCGACTACTATGATGCCACCATCAACAACGCCGTTTCCGTTGAGAGCTTCAAGGAAGGACGTGTCTTCAACGTTAAAGCCAGACAACTCCGTCTCAATTATAAACCATTCACCTACCGTTTCGGAATCAATAGCGACAAGGACACCAAGGTCATGATCAAGATCTTCCTTGGACCCGCATACTTCAGCGAGAAATACGACGAATACACCTACTTCCAAAGAAACTACATGAACTTCTTCGAACTCGACAAATTCGAATACCGCCGTAAGTTTAGCCTACCTCTTGTTACAAAATATTACAAAAGTTTCTTCATAAAGAATGACTTCTATAAATACTTGTTTGCTTACAGTTAAGACTGGAATGAACAACGTTGAACGCAAGAGCACAGAATCAACCTTCACATCTGATGACTACACATCATTCGAGACCTACTACAGGAAGATCGTCAAGGCTGCCGAAGGCAACGAGCCATTTACCTACAGCGAGAAATTATTCGGATTCCCAGACCGTCTTCTCCTCCCCAAAGGTAAAAAGGAAGGTATGCCATACAGACTCTTCGCCTACGTCTATCCATTCGAAGAAGGCAAAGAATATGAATTCCCCATCTACGGTAAATTCTACTATGACGGCAAGGCATTCGGTTATCCATTGGACAGACCAGTGAAACCATGGTTCTTCTCCATGCCCAATGTCTACTTCAAGGACATCATGATCTACCACATGAAAGAGATGAGCGAAAGCTATTAATTTTTTCGTGCCTGACAAAAACGAAACAATTCCCAATGAAAATAGAATCACTTGCACATATCATCTATAAAAACTTTTCTTTTGCAATTTTTCATTTTAGGAATTACATCAACTATAATTTGAAAATAATGTTATTATTTACAAGCATCCAGTAGAAAAATTCAATAGGTTTAAATAATGTAAAATATAAATTTACGGTAAAAAAAATGTAGAGTCAATAGCAGTGAGAGATTCAATGGTCTTCGTTGACTTGTTTCATGACTGACAATCACGGACTGAAATGGTTAAGTTAAGCAAAATGGCTCGTCGACTTAAAAAAGAGCTTTACACTTGGTTTATGAACCAGTGTTAAGATTGTTATGTAAAATAGTGAATTTTCACTAATAAATAAATGTTTGAACTAATTTCTATGAATCTACCATCATTTACAACCTTCCATCACCTCAGTTTTGTGTAGTTCCCCACTGCACATTTTTTCTAATCCTAATTTTACAACAAAATAGGGAACGGTTAAACTGCAATATGCCATCTAATGGCGACCTATTCTTTGTGATTCTCCCCTCCAATTTTCTTTCTTTCTCTCTCTTCAATTAACAGGTTTGAAAGAGTGGAAAAAACAAAATGGAGGGAGAGAATAGGTCAAAGTCAACCATTTATACTTGCTGGTAATTATTTTAAAAATAAATACAAAATTTTGTTACGTCCCAATAAATGAAAAAAAAACAATACTTGTTGTTATAATTAACTATAAAATTTAATTATTAAATTATTTTCAAGCCTAGATTTTTACATCCTATAGCTTGGATAAGGTATTCACCTTCTATTTCTTAGATTCAGTTAATTTAAGAATTGGAATAAATCACATACATGCACAACTAACGTATGCAACCTTTCCGGCCATGGGAAGATGAAAATTAAAAAGGAATTTAGAAAAACGAATTAAAATGAGGCCTTGGATCCAATAACTCACCCGACGCTCGAAAGAAAGCGCAACTATGCCTCTGGGCCACTCACTGCTACCCGACTGGTATTAGCGCGTGCCTTCGAGCGTCAGACGAGTTATTGATCCTAGGCCTCAAATGTTCACTTACTTTTGTAAAATCAAATAATTAAATTTGAAAGTTGAACTCGGAAGCATCGATGAAGTTGAGAAATAAAAATCAGGAACTTGATAAGATTTTAATTAAACTTGAATATTATAAACTCGAAAACTTGAATATTTAATACTTAAAAGCTTGGAAACTAGAGAATTTTAAGAATTAAAAACTTGTAAAACTTCAGAACTTAGAAGATGATTTAAGACTTTTTAAGAACTTGAAGATTTATTTGTAACTTGAATTAAATATTTTTAACCCTTAAACCGCACACTGGGTGTGCGACACCCGGGGACTTTTAAGTGTGTTCTCCAAGCTGGAATAGAATATTATCTTTTAGAAAAATTATCTTATATAGCTCAGTACATCTATTTTGAAGGAAAATAGCGGTTTCATAATGATTTATTTAATTTTAATAATTAAAAAAGAGTTTTTTAAAACTACTGAAATTACCTTAAACCAAAAACTGAGTGTCAGACAAGCAGAAATTTTTCGCCGACAACTTCATAAAGTTATCAATTACACAAAGACACTTGAAAGACTAATGTCACTCACGAAACATAAATTTAAGTACAAAATGTACCATCCAATATCAACACATGTTCAATTTTTACGAATTTAACCGAAATATTAGAGTAAAAAGCTAGAATATGGGTGTCGCACACCCAGGGTGCGGTTTAAGGGTTAAGAGATTGATTTTTGCTTGAGACTAGAACTGATGTCTTCTTAAAGAAGACATATATGAGACATTTTACGTGAAATGTCCTAAATTAAAATTTGAACTTCTTGAAAAAAATTTAAACTCAGGAAATTTGTTGTTCTATCTATGATTTTTTCGAAAATTTGGAGGGAGTAGAGGAGGGTCAATTTGACCAATTTTGCTAACACCGACTACTTTGTGAATTTTTTCTGAACATACTTGTAATAGGAAAAGTTTTGTAGAGTATGTTTCTGAAAGGTTTTTTCGTCCTCTTTCCAATGATGAATTTTATTTTTTAATATTTTAAAAATTGACCCAAATTTTTGATAATTAATATTTAATTTTCAATATCCCAAAAATCGGTCCGTTGTATTTTAAAATAAATCATTCAAATTCAAATCAATTTCAAAAAATAAATTGCAGCGCGCTGCGTCGCGGTCGCCTCGCCTCACGCCGGTTTGCCACGCGGCTCAGTGCAACTGCGACGCAGCGCGCCGCTATTTAGTCTTTGAAGTTTAATAACTCAAAAACAAAAAAGGACATTCTGCAAATTTACATCCTGATAGGAAAAAACCTCAGCTTTCGTTGGTAAATCATTTATTTTTAAATAAAGCGGACCAATTTTTGGGAAATTGAAAATTAAATATTAATTGTCAAAAATTAAGGTCAATTTTTGAAATATTAAAAAATAAAATTCACCATTGGAAAGAGGACGAAAAAATCTTTCAGAAACATAGCCTACAAAATCTTTCCCATTAAAAGTATGTTCAGAAAAAATTCGAAAAGTAGCCGGAGTTAGCAAAATTGGTAAAATTGACCCCTCTCTACCCCCTCCAAATTTTCGAAAAGTCAAAAATGTTTTTTTGGTCACATTTCTACTTGATAGAACAACAAATTCCCTAAGTTTCAATTTTTTTCAAGAAGTTGAAATTTCAACTAAGGACATTTCACGTAAAATGCCTCATATTTATGTGTCAATTCCCACTACCAATTTTCTTAAGGGTGGAAAATTTGGGGATGGAAATATTGTACAAAGGGAATTGGCTGGAAAAGTTGGCTATTTTAGGATTGGTTTAAGATAAAGAAAATGTATTAAGAAAAGGGCCTGATAGGCGAATTTTGGTTTCGTCCTATTTTAATGAGTTTTATGCGTAAGAGGACTTTTGAAAACGGCGAGCTGAGACTTTTCCTTCCTTTTACTTAAACTCCCCTTCCAACTCCAATTCTAAAGAAATGACAAAATTCTTAAATTTAACAATTTCTCCAAATTTTACATTTTTACTGAATAATATATGGTTGTTTATAACAATTAATTTAAAATATTCTATTAATTAGTAAAACAAATAATCTAAATGGTTATTAAATTATTTCGGTTTTTAATATTTCAACTGTTCAACAATTAATTCTAATTGTTGTTATTTGTTTATTGTTATTTTGTTTATTAATAATATTCAGAATATAAAAATTAATTAATTTGTTTATGTTAATTTCATATAATTCAATATATTTAAAATTAGTTTAAAATAATTGTTTTGTTTATAATTTTTATTATCAATTAATAATAATTACTTAATTAATTTGATATTTTGAATTTTATTCACATTATTTAAATTTAAACAGAATGTTTTTTAAAAGAATTTAATACTATTTTCATGCAAACTTATGTCGATAGAATTGCTTAAAAAGGGACTGTTGTATAACATAAGGATCATCTTAATGGAATTTTATCTTCATTTTGGCGGCACAAACTAAAAGAACATAGTTTCAAGAAATCTCTATTTTTGTGTGTGGAGACGAAGATAGTATATTCTAAGATTAAGATTTAAAATTTTAGAGTACTGATTTTTGGGCTTACAATTATCTTCTTTCGGTTAGATATTTTGTTGAAAATATGTTTTTATGTAAAATATAAAATATCCAAATATTTAAATTATGACGTCTTATTTACAGGACGTTACACCCTCATCGTAAAATGGTTAGTTGAGGATGCAAGACGAAAATAAATATAACCTGAGCAAAGTTAAACGCACATATATAATATTTATACAGAGATTTATATTTACAGATATTTATATTTATACAATATTTAAAGAGAATTTTTGCTCAGGTTCGTCTCTTGAATAGGCATGTTTGTAGGGTGTTTTTGGGGAAAAACAAATATGCTTTTCATGTTAACAGGAATTGCCCCTCTTGTGTGCTAGATGAAGAGAGCCTGTACCATATTTTAATGTATTGTCCATCATGTTTGCACATTTGTAAAGAATTTTTTCCGTTTGTTAACGGTGAGACTGATGTATGGGTTTGTTGGTTGTCAGTATTGTCGTCGACCGATCACACTTTGATTAAGAACTTTATACGTATGATTTTGCGAATCTTAAATGATAGACTGAATATCAATTTTGAGAATTAGTTTATATCTCTGTAATGCGAAACTCCTCTTGTATTTACTTTTTTGTAATAAGACAAGTATTATAATAAAAATAAATATTAAATTTGATTTTGTAAAATATATTTAAACGTTAAATAAGTTATTAACCTAGAGGAAAAGTTAGAACTAACAATTTACAAGTTACCACCATTTTCGCAACTTTTGAATCAGATAGTTCAAGATTATTTAAAATACGGTATACTTGATGCATACGGAAATTTCAGAGGACTGAAAAGAAATCGAATACTAAATACTTTGAGTACACCTCTAGTTTTTAACGTTGAGTTTAATTGTGAATTTACTTTTTAATAATTTATTTTTATTTAATTTATTTAACTAACTAATAATTAATAATAATAATAATAAATTGTAATTAATTAATTAATTATGATTATTAAAAATTATTTAAAATTTATTTATTTATTTTTATACATCTATGAACTATAAATATAGTAGTAGAACTAAAAACATAATTTAATTGTTTAAACAAATTGTAAAAACAATGGTTAATTTGAAAAAAGTTGACCTCGGATTGGTAATAAGCGAAACAGAAAATCACCGAGTAACGATTTTCAGACGAATATGTTAAGTTTCTCCAAAATCGTCGGCCACATTGGATCCGCCATTTTGAATTTGAAAAATTTTTAAAACTGACATTAGGTTCTTAATCAGCAACCCCGAAAACCTCCGAGTAACGATTTTTACGAGGATCAATAAAAGTCATCGGTTTAATTAATTTTTGATGTAATTTAATTAATAATTGTTTTCAACAAATTACAGATGGTCTATTTGTTTCTATAAGCACAATTTCACAAATCATAGAATTGTAAAAGTAAGTTCAAGTGTCTAATAATAAAGAAATACTTTGATTTTAGTGGGCTAAACTTTATTCATATAAAAAATACTTATTCCATTTGTTTGTTTATGTCAATATAATTATTTATGCGAAATGAAAATTGAAAATTCAGTTATAGCAATTTCTTGTAAATTTAATTAGGATTATTTTAAGACCAGAAAATCGAACAATAGTTGAAAATTGTTAGTTTTACGCTATTTTTAGTGATATAGTATACATCCTATCTCAAAAGTGCCAGACGAATGAGAACCAGATGAATGAGAATTTGTCATTTTTTGTTTAAAAAATAGAAAAATAACATTAAATGAAAAAATCCTTCAGTTCTATCTTATAGAGAATAATAATCTACAAAATATAAGTCTATAGAATAACCAAAAAATAAAATATTTTTTTAAAAAATGTATGCCAGACGAATGAGAATTTGTCTGGTCACAACACAATCTCCGTCACAAATTGAGAAATCTTGGTTAATAGATTAGAAGATTCAATAAAACCCGATTGGTATCACATTTAGTTTAGTTTAATTAACAACTACAACGAACAGTCACTTCATCAGAATGTTGATTTTTAATAATTTTTACATTTTTTGCACTGCCAGACGAATGATAACAAATTCAGGGGACAAACTTCGCAAAGATATTTTAAAAATAAGATATAGAGAAACGTCATAATTATTTCCATATTAGTAATCTACAACTATTCAAAATTACTAATTCAGTATAAATTTTCCGCAAAACATTTGAAATGTGATATTTATTCTCAATATGAACTGTCATTCTCCCAAAGGGACATGCCAGACGAATGAGAATTTAGCACTATAATGTGTATTTTTTGCAAAAAAAAATTTTGTTCATCGGTTTTTTTTCTGTGCCATAATAGAAACCATTAAAATTTACAATTTCAATTAAAAGTAAAATTATTCTTTCCAAAATTAATCTACAAAACATGCTTCAGACATCAAAATTCCCTCTTTTGTAGAATCACCCATATGGAAACTGCAAATTATTATTATTTAACATAAGTTAACGGTTCATAAAAACAAAAACAATACTGTTATTATATTCCATTATAGTAACATTATGTACATAACCTCAACTTACCAATGTGAATATCTTTCATCACATATACGCAATTCTAATAAAATTTTACAAAACAATCATCATATAAAAAATCCGTTTTTTGCATCCAAAACGTTGAGATCTTTGAAAGGGTTATATTGGCGGGTATTTTGTCCCTTTAAGGTTCTGAACAGGGAACAACACTCGCCTTGATATGACAGATATGTATATCGGTTAGTAAGTAGAGGAGAGAAAAATCTGAATTTGATACATTTAAAAGGTTCAGTTGATAACTATATTCATAAATAGTAAAAAAGAAAACCACTATATCAATCAAATTAAAAAACGAAAAACAACTTTATTTTTAAAACATTAAAATTTGAAAAGGTAAAAAGAAAATAATAAAAATTAATTCAAAAAACTTTTAAAAAAATTTTTTTAAACTTTTTCCTCTTAAAAACAAAAAAAAGAAAAACAAACTAATAACTTCCTATGTCGTCATATAAAAAGTTTTTAATACATTAATTAGTATTTATTATAAGTGTATGGTATATCTGATTTAAGGAAGTTAAGTCAGTTTTTTTATTTATAGAATTACTATTTCTTAAAATATGGAACATTTCTCTAAATTTCCTTCTACTATAATTAACCTCATTACATATGATCCTAGTGTTGTCAAAGTCGAAAATGTGGTTAAGCCCATGAGAATGCTCCACCAGAGCAGTGCTTCTTTTGTCCAACTTACAATCTCTTTTATGATCATAAATTCTAACTTTTATGTACCTGCCTGTTTCACCAATGTATACAGCCCCACATCTCATGGGCTTAACCACATTTTCGACTTTGACAACACTAGGATCATATGTAATGAGGTTAATTATAGTAGAAGGAAGTTTAGAGAAATGTTCCATGTTTTAAGAAATAGTAATTCTATAAATAAAAAAACTGACTTAACTTCCTTAAATCAGATATACCATACACCTATAATAAATACTAATTAATGTATTAAAAACTTTTTATATGACGACATAGGAAGTTATTAGTTTGTTTTTCTTTTTTTTGTTTTTAAGAGGAAAAAGTTTAAAAAAAATTTTTTAAAAGTTTTTTGAATTAATTTTTATTATTTTCTTTTTACCTTTTCAAATTTTAATGTTTTAAAAATAAAGTTGTTTTTCGTTTTTAAATTTGATTGATCTAGTGGTTTTCTTTTTTACCATTTATGAATATAGTTTTCAACTGAACCTTTTAAATGTATCAAATTCAGATTTTTCTCTCCTCTACTTACTAACCGATATACATATCTGTCATATCAAGGCACGTGTTGTTCCCTGTTCAGAATCTTAAAGGGACAAAATACCCGCCAATATGATCCTTTCAAAAATCTCAACGTTTTGGATGCAAAAAACGGATTTTTTATATGATGATTGTTTTGTAAAATTTTATTAGAATTGTATATGTGATGAAACGTAGGGCTGCCACCTTGGCCGGTTTTCGCCGGCTGAAACAAAGCTTGTTTCCCATGTATTGATACCCCCCTCCCTTTGGTAATGCATAGACGGCCGGCTGAAACGTCTGGAAAAGGTGGTGAGCCTAGATGAAAGATATCCACATTAATAAGTTGAGGTTATGTACATAATGTTACTATAATGGAATATAATAACAGTATTGTTTTTGTTTTTATGAACCGTTAACTTTTATTAAATAATAATAATTTGCAGTTTCCATATATTGTCTGAAGAGGTCCATCGTCGATGGACGAAAAGCTTCACATTTGACATAAATAATCGTTTGAATAAATGTGGATTGATTTTTTAAAAAACAATTAGAAGACATAAAAATACTTATTGAAAAAAAACATTTTCTTAAATGGCGGCTCCTAAAATGGCTGCTGAAACACGTCCCTTTTGTTGGTGGGTGACACGATAACTCAACAAGGAATCATCCGAAAGCAAACATCAAAACAGTTTCTTATTCTGTATCACATTGGCTATGGTCGGTACTACAATAAAACATTGTCACAAAAACACAAAATGGCAGACTTTTTAATTTTTTTACCCTTTTTTATCTTTTTTTTCACTTTTAATTGTTTATAACTTTTTTAATAACAATGAATATTTTTGATTGTAGTACCGACCATAGAGAGACATTTTAAAAGTAAAATGCTGTTTGGTTCATGTTGATAAGTGCAATAGTTTCTAAATAAGAGTGTCACCCAGTTGAAAAAACGTGGCCGGATTTACCGCTTGGCGCGCTCCGCTCTCCCCTCTTGTATACCTATACTTCTCGGTCGTGTGGACCTTCGGGACTAATTCTATATTATTTCTAAGTGTATTTTCTAGCAATAAACAGAAAAAAAATTTTCGATTTTTTGAAAATTGTTTGGAGGAACTTGGCCTTATTAAGGAAAGGACATACAGTTTAATGTTTTAGGAAGTCATTAACTGTATATTTAAGTAAAAAATACAAATTTTTATTAATAAATATTCCAAAATGGCGGCACTGGAGCCATTTTTGGAAAATGCATTTTTTTTAGGAGCTCCGCGGTAAGCAGTACATAAGTAATGTGCCGATTTCAAAAACTGTGTTTTGAGAAAAATGCGTTTAAGGGGTAACAGCACTGCATTTATTCAATAATTTTTTGGTAATGTAAGGAAAGGATATACAGTAATAATGTTTTAAGTAATTATTAACTATATATTCAATTAAAAGATTACAAATTTTTGTTAATAAAATTCCAAAATGTCGGCACTGTAACCATTCTCGTAATGCATGTTTTCTGCAAGATATAGTTCTTCTCCGGTAAAAAAGCTTGAAATTTCAATGAAATTATTTCGGACACATGTATAAAACCTTTTGTTTCAAATTTTCGAAATTCGAAGTGGGTAGATACGATTTGGCGGGTAGCATACATTTTTAAAAGTTGGTTACTTTTTTTAAATTTGATAACTGTGGATTTAAGAAATTGACATTTTTAAATTTGATCTCAAATTTTTAAAATTTAAAATGGCGTTTTGGAAGTTTGCAAGTTTATCTTAGAGATATTATAAATAGAGTGGGAAAGATATCCCTACTAAAAATTCTTTAAGGATTCCTTACAGGTGTCCAATGTAGGATCCTATGAAGGATTATTACAGATAATCTTATAGGGTATAAGGCTTTCTGAAGTGTACCAATAATTTTTGTAAGCCTGCTCCTAATAAGATAATTAAATTTTCTTTATAGCATTTTATTCTTGGTAGAATTTGGAAGTATTACAAAAAAAAAAATTTAGGTCCCGCATTTTATTTACAAATTACAGCTATTTTTGTTACACGCTGTAACAAAGACATGGCGCGTGAAGTTTCGCGGGCGGTCGCACTGCCGCGTTATATGCGTTGAATTGGTTTTAATTTGTTAGTTAGGGGTCACTTATAAAGCATTTATATATTGATACATAATTTCGAAAATTTTAATTTAATTTTTTTAAAAACTATTTTCAGGTGTTGTTTTTATCATTATTTACTTTTAAAATATAGTGTTTGAATGAAATTAAAATACCCTTCGATAATCATGAGTATACTTCAGAAAGCCTTACCCTATAAAGGATAATCCTGTAAAACAACGTATATGTGCTTCCTATAGGAATTGAAATAGATTATCTATACCACGATTTTTTGTAGGATCCTATGTCGTAGCCTTTAAAATCCTATATAGGATTCTTTATAAAATATAGGATTATATGTATACACAGAGAAAAGTGGAGTATTCAACTAACTATCTGGAGGGACAAACAGACTATATTTGAGGTTAAATTTTTCGTAACCATCTCGGAGGGATAAATAGACACTCCGATGATTAATTTGACTAACTCGGAGGGAAAAGTTAACTATCCAGAAAATCAGGCTTAACACTCAAAACCTAACCCTCTAAGTTTGACTATCAGTTTTCTCAGTGTAGGATTATGTATAGATTTTCATATAGGATCCTGCGAAGGATAATTTGTTATAAATAATTATTAATTAATATTGATAATTAACCAATTAAATTATTTATAACAGTAAGGTCATTAATTAATTAATAATGCAAATAAATTACTTAACTAACAAGCAATTATAAACAATAAAAATTATTATTAATAAATTATCCTACACTGTAAAAAGTCTTAAGGGAATTTTACAAGACTGATAATAGGAATGTTTATTACCTAGTTTTAATATGTCACTTTTACATAAACTTGTAATTGTGACATATTAAAAACGGCAATATTCCTTTTTCTCCAGGAAAAAAAAGTTCCATATTTTGGATAATTGACATGTAGAAACTAGTAAGGTTAACGTTCGGATTTAGGAATTTTCCCATCTGCTGTATTTTCACCGTCACTTGTCATTTCGCTACATCTATAGTGGGCAATATTATTACCTACAGTAAAAGTATTAAATTCGCCGGAGATTTGATAATCGACACATTTAATATGGCAAAATTACAAGATTTCGTATTTTTCATTTTAAATTCTGTATTTTTGACGCATTAAATGAAGTTTTTTTGCCAAGGATTTTGTAAAATAAAATTACCAACTTTAGGAAAATTTCCTTAAGACTTTTTACAGTGTATGACTTATCACGAACAGTGGAGAAGAGCACACTTCGATTCCCGGTTGTCTTTCTTCTTCTATTCCATTCTATTTATAATATCTCTATGAGGGTTGCTTTTAATAAAAATTTAATGTTACATAAAACATTATATTACATTTTGAAGCTAATCCAATCAATTTTCAAAAAATCTTTTGCCACTTTGGATACTACGTCATTTTAAATTTTGACATTTTACTAAAAATTCCTAATAAGTATAATATCAAAATGCCGAGGATTGCAAGATTCATGTAAATTCGTTATTCTTTTAAAAAATTATTACTTTTTTTAAAGAAATGAATAAACTTTTTATTATTACAAACATTACATTTTTTATTATAATTATTATTGCTACTTATTTTTCGACACAGGAAAAATCTATATATGAAATTATAACTGTTCTATGTTAAACTTTTTTCTGTGTAAAAATAAATTGAATAATCTGTTTAATTCTTTTGAAGTTTTAATTATAATTATCGTTATTATTTTTATATAATATTATTAAGATTTATTTTTATATTTATGATTTAAAATAAAAATAATTTTATCATTAATGATATAGTTTTCTCCAAAAAAATTTAATTATGTATTTGTCTAAAATTTAAATTTCATTAAATAAAAAAATATGTAATTCAATTTCAAACATAAAAATTGTATCTCTATTACACACTATGCAGTAAAAATAACTTACAATCAATAATAAAAATTATTATTGACAAAGCAAGTTTGTTTTTGCTTGAGAAAATATACTTTTCTGGAAACTCTTCGCAATCTGAAGTATTTATTATTTTGGCAACGAAAAATAATATTAATCGAGATAGTGTAGTAAAGTGTAAATATTCTGAGAAAAGCAATAAACAGTAGTTGTGAAAAAAAATTTGAAAATAATATCATATGTATTAAATTATTTTTATAATTAAAAGAAAACTTAAAATTAAAAACACATTTTATAAAGTAAGAATATGGAAATTAAGTAAAAAGGTGACATTTAAATTTTGTTACAAAATAAGAAATAAACGAATAAAATAAAAGTCACTGCAATAAAAGTAATAAAGATATCAAAATTTAACAAGCCAAATGGTCCCGGATTCATATTATGTCAAAGGGCAGACAATTATCAAACGCACTCAGAAAAATGAAGTTTCATCGATATTTAAGAGTCTTGCGCAATCAAATCAATAATAATTATCTTTAAAAGAAGTCACTCACTCACGATCAACACAAAAAAATAATTCAAGTCAAAGGTTACAGATATTCTGATGTAAAATTTCGTATATAAGCACTTGTTAATTGCTGAAGGAGGTTCATTATTGTTAATTCTCGCAGGACAATGATTGGACGTTTGCTTGTGGTCGCACTGGCCGCTTGCCTGTGCCTACAAGCAACAGCTTACACGGAAACAACATTCACCGCTGACAATACATTTCTTCAAAGACAAAAGAATCTCTTTGAACTCTTCTGGCATGTAGACCAACCGACACTCTATCATCCAGAACTTCATCAAATCTCCAAGTCATGGAGTATCATCGATCATGTCGACGACTATACAAACAAGGTACCATTACCTTTAACCTAATTTCAACAAACAATAAATACTGATTGCCTTACTAATTAAAAAGTTCAATCTGTACAATGGAAATTTTTTCTCTCATTTCAGGAAGTTGTTCACGACTTTTTAAATTTGTGGAAATTGGGTATGACACCCAGAGGTGAATTATTTTCCCCCTGGTATCCAGATATTCAAAAAGAGATTTCCGCTCTCTTTGATTTGTTCTACTTTGCAAAGGACTATGAAACCTTCTACAGCACTGCAGTATGGGCAAGATTCAACGTTAACGAACATATGTATAACTACATTTTGGCTCTGTCAATTATTCACCGTCATGACACAAAACACATTCGTTTACCAAATCTTTATGAAATTATACCACACTATTTCTTCAACGAAGATGTCATTGAACGTGCACAACGTATCAAGATGGGAGATGTCGGTAAAGTTTTGCCTTTTTTATTTCTTCTTCATCACGTTTATTAAATCTGATTTTAATAAACTGTTTCGAAACAAATTACAACTAGTGAAATTAATTTTTGTTTATAACAGGAGCAGCTAAGAAACCAGTAACCGGAAATGAACCCTACATACTACAAGCAAATTACTCCGGTTGGTATCTTGCACACGATCATGACACGGAATGGAAATTGAACTACTTTACAGAAGATATCGGCATGAACGCCTACTATTTCTATCAAAACGCAATTTTCCCTTACTGGTTGAGCAGTGAAAAATACAACTTGCTGAAAGACGTTCGAGGACTTATGTATTACTTCAACCATAAACATCTGATGGCTCGTTACTACATGGAACGTCTTTCTAATGACCTAGGTGAATTAGAATGGCTCGACTGGGACAAACCCATTGTTACCGGTTACTATCCAACTTTGGTTCATCCATCAGGTCTTCCTTTCCCACAAAGACCTACTTGGTCCTATGTTCCAGTGCACAAATACGAACAAGTCGAGGTTAGTATAACTAAATCACGGAAACTAAACTTATGACCTATAATTTTATTATAATTTCCACATTGGACTATATTCTCGATACTAATTCAAAATTTAACTAAATCTGTTATAATATTTCTAATCAAAACATTTAGAGAATCCATCATCTTGAATCCAGAATAATGAGGTCAATTGATAATGGAAGAGTAGAAAAGCATCATAACAAACCTCACGAACTTTATGAAAATATCTCCAAAGACATAAACCATTTAGGAAACATTATTCAAGGAAACGGAGATTCACTTTGCCGTAGATACTACGATTCAGTCGATAAATATGCAAGAAATATTCTTGGATTTGGCCACGAGAGATCAACTAAATACCAACCAATTGTTGGCTCCTTGGATATGACCGTCACTAGTATGAGGGATCCAGGATTTTACCGAATATATAAGAAGATTCTAAATTTCTTTATGAGGTTCGCATTTGACAATTTTTCTCCCATGCTTTTTAATGAAAGTGTTTATGTGATTAAAATTTCTAATTGTATTTTAGGTACAAGAGTAATTTACCAATGTACACACATGAAGAACTATTGTTCCCTGGAGTAAAAATTGAATCCGTCGCTGTCGATAAACTAGTCACCTATTTCGATAATTTCGAAACAATGATTAATAATGCTGTTTCCGTCAAGAGCCACAAAGAAGCACAATCAATTCTCATCAAAGCTCGTCAATATCGTCTAAATCACAAACCTTTCACTTATCACTTAACTGTGAACAGCGAGAAAGCAACTAAGGCTTGGATACACATCTACCTTGGACCTAAATACGATGTTCACGGGCATGAGATTGAGATGATCGATAACTGGATGAACTTCTTTGAGATGGACTACTGGGTAGCAGACTGTAAGTATATTCAAGATTTTTATAAAAAAGGACAAAATTTGACCAATTATCCCAATACTTGAATTTGCAACAATATTTGTAAAATTGTTACTATATTAGGATATTGAAAAATGTTTCCAATATTAATGCAAGTTTACGTGTTGCGAAGGACTGAAAAGTTTCTATCATAATTTCGAAAAAACATGAATATATGTGAATTTATAAATTCATCTCCAGTGAAACCCGGAATGAACAAAATTGAGCGCGGTAGTCACGAATCATTATTCGTCGTTCCTGATACATTACCAAGCGCTGACTTCTACAAAATGATCACTAAGGCCCTTGAAGGAGGAGAGGCATACAAATATTCTGCCCAGATGTATGGAATTCCAGATCGTATGATGTTGCCAAAGGGTAAACCCGAAGGAATGCCATTTAGGCTCTTCGTATATGTCAGTCCTTATGTAGAAGGTGAAACCATGACTGTGGAATTCCCTGTATTTGGAACGAAGAACTTTGAGAAGAAACCACTTGGATTCCCATTGGATAGGCCAATGTATCACTACGATAAGACTGTACCCAACATGTATTGGAAGGACGTTGCTATTTTCCACAAGCACGGCGAAGAACTTAACGTAACAGCTTAAATTAGATTATTTTAGTTAGTATTGTCTCAACACTGTACAAATTTTCATGCGATTATGTGAGAACTTTTTTTTAAATAAATAGAAATTTATTTTGTCAATTCTTAATGATAAATTTTAAATTACCCTACAACATTAATTATACAACCAATTTATACTTTTATAGGTTCACTATCTACTTAAAATTTAACTTGATAAAATCATTTACATCAATGAATTCTTTCCAATTATAATCAATGATTAATGATACACATTAATCACAAAAATTATTCATTACAGATTGCGACTATTATCAAAGAATAGTGAATAATTTAAGGATTGAACAAAAATGTATAATTATTAATTTTTAGTTACCATTTGCCATTATTATCTATTTGTTATTAATTATACTATCCATATATTACGATAAATAAAAATAGCTTGAAATTGATTTAAAAATAATCAGTATTTTCAGTTTTTAAAGATCTTAAGTTTAATACAATTTAAAAGTTATAAACAACTGTTACTCTTAAATAAATAAAATTACTCGTCAAAGGATACAAAAATTTATCAGTTGCATGAATAGGAAGTGAATCACCAAACTTACGCAATAGGACCAACAAAGATTATCTACTACGAAAAAAGTCAGGGTCAAAGGTTGAAGATATTCTCTACCATAAAACTTCGTATATATAAAGCACTACACAGCATTTCTCTAATTAGTCATATTTGAACTAAAATAGGAGCCATGGGAAGACAATGGATTGCTGCATTTTTAGCAGCAATGACTGCAATTTTACAAGTCACAGCTTACACAGAACCAATATTAAAGGCTGATAAAGTTTTTGCACAAAAACAAATTGAACTTTATGATCTCTTTTGGCATCTTGATCAGCCTGCAGTTTATTCGCCAGAATTGTATGAAGTTGCTAAATCATGGAATATTGCCGACCACGTTGACGATTACATAGACAAGGTATTTGCTTCAAATTAATTTGCTCTCTGAATTTTAATTAGTGAAAATTGAGTCACTAATTCACAATTAATCAAAATTAATTGATTAATAACTATAATAAAGATCTTCGTATTCTTTTATTCAAAAATTATGATCTGCAATTAGTTAGAAAAATAAACAAATGAATTTTCAAGTAAACAAATCGAATAACAATAGTATTTTTTAGCATTTTAAATCGAAGAACAATTTTTTTGAATGTTCCCAAAATGCTAAAAATCAAATTTTTTATTCGGCAATTCTTTTTGTTTGATACAAAATAGATTTTTTACAAAAGTTATACAGGGATTTTAAAATCTACAAATTTTTAGAAAAAATAAAAATTTAAAAGGGGCCAAAATATTTTCTAAATTGTTTTATTTTAAGACTTAAATATTCAGTAAATTCTTCCACAATTATTCAATAAATTAATTTTTTCGAAAAAATTAATTTATTATTTTAAGACTATTGCTTAATTGGGTAACTTACATATAATACATTGCATCATATCCCAAATAGCCAAGCGTACTAATCATTATTTTTTAGTACAGCGTATTGGTATCGTACTCATATTGTACTTGTACGAAATAATAGAGTATGTACATACCAGTACGATACTAGTATAAAAATAGTATGTTGTACGGTTAGAATTCTAAAATTGCCAAAGTACTCCGTACGAATATAATAATAGGTACAATACCAGTTCGTCGTACTAATTGGGATTTTAGGTTATAAATTTCCAATGCTTCTCTGCCATTATCAGTACGACATACCAGTACAGTACCTGGTACAGTGCGAAGGTACATGGCTGGTACAGTACTAGTACGCTGGTTATCTGGGATATCTATGCACTCATAGAAATATGGCTGAGAGATGATACTTCAAATTCTGAGTTGGTTTATTTTTTTGTTTTGATATTTTTAGATGTTATCGAAATATGAAATTGTTTTTTTGGCATCTCTCTGTCAGCTTTTAAAGTCTCATTCGAAAATTGTTATAATGCATAGATAGAACTATGTAGATGGGTGTGTTATTGGTGTGCAGTATGTTATGAGTCAATGTAAGTGTGCGTTACATTAAATAAATAAATAAATTCCCCACAAAATATCCTCAATAAATGAAAGAAAATCGGAAATGTTGTTAATAAGTTGGTATTGAGAAAGAGAAATTTTGTTCATTTAAAAAAACTTATTTGTTTAAAAAATCAAAATTATACTGTTTTATTTTCTTTTCTTCTTGAAAAACATTAGAAAATTAAAAAAAATTATTATTAAGAAACAGAAAATATACCCATTTTGCATATTATCTGTTTCCCTTCTAGAAAAAATCGATTGGAAACAATTGAAAACAATTAAAAAGAATTGTCTATTATCCTCAATCGTGTTTCTTAATCGTGTTCTTACAATTGGGGACGATTGACTTTTTAATCGTTCTTAATCGTGCCCTATCGGCTACATTGCATTCACTATTTGGTGGGAAATTTGAAAATTTAAAAAGGGTTATTTATTAATTGACATTGTTATTAAAAAAATAACATTGTTTAAAAGATTATTTTTTTGACTAAAAATTAAAATATTAATCAATGCATTTGTCATTCAGAAAGAAAACAAGATACTTTAGCAAAAAATTAAGTTATTTTTTTATTTGTCTTTGAATAATGCTGCAAAAAACTAAGTATTTATAGTTTATTGAAAAAATTGTAAATAATAATTGTTGACAAATACATCAAATATTATTTTAATAATTAAATTCTGTTTAAAAAAATAATCTTCATGACACTGTTATTTATTCAGCCAAAAGGGTAGACCTGAAAAAATAAAATGAATTAAATTATTCTTATTTTTAAATAAATGAAATATATTATTAATTTTAATATAAAAATACTAAATTTTTAAAAAACTGATGTAAAATTCAGTATAATTGTATGAAATATTATAAATATTAGGGTGATTAAATTTCAAATGTCATTTTTGATCCTACTAACTTTGATTTTTCGATGTTGGATTTTGAACTTAACGATACTCTATTTTGGTTGACTAGAATATATGATGGACAAAAATAATAGTGGTCGAGCAGGTGGAAGGAAATTTTAATTTTCACCAGGTGAAAAACGATAGGCAGAAATGTTAAGAAATTTTCTGTTTTCGTTTATTCTTTTCTAAAATAAATTCTTACAACTTTAAAAAGTTAAAATATTTCAAATTACAATAATGAATGTTTTAACATGACTTAAAAAATATTTGTAATGAGTTCTGCCATAAATTAATATACTTTTGAAGACCAAAAAGACATATGAACATTGAGGGACACCACTGACATTTTTGAAAGATTTCACTGATAATTTTTTTTGAATAGTGAGAATAAAATCAGCTTATAAATTACAATCTAGTATCAAATCTTCATTAACTGCATATAAGGAGTAAATTTAACACAAATTTATCAAAAATAAAATAATAAGCTGCAAGAAACAGAATTTTGAGGGGACACCACTGACATTTTGCTTCATTTCTCATTTTCGAAAAAGAAAGACTTTATTTTTAAGTTAAAGTCGGTGCGGTTTTTAAAGTACGTGTAATACCTGAAAACGAGATACAATAATATTTTATAAATATTAATATTATAAACAATTTTTTGATGGGGACACCACCGACATGGTGTGCTCGACAAACTGATACTTGCTTTCTGCCACCAACCGTACAAGTTATAGATGTGATAGAATGTTGTAATGTTTTTTCTTTAAGAAGCTATACATATCACCAGTACTATTAACGCTTAATAAGGCAATTATCTGCACTAGGTTATTTAAATATCAGGCATGATATTCAAAATTTCCGATAATTACTTAAAAATATGAAACTAACGGACATGCGATTTTGATTTTTTTTCTGGATCAAAATTATTCTCCTAGCACAATTACTATATAAAAATATAGACTCTTAGCTGTACAAAATAATTTTTCTGGTACTAAAAATGTGAGAATCAAAATTTTTATTATTAGGTTAAGTTCTGATTTCTTAAGTGCGGACAGGGGACACCACTGACATTTTGCTTCTAATTCTTCTGCCAAATTTTTTCAGAGAATTTCTAGCGACTAAGAATTATTAATTTAAGTAGAAGGAGTGATTAAGAAAATTAATTGACTTAAAAAACTTTTATATATGAACTAGTATTCCAGATTTTTGGGCAGGACATGAAAATGACATTTTAAATTTAATCACCCATTAATTAATTGCCTGTATTAAGGAGCCTAAGTGCGAAATGCCAAGACTGCAAAAACGGCCCATCATTGGTCTAGTAATGTCTGCCGAGAATTGGCAGTAGTTACTGGGCCATTACTGGTGTTCAAAACGTCCCATTGATGGGCCAATGATGGCGCCGATGGTCAGATTTTAAAATTTTTTAAGACTGGGCCAGCTCTCGGCCCAATAATGGCACATTCATGGCAAAGTTGATCAATCTTTAATGTCAAAAAGCAATTGCTAGTGATGTGCCGACCATCGGCCCATTAATGGCACTTTAATGGCAAAAATTTTGTATCTTTGATGGCAAATTATAATTGCCAGAATTAGGACGTAGCTTGGCCCAATAACGGCACATTATTGGCAAAGTTGATGAATCTTTAAAGGAAAAATTCAATTGCCAGTGATGTGACGAAGATCGGCCCATTAATGACACATTAGTGGCACTTTAATGGCAAACATTTTGTTTCTTTGATGACAAATTGTAATTGCCAGAATTAGGGCGTAGCTTGGCTCAATAATGGCACATTAATGTCTATCATTTTGTATCTATGATGGCAAATTATAATTGCTAATATTGGGACGTAGCTCGGCCCAATAATGGCACAGTATCGGCCAGTGTAGTGTAGCTTATAAGAACCCTTTTGCATTATCGACTTCACGTCAGAGTAGCAGAGTGGTCAGAGTGTTAGGCTGTGGTGCGTCAGGTTCAGGTATCGATCCCCGCGAGCGGTAAGAATTTTTCAAATATTTGTAAGTTTGCGATTAATTTAGGGAAATAAACTGTATAAATATTATGAATTAATTAGTTAATTAAATAAAAAATATATTTTTTTTTAATTTTTCAACACTGGGGAGTAATGGCAGCCAATAATGGGCCATTAATGTTTACCGAGAATCGGCCGATGATTAGCTGCCGACGGCCTACCGCGGTTAACCTCCCGACAGTCGGGCCACTATTGTCTGCCAAGAGTAGGCACTGACTATGCTGTCACTGGGCCAGTTTTGGGCCGTTTTTAATTTCGCACTTGGGAGGTTGTTTACAGGTATGCAGACCTTTAGAAAAAATACTGAATTGACATTTAAGAATTTTTTAATATTATTGTTATTCGTATCTTCTGGAAGAACAAATATTAATTTTCAAGAAAAAAATTTGAAACTTACAAAAATTGTTTAGTCATTTTGCATATGATCAACTCTTTTAATTTGAATCAGTTAAACATCGTGGTTTTAACTGACAATCAGTGACTGACTTTTTGCTTCTGAATCAGTTAAAAACAACTGATTTTCAGTAAAAAATAACTGAAAATTTGGTTCAACTTGACTTATTGAATCAGTCAAAAAAAATTTACTGAAACTTTAGTTATTTTTAACTAATTGTCAGTACGTAGAAATATTACTATTTGAATTAGTGACTGACTTTGCTTCTAAATCAGTTATTTTTAACTGATTAAAATTTAGAGAGAAAGTTTTCTTCATATTAAAACGTTAAACTTTTTCAAAACTAATTCGATTTAAGTCAATGATGGTTTATTTTTTTCAGAAAATGGTTCTCTATGACTTGACCGCTCAGATTTATAAACAAATACACCGTTTTAAAAATATTTTTATTTGTTTAAATAATGTTTTAAAATTAAATCACTTTTTTAAAACAAATAGGCATATTTTTAAAACAAAGTACCTATTTGTTTATAAATCTGAGCGGTCAAGTTATAGAGAATCATTTTTTGATGAAAATAAACCATCACTGACTTAAATTGAATCAGTTTTTAAAAAGTTTAACCTTTTAATATGAAGAAAACTTTGATCATATGCAAAATGACTAAATAAACAATTTTTGTAAGTTTCAAATTTTTTTCTTCAAAATTAATTATAGTTCTTCCAGAAGATACGAATAACAATAATATTAAAAAATCCTTTAATGTCAATTTAATATTTTTTCTGAATGTCTGCATACCTGTAAACAACCTCCTTCAACGTAAAAACTCGCAAGGAAAATATCCGTAATAAACAAAGTATGAAATTGAATTAAATTCCATAAATATTTTTATTGAAATAGCGAATTAATGTTATACTCTTTGTTATAGAGTCCTGCATGAGAGATTCAAAAAAGTCAATGAAAATTCCTTGCACCTTCCTTGAGAGTTATTTATTGACTGTCAAAAAAATAGTAGGTTTTTGTATAAAAGAAATAATAATTTCAACTTGCTTACAGTTTTTCTGAAATTTTTTTATTATTCACTGACTTTAACAAGAACACAGGTTACAACACTCTTTTTGATTAACAAAAACAACCTACCATTAGTCCATATATTGACTAAAATTCTGAATTGAAAATTGATTTCAAGACCTATAAGGAAATTTCCTTAATTTTTTAACCCCAAAAATGAGTCGAATGTAAGAAAAAACACGTTTAAGTTGTAAATACTTTAAGAATTTAGTTTTTATAGTGCACAATAATTTTTCGTATCCACTTTGACACTTATCAACTAACCTATAAAAAATGTATTCTTATTATATAACCTAAATATTGACACTCTTTTTCACACTTAAACTTACAAATCGAACTGTTCGTATAAAACTGCATGGCAAAATTTTTCACAACTTTTAAGACACAATGCTCACTGAAAACTCAATAATATTTAACTTTTTATTTTTCAAGAAACGCAGAATAAAAACAGATGATAAGATACATGACACTGCGCATACTCCCTACAGAATAACACTTCTTAACTCTCTATTGTTCTGAATCGTGTTAAATATACCCCAATTGGCGACAATTGAAAACGATTAGCTCTGAATCGTTCTTAATCGTGTTAAATATCTCCCAATTGCCGACAATTGAAAACGATTAGCTCCCAATTGTTCTGAATCGTGTTAAACTGTATCCCAATTGGCGACAATTGTAAACGATTGGAGAGTTGATAACTTTTTATCGTTTTGAATCGTGGTCAATCGATCTTTTCTAGAAGGGTTTCTTAATCACAATTTTGTTCACAAAATTTATGAGAAAAGGAATAAAATTTTTTGCGTAATTCTTATTTTAATCACAATTTTTTAACAAAAGGGAAGGAAGTTTCAACAAAAATTTCAATTTTTTTAGAAATAAGTAAAAAAAATTTGAATGTATAATTTTTATTTCTACATCACAACTTTTTAACAAAATCTCAAGTATTTTTTTAAAGAATTAAAAAATTTTCTTCTTTTTTTGAAAATTATTTTTAAAAATTTCTCATGATTGCATATGCCCTGGCGGTTGTGGTGAACCGAACTCTGACCAAGTTTGGTCCGAGTTTGGTCAGAGTTTGGTTTGAGGCAAAATAATGCAAATATTTAGTGAAATATGATGTAAAAATAATAAATAATGACAAAATAGGCATTATTTTATTGATTCGGGTGAAAATTATGTTTAATGAGACAGTAATTATGGAATAATTAAGATTTAAAATATTTTGTGTTAATCTGTCAGTTGAAATAGTGTGCAAAATTCACAAATTGTCGATGAAAATTAGTTTAAAACGTTAAGAAAAAGAGCGAATATATATTCTCTAATATTTAAAGTAATTGATTTATTATATAGTTTTGTTAATTACTGCATATTAACAAGAAAAACATAAATTAAAGTAATAATTTTGTATTCTATTATAAAGTGAAAGTGTATAGTGTCGATAACAGAGGTGTGCAGAAAAATAGCCGCGCTCAAAACACGGTAGGTGGCACTAGTAACAATTTCTCAATACTTAGAGTAGTTGTAATTTAATTATTAAATTTCATTAAAATAGAATATACTGTGAAATAAACTAAAGTTTCAACTATTGAATATATTTATTTAACACTCGTGATTAACATTTATCTGCAATTTATTATAAAACAAATTAAAACAAACAAAATTCTCTGTATATGCACTGACACCAATGCTTTTCCGATAGTCAATATACGCAGTGGAAATAGCAGTATTGATTTCCGAAAAACAAATTAATCCTATTTTTGTTTGTCATTTTTCATGAATAATTAAATAAATAATAATAATAACAATTATTATTATTATTATTATTATTATTATTATTATTATTATTATTATTATTATTGTAAGAGAAAAGAAAATTTTTGGTCGGTAAATTTTTTGTCTGAATTATTTTTGATAATTTTCTATAATTTTAGATTTTTTTACCAAAGAGTCGAGACTGTTAAATAAGTAAAGTATTTTCCAAAAGCACAAAAATAATGAAGCTAAATCCCATAAAAGAGAGGAAAAAATGTTGAATTTTAAAAAAATCGGTTTTTCGAATTTTTGATAAATTTAGATTTTTATCAAAGAGTCGAGACTATTTAATAAGTAAAGTATTTTCCAAAAGCACAAAAATAATGAAGCTAAATCCCATAAAAGAGAGGAAAAAATGTTGAATTTTAAGAAATTCGGATTTTTGAATTTTTGATAATTTTAGATTTTTACCAAAGAGTCGAGACTATTAAATAAGTAAAGTATTTTCCAAGAGCCCAAAAATAATGAAGCTAAATCCCATAAAAGAGAGAAAAATATGTTGAATTTTAAGAATTTAAGTTTTTTGATTTTTTAGAATTTTTGATAATTTTAGATTTTTTACCAAAGAGTCGAGACTATTTAATAAGTAAAGTATTTTCCAAAAGCACAAAAATAATGAAGCTAAATCCCATAAAAGAGAGGAAAAAATGTTGAATTTTAAGAAATTCGAATTTTTGAATTTTTGATAATTTTAGATTTTTTACCAAAGAGTCGAGACTATTTAATAAGTAAAGTATTTTCCAAAAGCACAAAAATAATGAAGCTAAATCCCATAAAAGAGAGAAAAAAATGTTGAATTTTAAAAAAATCGGTTTTTCGAATTTTTGATAAATTTAGATTTTTACCAAAAAGTCGAGACTATTTAATAAGAAAAGTATTTTCCAAAAGCACAAAAATAATTAAGCTAAATCCCATAAAAGAGAGGAAAAAATGTTGAATTTTAAGAAATTCGTATTTTTGAACCTTTGATAATTTTAGATTTTTGCCAAAGAGTCGAGACTATTAAATAAGTAAAGTATTTTCCAAGAGCCGAAAAATAATGAAGCTAAATCCCATAAAAGAGAGGAAAAAATGTTGAATTTTAATAAAATCGAATTTTTGATAATTTTAGATTTTTTACCAAAGAGTCGAGACTATTTAATAAGTAAAGTATTTTCCAAAAGCACAAAAATAATGAAGCTAAATCCCATAAAAGAGAGAAAAAAATGTTGAATTTTAAAAAAATCGGTTTTTCGAATTTTTGATAAATTTAGATTTTTACCAAAAAGTCGAGACTATTTAATAAGAAAAGTATTTTCCAAAAGCACAAAAATAATGAAGCTAAATCCCATAAAAGAGAGGAAAAAATTTTGAATTTTAAGAAATTCGGATTTTTGAATTTTTGATAATTTTAGATTTTTTACCAAAGAGTCGAGACTATTTAATAAGTAAAGTATTTTCCAAAAGCACAAAAATAATGAAGCTAAATCCCATAAAAGAGAGAAAAAAATGTTGAATTTTAAAAAAATCGGTTTTTCGAATTTTTGATAAATTTAGATTTTTACCAAAAAGTCGAGACTATTTAATAAGAAAAGTATTTTCCAAAAGCACAAAAATAATTAAGCTAAATCCCATAAAAGAGAGGAAAAAATGTTGAATTTTAAGAAATTCGTATTTTTGAACCTTTGATAATTTTAGATTTTTGCCAAAGAGTCGAGACTATTAAATAAGTAAAGTATTTTCCAAGAGCCGAAAAATAATGAAGCTAAATCCCATAAAAGAGAGGAAAAAATGTTGAATTTTAATAAAATCGGTTTTTTTGAATTTTTGATAAATTTTGATAATTTTAGAATTTTTACCAAAGGGTGGAGACTATTACATAAGTAAAGTGTTTTTAAAGAGCCCAAAAATATTGAATTTAGATTTAAAATTCCACTGGAACTTCGTAAAAATTTGACCTGGAAATCATGGAAAAGGTATGGAATTTTAATTTCGGATTTCTGTTGGAATCCTGTAATAATTTTTCAGTTAAGAAAATTCGTAAATAAAAGTAGTATAGGATTTTTTTGTGTGTACCTATCTAATAATTTTTAGAGTGAATCAGAATATTCTTTATGATCAGGAAAAAAGTCAAAATTCTTTCTAGAAATCAGAGAAAGGCAAAATTACATATTTGTGGCAACCCAGTTTTAGCAAGTATTGAAAAATTCAAAATTTTTGAAAAATGAAAAATCTTTTATTTTTATTTGCAAAAGTTTTGAAATTTTATTAAGTAGAAATTTGTTTATACAATGCAACCGAAATAATATACCTCTTGGGGTAGTATTCTGGTCTGTTTTTCCGAGTAGGATAAAAAAGAAAGTCTAACACTTTTAGTATTTAGTTTTGTTGCAAATTGTTTATTAATGTTTAAAGAATACAGAAAAAAATTAGGAAAAAAAATTAAAATTTTTTTAAAATCATAAACTGGTGATGTGGGGACTGAAAAAAAGAAAGTGAGAACTGGTTGACACTGTGGAGACTTTTGTAATGCTTTAAAACAAAAAACCCAAAAAATTTCTTGATTATTACAGGCTTTGCTATGATAAGCACATTGAAAAAGAGAAAAAATTTTTTTTTAGCAAAATTCTGATGTGAACATGAATCAGAATTCAAAAAGTAAATGTTTTAATTTTAACCTGATGACTAATAATAATTTTTTATGATAATTTTTTTGAAAAATTAGGATTCCAACAGAAATCCGAAATTAAAATTCCATACCTTTTCCATGATTTCCAGGTCAAATTTTTACAAAGTTCCAGTGGAATTTTATATCTAAATTCAATATTTTTGGGCTCTTTAAAAACACTTTACTTATGTAATAGTCTCCACCCTTTGGTAAAAATTCTAAAATTATCAAAATTTATCAAAAATTCAAAAAACCGATTTTATTAAAATTCAACATTTTTTCCTCTCTTTTATGGGATTTAGCTTCATTATTTTTCGGCTCTTGGAAAATACTTTACTTATTTAATAGTCTCCACCCTTTGATAAAAAATCTAAAATTATTAAAAATTCGAAAAACCGATTTTTTTAAAATTCGACATTTTTACCTCTCTTTTAAGGGATTCAGCTTCATTATTTTTGTGCTTTTGGAAAATACTTTACATATTTAATAGTCTCGACTTTTTGGTAAAAAATCTAAAATTATCAAAATTTATCAAAAATTCGAAAAACCGATTTTTTTAAAATTTAACATTTTTTCCTCTCTTTTATGGGATTTACAGGGTTGCCACAAATATTTAAATTTATTTTTCCCTGACTTTTCCCTGATTTCCAGACAAAATTCTCACTTTTTCCCTGACCCTAAATATATTCTGATTCACTCTAAAAATTATTAGATACTCGAAAAAATGTTCTATTACATTTATTTACCAATTTCATTAATTGTAAAATTATTCAAAATATCAATAATTAATATTTAATCCTTATTATTTTTCCGTAGGAATTAAAATTCTTCAATACATTCAAATTTAAACCTTTTTGAAATTCAACAATTTATAAGAATATTATTACGAATCATAAAGAAAGCGATCACTCCGAGTCTTCGACTCGGAGTGATCGCCTTCTTCATGTTTTGTTATAATTTAAATAACCATGAAATTTTTCAAAAAAAATTAATTATTTACAAAAATCCTTCACAAGAATTCAATTATTTTTAAAAGTAGTAAATTTTCTCAAAAAAATTCAATTTTTTAAAAAAATTGGAATAAAATTCGTTGCAATAATTCAATTATTTTCACAAATAATAAATCGATTATTCGGTAATTCATTTTTCAATCAATTTTTAAATAATTCAATTATTTTGACAAATTTTAATGAAATTTTCAAGAATAATTACATTTTTCGAGGAATTTGATTAAAATATTGTATCAAAAATTAATTAATATCCTGCGATGAGTTTTATTATTTATGAAAATAATTAAAAATTTTCCCAAAAATTTTATTAAATTTTTTCTAAAACAATTGAATTTCGGTGAAGAATTTTATTATTTATAAAAATAATTGAATTCATGCGACGAATTTTATAAAAATCTATTTAAATAATTGATATTTTTCGAAAAATTTAATGAAATTTTTTATATTAAATAATTGAACTCATGTGAAAATTTTATTATTTATTAAAATAATTAAATTATTTTAAAGAAATTTATTCAAAATTTTATAAATTATTGAATTTCTGTGAAATTTTAATAAGAATTCTATTCAAGTTTTTAAAAATAATAGAATTTTGAAGAAGATTTTTATTTTTTATATTCGATAACAATAATTGAAATTTTGACGAGAATTTAAAAAAAATTTTCTAAATAATTGAATATTGAAGAATTTTATTATTTATAAAGATAATTGAAATTTTGACCAGAATTTTTAAAAAATTTTTCAACATAATTGAATTTTTGCGAGGATTTTTATTACTTCTAAAAATAATTTAATTCTGCCAACGAATTTTATTTAAGTTTATAAAAATAATTAAATTTCGGTGAAGAATTTTTCTATTTCAAAAAATAATTGAATTCTTGAAAAAAACATTGTTAAATTTTTTTTAAATAATAATTTAATTCTTGCGACAAATGTTATAAAATTCTTTTTAAATAATTGATATTTTTGGACAAATTTTTTGAAACTTTTTATATCAAATAATTGAATTCCTGTGAAAATTTTATTATTTATGAAAATAATTGATTTATTTCGAAGAAATTTATTAAAAATTTTGTAAATTATTGAATTCCTGTGAAATTTTGCCAAGAATTTTATTAAAGTTTTTAAAAATAATTGAATTTCGAAAAAGAATTGTATTATTTATAAAGATAATTAAAATTTTGACGAGAATTTTTAAAAAATTTTTGAACATAATTGAATTTTGCAGAAGAATTTTATCATTTTTAAAGATATAATAGAAATGACCAGAATTTTTTTAAATTTTTGAACGTAATTGAAATATTACGAAGAATTTTTATAACTTTTGAAAATAATTGAATTTCTGGAATTATCTGTAACTTTTCCAAAATTCAATTTTTTTTAGTATTTTTAACTAAAATTTTTTATCAATCTAGTATTTATGAAAATTGTAAAAATGATTCATTAAATAATTTTTAAGTAATAATTTTATGATAGTTCTTGTAAAATTAAGTAATTTAAGTAGAAATTATTGTCTGAAATAGTAAAAATTAAAGGTTTTGTATTGAAATTCGTGATAGTTTCATAGTTTACGAGGCAAAAAAAATCAAAATTCAGTTTTTTCATGAATTTTTAAAATTCAATTTTTTCCAGTACTTTTACTAAAAATCCCTGACTTTTCCCTGTCTCCCCTGACCTGTGGCAACCCTGATTTAGCTTCATTATTTTTGTGCTTTTGGAAAATACTTTACTTATTAAATAGTCTCGACTCTTTGGTAAAAAATCTAAAATTATCAAAAATTCTAAAAAATCAAAAAACTTAAATTCTTAAAATTCAACATATTTTTCTCTCTTTTATGGGATTTAGCTTCATTATTTTTGGGCTCTTGGAAAATACTTTACTTATTTAATAGTCTCGACTCTTTGGTAAAAATCTAAAATTATCAAAAATTCAAAAATCCGAATTTCTTAAAATTCAACATTTTTTCCTCTCTTTTATGGGATTTAGCTTCATTATTTTTGTGCTTTTGGAAAATACTTTACTTATTAAATAGTCTCGACTCTTTGATAAAAATCTAAATTTATCAAAAATTCGAAAAACCGATTTTTTTAAAATTCAACATTTTTTCCTCTCTTTTATGGGATTTAGCTTCATTATTTTTGTGCTTTTGGAAAATACTTTACTTATTTAACAGTCTCGACTCTTTGGTAAAAAAATCTAAAATTATAGAAAATTATCAAAAATAATTCAGACAAAAAATTTACCGACCAAAAATTTTCTTTTCTCTTACAATAATAATAATAATAATAATAATAATAATAATAATAATAATTGTTATTATTATTATTTATTTAATTATTCATGAAAAATGACAAACAAAAATAGGATTAATTTGTTTTTCGGAAATCAATACTGCTATTTCCACTGCGTATATTGACTATCGGAAAAGCATTGGTGTCAGTGCATATACAGAGAATTTTGTTTGTTTTAATTTGTTTTATAATAAATTGCAGATAAATGTTAATCACGAGTGTTAAATAAATATATTCAATAGTTGAAACTTTAGTTTATTTCACAGTATATTCTATTTTAATGAAATTTAATAATTAAATTACAACTACTCTAAGTATTGAGAAATTGTTACTAGTGCCACCTACCGTGTTTTGAGCGCGGCTATTTTTCTGCACACCTCTGTTATCGACACTATACACTTTCACTTTATAATAGAATACAAAATTATTACTTTAATTTATGTTTTTCTTGTTAATATGCAGTAATTAACAAAACTATATAATAAATCAATTACTTTAAATATTAGAGAATATATATTCGCTCTTTTTCTTAACGTTTTAAACTAATTTTCATCGACAATTTGTGAATTTTGCACACTATTTCAACTGACAGATTAACACAAAATATTTTAAATCTTAATTATTCCATAATTACTGTCTCATTAAACATAATTTTCACCCGAATCAATAAAATAATGCCTATTTTGTCATTATTTATTATTTTTACATCATATTTCACTAAATATTTGCATTATTTTGCCTCAAACCAAACTCTGACCAAACTCGGACCAAACTTGGTCAGAGTTCGGTTCACCACAACCGCCAGGGCATATGCAATCATGAGAAATTTTTAAAAATAATTTTCAAAAAAAGAAGAAAATTTTTTAATTCTTTAAAAAAATACTTGAGATTTTGTTAAAAAGTTGTGATGTAGAAATAAAAATTATACATTCAAATTTTTTTTACTTATTTCTAAAAAAATTGAAATTTTTGTTGAAACTTCCTTCCCTTTTGTTAAAAAATTGTGATTAAAATAAGAATTACGCAAAAAATTTTATTCCTTTTCTCATAAATTTTGTGAACAAAATTGTGATTAAGAAATGTTATTAATTATCTATTGACACTAAGAGAAACTACACGCGCGCTTTAGCGCGCGTTTGTTTAGCTGTAACATATACAATAATTTGAAAAGAAAACATTTTTGTAATTTTTCATAAATTTTTCGAAGAATTTTTTATTAAAATTTTGTAAAGATAATTTTATTTCTTTTGAGTAATAATAAATACTTTCAATTGAAAGAAAAAATTTCTTTTAAAACATGAAAGTCTTGTAGTTTTGTAGTTTTTAGGTTTTGAAAAAATTGTTATAAGAGTTTTTTATCGATCTAGATGGGGGGCTAACGGAACTCTAAGCAGAACTCTTGTAACGTAACATTTGAGATTTTTTGAAAAATTCTCGTGTTTTCAATTATTTTTTTATGACTTCGGATTATCAGAACTATTCGAATAAAATGTAGGAACTCTAGAACCCTATTAAAACCACTCAAAACTCTAATTATAAATCCACTTTTTCAATAGTGGGGGACTGCGTGAAGTTGGCCCCCTATTATGGAAAAACTTATTTTTTACTATTTAATCGCCGGAACTATTTCTAAAAACTATCAGGAACTCTAGAACTATTAAAGAAATGTTTTTTTTAAATGAATAATTAATAAACAATTTTTCATTTTGTTAATTTTTTAGCACAAATTGAGCACTAAATAATAGGCTAATTGTAAATATTCTGTTGGCGTTTTTAGCGTGTTTTTCGTTATGTCCGGCCAGCGGATCGCTCAGTCAGACAA
This sequence comes from Leptopilina syphax, assembly GCA_032872505.1. Taxonomy (NCBI): domain Eukaryota; kingdom Metazoa; phylum Arthropoda; class Insecta; order Hymenoptera; family Figitidae; genus Leptopilina; species Leptopilina syphax. The sequence goes on from CM065469.1 coordinate 18,704,610, forward strand.
ATAAGTTAGTTTTTTAAATAAATAATTAATAAATAAATTTTGTATTGGTTGATATTTCAGCACTAATTGAGCACTAAATAATATGCTATTCATAACTATTGTGTTGGCGTTTCTAATGTGTTTTTCGTAATGGTGCGGATAGCGGTTTGCTCACTTATTTGAATAAGTTTTTCTTTTAAATAAATAATTAATAAAAAAAATTTTTTATTTTGTTAATCTGCGAACACTATTTGAGCACTAAATTATAGGCTAAGAAAACGAATTATAAAACGAATTTAAAACATTTTTAAGGTGTTCACTCTTTCGAAGAAATGTTTTTTATAAATAAATAATTAATAAACAATTTTTTATTGTGTTAATATTTAAGCACTAATTGAGCACTAAATTTTAGGCTATTGATAAATATTTTGTTGTTGTTTTTGACGTGTCTGTCGTAATGGTGCGGTTGGCGGATTACTCACTCAATCGAAAATTTTTTTTTTAAAATAAATAATTAATTAAAAAATTTTTTTGTTTTGTTAATCTTTGAGCACTAATTGAGCACTAAATAATAGGCTATCGATAAATATTTTGTTGGTGTTTTTAGTGCGTTTTTCGTTATGGTCTGGCTAGCGGATTACTCACTCATTCGAAAATGTTTTTTTTTAAATAAATAATTAATAAACAATTTTTTATTGTGTTAATATTTAAGCACTAATTGAGCACTAAATTTTAGGCTATTGATAAATATTTTGTTGTTGTTTTTGACGTGTCTGTCGTTATGGTGCGGTTGGCGGATTACTCCCTCAATCGAAAATTTTTTTTTTAAATAAATAATTAATTAAAAAATTTTTTATTTTGTTAATCTTTGAGCACTAATTGAGCACTAAATAATAGGCTATTTATAAATATTCTGTTGGCGTTTTTAAAGCGTTTTTCGTTATGGTCCGGCCAGCGGAACGTTCACTCAGCAGAACCATTGTTTTTTTTAAATAAACATTGAGCACTAAATTCGGCAATATGGTACAAAAATAGCACTAATTGAGCACTAATTAATGGTATAATTTAAATTCATTTTTATGAAAGTGGTTCGGCCAGCTTCACAGACCTTACTTATTTATATTACTTAATAAAAAAATTTTAAATACAAATTTCATAAAATTCAATTATTTCTTTAATTTTTAAATAAAAAATTATTCCAAACTAATTCATAAAAAATGTTTTCTCGACAGTTTTTCAACAATTAAATTATTTTTAAAATATCAATTTTAAATTTGTAAAGTCTAATTATTGTTAAAAACAGGAAAAGTTTGAAATAAATAAAATCTTTTCAACGCTGAAGAATAACATTCAGAATTTTCTTATGAATTCTTGAAATTGAATATTATTCCAGCACTTTTGACAAAATTCTCTGGCTTTTTTCTAATTTTCCTGAATAAATTTAGAAAAATAAGTAGTGATGTTGTGTAGAATTCTTCTGAATAATGGAATTTTTTTAATGTTAATGACATGAAAATAATATTATTTAATTTTGACTAGAAAACTATTAGAAACAAAATAATAAGTAATTAATTGTAATTAAATGTAATTTTTTTTGATAATTAATAAGTCAAAAATACTGTAATAAACATATCTTCCATTATCGTCTCATTGGCAATCACGCTTTTCTATGAACTATTGTTCATAAACCTTAAAATATAACATGCTTAACGGAATAAAAATTTAAGTCTTATTCTCATGTGACATGTAATGTAAAAATTACATTATTGTTATATATTTTAAAAGTGAAATAAGAAACTTCACGCGCGCTTTAGCGCGCGTTATTTGTGTTAGTAACTAATAATATCACAAAAATAAATAAAGAAAAAAAAATCTACATTATCGATTACAATTTTAAGTAAAATAAAATGAATTACGTCAGAAGATAATGGTTCTTAAGTAAATTTTGAAAAAATAAACCATAAATAAAAGGAGTGCTCATAATTTAAAAATTTTTTATCTTCATAAGTAAAAATATATCAATTCCATAGATTTACCCATATTAGTACCTGAATTAAATACTAAATTCCCAATTTAATAAAATTTATATTATTATTGTGATTATGTAAGTGTTTCTAAAGTATTTATTTTTTAAATTGTGAAATTAACACATCTAAAGCTGTTATCGTATCGCTTATCGTTTTAGGAAGTGTCAAACAAATTCTTGGGACTTTTGAAAAATGGAATGCTACCACGTGGAGTATTATTCCACGTTCATTCTAATATCCAAACACAGATGATTGCCCTTTTCGATTTACTTTATTTCGCAAAGGACTATGATACTTTCTACAAAACTGCAGTATGGGCAAGATTTCACATAAATGAACAAATGTATCAGTATTGTCTATTTATAGCTATCCTCCATCGACCAGACACCAAACACATCCATTTACCGTATCTTTACGAATTAACTCCGCATTATTTCTTTAATGAGGATGTCATCTTCAAGGCTCAACGCATTCAAATGGAAGGCGTTGGTGAGAACTTATTTTAATTTATGAAACTGAAGTTACTAATGTTTTTATCTACGCAAAAAGATAAGAATTTTTTTAGGCCCCCTTAGACGTAAACGTTGGTAACTTGTTTCATTCGTATTTTAACTATAATTAAAAATAGCTATTACATTAGATGTTATGTTCAGTATTCCAGATACCATTTACCCTGTGGGCACGGAAACGTCTTTAAGAAACGTTCCTAAAATGTTTTAGAAACATTTCCATAACAAAGACGTTTTCTTGCCCACAGGGTAATCTTGCAGTAAGCCTGCGGCCAGCTTGCCGTAGCTTACTGCAAATAACACAGTGGAACTCAAAAAAAGGGTTAAGATTTTACTATAATGGGATGAAAGTACTACCCCAGAAGAGAAAATCCCCAAATGATTTTGAAAAAATAGTGGCCGTTTGAGTAAAATTGTAGTTTTTATTCCAATAAACAAATTTTATTAACGAACTATGGTTAAAAATTATAATTTAATAAATTATAATATTAATTATAATTTAAATTAATACCTTTAGTTAATATTTTGCGGAAAATTATTCGATTTTTCTCAATTTTTTCATACTACGCCGCAAAATGTTATATTTTTTTCTTAAACTTTTTACTGAAAAGAAATATCAGTATAAAAGTAAGAAGTATCACTTTTTTAATTATTTTGTTGTAGATTAAAATTATTTTAAACATACTACATTTATTGTAAATATTTATTACAAAAGATATTTAAAATATGCGCTAAAATTAAAAAGGTGTCAAAAATGCACGATTTACTGACCAAAATCTGATTAGAGTCATTATTCAATAAATTACTAAATTATCAAAACTTAAAATTACAATAAAAATCAAACAGCTACTAATTTTTCAAAATCCTTTAGGGGTTTTACTCTGCTGGGTAGTACTTTCATCCCATTATAGTCAAGTCTTAACTCAAAGAAATTTTTCTAAAATTGTTCCACTGTGTAATTAGTTGCTAATTATTCTAAAATATTTCTTAAGGGAACTTTCTGGTGAAGAATTAGTAAAAAATAAACTTTTTTAAACCCTTATTGTGAAAAATGTATTATAGTTATGGCAAAAATTCTTTCGGATATTGTTAAATATTATAAGAGAATTGAAACAAAATTTTGAGTATTTTTAAGTAATTTTTACATCTATAGGTGGCGTCTTCCAAAAGGTGTCTTTCATATTTAAGATGACAGTTTCCGGGCAACCTATTTTATATAGGGGAGTATAGTCGAGGTCGGACCACCTTTTGACTTTTGTTTTAACTTTTTTAAAAATGAATTTGGTCAATTGAAGTATGTTGTTGGAAAGTCCTGTTTAATAGGAACATTTTTTATGTACAAAGTAAATTGATTGGTTTTAAAATAAAAAAGTTATAAAGATTTAAAAAAAATTTAGTGCAGGTTGGCCCTTACAGTCAAGGTCGGTCCATGTTTGAAATTCAAAAGGCCGTTAAAAAATAAAATAACATGTTTATAGTTATGGAAAATTGATCTTTTATTGTTTCCAGCTTGTAACTTGATAAAATAATAAAAATAAATAAAATTAATATAAATAAAATAAAAATTTTGCACTGAAATATTAATAAAATTAAATAAAAATATTAATAAGATTATCAACAAGGTACATTATAAGTGATTCAGAATCCCAGTTTTTGCAAGTGAAGTAGCTCGTTCTCATCTCTGCGCATTTTAAGTACAAAGTGACAAACCTTGACAGAAAGTAACATTACCGAATTGTTCTAACCATAAAGAAATCCCTAGTAGAAATTTGTCGTGGCATGACTAGATTTATTCAAGTTACTGTACAGTTCTAGTCATAAAAGTTTAATCTAGCTTAACTAGCGAATTACTAGACAGCTCCTGCATAACACTGTTAAAGAAAATATAAAGTTAAACTTGATTATTACTGTATAGAAGTCCTGTACAGTTATTTTCATGGCACAATCGAGGCGTTTCAGTAACTAAACAGTTGTGTATTGACATTTTCAAAATATTTTCTATAAAATAAATCTTTTGGTTTTACAGTTTATAGTTTTTATATTTTTAATTTTGTTCTTTTATTTTACTGTTGACAACTAAATAACAAATTTTTTAAATTATATAATATTAAAATTTTGATTTAATAATAAAAATTTCTTTTAACCCTTTAACGCCCAAATGTGCTGTTTTCCGACTTGAATTTTAACTTCGTACAACTATTAAAAGAAAGCTAAAAAATTTCAAAAGTACCATTTCCTACTATTTTCGGGGTTGCTCTTTCGAATGGCGTTGTCAAAATTTCCAAAAAATGAAATTAACCCTCTCTTAATGAACTTTTACAAAAAATGCAAGATTTTTAGATGAAAATTTTTTTTATTGCAATTTTCATTGTTATATCGGTATCTACATATCGTCTAAGGTATAAAAACCGTATTCCCGATAGCTGTACTTTAAAAATATGAAGTAGTTTTTTTTTTTTTTTTCATTTTTCATTAAAAAATGGCGCCCGAACGCTAAATTTTTTTTTATTACACATAGGGGAGACTGGGGCGAAAACTTAAATTTTGCTTAAATGATTTTTTTGGCAATATAAGCCGCTTAGATGCAAATATTTGTATATCAATATTGTAGGGCAACTTGTCCTTTACAACTTTCAATAAAAAAGTTCCTGATATTTTCGCAAAAAATACATGTTTTGTCCTTTTTTGAAAATTTTGTTTTTTTTAACTTTTCGCCCCATGCTGGGGCGAAAAGTTAAATGGGTGGGGGGAAAAGTTAAATTCTATTTTTAGCCTACTAAAACTATTTGCTGATAGGTGTTAAGTATTAGATAAGTTAAAGTATACGTAAACAAGTAATTTAGTAAATAAAAGATCTTTGTTTATTTGACAAAAGCTTTAGAATAGTTGTAAAGTTAAAAAATTGGAATTTAAAAAAAATAGTATATTAAGCAACAAGGGCATAAAGGCAGCCATTTGTTTACGGTGATTTTTGTGACACGAGTGGAGGTCGAGGGCGCCGTAGGCGCCCCGAGACCGGAACGAGTGTCACAAAAATCATCGTAAACAAATTGGCTGCCTTTATTCCCGTGTTACTTACGATATTTTTTATTCCTAATGCATAAAAGTGGCGATTTCAGATAGCAGACGACAGGGAGTAAAAGTCATTCACTTCTTCGACTTGTATGAAAATGGCGGCCTTTTTTTTACCTTGGGCAAAAAAAAGCATGGGACCAGCTGTTTTTTTGCCCTTGGGGGAAAAAAAGTCGTCATTTTCATACGGTGGAACAAATGAATGACTTTACTCCCTGTCGTCAGCTATCTAAAAGCGCCATTTTTGTGCATGTGGGATAAAAAAAATTTTTTTGGTTTATTTCACGTGAACGGTCTTATTTTTTGACAGAGTACTTGCCCAATGTCAAATAAATAATGTTTAAACAAATAAACCCAAAAAAACGAAAAATAAAAAAAAAATTTTAACAACATGTAAAAATACATTTAACTTTTCGCCCCAGGGTGCGTTTTTGGCTTTAACAACAAATATAAACAATCTGACTAAATATATTTAGTTATATTTTATTTATTTTATTTATTTATATTATAAATAAAAAAATAAAAAAAAAAAAAATAATTAAATTATTATTTATTTATTTATATTATTATTATTTTTTTTTATTTTTATTTATTTATATTTTTTATTTATTTTATTTTTCTTTTATTTAGCAAATACCTTTAGGTATCTCTTCAGGGGACCAAAATAATGAAGTAAAAAACTCGCGATGAGAATAAATTCAAAAAATATACTTAAAAGTTGATATTTTCTTTTTCGAAAAAATTTTCAAAAGTAGGTTGAAAAAAAATTTAAATATTGACACCACAAAAATAAACAGAATTTCACACAACTCCAGACATTTATTAAGGGTGATAACACCCTTCTATAGTTAAAATTACAATGCTCTAACTATTTTCGTTCGAAAGATAATGAATTTTAACGGTTTTAGCAGTTTAACTTTTCGCCCCAGTCTCCCCTACAAATTTTTTTCTAAATTTGCTTAAATTCGCTTAAAATTTGTTACTCGGGGGTTTATGGGGTCGCTGATTACGAATATGATGTTAGTTTTTAAAAAATCCAAAATGGCGCATCCAAAATGGCGACCAAAAAAAATAAAAATCATTCAGATTGGTTCAAAAATTGGTACTCGGGGGTTTTTGGGGTCGCTGATTACGAATATGATGTTAGTTTTTAAAAATCCAAAATTTCGGATCTAATATGCAACGGATATTCAAATAATAAAAAACATTTGTCCTTAGTAACTGATGGTGACCAGGACTTAGAATAAGTTTTGGTAGATGTTACATCCCGAGATAAAACTTTTTTTAATTTAACCCTGAATGTGTAAAATCAAATCAGCACTTTACCTCCCTTTTATTATTCGCTTAATAAAATTACCCTTGCCTTAGCTCGGGACGTGACAGAAGACAACCTCAAACAAAGTTTAATGATAAAAAAAGGTCCTCACTTTAAAGTTCAATAAGTAATTAAACTAAGTTTTATAAAAGTAATGTTTCAAGTTTGACATTATTATTAATTGAGTATAAGTAAATTCCAAATTGACCCAAATAACAATTTTCAAGACAATCCGGATGATTTTTATTTTTTTGTCCGACATATTAGATCCGAAATTTTGGATTTTATAAAACTAACATCATATTCGTAATCAGCGACCTCAAAAACTCCCGAGTACCAATTTTTAAGCCAATCCAATCCGAATTATTTTTATTTTTTTGGTCGCCATTTTTGATTTTTTAAAAACTAACATCATATTCGTAATCAGCGACCCCATAAACTCCCGAGTAACAAATTTTTAGCAAATTTAAGCAAATTTAGAAAAAAATTTGTATGTGTAATAATAAAAAAAATTTAGCGTTCGGGCGCCATTTTTTAATGAAAAATGAAAAAAAGAAAAAAAAACTACTGCATATTTTTAAAGTACAGCTATCGGGAATACGGTTTTTTATACCTTAGACGATATGTAGATACCGACATAACAATGAAAATTGCAAAATAAAAAAAAATTTTATCCAAAAATCTTGCATTTTTTGAAAAATTCCATTAAAAGAGGGGGTTAATTTCATTTTTTGGAAACTTTGACAACGTCATTCGAAAGAGCGACCCCAAAAATAGTAGGAAATAATACTTTTGAAATTGTTTCAGCTTTCTTTTAATAGTTGTACGAAGTTAAAATTCAAGTCAGAAAACAGCACATTTGAGTTAATTAAAATAACTAATTTTTTAAATTCAGAAGACAATTTCTTTTCAAGATTATATACTCTTATTATATGTATATTAATATTAATTTAACGATCCTGTTACATACAAAAAGTTAGAATTGGTTTAATAAAGTGAGGTTATGTTTTACGTTGATGTATTGACGTTGTCCACATAGCACAGGTTTTTCCGGGAAATTCCCAGGAAATTTTCCATGTTAAGTTCAGAAATTTGTCGTGTTAAGTGGTTATGTGGGAATGAACTCCGAGCCACTGCAAAGTGTAGCTTCAGCTAAAGCAAGTTAGCCTAAGGCTCTGTCGACCCACTAAAACCAACTCCCCATTACCAGGACTCTATTTCCACCTGCGGAACTACCTAATGGCTTTACTTTGCAAGTGGAAGTCCTCTCTCTTACTCCTCTCAATCCATTGTTAAAAAACAATCTTTCCATTTACCACCGGGGGGGAGCCGCGGGAGTGGGAGGACGATCGAGAATTAGTTCTTCCTCCCCCTCCCGCAAATCTGGAGTGATTACTCCAGGTTAACCTCTTCTTCCGTCCACATCTTTTGTCTTCATTACCGAGGTAATGAAGAACTCGATGTGGCGCCAAGAGTCCCCGCTTTGGAGCATAGTTGAGACCATGTCATCAGCGGTGAATTGAGTTTTCACCGCGTCAAACATGGCCCGCCTTAGCTCACTCCATTGCCCGCAGGAGAAGAGAGTGTGTTCCGCGTCATCTATTTCATCGCCGCAATACACACATTTCGCCTCTTATCTGATCTTAAATCTATGAAGGTACTGACCGAAGCAGCCATGACCAGTCATCGCTTGCGTAAGGTAATAGCCAACCTCTCCGTGCTTTCTTTCTAACCAGGTGGCGAGGTGGGGAATCAGGCGGTATGTCCACCTTCCTTTGGATTCCCCATCCCATCTTGCCTGCAAACTATCGACTAGTCTGATTCTTGCCGTTTTGCGGATAGCCATCTTTAGGCTACCGCCGCTCTGTTGTTCCTGCGAGACAGCTCGTTCTTTATTGAGCCGAAAGACTTCCTGTCTTTTTCTTGCCAACAAATCTGTTGGCGGTGTACTCGCAAGAACTAGAGCAGCGCAATCAGACACCGTCCTGTAGGCTGAGATAACTCTCCGTGCGCTCCCTGTCTGCACAGAGAGCAATCTATCCAAGATGGCGTGGGTCTTAAGAGCATCAGCCCATACAGGGGCAGCGTAAAGCTGCTTTGCTAGACCCACGGTCGCCACCAAGCGCCGCTTCTTTTCCCAGGGACCACCGATGTTGGCCATTAACCTAGATAGGTTACTCATACATTTAGTGGCCTTGAGTGCTGTGATGTTTACGTGAGGACCAAAGCTTAACCTTCGGTCCAATGTCACTTCCAGGTACTTAAGTTGATTTCCCCATGAGACTTCAGCTCCACCTATTTTCACCTTTGGGGCTTCAAAAACTTGCCGGACTGTAACTAGCAGAGCCTCGGTCTTCTCTAAGGCCATTTGCAGGCCATGACGAGACAACCAACGCTCTACTCGCCGCAGTCCTTCATCGAGTTTTATCTTGAGGAATTTGGTTTCTTGCGCTCTACACACCAGAAGTACGTCATCAGCAAAGGCTTTCAGGGTTATGTCTTCGGGCAGCTCTATTCTCAGGAGATCGTCTTACATGACGTTCCATATAAATGGACCCACCTTAGACCCCTGTGGTGCCCCGCAGGTCATCTCTTCCTTGGCATGGAACACATTGCCTTCGCACACGACCCATCTGTCGCTGAGATAGTTGTCTATCATTCGCAACAGATAAGTCGGTACTCCTTTGCGTCTCATTGACTTAATGCAGATGTCCCATCTCGCGGAATTGAACGCATTCCTGATGTCGATGGAAACAAGAGCACAGAAACTCTTCCTTTTCCCCTGATTGACTTCCTTTATCAGTTTTACAACAGAGAGTAATGCATCAACTGTTGACCGGCCTTTTCGGAAGCCAAACTGGTTCTCTGATAGGCTATTTTCGCCTACCAGGATTCCCTAAAGTCTTTCTAGAACCATCCACTCTAGAAGTTTGCCCATCGTGTCCAATAAACAAATTGGTCTGAACGATGAGACTTTATCCAGAGGTTTATCGCCTTTCCTAAGGAGAACCAGCTTTTGCACTTGCCAGTCACTGAGGAACTCTCCAGCTTTTAAATACGCATTAAAGACGTTGAGAAGCAACTCTGGGTATACCGCGACGACCTCTTTTAGGATCTCGCTTGGTACTCCGTCGCTGCCTGGCGCCTGGCCATTTTTCAACGCTCTTGCCGCCTTTCTTAGTTCTTCAAGCTTAAAGAGCTCCTCCATCTGTACTACGCAAGCATAGTCCTCCCTAAGGCTCGGTTCCACATGAGGAAATAGCGCTCTAATGATTTTTTGGACCCAAATCGGATTGCCTAGACCCGGGGTTTTTTGTCTTGAAACCAATTTCTTAGTAACAATTTTAAACGCTAAACCCCATGGGTCATTCTCGGTCTTCCCGATTAGGTCCTTCCAGCACTTTTGTTGGCTACTCCTTATAGCCCACTTGAAGATTCGCCTGGCATTATGCCAATCTTCTTGCAGCGTGAAGTCTCCCTTCGAGTGGGTATATTTCCTCCTCGCTGCATTGCATTCTCTCCTTAAGCGGGCTAATTTATCGCTCCACCAGTACAGAGCACCCTTCCTTGCTTTTGATTGGCGCTGGCGAGGCATAGAGCAGTTGCAAGCATCCGCTATAATCTGCTTTGCCTCTCGCGCTATAACCTGTACAGAAGTTGGCTCCTTCTGCCAGCTGGACCTCTTGATGAGGCAAGCTTCGGCCAGGGATTTTACCAACTTCTCCCTATCTAGTCTCCTGAGGTTCCAGGAAGGTATCTTTTTGCCCTTTTATGGACGATTGCACCCTCCCGGCTCTTCCTCAAAGACTGAAAACTCAATGTACTGGTGGTCGCTCATAGTCACCTGATCCAGCACCTTCCAGTTCTTTACTCTGCTGGCCAGGCGCACAGTGGAGCAAATAGCACTTTTCAGGGACAAAAATCTAGCGCTCTTACAATTTTTAACGGATTTTGTTAATTTTTTTTTAATAATCTTGAGTTTCCGCAGATTACAATACGTCTGCTAATAATTTATTTGAACTAATTGTTTATTTATTTATTTAACAACAATGTAGACGAAAATTATTTTCTAACTTATTTGATAGACATTTAGTGTCCTAAATTTGAATTTCACTTAAAATTGACATTCAGAGATGTAATTAAACATAAATAATAAGTTTATACTTACTAGAATGGTAATAAAAAATGATAATATTGTTATAAACAAATTATATAAACCAATTATAAGTTTGAGAAATCTAGTGCAGTCGCACTAGATTTCGACGAAACTGACTACTTAAAGGTTTTTGAGGTCGCTGATCACGAATCTGAAGCTTGTTTTTAAAAATTCAAAATGGCGGAACCAATATGGCGGACGACATTTTTAAAAAACGATTGAAATCATGTAAAACTTGTTACTCGGGAGGTTTTCGTGGTTGCTGATTACGAATCTGTTATTTGTTTTTTAAAATTCTAAATGGCGGATCCAATATGGCGGACGACATTTGTAAAAAAGGATTGAAATCACATGAAATTTGTTACTCAGGGGGTTTTCATAATTGCTGATTACGAATCCGTTGTTGGTTTTTAAAAATACAAAATGGCGGATCCAATATGGCGGACGACATTTTTAAAAAACGATTGAAATCACATGAAACTTGTTACTCGAGGGGTTTTCGTGGTTGCTGATTACGAATCTGTTATTTGTTTTTTAAAATTCAAAATGGCAGATCCAATATGGTAAACGACATTTTTTATAAACTAATTAATTATACCATGTGATTATTTAGACTGAATCCATTTCAAATCAGGCAGGTCGACTAACCTTAAGTTATAGATTTAGCTGTCGCTAAAATATGTTATTGTACATGAAAAGTAAAGAGACACGTATTTTTTTATTTTTCAAAAAAGATAAATTTAAAGAAGTTACGCACATTTGAACTTTGAGTGGTAAAACTCGAATGAATAGTGAAAAAAAATTGTTTTGCTTGTCATTTTTTTTCTTTTAAGTATAATTTAATTTTCTTTCTTGGATCTTGTAGATGGTCTTGTCCTCTTCAAAATCCAGTTTGAAATTTGAAAAAATATTTAAAAATTATAAAAATAGGGGATGATTCTCTGAAAATAAATAAGATCAATTTTCTCAAAAACACCACCTTTTTTTCTATTAAAATTTTTACTACAAGTTCTTAAAATAATTATGAACATTTCCTATGAATTTCAAGCGGGCTAAACCATTCTGGCAATCAGGAGAATTTTTTTTTTGAAATATTTATTTTCACAAATTTTTAAATTGTTAACGTTCACGTCAACAATGTTATAGCGATTCATTTGTTTTTAAAAATGCAAGTTATCAATTTAAAAATTTGCGAAAATAAATATTTCAAAAAAAAATTCTCCTGATTGCCAGAATGGTTTAGCCCGCTTGAAATTCATAGGAAATGTTCATAATTATTTTAAGAACTTGTAGTAAAAATTTGTATAGAAAAAAAGGTGGTGTTTTTGAGAAAATTGATCTTATTTATTTTCAGAAAATCATCCCCTATTTTTATAATTTTAAAAATTTTAAAAAATTCAAACTGGATTTTGAAGAGGACAAGACCATCTACAAGACCCAAGAAAGAAAATTAAATTATACTCAAAAGAAAAAAAAATGACAAGCAAAACAATTTTTTTTCACTATTCATTCGAGTTTTACCACTCAAAGTTTAAATGTGCGTAACTTCTTTAAATTTATCTTTTTTGAAAAATAAGAAAATACTCTTTATTTTTCATGTACAATAACATATTTTAGCGACAGCTAAATCTATAACTTGAAGTAAGTCAACCTGCCTGATTTGAAATGGATTTAGTCTTTATTTTTTTAAAATTAAAACATGTTTTCTAAAATATTTAATTCATAAAACCTTATTTTGCAAATTTTAAAAATTTGATAAAATATTCTCTGATATATTAAAAACCCGCTTTAAACTTTTCAAAATCCAATAACCAATTTGTAATCAACAGCCACAAAAACCCCCTGAGTAACAAATTTCATGTGATTTCAATCCTTTTTTAAAAATGTCGTCCGCCATATTGGATCTGCCATTTTGAATTTTAAAAAACAAATAACAGATTCGTAATCAGCAACCACGAAAACCCCTCGAGTTACAAGTTTCATGTGATTTCAATCGTTTTTTAAAAATGTCGTCCGCCATATTGGATCCGCCATTTTGAATTTTTAAAAACCAACAACGGATTCGTTATCAGCCATTACGAAAACCCCCTGAGTAACAAATTTCATGTGATTTCAATCCTTGTTTAAAAATGTCGTCTGCCATATTGGATCCGCCATTTTGAATTTTGAAAAACAAATAACAGATTCGTAGTCAGCAACTACGAAAACCCCCCGAGTAACAAGTTTCATGTGATTTCAATCGTTTTTTAAAAATGTCGTCCGCCATATTGGATCCGCCATTTTAAATTTTGAAAAACAAATAACAGATTCGTAATTAGCAACCACGAAAACTCCCCGAGTAACAAGTTTTATGTGATTTCAATCGTTTTTTAAAAATTTCGTCCGACATATTGGATCCGCCATTTTGAATTTTGAAAAACAAATAACAGATTCGTAGTCAGCAACTACGAAAACCCCCTGAGTAACAAGTTTCATGTGATTTCAATCGTTTTTTAAAAATGTCGTCCGCCATATTGGATCCGCCATTTTGAATTTTGAAAAACAAATAACAGATTCGTAATTAGCAACCACGAAAACTCCCCGAGTAACAAGTTTTATGTGATTTCAATCGTTTTTTAAAAATTTCGTCCGCCATATTGGATCCGCCATTTTGAATTTTTAAAAACAAGCTTCAGATTCGTGATCAGCGACCTCAAAAACCTTTAAGTAGTCAGTTTCGTCGAAATCTAGTGCAGTCATTTCTCAAACTAATAATTTGTTTATAACAATATTATCATTTTTTATTACCATTCTAGTAAGTATAAACTTATTATTTATGTTTAATTACATCTCTTAATGTCAATTTTAAGTGAAATTCAAATTTAGGACACTAAATGTCTATCAAATAAGTTAGAAAATAATTTTCGTCTACATTGTTGTTAAATAAATAAATAAATAATTAGTTCAAATAAATTATTATTACAATAGTAAACTGCGGTAACTCAAGATTATTAAAAAAAATTAACAAAATCCGTTAAAAATTGTAAGAGCGCTAGATTTTTGTCCCTGAAAAGTGCTATTTGCCCCACTGTGAGGCGAGGAGATGCAAATGTCAGGTCAAGAATTGACCCTGACGCTCCTTGCCTAAAAGTGAGCTGTTTGCCGCGGTTCATCACCACCAGGTCATTCGCCGAAACCATATCGGTGACCAAGATTCCTCTCCTGTCCTGGCGGGTCTCCCCCATTCCGGCGATTTACTGTTGAAATCTCCCGCAAGGAGGACATCCCCGCCGAAAGCTTTTACGCTTTCCTCAAAAGAGCAAATCTCGGTGTCGAACTTCTTAAGGGGATCGTTTGGGGAGAAGTAGCAGCTGTAAATATGAACACCCGCCACCTCCATTCAAACGAAGCCCTTTTCTGTCTCAAGGAAATCGCTGACAGCGATGTCCGGGTTGCAAACTTGTATCCCGGACCTCCCCGATGCGTCCTGAAACCAGACAGAGAATTGTGGCTTTCTATACTGCTCACTGAAGATCAGAATATCGGCCTTCCTCTGCCTGGCAGTCTGCATCAGGAGGTCCTGCGCAACTCTTCCTCTTCCGAGGTTAACCTGGAGGACCCCGAACTTTGGCTTTTAAACCAGACAGGATTCCCTAATAAACTGGGCAAGCCCTGCTTCCCGGAAGGTGGCTTATCTCCTTGGATCCCTTGTCGGAGCAAGTCATGCAACGAGCTGGGCTCTTGCAGGACCTGCTCTTGTGATCCAGGCCACCACACTTCCAACAAGCGTTTCTTCGATCTGGGCCACCGCAGCCCCGTGCCAAGTGGCCGTAGCAAAGGCATTTAAGCACCTATCTACTTCCACTCTAGCCCGGATTCTGCAGTTAACCCAGCCGATCTTAACGCGACCGGTCTTCAGAAGCGACTCCGCGTCCGCATCTGGCAGACGCAGAATCGTCATCTGCGTTCCGCCGTACCGAGCAACTAGCTGGCAAGGCACTACCAAATCAGGCTTGCCCACACAACTCCGTACTGCCTTTTGTACTCCTATTACGACTACGGTCTCGTCAAGGTCAACGATTTCTACTGACCTTGTCGAGACCACAGTCGTGACTTCTGCCTGACCTTCGAGGACTGTAGTCAGCTCACTGCTGAACCGCGTAAGATCCCGCCCCTTCCTAAGAACCAGGAATTATTATAATTATTATTATTATTTTTGTAGTCGGAAGTGGAAAATCTGCGAATTCAGATACCTGGTTAATGAATTCCAGGGTATGTGGGGGTGACCGCTCTTGTTCTGGTCTACCCACTAAAAACCACTCCCGTCTTAATTTGGAACACTTTATCCACCTGCGGAACTACCTTCAGGCCTTCAACTTCGCAAGTGGTGGTCCCCTTGTCCTACTTCTTAACTGGGTCTTAATCCGCTCAAGCTATGTGGGAGCGTGGGTGGGAGGAAACCAAAAGACTTCCTCCCCCCACGTCCACACAGAGCTGAGCACTGGATTCCTCCGTTCAACCTCGTCTTCCGCCTTTATCTTTTTTTATTACTTTAATAATGAAGGATTCAATATGCCTCCACGAGTCCACGTTCTAAACCATGGTAGAAAATGTCGGAAATATCCGTGACCTAACAACACTTGTGTCAGGTAGTAGCCAACTTCACCGTGCTTTCTTCCTAGCCAAGTGGCGAGGTTGGGGATCAGGCGATATGTCCACCTTCATTTAAGATCCCCATCACATCTCTCTTGCCATTGTTCAAGGAGTCTACATCTCGCCTCTTTGCGGATAGCCGCTTTGGCGAGATTTCTACTTTGCTCTTGCGAGGTAACTAGATCTTTGTTACGCTGAAAGACTTCCTGTCTTTCCCTCGCCAGTAAGTCCACTGGCGGGAGACTCGCAAGAACTAGAGCAGCGCTCGTTGAAACCGTTCTGTAGGCTGAAACCACTCTCCGCGCACAACCACCCTGCGCGGACAGTAGCTCGTCAGAGATGCCGCGGTTCTTTATGGACTTAGCCCATGCAGGGGCAGCGTAGAGCTGCTGTGCTTGAACCACGGTCGTCACTAATAGGGGTATCTTTTCCCTGGGGCCACCGACATTGGGCATCATCCTCGATAGATTCCCCATACAGTCGGCGGCATTCAGTGACGTGATCTTAGAATGTTGGTCGAACTTTAATTTTCGATCCAACGTCACTCCCAGGTACTTTAAACTGTTTCCCCAGGAGACTTCAGTCTGTCCTATCCGAATCTTCGGGACCTCAAAGGATCTTTTACCTGTGACAAGCAAAGCTTCTGTCTTCTCTGTAGCCATTTGTAGGCCGTTGAGATCTAACCAGAGCTTTGCTCGTCTTAAGCTTTCGTTGACCCTTATTTCTAGAATCCGAGAAGTCCGCGCGCCACACACTATAATGACATCATTCGCAAAGCCAACCATTATCGTATCTTCAGGTAACTCAATTCTAAGGAAGTCATCATACATGACGTTCCATATGAATGGACCTACCTTTGATCCTTGGGGAGCTCTGCATGTCATTTCATGTTTGAGATGACATGCATCGCTCTTGTGTTCAACCCATCTGTCGCTGAGATAGTTGTCTATCATTCGCAACAGATAGGTTGGTACCCCTTTACGACGCATCGCCTTGATGCAATTGTCTCACTTTGAGGAGTTAAATGCATTACGTATGTCGATGACTTTTGACTCTTTGACTTTCTTCGCATGGTTTACAACAGTGAGTATTGCGTCAACTGTTGACCGGCCTTTACGAAAGCAAAATTGATTCTCCGATAGGCTATTTTCGCCTATCAGGATTTCCTGATGTCTCTGCAAAACCATTCCCTTTAGAAATTTGCCCATCGTATCCAATAAACAAATTAGAATAATTACTTTTGTTTTCAAATAATTGAATTCTAATAAAAATGAATTTCAGTTAAAATTTTAGATAATAATTGAATATTAAAAGCCGTATAGCGTGTAGTTTTATAATTAATTGAATTTTTTTTAATTCAAGTTTATATTTTCGAAATATATATTAATTTGAAGAATTTACGAAAAATTGAGATTTCGTAAAAGTGATTTAAAGATGAATTTTAGTTAAAAATTGTTGAAAATAATAATTGAATGGATAATGATTTTATCACTCGATCATCTTTAATTATTAGAAAACATGAAGAAATCTATCACTCCGAGTCGAAGACTTGGAGTTATTGATATCTTCATGTTTTATAGTTGTGAAAAATTTAATTTAATAATTTTAAGTAAAATGTTCTCTTATTTGACTCGGACTGCTGATATTTTTGTTCGTAAATGGTTCGTTTTCATTTTTGGCTTGTAAAGTACATATTTTTAAATACTGTGTCACTGGTTCGAGCCCTAATAATTTTTTTAAAAATGTTCATTTTATATTTATAATTTATAACGTTGGTGACGTTTCCAATAATTTAGAAGAAAAAATAATTTTCTATTCAAACTTTTGTCTTAATAAAACTTTTACAATGTTTCTTGAACAAAAGGTTAAAAAGGATAATTTTGTAAACGTAAAATATTGTTTTCTGAGTGAAAAACAGTTTTTTTCTTAAAAAAAAGTTGATGACAAACGTTGTAAATACTTCTTCTACGTCATTTATAAGTTGGCAACGGTGTTGGCTACTTTTCACGGCCTGCTTAAAAGTACGCCTGGCTTTATGCCATGTTTCCCGCAGCTGAAGGTTTCCCTGCGAATGGGTAAAATGCCTCCTTGCTGCGTGTCATTCTCTCTTAAGACAGGACAATTCTTCATTGCACCAGTACATAAATCCCTTTCCAGTTTTTCTTTTCTGCCGGCGAGGCATAGAGTGATTGCAAGCTCGATTAATCAACTGCCTCGCCTCTCGCACTATACCCTTAAAAGAAGCTGGTTTCCTCACTTAGTTTGATTTTGAAATAAGTCGCGTCTCTTCTAGGGATTCTGACAGCTTCTCCCTGTTCAGTCTCTTGAGGTTCCAAGAGGCTCTGTTGCTTCCATTTTTTGGTGCGGTACGTCCTCGAAGATTTTCCTTAGAGACTAAAAACTCTATGTACTGGCGGTCACTCAATGTTTCCTCATCCAGTACCCGGTTTAACACCACCAGCCCATTCGCCGCCAGCATGTCGGAAACCAAGATTCCTCTCCTGTCCTGACGAGTCTCTCCCTATTCCAGCGACTTACTATTGAAATCTCCCGCAATGAGGACATCCCCGTCGAAAGCTCTTAGACTCTCTTCAAGAGAACGAATCTCGGTGTCGAATTTTCCGAGTGGGTCGTTGGGCTAGAAATAGCAGCTATATATACGAATACACGCCACGTCCGCCCAAACAAACCCCTTATCTGTGCCCCAGAATGAACCGGTGGTGATACCCGGATTACATATCTGTATTGCCGATCTACCTGATGAGTCTTGAAACCAATTTGAGAATCCTTGCTTTTTATACTGCTCACTAATAAGCAGTATATCCACACTTCTCTTTCTGGCAGACTGCATTTGGAGATTTTGGGCAATACTTCCTTTTCTGAGGTTGACCTGAAGAAATCTTACCTCTTCTGTTTCAACCTCTTTAGTTCCTCCCTATAGACAGGGCAGGACCCACTTTCTGGAGCGTGATTTGTCTCCTTTATCCTTTTATCCCCACAAGTTGTGCAGTGGAATTCCTTCGCACAATTCTTGTGAGAATGGTCTGAAGATCCACACTTCCAGCAGTCTTTACTCCTATCGGGTCCTTTACAGACCCGATATTTATAATTTCTGTCGGCGGCGCTTTTCCGTCTTCCATCGACACAATGATTGCGTCAGCGTTTCTCTTCTTTTTTCCTGGGCCACTTGATTCCTTTCTTGTTGCCTGCTTGTTTTTATCTTTTTTCTTTCTCTTCTTTTTCTCCTTTTCCGAGACAAAAAATTATGCATGCTGGTGTATTTTTACTCGAATATTACAGGAAAAATATAGAGAACTTGATATGTAATGATGGCCATAACGTTGTCAAGAAAAAACTAAAAAATTTTTAAAAAAAATTTTTTCCTAACTTTTACATTATTTGACCTAATGAGCTGAAAATTGGTATCCTAGTGTATTATTACAGTCTGACGACAAAAAATTTATTTAAGAAACTTTTTGAAAAAAAATAAAAAAAAATTTTTTTTAATTTTTTTAGTTTAAACACGTGGTATTAAATATTTTAAGGAAGAGAATGAAATTTTAAGAGAATAAATGAGAGATTGTTTTCTGACTTTAATTTCTTAACTAAAAATAAAAAAAATTGGACAAGTTCGAGTTGTACTCGCACTGCAATGGCGGGTTCCGTACACAAATATTAAAACAATACTTGCAACTTTTATCGGTAATTGGTAGAATTAAAAGAAACAATTAAAAAAATATATTAAAATCATTTGATAAAAAAAAATAACTAAAAAAATTTAAGTATTGTATATCTAATATTGTAAACAATAATAAGCAGAGGAACTATAATTTTGAAAATTTTGTTCTTCTGCTCATTATTGTTTACAATATTAGATATACAATACTTAAATTTTTTTAGTTATTTTTTTTATCAAATGATTTTAATATATTTTTTTAATTGTTTCTTTTAATTCTACCAATTACCGATAAATGTTGCAAGTATTGTTTTAATATTTGTGTACGGAACCCGCCATTGCAGTGCGAGTACAACTCGCACTTGTCCAATTTTTTTTTATTCGGAATAAAGTATTTTTATTAAAATAAAGTTTGTTGCTTGTAATGCACAGAAATATGACAAAAGGAATAAAGAAAATTAATATAACTTCTTATTATTATAAATTTAAAAAAATTAATAAAAAATTGATTTAAATATGAAAAAATTATTATCTTAAGTAGTAATTTTTTGTTTCTAATTCAATTATTTTTAATCGATTTAAATTAAGAGAGTATAATATAGTATATTTCGTAACGAGTGCGAGCAGTTGAGCACCGCTTTATAAAAAATAAATAATAAGTACTTGCTTTTTCAATACCAAACAATTGAATAAAAATGACTGTGAGATAACTATTAAAAAGTTACTAGCAGAGCTACGCGCGCGCAATATTTCAGCTTTTGTCTTATGATACTTAAGACCTTATTTCATTGTGTGTATATAAAAATGTGACTAAGACTTTAAGATGTTTTTTTCTTCTGCGGAAATATTAGAAAAGATTATAATTTTTTTTAAGAATATTAAAAAACATATAACACGAAAACCAAAAATTAAATTTAACATACTGAGCAGTTTCACGACAAATATAATAATATTTTTTTAATTGTATAATTATTTCCTTAAATTTTCAGTTTGCTTGAAAACTGTATTATTTCAAGAATTCGTTATAAGCGAAGAAAATTTGAAAATCTGTTACAAAACATAATTTTTTCTCCTAGCTGCACGAAAAGTATGTCATTTCGGGCACTTAAAGTGGGCGCAAAGTAACTGATTCTCGCCCGGGGTCGGGGAAGCGGGCACAAAAGTTCTTTTACGCCTGCTGACGTCACACAAGCAGGCGCAAAAGTACTTTTGCGCCCACTTCATCTAGCCCGAGCGAGCGCAAAAGTACTTTTACGCCTTCTTGCTGTACTTTTGCGCCCGCTTCGCTCGTGTCCTCAATGCCATACTTTTCATGCAGTTAGGACAAAAAATTATGTTCGCAACATGGGCGCAAAGGTGATTACGACTTTGGCGAGATTTCGGGACCTCGGGGACACTTTTGCACCCTCGGCTTCGCCTCGGGCGCGAAAATGTCTCCTCGGTCCCTTCATCACGCCATCGTCTCAATCACCTATTTTGCGCCCTTGATACGATAATAACTATTTTAAACTCGTATAAACTATGCTTTATTGTACACGGTGGTCTTCAAGCATTTTTAGGTTTACCTAAAATGAGTCAAAATTGTTCTAACGCAGTTTTATCTGGAATCGGTTCAAGATTCCAAATTTTCATTTCCGAAAATCATAGCTGATTCTTTTTTCGAAAAAAACCAAAAAAACATATATATAGAGTGGAGGGGGGTAATGTAGTGCACTGGCTTTACTGACTAAACGAATGAATTGAATTACTTGCCGTTGGTATAATAGGGTTAAGGTATCAAATAATAATAATGTATATCATTTTGGCTTTATTGTGCTTCTTCTAAAAGAAGTTGTGGCGTCACTTCAAAAACACTAGATTTCGAAACCATATTTCCGTTTTTTTAGTGACTTGAAAAAAATGTGAGGCTCGTTAAAAAAGTATCAGGAAAGTGATTTTTCCATGTAAAATTTACTTCTAAACACAAATTTAGTATTGTTTTGACGTTTAATTTTGTTTTTATTGAGATATTGAAGTCAACGTGAAAAAAGTGCTTGGGGGCATTGTAGTGCATGGGGTTGGGGGCAAAGTAGTGCAATTATACAGAGTACTATACTGTAAGTATTTATTATTTAACCATGTATGCTTTTTGCAAATTTTTGCAGTTTTCTTTCAGTTTTATCTAACACAGGACCAAAGAAATATCTAGTTTATAGTGCTATCCACTAGATGAGATGATACCATGCAAAGTCTTGATCTCGTCTCGGATTTTACATGCAAAGTATCGAAAAAAACAGATACGTATTTTTTCATTTTTGTTTAATTATCCAAATTTTCGAGTTATGAATTTTCGAAATTTTGGACTTGTAATTGTAGACCTGTATTTAGTAGTTTATAAGTCCGAAAATATTAAGTTTAGGAAAAAGTTGTCAAAGAATAGAAGTTTAAGTTTTCTTTCGACTTTTAAAAAATTTAAACAAAAAATTATTTTTTTTAATTTTTTATTTAAAGAATTTTTTTATAAACAAATTAATTTTTCCTAACTTTGGCCCGGATTTTTTTTATTTTTTTAAATTTATTTATTCCTTATAATATAGAGAAGATTTTCCTAAAAATCCCGAAGTGGGACTGATGTGTTGAATGAGTTTTAAAACATTTTCAAAAATCACTTGCAAGCCTCACAGTGGGAATTTTTTTACAATTATCTTCTAAAAGTGTCTATACAGCGTAGATCCTTTAATTTAAAAAAAGAACACTCAAACTGATTAAAAATTATGCACTGTAAACAGTTTTAAAAAGTTAATTGTAAAAAAATCCTACTGTGATGCTTGCAAGTGTTACGTCCGTAACTTTTTAATATACTTAAAGTATCTATAATATTTAGGTGTGTATTTCTTTTAAACATATTGAATTATACATATATATAGTATACTAACGTATTTAAAATACGTATTCATACAATCTCTTCATATTATTGCATTATATTCAATATATTTATAAGAAGGTAATTGTTATTATAAATTTTTTTATGTATTTCAACAAACTTATGAATTATAACAAATCCAAGAAAGATGGGTAATACTTTTCATGTAAAAAGAATAACGATAATCCATCAAGCAGATTACTATAATCCCATAATCATTGGAGTGCATAAAAAAAGCAGGCAGGTGTCTAATCTCTGGAAACTGAACTGAGAGGTACAACGGTCGCTCCTCAACCCCCCTTAAACTATCGCTCTGGATTGCAACCTAGCAGCCACAAAAGAGAGAGACAACAGTCGCCTAGCAGTCACAACTGAGAGAGAAAATAATCACTCCTCACGCCTCTTAGACAGTCATCACGGCATTGCAGCCTAGTCGCTCCAACCCCCCTTAAAATCCGAGCAACATCGACACGTGCCATTTTGACTTATTGGAAACTTAAATCGAATTCGTAATCAGCGTAATCAAAATTTAAAAATTCAAAATGGCGGTTTTAAAATGGCAATCGACAAATTTCAAAGTTTACTGATTTTAAATTTTTTCGTTGGCCGTTTTGGAACCGCTATTTTGAATTTTTGAATTTTGACTAAAGATTTGGATTTAGAAACCTCAAAATCGCCTGAATCAGCGTTTTAAGCGACCCTTAAACTTTAGAATATTCATTGATATTCATATTTCATTTATTACCGAGATTTTCCTTTTAGATGCCACTATAACGGTCATACACACTGGTGGCACGAATTATTTTTGACTCCATAGACGTCATGCACTGGGAAGGGGATAAAGGGTTAAAAAATTATCAAAATTAAAACAATGAAATTTTTTGTGTTTTTGAAATTATAACCGTTATATTTAATTATTGGGTTGAACGAAATTCTTTTTTTCACACTGGAATCGAAAAGAGCACACTCCATAAAATAAAATTTGATAAGAATTTTCTTTTTTCGGGCGTTAATGAGTTAATCATTAACATAATAAATAAACACTATAATTTGATTAAAATCTTAATTTTTTTATAATTAGGGGCCATCCATAAAGCATGTGATATTTTTTCCGATTTTTGACCCCCTTCCCCCGGTTGTGATAGGTCATGATATTTACAACCCCCCCTCAAAAAGCATGTGATAATTTACTTACACCCCCCCTCTATCATGTCAAAGAAATCAATTTATATTTTAATATTATTAAAATAACAAACGTTTTTCAGCAAGAATATTTTTTAATTTATTATTCAATATTAATACTTATTTTATTATTTATTTAATTTATTATATATTATTTAAAATACATTACCGGTCAAAATTGAGAGACCATCCATTTTCAGACGAATGAAAAACGTTTCAAAACATAAATTTTTTATTCTATTCATTTTTTGAAAGATGATAAAATTTCGAAAAGAACAAGATATTTCAGAAGTCGTTTGGCCAATAATTTATTTAGATATTTTAAAAAAATCGTCATTTTTAATTTTTCTTACAAAAATTTGAATAACTTTTAAAATAATAAACGCTTTTTAATTATCTTAGACTTATTTGAAAGGTCATTTGCTACACTATAATACTTATATACTTATAGGCATTAACGTGTAATTTTTTTCTAAGAAAAAGGAGGCCATCAAACTTGGACCAAAATAATTCAAAAAATTTGAAACAATCTTATTAACAGAAAAGTAATTTTTTAAATATTTTTTTTTAAATTTTCTTGAAAAATCTACACTGTATGAAATGTTATATATTTTCTAGAATAGTTTTAAGTACAGAAAAATTATTCCAAATTTTTTGAATTTTTTTGGTCTAAGTTTGATGGCCTGCATTTTCTAAGAAAAAAATTACACGTTAATGCCTATAAGTAATTCTTAGTGTAGCAAATGACCTTTAAAATAAGCCTAAGATCATTAAAAAGCGTTCATTATTTTAGAAGTTATTCAAATTTTTGTAAAAAAATTAAAAATGACGATTTTTTAAAAATATCTAAATAAATTATTGGCCAAACGACTTCTAAAATATCTTGTTCTTTTCGAAATTTTATCATCTTTCAAAAAATGAACAGAAAAAAATTTAGTTTCAATAAATTTTATGTTTTAAAACGTTTTTCATTCGTCTGAAAATAAGTGGTCTCTCAATTTTGACCGGTAGTGTATATTATTTTTTTCTTCTCTGAATTATACATTATCTTCACACCAAGGGTTCTCCAGTAATCGTTGATGCTTAATAGTGGTGCGTTTTCTTTCTCCTTAACAGCATGTGATTATTACAGAATTCAATGTTAATTTTTTTGACCACTTCCCTATGGGAAATTTACAACTGGCGGAGTACTGCGCCAGCACTGGCAGTATGGCAGCTACGCTGACAGACAGCACTGGCATAACTCTAGGATGATAACGCTGTCTAACGCTGGCGAAGTACTGCCTGCCAGTGCTGCCAGACAGCGCTGGCGCAACACTGAACCAGTGCTGGCTGAGAATATTCCGCAATACATGCCGTATTGTTATTAATTAGTCGTAAATTAATAATTATAAATAATTTAACAACAAAATAGTAAGTAATATTAATAAATAGTTATTATTCATAAAATATTTCTCTTTTTAATTAAATTGTATTAAAGATGGAGACTAACAATGGATATAGTATATGAAGTAGAAAAAAAATTGTTTATAACATTTAAAAATTAAATAATAGACAATTACAGTAAGTGTGCATTAGATTTTCATATTTTAGTACCTAACGATTGGAATCTAAAAATATCGCAAACCTATGAAAATAAACCAAATTGCTCACGAGGGGAATCGAACCTACGACCTACGGACTAACAGACTAACGCTCTAACCACAATGCTAACGACACATGTGTACAGTAAAGTATTAATAATATCTCAGTATCATTCAGACATACAATTATTGAGTCAAAGATAAGAAAAAAATTGGGTTACGTTAGAAATAATAAATTGAAATAAAATAAATTAAACTAAATTTTTAATAATTAAATTAAATTACTTTACTTATTGCATTTAACATTTTACGTAATTCTTAAAGTACGTGGTACTGTAAGTGAGGCTAAATTCGCTCAAATTTTCATGTTTTTTTTTAAATTGTGGGAAAACAACAGACATAAATATTGGTACTGAAAATATATAATCTCTGACTCCTCCTCTTTAATCTTGTCATGTGAAAAATATAATTATATTGCAAAATAATTACTTACGTAGTTATACACTTTGAGCGAATTTACACCCTAATGTAGGGTAAATTCGCTCAATTATAATCGACTGTAAAAATAAATCAGATTACAAAAATTTAATGATTATATAGATTTATTTAAAGGTAAATAAGTTAAAAAAAATCTAAAGTCAATGGAATAAATATTTATTAATATTGTGTTTTACAATTTGACAAATTAGTACATTTTAATCATAAAAATAACATTTCCTAATTGTCATGAAAATAACAATAAAAAATTGTTTAAAAATCTGTAAAATAATATCTTCCTCTAATGTTTCTTTTCAATTTTAGTTTAGAAACTATTTCTTCTCTTCTTACGTTTTGTACGTTAGGGATAAGAGGGAAAACAAAATGAATATTTTTTCCTTCTTTCTTTTGAAAAAATTCGATTTCAAATACATTTTCGTCAATGTCGGTGACTATTATTGTCCTACTTGTATTTGTTCTTCAGCTTCTTCTGATGCGGATTTTAACGATACAAAATCTTTGTCTTTCAAGATTAGGAAGTTTTTTGACACATCCTTATTGTCATTGGCAACGATAGAGTTATGGTTCTCTTCATTGGTTGAAGAAGGAAGATCCTCGTCACTGGTATTAGATTCAACTATTTTCCTCTTTTTAGGTCTACCTCGCTTTGTTTTTTTTATTTCATTCAAAGATTCTTCATTCTCATTTTCAACTAGTATTTTTTTGGACTTCCGCGTTTTTTCTTTTCTTTTCCTTTTTCTAGCTCATCTTGTTTTAAAGAATTTACATCCTCAATGCACACACTTTTCCCAGAATCAATCTTCAATTTCTTACTACTACGAGCAGAAAGATTACTTGACAACTCAGATCGCTGTTTTTCCAAATAAGAGACGAATGTATCAGGTAGAACGGTGGGATTTTTCCTATTTTCATCTGCATCTGCGTTTGGCAACTTTTTTAAAACAGATTCTCTATTAAGTGGGATGATACCGCATGCCTTGAATCCAGACAGAATGTTTTCCTTCATTTTGTCGCCAACTTGTTCAACTGCTGATTTTAAAAGCCTTGGAAATACTGCTTTTGGAATTACTCCCCGGTTCTTACTTTTCCACGTATTTAATACTTCTCTCCAACTTTTCTTTAACGATCGAAATACAGCGACGTCCAATGGTTGTGTATGATGCGTTGAATTTGGTGGCAATAAGATGAAAACAATATTATTTTGTTGACATAGAGAAATTACTTTTTAAGAAATGTGACTAGGTAAATTATCACCTATCATAGCTTTCTTACCTGGAAGCTTCTTAAAAAAAGGTAAAAAAGTCGTAAGAAACCAGTCTTCAAAAATTTTCATGTCGAACCAGCCCGATTCGTTTCGATTGTATCGTGCACCGCTAATTCCTCCTTCAACCCATGCAGGATAAAGATTTTTCGCTTTATAGACGGTATAAGGAGGAAGCAATATACCATCCCCAGTTGCAGCAAACATCACACTTGTAGATGTTTTGGAAGAATCAATTATACGTTCTGGATGCTTTATACCTCTTTTCACAATTACTTGTATACTTCCAGGGTCATCAGTAAAATTGCTTTCATCGTAATTGATAATATTTGATGGACGGAGGAATGCCATTTAGAGAAATTTCCATATTATCGAAATATTTATTAATAATAATATCATCAATTCTAGCTCTACATCTCTTTAGGTTTTCACTTAAACGCAAGGATAATCCGGTGTAACGTTTTAAAAATAAATGAACCCAATCTCGACCTGGTCTGTTGTTTTTAAAACGACTTTGACGTTTCGTTTGATTTAAGTACATTTGTACAATGTTTCGGAGGTCATCGCTTGTTAGAGGAAATCCCCAAGATCCTGCAGTTTCCAAAGCTTCGACAAGTATTATTTCTTCTGCAGACGATAATTCTTAAGGATGTCCATGCTTTTAAGGATGTTTATTTTTAACTTTGTCTTTCAAAGTAAAAAATGGAATTTCATATTCCCTCGAAATTTGCCTGATTGATTTTCCACCTTTTTTAACTTCTTTAAGTGCATTTTCCAATTGCTCCAACGAATATTTAAAATATCCTGACGCACACGTCTTTTTTTTTGCTCTCGCCCCATGAGCGAAATTACCCTACCAATTAAAAAATTTTTGAAAAATCGATTTTTTGCAAAACCTGTTTAATTTTTTTATGGTTATTTTTTTGTAAATAAAGTTAATTATACAGGAAATAAGAGTCACATTTGCATTTAACATAAAATCTTTTTAATTAAGCTCTACAACCAAGTTTAACACACTATTTGTCAAATATGAAAAATGGACATTTTAATTAAATATAATTTTTATTGAAACTTACCAATAAATTTGCTTCAAATTAATTATAGAATAAAGCTTGACACTTCTATAAACAAAAACAATTGCAAATCTTAGGTTTTTCTCGCTAGAAACAATAATAAATTAATTTTAAAAGACAGGTTACCGTTGAGCGAATTTAGCCTCACTTACGGTAATTTTTTAATAATTTTTAGGGTTCCGTACCCGGTAGGAACCCTATTGGAACGGTTACAAAAATGACCATGTACCCCCCCTAGAACTCACAGTTTTACACCTAGAGAGCTAAAAATTGGTACACGTATGTATTTTCACGCGTAGATTACAGGAAAAATATAGCGAACGTTATTGGGATTGATCTTCATAGAGTTTTCGACGAAAAACATCAAATTTTGGCCATTTTTCGCAAAAAAAGGCATGTACCCCCCCTAGCGCTCACAGTTTTTTACCTAGTAAGTTGAAAATTGGTATGCATATGTATTTTCAAAAATGGATTAAAGGAAAAATATAGCGAACACATTTAGTATTCATCTTCATTCTGTTTTTATCGAAAAAGTAAAAAATTTTGAAAATTTCGAAAAAAATCCATGTACCCCCCCCTGGCGCCTACATTTTTTTACCTGGAAAGCTGAAAATTGGCATACTTATTCGTTTTTACGCATAGATTACAGGAAAAATATAGCGGAAGTGATTAGAATTTATTTTCATGGTGTTTTCATCGAAAAACTAAAATCTCTTTTTGCAAGCTCGAAAATACTTTAACCCTTGCTGGTTCTCTCAATTCTTAATCTAGAGGACTGGCGTTATACATTTTTATTTGCTTTTTCGTGCAGATTCCAACAAACATACAGAAAAAATTATTGGAATTCATCTTCATATTTTTTTTTGCAAAAAACTAAAAAAAATTTTCGTTTTAAAAAAAAAGTGTGTACCCCCCCCCCTTGGTTTTCAAAATTCTTTGCCTATTTGACTGCAGTTTTGCTTATTTTATGTATTTTCGTGTGTAGATTTCAGGAAAAATATAGCGAACATGATTGGATTTGATCTTCATATTTTTTTCAGCGAAAAACTCAAAGTTTTTAAAAATTTCGTCAAAAAGCGTGTATTTCACTCTAGCGCTCACAGTTTTTTACCTAGAGAGCTGAAAATTGGTACACTTTTGTATTCTCACGTGTAGATTACAGGAAAAATATAGTGGAAATGATTAGAATTGATCTTCATTGCGTTTTGAGCGAAAACCTAAATTTTTTTTTCAATTTTCGATAATAATTATACCTGTGCTAGTTCTCTTAATTCTTAGTCTAGTGGACAGGCGTTATACATTTTTATTTATTTTTTCGTGTAGATTTCAACAAACATACAGAAAAAATTATCAGAGTTCATCTTCATATTTTTTTTTGCGAGAAACTAAAAATTTTTTTCGTTTTGGAAAAAAAAGTGTGTACCCTCCCCTTGGTTTTCACAATTTTTGGCCTATTGGACTACAGTTTTGCTTATATTATGTATTTTCATGTGTAGATTTCAGGAAAAAAAACACCGAACATGATTGGATTTTATCTTCATATTTTTTTTAGCGAGAAACTCAAAGTTTTTAAAAATTTCGTCAAAAATGCGTGTTTTTTACCCTAGCGCCCTAGTGCCTATGCTAGTTCTCTCAATTCTTAGTCTAGTGGACTGGCGTTATACATTTTTATTTATTTTTTCGTGTAGATTTCAACAAACATACAGAAAAAATTATTGGAGTTCATCTTAATATTTTTTTGCGAAAAACTAAAATTTTTTAAAAATTTCGTCAAAAAAGCGTGTTTTTTACCCTACACTGAGAAAATTTTGGGGACAATGCTGCTCCGGTAGGTGACACTACTGCGTTAAATCAAGAGCTGGAGCGCAACTTTACCTACGATTCGCAGCCGCCCGGAAAAAAAAGTAAGAAACTGTTCTCATGGACTTTACTCCGTGCTCATGGAACTGATCCTTACCTTTCCAAAGTCAGAATCAGCCCCGTGAGGAGTACATGCTGCCTTTTGCGGAGCGGCTGCGAATCGTGGACAGAGAGTGCCAGCGACTCTTATGAAATTCCGCAGCGTCCCCAAAATTTTCTCAGTGTAGCGCCAAAAGTTTTTTATCTGAAGAGATGAAAATTAGTTATTTATTTATTTTCACCTGTAGATTACAGAAAAAATACAGCGAAAAATATTGAAGTTGATCTTTATATTTTTTTCAGCAAAAAAGTAGAAGTTTTAAACAAAGGTACGGAACCCTCGGTTTTAGTACGAGTTCTACTTGCACTTGTCCGGTTTTTTATTCATAGTAAGAAGTATAATAGTATTTTAATAGGAACCAAATTATTATTGATATTAAAGTTTAAATTTTGTTTATAATTTTAATTTATTTAAATAATTTATTATTTACAAAATTAGACAATTTTGTTAAATTATTATTATTAAATTTAATAAAAATAAAAAATGAACAACTGAAAAGTAAAATATTGATTTTTTTCAATAAATTTATATTTATAAACATTCATAAACTGTTTTTATAATTTTTTTCAAGTTTATGTCAAAAAAGCAATGTTGGCAAAGAGCGTTGTGAACAATTTTTCTATACTCAGCCAGCACTTGCCGCCGTAGCATGTCCAAGCTTTGGCGAAACAAAAATTCTGTACTGCACCAGCACTAATTGTCGAGGCTCGGCTAGACTACGCCGAACAATTGTCTGAGTACTAAGCCAGTGGTGAACATCGGCACTACACTGGCATTTTCCATTGGGTTTTCTCTTAAAATATTAAATAAATTAAGCTAGTTTTTTGTGAATAACTCTAAAATATCATAAAGAAGGGCAGTGATGTGAAAAAGTTTTAATATTTTAAAAATTATTTATTAAAAAATAACTTTAAAATGATCAGTTCTCAAAATCACTTCTAATCAATTTCTCGTCTTTTCCGATTTCAAAGTATTTTTTTGTAATTTATTTTAGAATTATTAAAACTTTTGCACATCACTGCTCTTCTTTATTATATTTTAGAGTTATTCACAAAAAACTAGCTTAATTTATTTAATATTTTAAGAGAAAAGCGGTCGAAAAAATTAACATTGATTTCTGTAACAGTCACATGCTGTTAAAGTCTAAATTTTCATTGTCCACGAAACTTTCATCAATTAGGTAATTATCCAACCACATAAATATCTATACATAAAAGTATAGATTTTTTTCAAGAGTTATATCACATGACAAGAAGGCCAATACCCCCCCTCCCCCTCGTGATAAACCATGACTATTCTCTTAACCCCTACCCCCCCTAACAATATCACATGCTTTATGGACGGTCCCTTATTATAATATTATATTAACACTATAGTCAGGGAAATGTCAGGAAAAATTTTTTTTCATGGAAATTAAGAAAATTGAGACAATACATAAAAACCACAATTTTTAGTAAAAACGTGCAAGTTATTTTGATTTTGATAGTGCGAAAAGTAAGTATAAACAAATCATTCAAAAATTGTTTTTGAATCATTTTTTAAGACATAATTCAATTTTTGAAATATATCTTTAATAAAAATCTTTTTGAATAGTTGGAATTTTGTAAAATTTAATTGAAAAATAATTAATTTATTTTAAGTATTTTGTTACAATTTTTTAAAATTGTTTAAATTAAATTAAAAAAAAAATTAATGAAAATTAGCTTCTAATTTTTTTATATTCAATATTCAGTTCTAAGATAATTAAATCTTAAATAATCATTATAAAACAATTATACGAATTAGTTTTTTAAAAAAATTTAATGCAATTTTTTGAAAATAGGATTAAATTACTTATTAGATTTTTTGTATAATTTAAATAAACTAATTAATTATTTGATGAATTTTAATTAAAAATTTTGAATATAAATGTTTTCTCCAAAATGTTAAAAATAATTCTAAAATATTATTTTTGTATGTATTTGGATTTTTGGAAATATGTAATTATAAATACTGAAAATATTGCATTTTAAAAAATATAGATGCTAATTTTTATTAATTTAAAAGATTTGTTTATAGGTCGAAAAAATGTTTTAAAAATTTTTTTTATTGACCTTTTTCTGACTTTACTGAAAAATTTTGTTTCCCTGACTATCGTGTCAATATAACAATATAATAATTAAAAAAATAAAGTGTTTAATACAATTATAGTGTTTATTTATTATTTTAATCGTTAATCATTTTCGTAATTTCGTGCTTTAAAATATGTTCAAAAATTATCTTTGTGAATAATAAAATTAATTTTCTGAAATTGAATTATTTGTAAAGAATTTTAATAAAATCCTTGTCATAATTTCAATTATCTATGTAAATAATAAAATCCTCGTTATAATTTAAATTATCTTTATAAATAATAAAATTCAACCTAGAAATTCAATTATTTTCAAAAGTAATAAAATTCTTCGTAGAAATTCAATTATTTTCGAGTTTGGCTTGAGCCACGGTCATGGACTGACGTGTTTATAAACGCTCTGTAAATTTAACGATTTGTTTTATTCTGTATACATTTTTACGCAGTTTTCGTGGTTTTTGTTTTTTTTAATTGTGTCTGGTCTTGTTTGTGAGTGTTCTTTTCTGTTTGTGCGGAGTGGCAGAATATCACTTGATCATGGAGTCCAATCTTGCTAGTGTCATCACTCAACTATCGACCGAGATTAAAGCATTAACGGCTTCACAAGCAAAGTTGATTTTGGACGTGAATGCATCTTGTGCTGCATCGGCTGATGTAGCAAAAAACCTGAGTTCTTTTACGGACAAGATTAATTCTATGGAAAGTGATCTTGAATTTTTCATGCGAAATGAAAGAGCGAAAAACATTTTAATTTTTAATTTAATCGACAACGATGAAAATAATAGTGATTTGTTCTCAGTTGTTTTCTCGACCTTTAAAAGTGTTGGTTTAACAATACCAGACTTGGCCTTGAATCTATAGACTGGGAAAAACAATGAGTAATCGTCCCATTTTAGTTAAATTTATTTCTTCTCGGTGGGTCAAAACTGTATTTACGAAGGTGACTAATTTCCTCAATCTTAATTTTTCTATCGCAAATGATCGTTCCCCTCAGGAAAGAAAAAAGAGGAAGGAAATGCTAAGTCGTATCCATACTCTTAAGGAAGCAGGAATCACAGCCACAATGAAAAACTCGAGTATCTTTGTGGATGGAGTTCGTTTATTGGATGATGACCCCAGATTCACCAAAATTTTGAAAGAAACTGGTTTCACAGCAGAGCAGGATAAACCACGAGATGATTTTTCTCCGAAGAAGGCGAATAAACCGGGCCGTCAAAAAAAGTTTTCCCGGGCTCAGTAATACATATCATTCATCCCATTCAATAAATCTCGAAAGGCTAATTTTTTGGAATCTGCATGGTGCTGAGAATCTGGAAGACATCAAGACTACCTTCAAAGAGGGGGATATTCTGTGCCTATGCGAAACTTGGGCGGAGTCTACCAGCGGTTTTTCGGGGAGATTTTCCAAGGATTTGCTGGTGTTCTGTTCCCCGGCTGTTAGGAGAGAGAAGAGGGGAAGAGCTGGTGGGGGACTTGCGATTGTGTTAAGTGGGAAATTTTATTCAGCTAATTTAATAGCAGCGAAGCAAGAGTATATCATTCTACAGGTAACCACAAATCATATGTTTTTCGTCATTTGTACAGTATACATTACTCCCGACAGCGACTTATCGTGTTTCCTCGATGATCTTTTCATTGTAATCAACTCTATTCGTTCGTCCTTTCCACATTTCCCTTTTTTCATCGGAGGTGATTTTAACTGTCGAATTGCCAATCTCAATTCTCTCAATGATAATATTTTTTACCCATATACTTTTTTCTCTGCCAATCGTTTGTCAACTGATAATTTTATTGACTCAAGAGGAAGAACTTTAACACTATTTATGGAAACCAACGACTTTTTTATATGTAATGGAAGATCTCGCAGTGACTCCCCTGCCCAGTTTACATTTAACTCCATTTTGGGAAAAAGTGTAATAGACCATGTTTGGTGTTCCTTTAGCGGTTTACCCATTATTCGCGATTTTAAAATTTTGCAAATTGCTACTCGCTCTGACCATCTTCCAATTGTAACCTACTTCGATATCTTTAAATTAGAACCAACATCTTCTAGTTGTAGGGAATCACAAGGTGGCATGTCTAAACTTCGATTTAAAGATTCAGATTTAGTTAACTATAGAAATATTTTAAGATGGAAAGATGAAGTGGCACAAGTCGATGGGGAGATCAGTGATATGAATGATATTTTAATTTCTACAATTAGAAGTGCCGCATTTGAATTAAACATGTATTCTCCTGCTGTTTCCGTTTCAAGAATTGTTTCTCATAACAAACCCTGGTTTGATACTGAATGTCGCAAAATGAAAAAAAATACTCGTCTATTATATCATCTGTATAGAATCTCTAACTTTGACAATGTTGTGGGTGAGACTTACAGAGTAGCAGAAGCGGATTATAAATGTATGATTCTCTCAAAAAAAAGATTGTACGCGTAATCCCAAACCGATGAGCTGGCAGCGGCCAGGTGTTCTTCAAGATTTTGGTCTTTGATTAACAAATTTCGACGCTTTCCGAAATCTTCAAATAGCATTGACAGCAACGCTTGGCAGGACTACCTCCATGCCGCCTTTTCTCTCTCCTCGGAAACTTTCACTCCCTTACCGGACGAATTTTTGACTCACCCCCTGCTTGATGGTTGTGTAACTTCGAACGAAATTCTTTTAAGTTTAAAAAAATGTAAAGACGCTTTCGCCTGCATCTTCTGTGCCAATGGACAAACAGATTTTGTTAGAGTTACGAGGGGTGTTTTGCAGGGGGAAGTATTAAGTCCACAACTTTTTTCCCTATTTTTGAGTGATCTGGAAAATTTTCTAATTGAACATGATTGTCGGGGCATATCTATTAACAGTGCTTTGGAGGTCCTCCTGCTAGCATATGCTGACGATTTGGTATTGTTATCTGATACACCCGTAGAATTATCGAGAAAACTAAATGCCTTACATTTATATTGTCAACGCAATTTATTAAATGTCAATGTACAAAAAACTAAAATTGTTATTTTCCATAGGGGTAACAACTCATCGGTGAAGCGCTTTAAATCTTTTAAGTTTGGAGGCAGTAGGATTGAGGTCGTCGATCAATATTTGTATCTCGGTGTCATTTTCAAAAATAATTGTACTTTTTGGGAAGCTGCAAAGAAAAATATAGATTCGGCTACCGCAGCAATAGGTGCGACTCTAAGGGTAATTCATGGTTCCGGGGCTGATTCGTGGTCTACTTTTTTAAAGTTGTTCATTAGTCTAATATGCAGTAACCTTTTTTATGGAATGGAAACTTTGGGCTTGGGTCTTGATGACCTCTTGGAGCGGGTGCAGCTATCCTTCTTGAAGGGCTTGCTTCAGTTGCCTAAAAATACTCCTAACTACGCTCTACGTCTGGAAACAGGCAGATTGCCCTTGTCGTATTCGATCCTTAGAGCAGCATTGTATTGGTTAAAAAAAATTTCTCGGATGTCTATTTCTCGGTACCCAATGCAATGCTCTTTGAGGCTGATCGAGATAGATAGGGTGGATGCAATTGGGGCGGGCTTTAATTGGTTTGAGCAACTGCGGCAATATTTTGTTAAGGGGAACATGGAGAGATACTGGGATCCCGACAATTTACTTACATTAGGTAATAACGCTGAGGAGATTCTTTTGCAATATTTACAAAATTTATTAAGGGAGGATGAGAATTCGCGTGCCCTCTCTACGAGTCTTCAGGTCTGGCCCTACGTGCCGTTATATAACTCGGTTCAGCCTTACTTAAGAGGTCGATTAAACTTGAGATGGATGAGGGCTTACGCGCAAATTCGCATGGTCAATAATTTTTATTCCTATTTTGTTTTTGGTCGGTCTAGTTATAAGCTTCCCTCATCTAACAACTGCACTCACTGTGAAGAAACACGTGAAGACTTTCACCATTTTTGGTGGAATGTCCATTTTATTTTACAATAAAATGCGAAAGCTTCCCGGAAATTCAGTCCTTGGACAACTATGAGTTATTCTGGGGTGAAATTTTGTCAACCCCTGATTTTATTTTATTTGTTAATATGATTCACAAGATGTTAATTGTACGAGTACCAGGAGGTTGATAGATGTGTATGTGTGCTATGTTTACCGTATGATGTGTGAGATCTGCGTTAATTTATAGTTGTTGTCCGCTTCTGAGGGACCGAGCATTTCTTCGTTTTTGTTTTTTTGTATTTATCATATTGTCAGTTTTTTTTCTCTTCGTCGATTTTTTCTGTCTATGATTAATATTCGTTATTTTATGTATATGGACTGTTAGATCCAATAAAGAATTATAATTCAATTATTTTTAAAACTAATAAATTTCTTGGCAGAAATTAAATTACTTTCAAAATTTTTTGAAAAAATTTTAAAAAATTCTCTTCAAAATTTCAATTATCTTTGTAAATATCAATATTCTTTTGCAAAATTCTATTACTTACTAATGTTTTATAAATTTATTCCTAATAATTCAATTATTTGCATAAAAAATAATTAAAAAATTTTTTTAATAAAGTTTTTAATATAAATTAATGATTTTATCACTCGGTAATCTTCAATTATTATAAAACATGAAGACATTGATTGCTTCGAGATAATAAGAAGTTATATTAATTTTCTTTATTCCTTTTGTCATATTTCTGTGCATTACAAGCAACAAACTTTATTTTAATAAAAATACTTTATTCTGTATAGAAATAAAAAAATTAATTGAATTTATTCATTTTAACCCCTTGACTGCCGATGGCAAAGATCTTTGCCATTTCGGACTTTTCTCTGACTGCCGAAAAACTGACAATCTTTGCCATGATAAAAATTGATGTAAAAAAGTCAAAAATGGCTGAAAATTAAAAATAAAATGATTTCTAAAAAGTCAACGCTATGCAAAATGCGACGCACGTTTCTGTTTTTAAATCCAATGAATTATAAAAATGTTATAAATTTTTAAAAACAACACTTTTAAACCGACAGATTGGCTCAGTCGGATAGATGCCTGGCGTTGGTGGTCGTTTAAGGACCAAGGGTATAAGTACCCTTGGTTCGCGCCCACTTGGCTTGGTATTTTTCCGGCACGTGAGACAATCTGAGCGGGAGGTTTGACGTCGAGGTATAATGATGTGCCCCGTCGATTATTGTCCGGTACATACCATTAGAACTCGACTGTCGATAAACCGGTTGTACTCAGAGAGGTTTTCTACAGTTTCCCTCTTCTCTGGCGAGAAAACCCATTGACGGGTGGTCCAGGCGTAATGCGAGTACTCCTAATAAAGTCGGCTGTAGACGCAAAATTAGGTTAATATATAGAAAATTTCTAAAGTAGAATGGTTATGCTTAATCCAAAAAAGTATTTCTCGGGGACTCTTGTCGAAGTGCGTAAGGCCAATAGGGCAGGAGTATAAACAATTAAAAAAAAAAAAAAAAAAAAAAAAACAACACTTTTAACAAATTTTTCAAAATCTTTGCCATGGACAATATAATTCATTTTTATTTTAAAAATGTCTAAAAATCGCCTGAAATTTATTACTCGGAGGTTTTCGGGGTCGCTGATTACGAATATGATGTCAGTTTTTCAAAATTCAAAATGGCGGATCCAATATGGAGGATGACTTTTTAAAAAATTGATCCAATTTACCTGAAATTTGTTACTCGGGGGTTTTCGAGGTCGCTGATTACGAATATAATAATGGTTTTTTAAAATTTAAAATGGCAGATCCAATATAGCGGATGACCTTTTAAAAAATTGATCCAATTTACCTGAAATTTGTTACTCGGGAGTTTTCGAGGTCGCTGATTACAAATATGATGTCGGTTTTTCAAAATTTAAAATGGCAGATCCAATATGGCGGATGACTGTTTTAAAAATTGATTCAATTTACCTGAAATTTGTGACTTCGTCACGGTGTGTCTGGAGCAACTTTAATTGACACTGTTTTGCATAAGGGATTTTTTTGTGGTTTATTGTTCTCTTATTACCTACAAACAATTTAAGATTAAAAACGTAATTATCCGTCGGGCGGAAATTGAGAAAAGTGGATTTTATTATTTGAAATTCGCAAATTTTGAATTTCTTTGATAAATTGCGATTAATTTTTTTCTAAAAATTATAAAAAAGAAATTTAGTTGTAAGTTTA
Organism: Leptopilina syphax; assembly: GCA_032872505.1. Lineage (NCBI taxonomy): Eukaryota > Metazoa > Arthropoda > Insecta > Hymenoptera > Figitidae > Leptopilina > Leptopilina syphax. Next base: position 18,742,666 of record CM065469.1, read on the forward strand.
TATTATACATATATTTTGTAGAAACTACATTAATATAATCAATATTAGTTAATTTATAAAAACATTTTTCTATAGGGGAGACTGGGGCTAAACCGGACACGTCAAATATTTCTGAAACCATGAGGAATTTCAAATAATGTTAATAACCTTTGAACGCGCTATTTCGTGAAGCATATATTGCATGAGGTTTTAGAGACATGTCATTTTTCTTGTAATAATAGTTTCCGTTAATATATAAAAATGTCGTTTTTTGCAGTAAAAGTAAAAAAAAATTTTCTCATTTTTTTGGGTTTTTATTGTTATTATTAAAGTGCATATATCATATGGAAATTTTTTTATTAGCTGAAGGTGTACTGAGTTTAGTAGAAAAAAAGTTTAATGGAAAACGTTAAGAAGAAAAAAATTATTGCAGGTTAATTATTAGATGACAGTGTGGGGCTAAATCGGACGTCGTGATAAAAAACAATGAAATTTGTGAATACTATAATTTATTTGATATTAATGACCTATTTTATATTATATTTTTTGCATAGAACCACTTTATCAATAAATAAATAAATAATTTATTTTAAAACACGAATTAGCAAGCGAGTTGCTGAAAACAAGCAAGTCTGAAAACTGTAATTCATTTTATATTATATTAATTACATATTTTACATTTTATATTATATTCTTTGCATATAACTACCTACAAATAAATAAACAAAGAATTGTTTTGACTTTACTACAAAAAAACGAAAATTTGTGACTCTGTCTTTAATTAATTAGCCGTGTCCGGTTTTGGGATTTTCGTTTATGAGGTAGTCACCTTCAAAGCAATATATCTCCTAAGCTATTGTAGTTTTTTAAAAACGAACAAGTGCGATTTGTAGGTAAAGGAACAAGCTTTAAAACGGTATATTATTCTTCAGCAAAAAAAATTTTTTCTATATATTTCAGTAGTAGTCATAAGTGCGAGTGTTGAGATTCAAACAAATTACGTATAGTAGTGTTACTGTCGCACTTGCGGAGTGCGATATATTAACTATAGTATAATAATATATATTCTAGAATTTTCTAATTTTTTTGACGTTTAATGCTTATTTCAGCTTTATCCAAAGAACATTAAAACATGTAAAGTATTTCCAAAATTATATTAATTTTATTAAACAAGACAAAGTCAAGAAATTTTTTAATGATTTTGGAAAGTTAATTAAATTTTACTTTTAAGTTTAATTTTTGAATACTTATATTGAGTTTTAGTGTCTTAGACGGGAAAAATGTTAATTGATCCATTAACGCCCACCAGGACACAAAATGTACCATGATTTCACGACTCTTATTTTGTATGAAATAATTAGTTAAAAATTTTAGGAAATACCATTTCCGACGTAAAATTTATCGCTCTTTTTGAATATGAAGCTAAAATTTGTTTATAATTATTTAAAAAAAATTTATAACATTTTATTGCAAAAAATTACACTTTTTTATAAAAAAATTTTTTTCAATTATTATTTTGACATGGAAAACTAAAGAATATGGCCTACAAAACACAAAATATCGCGTCCTCGAACTCTCAGCTAAAAACATCTATAATTACTTTTTATTAAATTCAAGATGGAGGATATGAAAATGGCCATTTTTCCAAAATGCAAAAGGCCGAAAAAAATTTCCGGGTAATGTTTTTCAAAAGTTATTAGATTTGATTGAAAATGGTATTATTTATTTAAATAAATAATTAATTTATTAAAAAATATATCCGTCACATTGGATCCGCCATTTTGAATTTTAAAGAAGTGATAACAGATTCGTAATCAGCATCCCCAAAAACCCCCGAATGGTCAATTTAAAGCCAATCCAATCAGTTTTTAAAAAATTACTCTGTATTGATGTGCAAAACTCCAAGTATTAATTTTATAAAAATTTTGCCTGTATTTTGGCAGAAAAATCTACACAATTTCTATAATATAGAAGGTTACTGATTTTTCTTTTTTTAAATTAATGCTTGGAGTTTGTACATAATTTTTCAAGTCATTTTGATCAATATTTTATTTAGAAATTTTTAAAAACCGCTGTAAAGTTGTACATTTTTATAATTTTAGTGTTCATTTCATGAACACTTTGCTTCCTCATAGAAATAATAATAATTAAAATATAAGAATTACTTTTTATAAAAGGGTTAAAAATCAATAAATCTTGGTCTAAAAAATGTGTTTTTATATATTCTATAAGATGGTAATAATAGTTTAATAATTACACATAAGTTAATAAACAAGAATGTTGAAAAAATGATATTTTCCACAATTTTTGATTTTTCAAATACCAATAATTTCATAATTTCTGCCCGAATCAGGTTCAAAAATAGGTCAATCGAAGAGTTTTTTAATGCTCTTCAAGTTGGTAATAATTTTTTAAAGTTACTTTAACATAATTTAAAAAAATTTTATAAAAGTCTTATTTTTCAAAATTTTAGATTTTTAAAAGTTTAATATCTCCAGTTAATATGGACGAAAAATGTTCAATTAGGGCTCAAAAGATGCATCTGAAAAAACTCTACAAAACTAAATACAAAACAAAACTAAACTTCTACATTTTTTAACAAAGTTTTTAAAAAAGTCTTATTTTCCAAAATTTTTTATTTTTAAAAGTTTAATATCTCCGGTTAATATGGACGAAAAATTTTCAATTAGGGCTCAAAAGATGCGTGTGAAAAAACTCTACAAAACTAAAGAAAAAGATTTATAAGTGTCCTAACATTTTTTTAAGTTATGTCCAAAAAACGTTTTTTTACAAAATGAAAAATGCAAAAAAAAAATAGTTAAATTTCATGAATCGGGCTGAAAATACTCTCATTTTATGTCCCCCGGAAGATCTACAATTTAAAAAAAAATTGAGGCCTTTATCTCTTTCCCGTTCTGAGATATTGAAGCAAATGTAATGTTAGTACACACACACATCAGGACAAATTTTTAAAATCCGTTTTTTGGACTTCGGAGGTCAAAATACGTCGAAATTTTTTTTTTATTTATTTAGAACATTTATACGGGGAGTTCCTGTGCATATATAAAGTACTAAAGTATTAGGCATAATAAAAAAAAATTTATAAATATGTCAAAAAATGCCAATCCAAAATTTTGCTAATACAAAGCTTCCTTTATGAGGAAGCAAAAATGATAATTTTCAATGTTTTACAAAAATTTTAATGACTTCTAAAATACTGAATGCTATTTAATGATTTTAGTCTTATTTTAAAGGTGATTTTCTCCAGAATGAGAATTTTTTATAGGCATTAACGTGTAATTTTTATAGAAAATTCAATTCGTCAAACTTAGATTAAAAAAAATAAAAAATTTTTAAACAATCTTATTAACAGAAAAATAATTTTTAAAATATAAACATATGTTTTTATTAAATTAAGATTTAATTTAAGGTTACATTAAGGTTTTATTTTGTGTGGTAAAGGACCAGGAGTGGGCCCGCAACGCGCGCCCTTTTGGTTCTAGTTATAATTAAAAAGTTTAGAAAAATGTTTTTATAAATTAACTAATATTGATTATATTAATGTAGTTTCTACAAAATATATGTATAATATAAACTTACAACTAAATTTCTTTTTTATAATTTTTAGAAAAAAAATTAATCGCAATTTATCAAAGAAATTCAAAATTTGCAAATTTCAAATAATAAAATCCACTTTTCTCGACGGATAATTACGTTTTTGATCTTAAATTGTTTGTAGGTAATAAGAGAACAATAAACCACAAAAAAATCCCATATGCAAAACAGTGTCAGTTAAAGTTGCTCCAGACACACCGTGTACAGAGAAGAATTTTATTATTTTTTAAAATAATTGAATTATTGCAGAAAAGTTTATTAAAATATTTAAAAAGAATTGAATTTCTATAGAAATTTTTCTTATTTTTGAAATTAAGTGAATTCTTCATTAGAATTGTATAAACATTGTTTTAAATAATTATTTTTTTCGAAATATAATAAATATTATGAAAATTTATTATTTTAAATAATTGAATTCTTGTGTAAAAACTTTATTTGTAAAAATAACTGAATTTTTCGATTATTAATTTAAAATCCTTAATATGAAACGAGTAGATATGCAAATTAGGTAAAGAAAGACATTCTTATTTATATTTCCTTTAAATTAAAAAGTTAATTTATTTAAACAAATTATATTTTTTAGTTAAAATTTTGATCATTTGTCTAAAGTACAATTCTTCAGGTATACTCTCCTCTAATTTTTATTAAAATCGGTTCATCCGATCGCGAGTAATTTGCTATTTACTAAAACGCTACAAATATCTTTGACCTTGAATAACTTTGGCAAATATTCGAATTTCGGAAAACTATTTACAGGTTTTTATTATACCATCATAGGCTATCGAAACATATAAGAATGAGAAAAATCCATCGACCCAATGAAAAATAGGGGCCCACTTCAGGAATTCTTACCCAGAAGATGATAGTGAGTGGATTAGGACAACCGAAGAAGCTGCATTATGGATGATGCCTCATTTACTTCGCCAATTATTCACAAGAATTTTAATTCAATGTCATCCTGTACATCCGGATAAACTATATATGGGAACAATTTAAGGGTCAAATGTCAGAAGATTATTAAAAAATAAACGGCATTGAAGCTGAACAAAGGGCTTGTAGAAATATTAAAACAATGTTATTTAACGAAGGATATAATTTAACTGACTTTCAGGGGTTATTAGATATACAAGATGAAATTTTTACTGAACAAGTTAATGATATAAATATTGCAGAACATATTAACATAGGAGAACAGAATTATGCTAAATTAAATGTAAAACAAAAACTTGTAGTTGATTATGTACTTGATGCTCTAAAGGATTCTTCTTTCGATGGTTCTATGGCAATTGTTAAGAAGTAAAGGAATAAATGTTTGCAACATGGCATTTACAGGTATAGCTGCGACTCTCCTTCCTAATGGAAAAACTGTTCATAAAGTTGTAGGCTTACCCGTTCCATTATACAGTGATTCATCTTCAAACATTAAAGTTCAATCTTTAGAAGGCCTCTTTTTTAAAAATATAGATGTTTTTATTTGTGATGAAGCACCAATGGCTCCAAAATATGCTTTAGAAATTATGGATTATCTATTCCAACGAACCTTTTGGTGGTAAAATTGTAATTCTAGGCGGAGATTTTCGACAAACTTTACCAATTAAAGAACGGGGTACTAAATCAGAAGTAGTAAATTTATCAATAAAAAATAGTAAACTATAGAAATATTTCAAAAAATACACATTAACAGATAATATGATAGCTTTACCACAAGAAACGGAATTTGTAGATTTTTTACTTAAAGTTGTCAATGGTGAATTAAATGATGCAGATGATAATGTTATATTACCAGAACATATTATTCAAAAAGGGAATAGGTACACAAAATTTAAAATAAAATTTAATCCTTTAAAGATAAATTGTTTTTAAAAACTATGTGTGTATCTTTAAAGTAATATTAGAAACTTTTCGGTGTAAAAACATTTCCATTTTTAATAGCAGAAAGAAAAGGGGCGTGCGTAGCGCGCAAAAATAGTGACTAGTAGTAATGAAAATAATTGAAATTCTTCGATGAGTTTTATTATTTATGAAAATAATTAAATTCTTGCTTAGAATTTAATTCAAATTTTTTTTTTAAAATTGACTTTTTATGAAAAATTTTATTATTAGTGACAGTAATTAAATTATTGTGAAAAATAAATTGCATAAAATTTTGTTAAATAATTGATTTTTACGAAATTTTTTTGAAAATTAGCAAATTTAAATAAGTAAAAATTTTCTAAAAAAAATATTATTCATATTCTTTGTTCAGAAAGTTGAAGATTATTTTTAATTTAGGTATTAAATATCAATTTTTGCAAAATTGAATTTACCTCGTACAAGAAGTTTTTAATTTTGAAAATCTGATGTAAAATTTGAAATTAGTATTAAAATTTGTTAAATTTTTTTATGTACTTTAAAGTTTAAAAATATAATATAATTTGAAAATTTAATTCTAATTATTAGTTTTTTAGTTATGTGTCATAATAAGTATTTCTTTAAAAATTACATAAATTAAAATGACTTGAAATTGTTTACATTAAACATTGCAATACAACATTCCCGCGGATAATTTGGCTAGTATTTTTATTAATTTTAAAGAATTATTAATATTATTATATTATTTATTATTTCTAAATTATATTATTTATTTCTAAAGAATTCATTATTTCTAAAGAATATTTTAATTCACTCTAAAAATAATTAGATACTCCAAAAAATGTTCTATTACATTTTTTTACAAATTTCTTTAATTTCTAAAATTATTTGAAAATATCAATAACTTCTTTTCTAAATAAATTTTAATCATTATTATTTTTCCACAGGAATAAATTATTTTTAATAATTTTTGAAAAAAGTTCTTTGAGCATTTTAAAATCCATTTGTTTACGAAATTTAAATTATTCAGAAATTCTTCAACTAAATAGGAATTAAAAAATAAATACTTGAAATAATTTCAGAAAAAAATTCAATTTAACTTTTTTAAAATAATTAATTCTACAGAATTGTTAGTTATAAGTATGAAAAATACAAATATTTGAAGAATTTAATTTGGAACCTTTATAATCCCAGAGCCAACAAACGCGAACTGTGTAACACCATCACACAAGCGTGCTGCGGCGGGTCCAAGCGGTGCAATTAATGATAAGAAGCGCCGAAGAAACGGGAATAGTCCGTATGCGAGTCCACATCCTGATGGCCAGTCTGAGAAGAGAAAGCGCGAGGACGTAACTGCGCCATCCCTTCCGTTGGAGCCAGGTAGGGGAGGAGCAGCAGAGCAAAAAGTCAATGAGACTTACGCTTCAGTTAGCTCAAAGGATGCAATAATAGATGGCGACGGCTTTTCCGATGTCATCAAGAAAAAGGCAAAGGCCAAAAAGAAGGCCTCAATAAAGAAAGACAAGAGGGAGCCCCAGAAGTATCCCTCAAAGCCAAGAAATACAAAGGCAGTAAGGATTTCAGCGAAAAACCCAAAGGCTATCGCTGAGATCGTGACAGAAATGAAACGCTCTGTGAGGCCTGAAGAGTCTAATATAGTGGTTCTCAGGATCAGGAGGGCACTCAATAAAGATGTTCTCCTGGTCGTGAAAAAGGGCGGTGACACCTTCAAATATGCGAAGGCTCTGGCCTCGGCCTCGCATGATAGGGCCGAGGTTACGGCTCTTGTAAACAAGAGGTGTCTGGAATTAAACGGCCTTGATGAAACTACGACCGAGGATGATAAAGTTTCAGTTTTGAGGGAGAAATTGGGTAAGCCTGACACAGACATAGTGTGCAGACTTCTGCCACGTTTTAGTGGCACAAAAGTCGCGTTGGTCCGCCTGGCAGAGACTGATAGCCAGACTCTGCTGAAGATCGGCAAGGTAAGAATAGAATGGCTAAACGTCCGAGTCCGAGAGCATCTGTAAGTTGTGAGGTGCCTAAAGTGCCTTACATATGGACACGTGACCCGATCATGCAAAGGCCCCGACAAAACTAAAAACTGTCGGAGATACGGCGGTGAGGGTCACATGGCAAAGAAGTGTTCTGTCAAACAACCTAAGTGTTTAACATGCACAGATTTAGGAAAGACAGATACTGTCCATATATCCGGAAAAAGCTCTTGCCCGGTTTACAGGGAATTGCTGCAGACGGTCAAGGAAAAGGGGATCGACATCCTGTTCTGCAGCGAGCAACACAGGAAAAACAATCTCGCTTTCTGGTACCAGGATAAATCAGGTAGGGCCGCTGTCCAAGTGTGCAATCCTGAGCTGCGGGTTGCCAGGTACAGTGGATTCGTTTGGGTGAAGGTTGCGGGCATACGTATGTACAGCTGCTACTTCTCGCCAAACGATGCACTGACGGACTTTGAAGCTGACATTCAGCAACTCGAGTCGAGCCTTAGAGAATCCAGGTTGGATGTACTCGTCACCGGGGATTTTAATGCTAAGTCGCCGGAGTAGGGCGAGTCAAGGCTCGATAAAAGAGACAGAGTGATCGGAGAAATGGTCTCCAGGAGCAATTTAACGATTGTGAACCGGGGAAGGACATGGACGTTTAGGAGGGGTGCAATTGGAGCGATCATTGATCTTACGATTGCATTATCTCCTCTTTTCAGACGCATAAACGAATGGCGAGTCTTTGAGGAGTATACCGCAAGTGACCACCAGTACATCGAGTTTTCAGTCTCAGTGGGAGACACAGGAAATGGTAGAAGACAGGAAGCACCGTGTCGAAAACGCCTCTCCTGGAATGTTAAGAAAATCAATAAGGAGAAATTTGTCCGATCCCCGGAAGAATCTCGCCTCATTGAGGAATTGGGTTGGGTGCAGAGGCCAAATACCCTGGATGAAGAGGTACGGCCTTTGCGGAAAACCACCACCGCTGCCTGCGATGCATCTATGCCACGTCGCAGGTGTACCGCTTTACGTAAAAGCTCGGTGCACTGATGGTCGGATGCGCTGGCCTCCTTGCGGAAAGCGTGCTTCAAAGCTAGAAGGAATTATACCGGTTCTAAGGGAAATCCTTTGCTAAAGGAAGTATTTAAGGAGGCCAAGAAAAGCCTGAAGAAAGAGATTCGAGCATCACAACGCCGTTGCTGGAAAGACCTAATTGATGATGTCGAGAATGACATAAGAAGGACTGGAGTACCTGTGAAGTCAGTGAGGAGGAACTCTTCACTCTTACAGAATTGAGAAATGCAGGTAGAAGATTGAAAACAGGCAAGGCGCCTGGAATCGATGATATAAGTAACGAGATCCTAAAATTGGTTATCGACACTTCACCCCGGATTCTGCTCTGATGTTTTAATCTTTGCCTTGAGAAAGGAGAGTTCTTCCGCGACTGGAAGCGGCAGAGGCTAGTCCTCCTAAGAAAAGGTGAAAAACCTCTGGATAAAGTCTCGTACAGGCCTATTTGCCTGTTAGATACGATGGGTAAACTTCTAGAGGATATGGTTCTGCAGAGAATGCAAACCTATTTGACCGGAGAGAATAGCCTATCCGATTACCAATTTGGTTTCCGCAAAGGCAGGTCCACGGTTGATGCCATTCAGGCAGTTGTGGACATAGCCAAAGCGGGAAAAAACAAATAGGGACCAAAGAAGAAGAAGGGCTTCTGCGCATTGGTGGCTATTGACATACGCAACGCGTTTAACTCCGCACGATGGAAAGATCTCATCCAGTCGATGATGGAGAAGAGAATACCGCCCTACTTGTTGCGGATAATGAATGATTATCTTAGCGACAGGTGGGTAATCTATGAGGCGGAAAACTGGACTCTGAAGGAAGAGATGCAAAGTGGTGCCCCCCAAGGCTCGAGGGTGGGACCATTTGTGTGGAATGTATCCTATGATAACTTCCTGCGAATAGGTCTACCTGAAGGCGCGGTCATCATCGGCTTTGCGGACGATGCGTTGGTCGTGTGCTCAGCCGAAAGCGAGGAAGCCCTTGGGACATTGGTGAACGAATGTCTGCGTCGAGTTAAAAGCTGGCTGGATGCCAGAGGTCTTCAAATGGCCTTGGAAAAAACCGAAGCTCTGCTCGTCACAGACAAAAGTGGTTATAGTTTCCCACGAATCGTGATAGACGAATTCGAGGTCAAGTGGAGTAAACATATTAAGTATTTAGGAGTGGAGCTCGATGGAAGGTTAAACTTTCATTACCATATAGCGACAACCTTGAATAAGGCGATAAAGTGTGCATCAGAATTGGCACGACTTATGCCAAACGTTCGCGGACCACGTGAAAGGAAAAGGAGACTGGTAGTTAGTGTTGCTCACGCTAAGCTGTTTTACGCAGCAGCAGCGTGGGCTCCCTCACTTAAAACAAGAAGCAAAATCATTTGCGATAATATGCTGTCTGCGCAGAGATGTGTTACTACCCGTATCGTCTCTGCGTATAAGACGGTCCCGACAAGTGCTGTGCAAGTCCTTGCAAGTGTCCCGCCGGCAGATCTTATGGTTAGGGAAAGGGAGGAAGTATTTCTTCTTTTTAAAAGAAGTAATAATCCCGAGTACCCAGAGGAAGAAAGACCTAGCAAGGACCGCATCCGCAAATATGCGAGAAACAGACTTATCGAGACATGGCAGGACAGATAGGATTGGTAGGAAAAGGGCAGATGGACCTATTGTCTGATTACAACACTCACCACCTGGATAAACCGAAAGCATGGAGAAGTCTCCTATTATATGACACAGGCGCTCACGGGTCACGGGTGTTTTAACTCGTACCTGTGTCGCTTTAAATTACGCAAGGACGAGGTGTGTCCATATTGCCAGTTCCCTAAGGACAACGTGGAGCACACCCTCTTCTCATGCAAGAAATGGGACTTGGAGAGGCGGGCCATGTACGAAGGTGTAAACAGTCAAGTTACACCGGAGAACATGGTATCGCTGATGACCCAATCGGAAGAGAATTGGCGGCAAGTCGAGAACTTCATAATACCAACCCCACATAACCTTGGAGGGCGGAATCCAAGGTATCTGTAAGCAGATTTCCCGAAAGTCCCTAAGCAAAAAAAAAATACTGCTATTAACCACTAGGATAGGGACACTTACATTAAGCTGCGAGAGGAGGAAGCGGCTTGTATTGAAAAGATCGAGGAAGAGGTACGCAAGATGCTAGAGTCCTGCAAAGTACAGACGAACATCAATATGACGGTTAAAAACGGTTTGAAGAACCTGACAGAAATTGTACAGAAGGTTAGGAAGAAGCATGAAGCCGCAAAGGAACAGGATGCGCGATTCTACCACGCTATGTCTATTTCGGAAGAGAAGCGTGAGGATAGGAAGAGACGACAAAAGCGATTCCAAGCAAGGGTCATTATAAATGTCGTGCTGGAGTGCTCTAAGAAAAGGAGGAAAAGTGAAAGTAGTCCAGAGGGGACAAAGGAGGTAAAGAAAAGGAGGGAAGCACATTCTAAGATACCGAAGCCAACAACAAGTCATGATAGTACGGCGAAGTCAGCGGCTAGAGGATCTACAATTACCGTTAGGGTCGCGGAAGGAAGGTCTTTTGCCGAGGTGCTACTCAGACTAGAGTAGTTGGAGCAAGACCAACCAAGAAGAGAGATCTCCTCATTAGGATAGGTGGTTCCGCAGACAAGAACGGGTTAACTGAGGAAGTGACCAGAGTTGTTGGTGATTTGGGTAAGGTGCAGAACGCGGACCGAAGGATTACCCTGGAAATTCGCGACCTGGATTGCCTTACCCAGGAGGACGAGGTGCAGGAGGCACTATCGGGTCTCATAAGTGAACAGGCAGAAAGCAGAAGAGTGACGGTTCTTGGACTTAACAAGCGGGGAATTAAACTCGCAGTTGTGGTCACCGACTAGGATCAGGCTGCAAAGCTGGAGGTGCTCGGACGCATAAAAATTGGTTTTATGTCATGCCCGATCAGAAGGAGGCTTATGATAGTGAGGTGTCACCGATGCCTCGGCTATGGTCACCTAGCAAGAGAATGTAACAGGACGGATAGATCGACTGCGTGCTTTAAGTGCGATGAAGTCGATTACAAGGCTGTGGATTGCAAGAGGAATGCTTTTTGCTTTTTGTGTAAGGAAAAGTTTCCAGAAACGAAAAACGTTCATCACGTTGCGGGAAGTGGAACTTGCAGGGTCTTTCGAACTGCCCTTGAGGAGGCGAAGAAGACTTTCGCAAGGACCAAAAGTAGAAAAAAGGCGTAATTTCACACCACAACTTTTGTGTCTTTAGTCAACATTTTGCTTTGTTCTGTTTAATTTAATTACTCTGATTTTTATTTGTCCTTTTTCAATTTTAATTTGTTTTGTGATTTTTATTTGTCCTTTTATAATTTTATCTTTTGAACTTTACTGTCAATATGTTTACTTTCTTGTTTCGGTTGCCTATGTCCAATTACAATTTTATTTTTACACTTTTTTTACACTTTTTTAACATTTGTTTTTTATTGTTGTGTTGTGAATGCCGCTTTGACATTAAAATAGTTTTACATACATTTTAACTATTGACGCAGGAGAGCTGCAGGGAACGAACAAGGTCGCATCAGCGACAGAGTTGGAGCGCCGCCCTCGAAGGCTAAAGTCTTACGACAGTTCCGAGGGTGGGTATAGGGCTCCAAAAGAAAAGTTACGGGTTTTAGTGGGTCGGGCTGGCAGTAGGTCGCCAGTTTATTAAAATTATTATAATGTTTATTTACCCTTATTTATAATTTTTTTTTGTTTCATTGTACCAACTTCACATAACCTTGGAGTGCGGAATCCAAGGTATCTGTAGGCAGATTTCCCAAAAGTCCCTAATCAAAAAAAAAAAAATAAATAATAATAATAATTTTTAATAATTATTCAATAATAGTTGAACATTACAAAATTGTTTTTTAAATATATCTGTGGAAATCTCAAATTCTTACTTTAACATTTTTTTTAATAATCCTTAATATGAAACGAGTACATATGCAAATTAGGTAAAGAGAGACATTCTTATTTATATTGCCTTTAGAGAAAGAGAGAAACCAGAACCGGCGTTACTAGCGCCGTTACCCAGACGTTACCTTTTGTGTTTCAATTATAAAAGTATATATATATATATATTTTAACTTTTATCTATAGTTTACCTTGCGATGAAGGAAGAAAGAAAATATTATTACCTGGGTTCTCGGAGTTAATCCTCAATTAAATAATTAATTGAGTTGTGTTTTGTTGTTGATGTTAATCATTAATAAAGTTAAAAAATTTGTTATAATTTTTTAATGTTTATTAATTAATTTAAAAATTTGTTATAATTTGGAAAGCGTCTGAAATTGGATAAAAGGCAAAATTGGAAGTTAGTTATATTCGATAAAAGGCAAAATTGGATATTGGCTTTATTGGTAAAAACAAAGCTGGAAATTGGTTAAATTGGATAACAGGAAAAATTGAAAATTGGTTATATTGGATAAAAAAAAATTAAAATTGGGTAAATTGGTTAAATTGGATAAAAGACAAAATTAGAAATTGGTTATATCGGATAAAAGGCAAAATTGGTTTTACTGGATCAAAACAAAGCTAGAAATTGATTAAATTGAATAAAAGGAAAAATTGGAAATTGGTTATATTGTGTAAAAACAAACCTAGAAATTGGTTAATTACTGCACACATTGTCAAGCAAAACATTTTAAAGATGAAAAAGTTACTGGTAAAAAAGTTAGTTTTAATGACTGCTATAGTCATGTAGGTGTTGTGTTAACTTTAATACAATATCCATATAAATTAAGGTTTTTGTTAGAAGGGTTTCATAAAAAATCAGGTCATTTTAGAAAGAATATAGGGCTGTATAATAATTCTTTTTTTTGCATTTTTAAATGCTAATGTAATTAATTTTAATGGCAGAAGAAGATAACCATTCTGTTACAAAATTCAAGGTCAAATTTACTATCAAATTAATAGTGCTTTATATCCGGTTAAAGGTGAGGATCCATGTTTTGGTCAATTATTTATTTATGACCCTGAGGAATCAATCAGATACAGATTAAAAAGTAACGAAAATTTGGATGAAGACGGTTTAAAATCTATAGAAAATATTATGAGAAATTCTAATGCATGCACAAAATCTCATATGATGAGGTCAGAGGTAATTCAAATAGAAGCTGAATTAGCAAGACTGAATTAGCAATTAGCTAATGAAGAAATTCCTGAGTTACAATTATTGTTTATGTTGAAAAAATAGATACAATTCTCAAAGTTTTAATGAAGTTGCTTCAATTTTTAATACAAACTCTGAAGGAGAAATACCAGAATCTTATGAAACGGTTTATAATAAATATACAAAGGAATTAAAATTGGTTAGTAATTTAGATCCGAATGTTGAACCATGGATTTATCCCATATTTTATCCACTTGGAAATAAGGGTTATAATATTAATATGATTCGTAGTGATAGTGATTAAAGAATTAGAAATCATACTATTTCTAGGTCTGCCTACATTAAATACAAAATTGCTGTAAGAGATAAAAAATTTAATCAATTTTTATATGGAGGTAGATTATTTCAACAATGGGTGGTTAAAAATGATGTAAAAATAGAAAAAGATAGATTAAGATTTTGTGCAAATAATCAAGCTCAAGTGAGAAGTAAAGGATATAAAGACTGATGGATTATTTACACAATCATGTGTCGGAAAATGATGTACACGTGTGAGAAACGCTTATATTACCTTCTACTTTTATAGGATCACCTCGCAATGTGATGCAACAATATCAGGATTCGATGGGTATTGTTGCTCGTCATGGTAGACCAGAATTATTTATCCCAGTGACTTGTAATACAAATTGGAAAGAGATACAGGAAAATTTATTCCCCTATCAAACTGCTGCTGATAGACCTGATATAGTAACTAGGGTTTTCACATTAAAAGTTAAACATCTACTTAAACCTATTGTTGATAATAAATTATTTGGAGTAGTGAAGTCTTATGTTTATGTAATTGAATTTCAAAATCGAGGATTGTTACACATTCATTTGTTAGTTATATTGAAAGAAAATTCTAAAATATTAACAGTTGAAAGTGTTAATCGATATATTTCTGCAGAAGTTCCTGATGAAAATATCAATCCTATTTTGCATAAAATAATAATGCAAAATAATATTCACGGACCTTGTGGAGATTGGTGTTTAATTGACGGGAAATGTTCAAAAAAATTTCCAAAAAGTTACCAAGGAAAAACTAGAATTGAAGAAAATTGCTATGTTCATTGTCGTCGAAGAAATAATAATGAAGCGTATGAACGAGCAAATGGATTTATTGTTGATAATTCTAATGTTGTTCCGTATTGCCCTCAACTTTCAGAAATATTTAATTGCCATATTAATGTAGAAATACTTTCGAGTATCAAGTCTGTTAAATATTTATATAAATATATTTTCAAAGGGCATGATGATGCATCTATTGTTATCACAAATGCGAATGGTGAGGTAACTGTTAATCATAATGAAATACATCATTATAAAGAAAATAGATATGTTGGTCCAGTTGAGGGAGTTTGGAGAATTCTAAGTAAACTTTTAGAGAAAAAGTGTCATAGCGTTAATCGCTTACCCATACATTTGCCAAATGAACAGAATGTTATTATTCGAAAAGAAAAAGATAGTAACGGCATTTCTTTCGATTTAAATACAAAACTTTTGGATTATTTTAAACTTAACCAACGAGATAGTAATGCTCAAAAGTATTATTATTCAGAAATACAAGAATACAAGAGAAATACATGGGTAACAAAATCTCTTAAATGGAAACAAAGAATTCGTAAAGTAAAAGTATAGGGAAGAATGTATTCAGTAAATCCACATCAAATAAAGTTATTTCATCTTAGATTATTGTTGCTTACAGTAAAAGGATCAACTTCGTTTGAAAGTTTGAGAACAGTTAATGGAGTTGTTCATGAATCTTTTACAACTGCTTGTTTGGCATTAGAACTTGTAGAATATGATAGTGAGTGGATTAGGACAATCGAAGAAGCTGCATTATGGATGATGCCTTATTCACTTCGCCAATTATTCACAAGAATTTTAATTCAATGTCATCCTATACATCCGGATAAACTATATATGGGAACAATATAAGGGTCAAATGTCAGAAGATTATTAAAAAATAAACGACATGTAAATAAACGCTTGTAGAAATATTAAAACAATGTTATTTAACGAAGGATATAATTTAACTGACTTTCAGGGGTTATTAGATATACAAGATGAAATTTTAACTAAACAAGTTAATGATATAATTATTGCAGAACATATTAACATAGGAGAACAGAATTATGCTAAATTAAATGGAAAACAAAAACTTGTAGTTGATAATGTATTTGATGCCCTAAAGGACTCTTCTTTTTATGGTTCAATGGAAATTGATAAGAAGTAAAGGAATAAATGTTGCAACATGGCATTTACAGGTATAGCTGCGACTCTGCTTCCTAATGGAAAAACTGTTCATAAAGTTTTAGGCTTACTTGTTCCATTACACAGTGATTCATCTTTAAACATTAAAATGTGCGTAGCGCGCCAAAATAGTGACTAGTAATAATAATAATAATAATAATTTAATAATTATTCAATAACAACAATAATAATAATAATAATAAATGTAATCTTTGACAATAAAAGGTAATTTTAAAATTAGATAAAGAAAAAAGATAAAGAAGAACTTCTATTTCATATATCTTAATTCCAAGTATTAAAACTGTTTGTATTACTTGTTTGATTATTCTCATATACAAAATAATCAGTAATAATCACTATTTCAAATTATTAGTCGCCATAAGAATAAAAATGTAACAATTATATAAGAAATACTTGAATTATGAGAATAAAACTTTTAAATTTTCCCGCTATTTTTTAAATTTTATTTTTATAAAAAAATCCCATTTTGTATAACTATTAAATGTTTATTATTATTATTATTATTATTTCACAGCTGCAGCGGCGCAGGGGTCAGTATTGGGCCCGGACCTGTGGAACATAACTTATAACGGTATTTTGAGAATGAAAACGCCAGAGGATTCGTTTCTCATCGGATACGCGGATAATATTGCTGCAATTATAGAAGCAAGGACCTTAAAGCTTGCACAATTGAGACTGACACAGCTCATGAGAAGACTTGAATTGTGGATGCAAGAACACAGATTTAGCCTCGCTATGCAAAAAACTGAGATCTTGATACTTACCAGAAAGCGGTTACAGTTAGAAATTCCCTTCAAAGTTGGTGAAGAAACTATCCTTAGCAGCAGAGTTGTCAAACACCTTGGAATAAACCTAGACAGTAAACTCACATTTTGGGATCACATCATAATAGCAACAGATAAGGCACGGAGAGTTACTCTTGCCATGAGTAAACTTATGAGCAATATGGGAGGACCGCTACAAAGCAAAAGAAGGTTACTAGTTACAGTCTCACATGCTATACTGTTGTACGGAAGCAAAAACTGGGCAAAAGTGCTAGACAAAAAGAAATATCGCAAGCGAATGGCAGCAGTACAAAGATTAGGAGCGTTTAGAGTTGCAAGCTCATACCACACTGTGTCAGAGCCTGCCATAATGGTAATAACCGGGATTATGCCAATAGACATCATGGCAACAGAGAGAAAATTTATCTATCAAAGAAAGGTAGCATCAGACCGAAACAGTTTAAGAAAAATAGCTCGAAAACGCACTAGAACAAAGTGGCAAAATAGATGGGAGAACGAGAATAGAGGACGGTGGACTTATAGGCTAATTAAGAAACTTAATCCATGGGTAGACCGACAAGAAGGAGAAATTAATTACTACGTAACGCAGTTTCTAAGTAATCATGGTTACTTCAGATCTTATTTATATAAAATGGGGAAAACAGCAAAACCAAACTGCATATATGCGGATTCGGATAAAGATGATGCCGAACACACCTTTTTTCAGTGCATAAGATGGACATAAGAAAGAAAAAAGTCGAAGATACTGTTAGGTAAATTACACCTAAAAATATTGTAAATAAAATGTTAGAAAACGAAGAATGGTGGAACACAATTGCCTTATTTATAGAAGAAATCCTCAGACAAAAAAAGAAGAAATTAGATGGAATTTAGGAAAAAAAAGATAAATCCAAGCTGGTCAAAAAAGGTAAAGCCGAAGCTCGGCTAAGAGTCGCCGATGACCTCTTACCCCTGAAGGAATGCGAAAGCGGGTACCGGGGGATAGTTGGTAGGCGTGAATGGGGGTTTTTTAGTGCGGTATGGGCGACTGCCTAAAGCACAATCGCTTAGTCCCACACTGCCCTGGTGACAGGGCGTGCGTAACGCATTTTTACCTCCTCCTCTCAAAAAAAAATTATTATTATTATTATTATTTTTTTTTTTTTGCTTAGGGACTTTTAAAAAATCTGCTTACAGGTACCTTGGATTCCGCACTCCAAGGTTATGTGGGGTTGGTATGATAACAAAAAAAGGAAATATAAAAAAGAAAAAAAAATATATAAAATAGTAAATTTAATAAACTGGCGACCTACTGCCAGCCCGACCCACTAAAACCCGTAACCCTTCTTCTGGAGCCCTTTACCCTCCCTCGGAACTGTCGTAAGACTTGAGCCTTCGAGGGTGGCGCTCTAACTCTGTCGCTAATGCGACTTTCTGCTTTTCTCTGCGGTAATCCTGCGTTAATAAAAAAAACGCGTATAATATTAAAAACATAAGACTGTATAAAGACAAATACAAACATAAAAAAAATGTATATGGACAAATAAATCACAAAATAAATTAATAAAAACAAACAAACGAGTTAAAAGCTGTTTAAATTACGCTTTTTGGCGGCCGTCGAGATCTTTCCTCGACATAACCGAGATTATGAAGTTCTCGACTTGCCGCCAATTCTCTTCTGACTGGGTCATCAGCGATACCATGTTCTCCGGTGTAACTTGACTGTTCACACCTTCGAACATGGCTTGCCTCTCCAAGTCCCAATTCTTGCATGAGATGAGGGTGTGCTCCGCGTTGTCCTCAGGGAACTGGCAATATGCACACACCTCGTCCTCGCGTAATTTAAAGCGACACAGGTACGAGTTAAAACACCCGTGACCTGTGAACGCCTGAGTAAAATAATAGGAAACCTGACCGTGTTTCCTATTTATCCAGGTGGCGAGTGCCGGGATAAGGCGATAAGTCCATCGACCTTTCTCCTCACCATTCCATCTTTCTTGCCATCTTTCCATGAGCCTGTGCCTCGCTTCTTTGCGGATCAGGCCCTTGCTTGGTCTTATTTTTTTATCAAATGAACTTCTTTCTTTAGAAAAGAAAAACATTTCTTTCCTTTCCCTCGCCAAAAGATCTGCTGGCGGGACACTTGCAAGGACCTACACAGCACTCGTAGATACTGTCTTATATGCAGAGATGATACGCGTTGTTATCGATCTCTGCGCCGACAGTATCTTTTCACAGATGGTCACACATCTTTTACTCCTCAGGGATAGGGCCCACGCTGGTGCTGCATAGAGCATTTTAGCGTGGGCGACACTCGCCACCAGTCTTCTTTTTTATTCACGGGGTCCGACAACATTTTGGCATTAGCCGTGAAAGTTTAGCCGCACACTCGATCGCCTTATTTGACGCCGTAGCCATGTGGTAGTGGAAGTTTAACCTTCCATTCAACTCCACACCAAGATATTCAATTTGTTTACTCCACTTGACCTCGAATCCGTCTATCACAATTCGTGGGAGCTCATAACCACGTCTGTCTGTGACCAGCAGTGCCTCGGTCTTTTCCAGGGCCATTTCAAGACCTCTGGTATCCAGCCAGCTTTTTGCTAGTCGCAGACATTCGTTCACCAATGTCCCAAGAACCTCCTCACTTTCGGCAGTGCACACGAACAACGCGTCGTCCGCAAAGCCGATGATCACCGCACCTTCGGGCAGATCCATTTGCAGAAAATCATCATAAGATACATTCCATACAAGTGGACCTACCCTCGAGCCTTGAGAAGCCCCACGCTGCATCTTTTCCCTGCGAGTGCAGGTGTCTCCCTCATATATAGCCCACCTATCGCTAAGATAATTATCCATTATCCGCAACAAGTAGGGCGGCATGTTTTTCTTTTTCATCGACTTAATGAGATCTTTCCATCTTGCGGAATTAAACGCGTTGCGTATGTCAATTGCTACCAACGCGCAGAAGCTTTTCTTTTTTCCAGGTCCCAACTTGTTTTTTCCTGCTTTGGCTATGTCCACAACTGCCTGGATGGCATCAACTGTGGACTTGCCTTTGCGGAAACCAAATTGGTAATCGGATAGACTATTCTCGCCGGTCAAATGGGTTTGCATTCTTTGCAGAACCATATCCTCTAGAAGTTTACCCATCGTATCCAACAACAATATAGGCCTGTACGATAAAACCTTATCTAGAGGTTTTTCACCTTTCCTTAGGAGGACTAACCTCTGTCGCTTCCAGTCGCGGAAGAACTCTCCTCTCTCAAGGCAAAGATTGAAGCATCAAAGCAGAATCTGGGGTGAAGTGTCGAATATCAACTTTAGGATCTCGTTACTTATTCCATCGATTCCAGGCGCCTTGCCTGTTTTCAATCTTTTGCCTGCTTTTTGCAGTTCACTAAGTGTGAAGAGTTCTTCCTCTTCGACTTTGCAAAAACTCCAGTCCCTTTTAAGGTATGGTTCCGCAGGAGGAAACAAAGAATTTATTATCTTTCTGACCCAATCTGGATTGTCCAGGCCGGGGGTCTTTTGCCTTGTCGCTAATTTCTTAGTAACGATTTTAAAAGCCAGACCCCATGGGTCCTTATCGACTTCCTCGATTAGGTCCTTCCAGCTACGGCGTCGCGACTTGCGGATCTCTTTCTTGAGGTTCTTTTTTGCCTCCTTGAAAGCCTCTTTCAGTAAGAGATCTCCCTTAGATCGGGTATATGTCTTTCTTGCTTTGAGGCATTGCTTCCTCAAGGAGGCTAGCTCCTCTGACCACCAGTGCAAGGATTTTCTTACGGGAATGGCGCCTTTGCGTGGCATAGACGCATTGCAAGCGGTGACTATCATGTTCCTCACCGCTCGAACCTCCCCATCCAGACTGCTCTGCCTATTCACCTAGCCCAAGTCCTCAATTAAAAGGGCTTCTCTTAGGGACCGCCGAACTTTTTCTTGTCGAGTCTCTTCATATTCCACAAGGAGGTTTTGCGACTAGAAACATTCTGTCTTTTTTATCCTCGTGTGTCTCCCATCGAGACTGAGAACTCAATGTACTGGTTGTCACTTGCGGTATATTCCTCAAAGACTTGCCAGTCGCTTATGCGGCTAAATAGTTTAGACGATGCGATCGTTAGATCTATAATTGATCCGATCGCACCTCGTCTAAAAGTCCATGTATTGCCTCGGTTTACAGCCAATAAGTCGTTTCTAGAGATCATTTCTCCAATACGAATTCCTCTCTTGTCGAGTCTCGTCTCAGCCCACTCTGGCGACTTTGCGTTAAAATCGCCAGTGATGATGACATCCAGCCTGGATTCTGTGAGGCTCGCTTCTAGGTCTTCGATATTGGCTTCGAAGTTTGTCAGTAGGTCGTTGGGTGAGAAGTAGCAGCTATACATACGTATATTAGCTACCTCTATCCACACGAACCCACTGCTCGTCTCCAGAAACTTGTCAACCCGCAATTCTGGGTTGCACAGCTTTATGGCGGCTCTCTTCGCCTTATGCTGATACCAAGGGGCGAGGTCGCTTCCTTGATACTGCTCACTGCAGAACAGGATATCGACCTTATTTTCCCTTGCCGTTTGCATTAGGAGCAACTGTGCATCCTTACTTGTATGCAGGTTGACCTGCAAAAATTTTAAGGATTTGCCCTTTTAATCTTTTGCAGTTCTTCCCAGTAAACCGGGCAGGCTCTCTTTCCGGACTCATAATTTGTTTTTAGCTTTCCCAGGTCCAAGCATGTAAGGCACTTCGGCTTAACGTTACAGCTCTTCGCGAGGTGTCCCTCTCCGCCGCATCTCCGACAGTTTTTACTTCTGTCAGGGCCTTTGCAGAATAGGGTTCTGTGTCCGTAACCTAGGCACTTTTGGCACCTAATTACTTCAACATGCTCACGAATTGGAGCGTTTATCCAGCTGATTTTGATTCGGCCAAGTTTAAGCAGAATGTCACTTTCTGCTTCTGCTAAGCGGATTAGAGCCACCTTAGTACTTCTAAAGCGCGTCAAAAGGTGGCACTCTATCTTCAGATCAGGTTTGCCCAGCTTATCTCTCAGAACTGAAATCACCTCATCCTCCGTCGTGGTTTCATCCAGCTCCTTGATCTCAAGAGACCTTTTATTTACGAGAGCAGTGACCTCGCATGGCAAGGCGCCATGCAGAGCCGAGGACAGTGCTTCCGCAAACTTCAAGGTATCTCCACCCTTTTTCACTATCACAAGAACCTCCTGTTTAAAGGTTTTCCTGATTTTATGAGTCACGGTACCAGTGTCTTCTATTTTAACCTTTGCTTTTATCAGCGGCAAGATACCCTCATAAGATTTTGGGTCTCTTGCCGTGATCTTTACGGCTTCCGTGGTTCTAAGCTTCAAAGGGTGTTTTGGGAGCTCTTTTTTCTTGCCTGGGGGCTTTTTTCTTAGAGCCCGTTCCTTTCTCTTTCCAACAACCTTAAAGCCGTCCTTATTGTCCGCTCCGTCTTTTAAGACGGTCTCAGCATACGTCTTGCTAGGACTACTTGAGGGCGCCTCTTTTGCTCCAACTAGCGACCCAGAATTAAGCTGTGGAAAATCCTTTCGCTTAATCCTCTTTCCGCTCCGAGTCACTTGTTGAGGACTCTTATCCGGGCTTACACCTTCTCTGGGGCGCTTACTCACCTTCTTTTCCTTATTAGAATCTGTAGCTGCTGCACTATCAAGAGTTGCAGCAGCACTCCTCTTTTGCCTTGGAGTTCCCACAGTTCCTGATCTCTGAACGGTTCAGGGATAAAACGCAGATTCCTACAAATTGTTAAGAACGCACTCTCCAAAACCGCCACGCCATCCTGGATGTCGCGACTGACGTTCTTTTGGCGCTTGAATGCCTGGTGCACGCTCTTAAAAATCCCGGGAATAGCCAGGAACTGATTTGCGACATTTGATTCGTAGCATGTCAGCTGGCTATCTATTTGGCTCCCTCTAAAATCCTTGGAGCCATCTGCACCGACTATCGGGGCTTGCACCCGATCAGAATCGGTGGTGGGATTACCCTCTTTCGAGGTACCCACTTGGAGTATTTCATTTAAAATTTTGTCCATTTCATTCATTTTTTTTTATTTCTTTGTTCCGTGACGAGGGACAATCGGGCCTTAACAAGGTACTACCATCTGGCCAGGATGGGACCTGAACCGCCTCTGTTAGTTACATAAACGTTATAGCACTGCCGGAGCATTGATGCGACGTCTATGATATCCAAGGGCATTATTTTTTTTTTGCTTAGGGAATTTTGGGAAATCTGCCTACAGATACCTTGGATTCCGCACTCTAAGGTTATGTGGGGTTGGTGTGATAAAACAAAAGGAGATAAAAAAAATTTTTAAAAATATATAAAATAGTAAATTTAATAAACTGGTGACCTACTGCCAGCCCGACCTACTAAAACCCGTAACCCTTCTTCTGGAGCCCTTTACCCTCCCTCGGAACTGTCGTAAGCCTTTAGCCTTCGAGGGTGGCGCTCCAACTCTGTCGCTAATGCGACTTTCTGCTTTTCTCTGCGGTTATCCTGCGTTAATAGTTAAAAATTTAAAACTATTTCAATATAAAAGCGGAATTAACAGCACAACAATAATAAAACAAATGTTTAATTAAGTGTAAACAGTCAAAAGATAAAATTGCAAACGGATATATAAAAAAAAGAAAGAATAAACGCGTATAAAATATTGAAAACATAAAACTGTACAAAGATGAATAAAAAACACAAACACGACGCCTCCCGTTCATATAATGCTTAGTGAAAAACAAATGCAAGATCATTCTTATTCAGTTTTTAGTGCAAGACAATTCTTATTCGATTTTCCGTGCAATAAAATGCTTATTCAAAATTGTGTGCAAAACAATTGCCACTGACAGAACAAAAAACGTAACCCTAAATCATCTTTTTAATATTACCTTGCAATTAAATATCTGAGAATTTCAGTGCGTAGCTATTGTTCTTAGAAAATTTAATACTTGATTATCTCTTGCGTATTAAGAAATATTGTTTTAGCAATTGTAATTAAAAATTATATTCAATTGAAAATTTTATAAAACTCATAGTGTAAGCTAATTTCAGATTGTACTTTTTAGCATAGAATTTTAAATAAGCATTTTATTGCACGGAAAATCGAATAAGAATTGTCTTGCACTAAAAACTGAATAAGAAATATCTTGCATTTGTTTTTGAATAAGCATTATATGAACGGGAGGCGTCGAAAAATTAAAAAATGTATAAGGACAAATAAATCACAAAGTAAACTAATAAAAAACAAACGATCAAAATTAAAAGCTGTTTAAATAACGCTTTTTGGCGGCCGTCGAGATCCTTCCTCGACATAACCGAGATTATGAAGTTCTCGACTTGCCGCCAATTCTCTTCCGACTGGGTCATCAGCGATACGATGTTCTCCGGTGTAACTTGACTGTTTACACCTTCGAACATGGCCTGCCTCTCCAAGTCCCATTTCTTGCAAAATAAAAGGGTGTGCTCCGCGTTGTCCTCAGGGAACTGGCAATATGCACACACCTCGTCCTCGCGTAATTTAAAGCGGCACAGGTACGAGTTAAAACAACCGTGACCTGTGAGCGCCTGAGTCAGATAATAGGAGACTTCTCCATGCTTTCGGTTTATCCAGGTGGTGAGTGTTAGAATCAGACGATAGGTCCATCTGCCCTTTTCCTCCCCATCCCATCTGTCCTGCCATGTCTCGATAAGTCTGTTTCTCGCGTATTTGCGGATGCGGTCCTTGCTAGGTCTTTCTTCCTCTGGGTACTCGGGATTATTTCTTTTTTTAAAAACAAGAAATACTTCCTCCCTTTCCCTTGCCATAAGATCTGCCGGCGGGACACTTGCAAGAACTTGCACAGCACTCGTCGAGACCGTCTTATACGCAGAGACGATACGCAGACAGCATATTATCGCAAATAGTTTTGCTTCTTGTTTTAAGTGAGGGAGCCCACGCTGCTGCTGCGTAAAACAGCTTAGCGTGGGCAACACTAACCACCAGTCTCCTTTTCCTTTCACGTGGTCCGCGAACGTTTGGCATAAGTCGTGCCAAGTCTGACGCACACTTTATCGCCTTATTCAAGGCCGTCGCTATATGGTAATGGAAGTTTAACCTTCCATCGAGCTCCACTCCTAAATACTTAATATGTTTACTCCACTTGACCTCGAATTCGTCTATCACGATTCGTGAGAAACTATAACCACGTCTGTCTGTGACGAGCAGAGCTTCGGTTTTTTCCAAGGCCATTTGAAGACCTTTGGCATCCAACCAGCTTTTAACTCGCCGCAGACATTCGTTCACCAATGTCCCAAGGGCTTCCTCGCTTTCGGCTGAGCACACGAACAACGCATCGTCCGCAAAGCCGATGATGACCGCGCCTTCAGGTAGACCCATTCGCAGGAAGTTATCATAGGATACATTCCACACGAATAGTCCCACCCTCGAGCCTTGGGGGGCACCACTTTGCATCTCTTCCTTCAGAGTCCAGTTGTCCCCCTCATATATTACCCACCTGTCGCTAAGATAATCATTCATTATCCGCAACAAGTAGGGCGGTATTCTCTTCTCCATCATCGACTGGATGAGATCTTTCCATCGTGCGGAGTTAAACGCGTTACGTATGTCAATAGCCACCAATGCACAGAAGCCCTTCTTCTTCTTTGGTCCCAATTTGTTTTTTCCCGCTTTGGCTATGTCCACAACTGCCTGAATGGCATCAACCGTGGACCTGCCTTTGCGGAAACCAAATTGGTAATCGGATAGACTATTCTCTCCTGTCAAATGGGTTTGCATTCTCTGCAGAACCATATCCTCTAGAAGTTTACCCATCGTATCTAACAGGCAAATAGGCCTGTACGACGAGACTTTATCCAGAGGTTTTTCACCTTTTCTTAGGAGGACTAGCCTCTGCCGCTTCCAGTCGCGGAAAAACTCTCCTTTTTCAAGGCAAAAATTGAAACATCGGAGCAGAATCTGGGGTGAAGTGTCGATAACCAATTTTAGGATCTCGTTACTTATCCCATCGATTCCAGGCGCCTTGCCTGTTTTCAATCTTCTACCTGCATTTTTCAATTCTGTAAGAGTGAAGAGTTCCTCCTCACCGACTTCGCAGGTACTCCAGTCCTTCCTAACCCACTGTTCTGCAGGAGGAAATAGAGCTCTTATAATCCTTCTGACCCAATTGGGATTGTCTAGGCCGGGGGTCTTTTGCCTCGTTCCTAATTTCTTAGTAACGATTTTAAAAGCCAGACCCCATGGGTCTTTCTCGACATCATCAATTAGGTCTTTCCAGCAACGGCGTTGTGACGCTCGAATCTCTTTTTTCAGGCTTTTCTTGGCTTCCTTAAATACTTCCTTTAGCAAAGGATCTCCCTTAGAACGGGTATAATTCCTTCTAGCTTTGAAGCACGCTTTCCGCAAGGAGGCCAGCGCATCAGACCACTATTATTATTATTATTATTATTATTATTATTATTATTATTATTATTATTATTATTATTATTATTATTATTATTATTATTATTATTATTATTATTATTATTATTATTATTATTATTATTATTATTATTATTATTATTATTATTATTATTATTATTATTATTATTATTATTATTATTATTATTATTATTATTATTATTATTATTATTATTATTATTATTATTATTATTATTATTATTATTATTATTATTATTATTATTATTATTATTATTATTATTATTATTATTATTATTATTATTATTATTATTATTATTATTATTATTATTATTATTATTATTATTATTATTATTATTATTATTATTATTATTATTATTATTATTATTATTATTATTATTATTATTATTATTATTATTATTATTATTTTAAATAATAATTAATGTAAAATTAACAGAAATAATTTTAGAGAAACTTAAAAAAAACTTCCTTAAATTTTTCAGGAAATTTCCAGTCCTTTTTTCCAGGAAAATTACAATGATAATTTCCTGGAAGTTAACAGCAGAAACTTTAAATCTTGAGGCATATCAAGTTTCCTGGAAGTTTCCAGGAACTTAACACGACAAATTTCCGAACTCAACATGGGAAATTTCCTGGAAACTTCCCGGAAAAAACTGTGCTATGTGGGTGACATATGTATAGCTCTCCGATCTGTATAACAGAACTGTCTATAATTAATGACAGTAGCCAGTAGAAATTTATTACTAATTTCTTACGGAAATAATAGACATAATTCTAGTTATACCCGCGAATTATTTTTTTCAGTGTATACACTGATGTATTTATGGAAAATGTCTACATAACACTGTTCAGTTGCTGGACTGACGGTAGGGGCCGTTCAAAAAATACGTAACGCTATTTTTCGGAAATTTGGACCCCCCCTCCCCCATGTAACGCAATGTTGTATACATTGGCGCCATTTTTTCTGCTGACCGTATCAAATAGCTTGACCCCCCTCCCCCCTAAAGCGTTACGTATTTTTTGAACGGCCCCGTAGCGCTAACGCCACAACAAACTTTAAAACATAATTTCACGGAACGCCTAGACAGTACCATGAAAATAACTGGACAGACAGAACTTCTATACAGTAATAATCAAAACATTCAACTTTAGAGTGTTATGCAGTAGCTGTCCAGTAATTCGCCAGTTGAGCTAGAAAAGATGAAAAAGGGAACTGCTTTACCTGCCGGTACTGTAAAATTTGACTGGACAATAACTTGTAGAAATTAGCGTGACATCACTTTATAGTTTTTAGCCAGTTTAACTGTAAAGTTCCTCGAAATTTTCCAGTGGAACTGTCCAGTGCCCTTAAAGATACTATGACAAATTTCTACTAGGGATACGTTTCGGGATTTGATTTTTCGATTTGTTTTTCATTTAACAATGAGTCCCACAAAATTTCTGCATTCTTACCTTGACGTTTTCATTTCTTTTATCTTTTATTAATGGTTTTTCACATGGTGCACAAAACTTTTTTTGAGCTTTTTTGTACAGACGTCACAGAAAACACTACTTTCGATTCTCCGAAAATGTAATGGATCAAAAAGTTAGGTTTCACTAAGACGAATCGCGAATGGCCTACCTTGACAGTGGTCCGACCTCGACTATACTCTTTTTCTGGACAACAAACTTTAAAAATTATTTTTTAAATGTTTAACAATTTTTTATACACACTTTTCTCAAAAAATCAAAAAAATGCTGTTTTCGGGTCAATTTACCTCTGTAAAAAATAACAGGGGTTAAAAATGTTAAATTTTAGAGGTTTGCTGTCTAGTTTTTAGATAAAGAATCCAATGGTTATTTTAAAATTGGTTTAGTAGATTTCGAGAAAAGTGTCTCCCCGTTTTCAAAAATGTGTTTTTGAGAACAACGCGTTTTAAGGGGAGGTTACCGTTTTCAATGGTGAAAAAGGCATGAAGTTGGGGAACTTTTTTTTTCATATATGGATATATTTTTCGAATTGCGGTTTTTTTATTTAAATACTTAGTACATAATTATGTAAACTTTTTACATATTTATATTAAAAATGGCAGCTGTAGCTTAACTTATAGAAGACCCTGCGCGTTGTATTTTTTATGCACCGTACATTCCACAGTCTCGCCAGGTTATCGTTAAGCTACAGCCGACATTTAAAATTTTTTTTATATAAATATGTAAAAAGCAAGGACTTTTACAAAAAATTCCCTTGGCACGACACAAAGTTCCCTCGATAATTCGTGTCGTGCCTAAATAGACACAAATAAAGCTTGCAAGATTCTACAATTCATCCGTGTCCTTAAAAAGTGTCTTGTAAATATATTATACATTTACTTAATTTTAAGTTTAATACATTATTTAATATATTTTTTAAAATTATTAAACAATTACTAATAACCATACCATGTCTGCGCAGGTAGGTAGTTTGTAGAGGTCTGAATGCTCCTTAAGACTCCTTCAGAAAAATTACAATTTGCATGGGGTCTTCAGATTATTCTGTAATTTGGTGAAGTTGTTATATTTGATAACAAAAATAAGTGTACAAAAGGATTTTAAAAATTTTTCGAAATTGTAAAGTTACGCCATTTTAAATTTTTTTATAAGATTTTTTTCAAATGTGAAAATTTCCGAAAACAATTCAAAGGATTTTAATGAAATTTAAATATTTTAAAATAATTTTTTATCGTTCCGTATATTGTTAATAAATAATATTTGTTCGATTCAAGGAAGATAAATTAAATGAAACAATAAATTTTCATTTTTTTGACAACGTTTCGATGGACTGGTTCGCCATCATCATCAGGTCACTTTAATAAACAAATTCACAAGTCACATAAAATAATTATAAAATGATATATAAAAGAATATAAATTTCAACAAATTCGAAGATATTTAGCTCATTATAAAATTACATAAAATTTTTGTCACAATCAAAATAATTATGAAAATAAATAAATAAAACTAGACGGAAAAATAAAATTTTAAAATTGAAAATCACGAACATTTTTCAATGAGTGATTAGTCAGACTGACTGCTTAGACGACAATCTTCATATTATATACAGGAGACGAGTTTAATGACCTCAAGTCGAAATATTATGAAAATGACCACTCTTTCAATTTATTAAGTAAAGGAAAAATGCATTACTAAGAAATTGTATATCTTCCTTTTTGTTAATAGTAAAATCATTACATTTAATATGAATCATTTCGGAAACTAATCTTTTTTTATAAGAAGTTTCATTGTCTAAAATTTGCACATCATCAAAATTGAAAGAATGACAATAATCATTTTGGTGCTTATTCAGAACTAAATCTAAATTTTTACTCTTTTTATGTTCGTCGATTCGCTTTTTTAAAGTACGTTTCGATTCACCAATATACGTTGCATTGCAATCATTACAATTAAACTTGTAGACGTATATTGGTGAATCGAAACGTACTTTAAAAAAAGATTAGTTTCCGAAATGATTCATATTAAATTTAATGATTTTACTATTAACAAAAAGGAAGATACACAATTTCTTAGTAATGCATATTTTCCTTTACTTAATAAATTGAAAGAGTGATCATTTTCATAATATTTCGACTTGCGGTCATTGAACTCGTCTCCTGTATATAATATGAAGATTGTCGTCTAAGCAGTCAGTCTGACTAATTACTCATTGAAAAATATTCGTGATTTTCAATTTTAAAATTTTATTTTTCCGTCTAGTTTTATTTATTTATTTTTATAATTATTTTGATTGTGACTAAAATTTTATGTAATTTTATAATGAGGTAAATATCTTCGAATTTGTTTAAATTTATATTCTTTTATATATTATTTTAAAATTATTTTATGTGACTGAATTTGTTTATTAAAGTGACCTGATGATGATGGCGAACCAGTCCATCGATACGTTGTCAAAAAATGAAAATTTATTGTTTCATTTAATTTATCTTCCTTGAATCGAACAAATATTATTTATTAGAAATTTAAATATGTTATACGGGCAGTTCCATACGAAAAGCAAATGGTGGATCACCGATTTTTCTTAAAGTTTGTAATTTTATTTCGAAAACTATTGATTCTACAAGAAAAAGTCCTTTTTTTAAAATTGTAGAGAAAATGTCAAATTTTTATAATATTAAAAAAAGTTAAGAAAAATTAATTTGTCAATAATTTGTTTAAACAATAATTTTTTATTGTTTAAAACAAGCAAAGGACATCATGGAATTTTTGTAAAAAAATTATTTTCTTAAAATTTGAATCTTTCCTAATAAGTGGTTAAATTTTTAAAGAAGTGATTTTTGATGTTTTTGAGAAAACATTTTTTGAAGTTTGCTCTACGAATTTTTGTTCGTTGCGCTAACTAAGCAGCGCCTATATCAGTGTATTTTAAAAGATGATATGACCTTTACTGTTCGCTCCTAATACATTTATTAATTATATACGTATATATTATTATTATTATAAACAGTTTAACAATATATTTTTTAACTTTTTTATAAACATTATTTTCCTTTTTTAACCCATTAATGCTCATGGGCACAGGAACGCATATATAAAAAGTAACTATTGGAATCCTGGCATATGGTCTAAAAATAATTTTTGTTTTTTGACGTTAAAAATTAAAAAAAAAAATTTTTTAAA
This sequence comes from Leptopilina syphax, assembly GCA_032872505.1. Classification (NCBI taxonomy): domain Eukaryota; kingdom Metazoa; phylum Arthropoda; class Insecta; order Hymenoptera; family Figitidae; genus Leptopilina; species Leptopilina syphax. The sequence continues at coordinate 18,773,491 of CM065469.1, forward strand.
CAATTTGTTATAAGCAAATGAAGAAAAATTGATTTTCATAAAAAACCTGATAGCGCCATTAGATACGACGCAAAAAGCTACTACGAGAACGTATATTATATAATTTTAAAAAAAGACATATTGTTGTAAAAATGTTATAAACAATTAGCCTGCATTAATACTGTATGAGGTAGAAGGATCGTTTTTGAAGTTAAAAATTTTTTTAAACAAGATTAGTTTAATTAGGAGAGTTTTTGACGTTAAAAATTTTTTAAACAAAATTTTTACTTGAAAAACGATCCTTCTACCTCATACAGTATAAAAACAGGCTAATTGTTTATAACATTTTTACAACAATATGTCTTTTTTTTAAATTATGTAATATACGTTCTCGTAGTAGTTTTTTGCGTCGAATAGAATGGCGCTATCAGTAAATAATTTTTCTAGAAAATTCCATGATGTCCTTTGCTTTTTTTAAACAATAAAAAATTATTGTTTAAACAAATTATTGACAAATTAATTTTTTTTAACTTTTTTTTTAATATTATAAAAAATTGACATTTTCTCTACAATTTTGAAAAAAAGACTTTTTCTTGTAGAATTAATAGTTTTCGAAATAAAAATTCTCAAAAAAAGTCATTTTTTTCAGTTTCCGATTTTTCAAATCTAAATATCTTGCAAAAAAATTTTTTTTTTGCAAAACTGTTTGGCACAGTTATTTAGTACCCCAAGTACCTACAAAATTACAAACTTTAAGAAAAATCGGTGATCCACCATTTGCTTTTCGTATGGAACTGCCCTCATAATTTGTCCGGATAAATTCAAACTCAATGCGGTTTGTGTATAACCAGTAAATCCAGAATTAGTCCGATCTAGACCGAATTAGTCTGATAATACGCAACTTGTAAATGTGAAATTATTAAATCCGGAATTAATCTGGTTTTGGTCAGGTTTCTGTCATACGAAATTATAATTCTAGTTTGAATTTATCTGCATTTAATACAAATTGTTTTTAATATACAAATTCAATATTATACCAAAATCATTCCTGATTAAGTCTTTGAATTGGATTGACTATGGATTGTTTTGAACTATCTGTGGATTGTATAGGTATAAATATTTACAAATTCTTATAATAATAAGACTTATTTCTGGACTGTGGTGTTTTAATCAGATAATATTCGGATTGACGCTGACTATTACCGGATTCTTTGCATACAGATTTTGGATTGTTCCATACTTGTTTCGGATTAAATCTTTTAACTGGATTAAATTCGGATTATTGCGGACTGATTTCGTATTATTTACATATTGATTTCGGATTATTTCGTATTTATTTTAGATGAGTTTTTTGACGGAAATAATTTCGTATTGTTGCATAATAATTACGGACTTAATTCATATAGACATTTAAGGTTACTCCAGACGAATTTAGGATTCACAATTTCACTCGGATTGATGTTAGATCAACGTGGATCATTTTCGTACAATTATCGGGCTAATTCACACTAATATACCAGGATTTAATCCGGATTAGTCCGAAATTTTTGTGAGGGATATAATATGATTCGGGTGGCCGTCTATTACCCGATTCTTAGCATACATATTTCGGATTATTTCGTATTTGTTTCGGAATATGATTTTACCACACTAATTCCGAAGTGAAGCGGACTAATGTCGGATTCTTTGTGTACAGATTTCGGATTATTTCGTATTTGTTTCGGATTATACCTTTTAGTTGGATTAAATCCGGATTGTTGCAGACAATTTTCGGATTCTTAGCATACAGATTTCGGATTGTTTCGTACTTGTTTCGGAATAGGATTTTGCCACACTTAATTTCAAATTGTTGCGGACTAATACCGGATTTCTTGCTTACAGAGTTCGGATTGCTCCGAACATTTTGCGGATTAAGTTTTTTTAACTAGATTAAACTCGGTTTGTTGCAGACTGATTCCGTATTCTTTACATATTGATATCGGATAATTCCGTACTTACACTACCGTCTGTGAGTGTCAGGACGCCTTTTTTTCATAAGTGGAAAAATGCTTAAAACGTAGAAAATAAGAATGACAAAAATTTTTCGTATTTTTTTCCTGAAAGCTAATAAAATTATGAAAAGACTGACACCTGATCGAAGAATTTTCGTTGACTATTCTATCAGATACAGAAAAAATACTGAATTTTGCATGCAACAAGACCAAGAGCGCTAATAAAAGTTAATTAGTTTTCGAGAAATTAAAAAATTACGAAAAGCATGCAAAATCCCGTATTTTTTCTGTATCTGACAGAATAGTCAACGAAAATTTTTCGATCAGGTGTCAGTCTTTTCATAATTTCATTAGCTTTCAGGAAAAAAATACGAAAAATTTTTGTCATTCTTATTTTCTACGTTTTAAGCATTTTTCCACTTATGAAAAAAGGGGCGTTCTGATACTCACGGACGGTAGTGTATTTTAGAAGAATTTGTCACCTGTCATAAATTTGGATTGTTGTGGACTAATTACGGACTGAATTCGTAGACATTCAGGATTACTCCGGAGTATTTTCGAATTCAGGTTTTCGTTCAGATTGATATCAGATTAACGCGGATCATTTTCGGACCTTTTTCGTACAATTTTCTGTGTAATCCGCACTAATCTGTCCGTATTTCATCCGGAATTAGTCCGACATTTTTACCAAAGCGGTCACTCTAAACTTTAATTTTTTACCAATTTCAAAGTATTTAAAATTAAAAATCAGCCTTTTTTTGAAATAATTATCATAATAATAACTAAATGAGATATTTAAATCAAAATAACATAATCCTGAAACTGGCACCCTATTATTATAGCACCTGTTTATTACCATTAAGACTCTAATTTTGAACCGAAATAAAAATTATTTTTTTTGTTTAGGACAACATAAATTTTTTTATAATAAAAAACTGGGTACTTGTTTGAGATTCATTCAAAAAATATTAAACCATGTAAAGTATTTCAGAAATTATATAAAAATATAAATCTTTATAAATAAGATCAGACTTTTGTCTGTACATTGCATAGAATTTGAAAATTCACGTTTAGTTTTTCTATTCGAGTAGTAAGAATTCCAAAAATTACAATAAAAAAATTATGTATGTATGTATGTATGTCTGTCCGCAATATTTTGTCCGGGATAAACACAAAGACTACTTGACCGATTAAAACTAAACTTTACAGTCATTTTGAATTTTAATATTAATTTTATACAATTTTGAATATCTCGGAATATTTTTTATGGATTTTTATGAAATTTACACGTTTTTCAGGTAAAAGTATGTACTTTAAAATGCAAATAAAGTTAATAAAAAAAATTAATTTTTAAATAAAAAAATTAAAAAAAAATTTTTTAAACAATTTTTTGTTTATTTACTCCTCTCTGAGAAAAATGTTATTAACATATTTGGATTCCTTATGAATTCACCTTTAATTTCATGAAAAAAGTTGATGGAGACTCAACTGGTTCCGGAGATATTGATTTTTTTGTAAAAAAAGCGTCGCCGCGCCATAGCACCATACTGCACAAGTCGCGTAGTACATTACCGCAGTCGTGCATTGCTGCTGTAACTATAACTATTTTTTACAAAAAATTCAATATCTCCGGAACCAGTTGAGTCTCCATCAAGTTTTTTTATGAAATTAAAGGTGAATTCATAAGGAATCCAAATATGTTAATAACATTTTTCTCAGAGAGGAGTAAATAAACAAAAAATTGTTTAAAAAAATTTTTTTTAATTTTTTATTTAAAAATTAATTTTTTTTATTAACTTTATTTGCATTTTTAAGTACATACTTTTACCTGAAAAATGTGTAAATTTCATAAAAATCCATAAACAATATTCCGAGATATTCAAAATTTTATAAAATTAATATTAAAATTCAAAATGGCGTATCTTCAACAATTTTGAATTTTTTTTGAAAAAATTTGGGGGAAAGAAGTCTCTTATATAGAACTATAATCCTACGAAGTTTTGCGAAAATCGGCATACCCTTTGCAAATCGTGATATTTCTGACGTGAAATGCCTCTGATGTCATATTTTTACTTGTCAAAATTTAAGACCTACTTTCAGCTTACAATATAGGTCTTATTTTAGATTTTAGCTGTCGTAACGTGGGACCTACTTGCGATACAATTAGTTCGAATTAGACTCTACATAATTCCAAAAGCTGGTGGAAAATTAGTATTAATTATTAATGCATTAATTGAAATACTAGAAACGCATAAAGAACTACAAATTGACAAATACTGTTCTGTAAATCTGAATTAGTTAAAAATAGTATTTGATAGAAGAAGTCATTTACTGATTTAAATGGTAATATTTTCCTAATGAAATAGTTAATGGTAACTAATTATTAGTTTTTCCCAGTCAAATTAAATTCCCGATTGGTAGACATCTGTTCAAATATATTAGTAGAAACTAAAACCCGTCGAAGACGGGTACGACAGCTAGTTTTTTAATGAAACAAGGCAAACTCAAGAACGAGCTCAATGATTTTTTAACTGATTCTAGACAGTTACTTAAATTTCTTTACATATTAGTAGAAACTAAAACCCGTCGAAGACGGGTACGACAGCTAGTTTTTTAATGAAACAAGGCAAACTCAAGAACGAGCTCAATGATTTTTTAACTGATTCTAGAAAGTTACTTAAATTTCTTCACAAGTTTAATTGTTAAAAAAGTAGATAATGTTAATGACTTAGACGGGAAAGATGTTAATTTATTAATTGCAATTTTTAATTACAAAAAAGAAAAAATATTTTATATCATTAAAAAGTAGTAGTTTACACAATTTTTAAAAACTTACCTCCTTATCCTTATTTTTAATCATAAAAATTTTTTTTCTTCTGATTTATTTGTTTTAATTTTAAAAAGAAAAAAACACGTGTTCTTCACTTTGCATTTTTCACTTTAATTTTTCTGTATTATACCACTGATCTCTATATACCTCTGGATTTGAAATGCTGTAAGCAAAACTTTTACCACGGCGGCCATCTTTCATTATAGTAAAAGTACAAAATTATAGCGCGAAAGCCTTGTTTCATATTACAAAGTAAATTTCTTTTTTATTGTAGGTAAACGTATGAATCAACAACTCATGTATAGAATATAAAACGTTAAAATTGATAATTATTATTATCATTATTATTACTTCAAATACAAGGCTTTCGCGCCATAATTTTGTAGTTTTACTACAATGAAAGATGGCCACCGTGGTTAAAGTTCTGCTCACAGCATTTCCAATCCAGAGGTATATAGAGATCAGTGTATTATACTGTAAAAATCTGTTAATAAACTGTAACTACTGTAAACTGTAACCACAGTTGAAGCTCTTGTGAACAAAGAAAATAAACCAATAGCAAGTGTCACCGCTACGATTTCTGACCAAAAGCGAACGTCATCATCGTTTCTTCGCCAATAGCGACCGTCATCATCGTATTTCAACCAATCGCGACCGTCACCATCATATTTTCAACCAATAGCGACCTTCATTATGAAATTTTAACCAATCGCGACCGTCACCATCTAAACTTAGCAAGAAAAATTAGCTGTTTTTGTATTAAGGAATATATTCAGTCAGTTATTCCATTTTTGAAAAAATTTAGCTCTTCACGCATAAAGGTGCGAAGTGTTGACATGTCGCCAATCGGAGACGGACAGTGCGATGTGTGGCCACAGTACTTCTTGAATTCGCACAGGCTGGGTGGTAGGGGGAGGAACAAACTGGACAGAGTTTAGCGGTAACCACTTTAAGTTTACAAAGCGTACCCTTCGTTGAATCGCTTGAGGTGGCATCTATGGATTTAACCACGGAAAGTCGATTGGAGTCCGAGTTCAGCTGTTTTGAATCGTACATTTTATCTAGGTACAGTCAAGTACAACAGTACATAAATTAGGTTAAATTAAAAGAATTGTAGATTGTTAGGTGCACAAAACACAGTTATTAAGCCATTACATCACTTTCCATATCCGCACACAAGATGAATTCACTAATTCCGAGATTCTTGTTGTCAGGAACAGATAAAACGTGAATAACCGTAATAAAAATTGCCTATAATGGCGAGCCAAAAAGATGTTGATTTATTTAGGTGGTTAATTATGCATTTTTCCAAGGGAAGCAACACTGGACCAATTGTAATAAGAGAGTACTCATAAAACACATGTCCAACTAGACCCGATTGTCACCAGAATGGTGCACAATTACTGTGCACAAATATTATAACTTTAAGAAAATTTGCGAAATCACATGTTACACTTTGCCAAGAGCCAATAAAGACTGTCACTGACAATTCAAAACTGCCTGATATGTATATAAAACTTACTCCAAATGTTAATGTAATGTTTAACATAGTTATCCTAACCAGATTTAAAGGTTCCAAATGCCTGACATTTTCCATTTCCTAGTGAATATAAATCAAACTTTCTGGTTACTGTAACCAGGAAATTTTATGTTCTGGTAATTTCGTTCAAGTTACTCTATATACATTTGTTGTTAAAGACAATTTTCACCACGTTAACCCCTTCGCAGTCCAGTTAAAAATCGTTTGTGGTCCAAAAACGGTCCGAAAAAAATGTTTACAAAAAAAAAGCATTCATTATATATAAGGTTTTTGGACCGACAGATTAGCTCAGTCGGATAGATGACTGGCTTGGAGGACGTTTAAGGACCAAGGGTAAGTACCCTTAGTTCGTGCCTATTTGGCTTAGTATTTTTCTGTCACGTGAGATAATCTGAGCGGGAGGTTTGACGTCGAGGTATAATGATGTGCACCATTAGAATTCGACTGTCGATAGACCGATTGTACTCAGTAATACAACAGACTAAATTCCTGGTTACAGTAACTAGTGAAATAGTGGTGCAGATACAGATTTTTGTTTGCTTAGTAACTAAATTTCTTTCAACCACTTTTTTCTGGTTATATTAACCTGGTAAAATTTCTCTCAGTGTTGCAACAACCTTGCAGCAAAGATTGAGTTAATCTTAACAAAATATTTCAGCAAACTTACGTGGAAAGCATGCCGCAAGCTTTCACAGGGAAAAATGGATTATACAATTAGGATTATAGAACCTAAGATCATACTGAATAGAAACTGATGGTAACCTTTACAATCGATCTATTGGTGAATTATATTGAATTAATATTGACAGGTGAATACCTGTCAATATTTAGAATGATTTTTGGTATAATAATAATCTCAAATTAAATAATTCGTGATTATTACTACAGTATAATTTTTTTTTCGTATTGTCTAGTAATAATAATAATTTTTTACATTTATGCGTTAATACTATGTTATTTTTTCAAAATTTTATTTATTTAAAATAACCTAAAGAAGACCAATTATATTGATGTAAGTGTTATAATTCAAATTAATATGATTAATAATTTTAAAGTTATAATACTTGGATTTGCAATTTCATAATTCTAAGTCAACTGTCCCATATACAATGTAAAAATATAATAAGTATAATCTAGATTATTTAATAAAAATCTAGATTATTTTCTCCGTGCACCATGCAATATTGAGACAAGCTTCCTATGAGAGGGGCATATGAAGCTTGTATCCTAGATGGCAGAAAACTATTTACGTTCGAGAAATATTTCTAAAACTTTTCATGTCTGCCAAATTAATATTTTTGGAACGTTCCTCGAACGTAAATGTATTTTTCTACCACTAGGATAGTAAATGAAATTCTATAATGTTAACTTATTTTGTTGTATGATTTTTATGTATGTTAATATATCTATTTGACTTAGAAAATAAAAAAGAAAAATCCCATTTGATAAATACAAACTACGCTGGATGGTTCATAAACCAGGAACATGATATGGAATGGAAACTTAATCATTTTACGGAAGACATCGGAATGAACACTTTTTACGCCTATATTACTGCTATATTTCCTGGTTGGATGGAGAGTGAAAAATACAAATTGATGAAGGATGTCCGTGGAGAATCTTATTATTTCTTGCACAAGCAAATTTTAGCACGATATTACATGGAACGATTGTCTCATGATTTGGGCCAAGTTGAATACATAGACTGGGACAAGCCAATTGTTACCGGTTACTATCCAAGTATGGTACATCCTACAGGACTTCCATTTCCACGAAGACCCTCTGGGTCTGATGTTCCACTTAATAAGTACAAGAATGTCGAGGTTAGTGTTAAATATCAACATTTCGCAACAGGAAATATTACTGTTTGCTTAGCAAATAAATAATTGCAATGTATTTGTCTAAATTATTCGCTACATATCTTAGCAATTATTAATTGCTAAACAATTTCTAATAATGAAGAACATATTTTCCCAAATTTAGAGAATCAACAATATAGAATCCCGAATAAGCATAGCTATCGACAGCGGAAAAATAATGACAAAAAACAAAAGTAATTATCACGAGTTATACAGAAATTATATGCAAGACATGAATTACTTGGGAAACATGATTCAAGGAAATGTAGATTCTCCCTTTTTGAGGTTTTACGATTCACTGGATAGACTTTCAAGGAATATTCTTGGATACGGACAAGACCCGTCATCAAAACATCAGGCAGTGCCCAGCATTCTTGATATGAGCGTCGCTAACATGAGAGATCCTGGTTTTTATCGGATGTATAAAAAGATCGTTGACTTATTTTTAAAGTAAGTGAATAAGTTAATTTCTGAAATAAGAAAAAATTTCCTTTCATTACTTACATTCTTTCCTAATTAAGGGAAGTGTTCCGGTTGTGGGCACCCTTTTGTTTTTGCCTCATAACATTTGTCCATGTGCATATTATACAAATGTATGTGTACGAATTTAAAGCTGGAGGTCTAAGGTGACTGTCAGTGAAGGAATTAAATTGATTCCTTTAAATAAAAAAGTTTTATTAGAAATTTAGTGAAATGGAAATTTTTTGACAAAAAAATTTTTGTACCCGGTTGTGGGCACCCTTGAAAAATCCGCTAAAAATGAAAAAATATTAAAGGAAACCAACACAAATAAAGAATAAATGAAAGTTTCTTTATTTTAAGAGACTTTGCCGGGATAAAGAACAAAAATAATGACACGTTTTCACACTATGCTCATCGCTAACAAAAGCATAATGCTTGCATGTGAAGTAGCTAGTACGCATACCATAACGCACTTCTAATGCACTGAACGGCTATATTCATCGCATTTAATGGAGTTTGCGGCTGTCACTTTCCTTGGCAGAAAGTTAAGATAGATGAGACAGTAGTCCACATCATTGTCAGATGGTAGAGCCTCCTTAACATAAAGGTGCCCACAACCGGGAATGACAGTCATTTTTTAAAAAGACCAACACATTTTGTGATGCAGAATTTTGGTTAAACACGAAGGTATATCACAAAATATAATAACAATACTGCAAAAAAAAATTAAACCCTTTTTTTCTGAACGAATCTACACCCATATGTTGCTCTTCGAAAACAATACAAAATTACTTTTTTATTTATTTAATGCAAATTTTCTTTATTATGCGCACAGCTATTACACAAATGCATATATTTGTTTCGTTATTAATACGAAAAGTCCGTATTGTCAACGAACACGACTTGCAATACTTAGATCAGTAAAATCTGCTTGCTGTCAAAGTTTACGTAGGGGTGCCCACAACCGGGGGGTGCCCACAACCGGCGCACTTCCCCTACATATAATAAGAATACATTAAAAAATGTAATAATTTTTTCAGATATAAATCCAATCTTCCACTGTACACTCAAGAAGAATTAGAGTTTCCTGGTGTGAAAATTGAATCAGTTTCTGTTGATAAATTAGTGACCTATTTTGATACTGTAGAGTCAATTATCAGCAACGGTGTCGCAGTTCGTAATGAAAAGGAAGCAAAAACACTTTTGATTGAAGCACGACAACAGCGACTTAATCATAAACCATATACTTATAATATCACAATAGACAGTGAGAAAAACACAAAGGGTTGGATACGTATTTTCCTTGGGCCAAAGTATGATGTTTATGGACATGAAATTGATATGATTAACAATTGGATGAACTTCTTTGAAATGGACAAATGGGTTGTTGATTGTAAGTCATTCAATCTTTTCAGAAATTTATTAGAATTTTTAACAAAATATTAGCTACATTCATCAATTTCTTACCAAACCAAAATTAAATTTACTTTTGTCATTAATATTGAAATATTAATTACAGTGAAATTAGGAACAAATGAAATATTACGAAGCAGTCACGAGTCGTTCTATGTAACTCCTGATAAAATGTCAACTAGCAAATTTCTCGAAATGGTTAAACATACTATTCACACAGGAGAGGGATACAAATATTCTTCTCAAATGTATGGCTTTCCTGATCGAATGATGCTACCTAAAGGAAAACCAGAGGGAATGATTTTCAAACTCTTCATCTATATTAGCCCCTACAACGAATACATTTCGGCGGATGTAGACATTCCCGTATATGGAAAAAAACATTTTGAATTTAAACCCATGGGTTTCCCATTGGACAGACCAATGTATTATTATGATAAAACTATGCCCAATATGTATTGGAAGGATGTCCCTGTCTTTCATAAGAAGGTTTAACGTTAAAATGTGATTCAATTAAAACAGAGGAAACTGTGGGGTTTTATTTTAACACCAAAGGATTAAAATAATATGAAACGTTTTAATCCATCAAGAATTAAAATAATCTAAAGAAGGATTATTTTTTCAAAATGGTTTACTAATTGATTTGGTTTTGATTTATACATATTTTTGTCATAGAAAAATTCAACTAAAAGTTTCTTATTTTAATCTTTTTTGGTGTAAATTTAAGGTGCGATGCTTTTTAATACCCAGTAGTTTACTCTAAATTTATAAATGTAGAGACAACATTGAATGTATGTATATTTTAAAGAGCTAATAACTATATAGTATTATTGCAAACATTAATAATTACTGACATTTAAAATATGAAAAGAAGAAGAAAGTCATTTATAGAATTTTTAAATTTAGTGTAAACAGTTTTTTAATAAATTGACTCAAAATTTACAGACAAAAATACTTTACATTTTAAGAAATATGTAAATATCTTATAAGAGAAATATTAGCCAAGCTGTATAATATGTCAATTCATTAGATTTATAATGATGAAAAGTATTCATAAATTAAATTACCTTTACTAGTTTTATTTTATACTCACATAATTGCTAACAAATATGAAGCAGTCATTTTTGTTAAATAGCTGAAAAATATGCAAACACTTTTAAAAATAAATTATATTAAAAAGTGTTTTATGAATCCGTTCTATAATATTATTTCTTCTTTACCTACAATTACTTCACAAATGAAAAAACAGCTGCCAATTTTTATTTATTTCTCCTCATAGAGATAATAAAATATAAGGCATTTTACGTGAAAAGTCCAAAGTTAAAATTTCAACTTCTTAAAAAAAATTGAAACTCTCCAATGGGAAATTTACAACTGGCGGAGTACTGCACCAGCACTGCCAGTACTGGCAGCTACGCTGACAGACAGCCCTGGCATAACGCTGTCTAATGCTGTCGAAGTACTGCCTGACAGTTCTGCCAGACACCGCTGGCGCAGCACTGGACCAGTGCTGGCTGAGAATATTGCCACAATAAATCCGTATTGTTATTAAATTAGTCGTAAATTAATATATATAAGGGACATTCCACGTCAACACAGACAGAGCTCTAAACAAAAATTGCTTTAATGGATTTAAACGTCCTAGGGCTTAAAAAAATTCTACGTTCATGTACTTTAAGATGCCGATGGGCGTTTTTTGAAAAATTCCATTTCCGATGCCAATAGAACTGTCAAATGTCAAAGGTCCAAAAATCTCAAAATACTTTTATGAATTAAAAGCAAAAAACGAGGTAAATTATTCTGTAACTCATTCTTTATCAGTTTTTAAGGTTCCCGAATATAAATCTAAAGTTTTTTTTTAAAAATCCAAAATGGCGAATTCAATATGGCGGACAAAATTCAAATTTGATCAGATTCGATTAAAACTTGTTACTCGGGGGTTTTTAGGGTCGCTGATTACGAATCTAAAGTCACTTTTTAAAAATTCAAAATGGCGGATCCAATATGGCGGAAAAAATTTTCAAATTTGATCCGATTCCCTTAAAACGTGTTACTCGGGGGCTTTTGAGGTCGCAGATTATGAATATGAAGTTTCTTTGTGTTTGAGACTTCAAATTCATAATCAGATACGCTAAAAACCACCGAGTAACACTTTTTAATTAAATCTGATCAAATTAAAAAATTTGATCCGCCAGTTTGAATTTCTACAAAGTAACTTCATATTCATAATCTGCGACCCCAAAAGCCCCCGAGTAACACGTTCTAAGGGAATCGGATCAAATTTGAAGATTTTTTCTGCCATATTGGATCCGCCATTTTGAATTTTTAAAAAGTGACTTCAGATTCGTAATCAGCGACCCTAAAAACCCCCGAGTAACAAGTTTTAATCGAATCTGATCAAATTTGAATTTTGTCCGCCATATTGAATTCGCCATTTTGGATTAAAAAAAAAAACTTTAGATTTATATTCGGGAACCCTAAAAACTGATAAAAAATGAGTTACAGAATTATTTACCTCGTTTTTTGCTTTTAATTCATAAAAGTATTTTGAGATTTTTGGACCTTTTGACTTTTGACAGCTCTATTGGCATCGGAAATGAAAATTTGCAAAAAACGCCCATCGGCATCTTAAAGTACATGAACGTAGAAATCTTTTAAGCCCTAGAACGTTTAAATATATCAAAGCAATTTTTGTTTAGAGCTTTGTCTGTGTTGACGTGGAATGTCCCATAAATAATTTAACAACAAAATGGTAAATAATATTATTAAATAGTTCAATTCAATTTCAATTCATGTTTATTCTGCATATAAAAAATACATTTTTTGTGGCAGAAGAGTTCCGCTTAACTTTACATTTTTAAAGAAAAACCTTATTCGTTAACAATAAAGGCTCTTAACAGTAATGATTTTATTATGTAAAAACAAATATTCTTAATACTATTATCATCAGGTACGTTACATAGATAGGCCAATGCTTCGTAGGGATCGTCCTCCAAATTAAATCTTGGGAAGTAAAAGCTTCTATACCCCTCATATACTGGGCAAACAAATAGAAACTAATACAAAGTTTCACTTTCATTCAGATTTCAAAGTGAACACGTTGCATTTAGATCCCATCTGTACAAAGTACCCTTGTAGGAAAATCTAACATAATATTTTGTCGATAATCTTAGTTGCACGAATATCTTTGTTAAAAATAATTTACGTCGTCTTAATAAATATGGAGTAACTCCATTTTCAAGTGTTCTAATCGTATTATGCAGTTTTGAATTAGAATATTCAAATCTAAGGATATCAGAAAATTTTAAGTACCTTTCGTAGCTTTCAAGCGCGAGCTCTAATTTATCAGACCATGCTTCAGGAGTAAGCGTTGTCCACAAACAAGTTAAACCAATTCTATCCAGAAATTTATTTATTTGAACTGCCCAGTTATTTTTGGGGATTGCCTCTGAACATTGCATCAGTTCAACCTGTCTTCTAAGGCAAAGCTTTAGAAATCGCAAATCGTTCATTGACAATACTTTTATTGTCGCATTAAATATTTTTAATTACAAGCTGATAAGGCCGAGCTCAAGACGCAAGGCCGCATTAAAGGTATTCTTAGGAAGTGAGAGGAATTGCTTGTAGTGAGATGTATGGATCGATTTCATTTTCGACACATAACGTAAACCAAAAATATGAGCTGCATATAAAAGAGTTGTGGAATCGATACTATCATAAAGTTTACATTGAGCTTTCCAAGAATCTAATTTTCCGTTGTATACTATTTGTCTCACAGCGCCGAACGCTTGATTCGCTTTCCCTATCGCATTTTCTGTCGCTTTTTGTCCATAGTTGAGCTAGAGAATTCAACGCCCAAATAATTATACGAATTCACAATTTTAAGTAAATTACCATAGATTTTTTGGTCGTTGCTTTACCCGCTCTTCTAAAATGCACTATTTCTGTTTTGGTTATATTTATTTGCAAGCACTTTACGCAGCACTTTACGCATTCTAGCTGGAGTACTCGCCAATACAGTCGCATCGTCAGCATACAACGACAGGAGCAAACTCTCATAACTATCTATATCCAGACCTTCGTTTCCACGCTCCCTGAGCTTTCTTTTGAAATCTGCTATAAATAATATGAACAAAATCGGGCTTAACGTGTCACCCTGCAATTCTCCCTCTGTCACCTCTATCAGACTTAAAGTTTCACCAGCGACTCCGATCGTAAAGGTTGCTTGCGTGATCATAAATTGCTTTTATAAGTTTAATAAATTTAGCGCTTACACCTATACTATAAAGCTTTTGCCACAATAAACCATGTGATACAGAGTGGAAGGCTCGACGAAAGTCAATAAAGAGGCCAAATGCAGAAGCACCCGGTTGTCTCAGTCTGAGGTGTAGGGCAGGCTGCAAGGTATAGATGTTATCAATACAGTTCCTTCCTGTTCTAAATCCATTTTGTGTCTCCGGGAGTAACGAGTTCCTTTCCGCCCATCTCACGAGTCTGGTAGTCAATAATTGCGTAAAAATTTTTGTAATATTGTTACATAGAGCAATACCTCTATAATTGAGGGGATTTTCCCTATCTGATTTTTTATGGATTAAAGTAATTAAAGATTGTGACCAGGCTTCAGGAACTCGTTCCATTTCTACGATGTTATTAAAAAACTAATGAACAAATGAAATCCAAGAGGAGGGTAAATTTTTGTAAAATTCAGCACTGATACCATCTGGGCCCGGAGCCTTTCCAGCTTTACTTTTGATTATCGCGGTTTGAAGTTCCAAAATTGAGATATCTTTGTCCAGCTCAGGGACGTGTCTATCAAAAATACGTATATTTAATTTTATTCTTTCCGGGTAAACAGACGCATAAAAAGCCTCCCAATCTTTTATTGGTATTGGATTAGTAATAAAATTATTTTTTGGGCGAATGGTTCTGACCGTTGCCCAGAAGGTCTTTATATCTTTTATATTCGCTAATTTTTCTCTGATTTTTTCCTCATACTCACTTCGCTTTTTAACCACTAAAGATTTATATTTTTGTATCAGTACAAAGAGCCAACCTATCGTCAACATTAAAATTCGAATCACTCCATCTTTTAGCTTTCTTTTTTATTTAATTTTTTACATTAAGTAGTTCTTTATCAAACCATGGTTTTTTTTAAAATTTAATCTACGATTTACATTAGTTTTTTTAATTAGGTTTAATTGCCCTGCAACTACCTCTATTTTATTTATTAATATGGAGTATTGCTCATCAATAGACAATGAATTCGTTTCGACACGTGGCGGCGCAAACTCCAGATTTTCCAAAACATCAGTATAATCTTTCTTTTTTTCCGAGTCCCACCGTAATCTTAGTTTTTTCACATTTTTACAATTAGAACCGGATGGAAGGTTAACTCCCCCTACATTTACTATCGACTGTTTTTGGCTTTTAAATACAACCTCAATAGGGAAGTGATCAGAATCAGTAATTGACAAATGAACAAAAAAAAATCCTCTATTAAGTCTGCATGTGAAATATCGATCCAAGCAAGGTCGATGACAATTGCACTCATGAATGTAAAATTACCCCTCGCGTCTCCCCGTGTTCATCCATTTAGTAACACAAAACCATTGGCAATCATAAATTCATTTAACTTTAAACCCCGTTTATTAATAACTTTATCAAAAGAGTTTCTTTTACAATTCAAGTCAGAATTAAAATTTTATTAAATAGTTATTATTTACAAAATATTTCTCTTCTTAAAAAAATTGTATTAAAGATGAAGACTAACAATGGATTTAGTAAATGAAGTAGAAAAAAATTGTTTATAACATTTAAAAATTAAATAATAGACAATTACAGTAAGTGTGCATTAGATTTTCATATTTTAGTACCTAACGATTGGAATCTAGAAATATTGCAAACCTATGAAAATAAACAAAATTGCTCACGAGGAGAATCGAACCTACGACCTACGGACTTACAGACTAACGCTCTAACCACTATGCTAACGACACGTGTGTACAGTAAAGTTTTAATATCTCAGTATCATTCAGACTTACAATTATTGAGTCAAAGATGAAAAAAATAGAGATACGTTAGAAATAATAAATTGAATTAAAATAAATTTTTAATAATAGACTTAAATAAATTTACTTATTGAATTTAATATTTTACAAGTGGTAATTTTTAAATAATTTTTTATTCATAGTAAGAAGTATAAAAGTATTTTAATAGGAACCAAATTATTGTTAAAATTAAAGTTTATATTTTGTTTATAATTCTAATTTGTTTAAATAATTTATTATTTATAAAATTAGACAATTATGTTAAATTATTATTATTATTAAATTTAATAAAAATAAAAAATGAATAACTGACAAGTAAAATATTAATTTTTTTTAATAAATTTATATTCATATACATTCATAAATTCCTTTATAATTTTTTTGAAGTTTATGTCAAAAAAGCAATGTTGGCAAAGAGCTTTGTGAAAAATTTTTCTATACTCAGCCATCACTTGCCATCACAACAAAAATTCTGTACTGCGGCGGCACTAATTGTCGAGATTCGGCTGGACTACGGCCAAACAATCGTCTGCGTACTAAGCCAGTGGTGAACAATGGCACTACACTGGCATTTCCCATTGGGTTGGGGAATGTATTGTTTTGTCAAGTATAAATATGACCCAAAAAACATTTTTGACTTTTTTGAAAAAAAAATTATTTAAAGTAAAACAATATACACACAAAAAAAAATATGGTAAATTTGACTACTTTTTTACTATTTCCTGTAGTTCCTATAGGCGCCCGTAACATTATTTAGTAAAATGAACTATGACAGAATAGTTACTCTAACTGTAAAATGTAGTAATAAATACCATTTTTACAGTAAATTTAACTACTAAAACAGTTATCTTAACTATTTGTTGTTAGTCATACTAACTGCTTCATTTAGTTGCAGTAACTAAATTTTCATAGTTCCTATAGGCGCCCGTAACAAATTGTAGTTGTAACAACTGTAAAAAATAGTTAAATTAACTATTTAAAGTAGTAAAATGAAATTATTTATTTGTTTTTTATTATTATTGAGGTCCATTTTTTTATATTTTCTCTTACCTATTTTTGTTCATATATAATTTATATGTTAAATTCTTATACACCTAACAGAGAAAAATCCCCAAACGCCGGGGATTGAACGCACGACCCTAACATTCGCAAACCGATAACCTAACCACCTAACCACGCTCGCACGCTACGATGACTGGCATTGTACTTGAGGACGTTCTTCTTAGATTCAGTCATAATAACTACTTCGTTTAGTTGCAGTAACTAATTTTTTAAGCTCAAGGACTTAGTTGAAATATAGCCAGTATATGATTTTAAATGACTCAACAATAGAGCAGTAGTTAAAAGTACTGTTGAAAATAGTTATTTTCAGAATTTCTGTAGTAAAATTATCCACTTTTTACTAGTTATAAAGAAATTAAACTTGTTATTTTCATATAGTAAAAATAACATAAAAATGGTTACTTTTATGACTTTTGTAGTTATAAAAATAAATTTTTCTCACCACCATAGAAATAAATTATCAAAAGCTAGTAAGAATTGGTTCTTTTAACTACATTAAACATAAAAATAACAAATTCCAGCGGTTGTTTTTACTCTATGGAACAGTAAATTTTAATTTATTTTGCAAATAGCAAGAAATGGATATTTCTACTACAGAAATTCCGAAAATAACTATTTTTAACAGTACTTTTAACTACTGCACTATTGTTGAGTTATTCACAATCATAACGTCTAGTAGTAATTTTAACTACATAAAACCAACTATTCAATTTTAGTTCCACTAACTATGGAAGTTTAGATAAAATGCTGCTGATTATGGTAGTTTTAACTACATTTTTTTAACTGCACATATGTGGATGTTTTTACCACTCACGTTTTTTCTCTGTAGAAAAAAATGATCTTTTCAACTGCATAAATAGTAAAAATAACTATTTTCAACAATTGACTTTACTATATGAAAACAGTAAATTTCTTTCTTTCTCTGCAACTAGTAAGAAATAGTTGTTTTAACTACATAAATCATAAAAATAACAACTTTCAGAGGTTGAATTTACTATATAAAAACAGTAAGTCTCATTTTGTTTGCAACTAATACAAAATAGTTATTTTTGCTACCACAATAGTAAAATTAACTACTTTTAACAATAGTTTTTACTACTACACTATAGTTGAGCCATTTACAAGCATCTGTTAGTTATTTCAACTACGTAAAGTAGTTATTTTAACTACATAAAACCAACTACTTCATTTTGGTTCCACTAACTGAGGAAGTGTAGTTAAAATGCTGCTGAATATGGTAGTTTTAACTACTTCTTTTCTAACTACACAAATGTGGTTGTTTTTACCATTCGCATTTTTTTCTGTGTATAAATTGAGATGAACTTAGAATTTCACAATCTAAGTCGTAATTCCTGTGGACCGAATTAAAAACGAAACATTAATAGATGTAAATTATTATTTAAAAAAATTTTCGAGTAAAGTTATTATCTACGAACATGATAAGACATTTTAAGTTTACAGAAAATCTATTGCTGTTACATAAAAATAGAAAAACATTGAGAATGTCATTCCTCTGGCTTTTTCATATAGTGGCTTGTCTCAAGTTAACATTATTAAATAAACTATCAATTGTTTCTATTGTGTTAGTGAAAAATAAACCTAGAAATCTTGTCAAGTAAAATTATTTTTCTAATAAATTCTCCATTTCTACCAGTTTTAAAAAACTTTATTTCTTTAAAACTTTTCTTTCTTTTTTTCTTTGGTATTTTCATCAGGAATTTCTGCAGAAATATAACGATCAATACTTTCAACTGTTAATATTTTAGAATTTTCTTTCTGGTAACGGCTACCTTTCTCTCTTTCTCTAAAGGCAATATAAATAAGAATGTCTCGCTTTACCTAATTTGCATATCTACTCGTTTCATATTGACGAACATTACCTAGATAGCAAAGGTATCCGGCCCGACCTGCACGCTTCGGCCGCCACACCTCTGCTGGCGCACTTGCAGTAAGTTAAACGGGCTAGCGATGGGCTGGAGTATTGTTTTATATATTATCTAGCCCTCGTGCCTGCCTAAGGCCGCAAATTGGTTAGATTTTAATTTTCCCAATTTTTTGAATGAATTATGTGTACAACGTATTTAGCGAACCGGAAAATCGGTAAAACCTCTCAAATTTAGTTCAACCGGGAAAATCTTGCGGATTTATTTTGCAAATCCGTGAATTTTCTATTAGTAGAGTATGTTTTTATATAATATAAAGAAATTTGAATCCTTTTTTTATCAATTATTAATTAAAAATCAAAACTTTTTAAAACTTTTTTTCAAAATCGTTCTTTTATAAATGTTTTTCATATAAAAGTTTAAAATATATATTTTAGTACACAAAATACGAAAAAATCATTTTTGGCTGTCGAAAATTGTAGAAACCCTACTGAAAAAGAACGACTGTAAATACGAGCGTAAATATGACTGTGAATACGACCCTAAATACGGGCCTTAGAAGGATAGTGTAATTGAAACAGCAAATACAGCCGTATTTATGCCCGTATTTAGGGTCGTATTTACGGTCATATATGAATACCATTTTTTTTTAAATATACTAGCTCCTCCGACGGCCGCAAGCGGCCGTCTACGGTGCTAGTTTTTATATGTCCATTGTCCAAGTCCATTATTTTATTAATAATAATATTCAAATTTTTTCAGTTAATAATTTGCTTATTTATATTTGAAATGTTGACGTTTTTTTTGACAATGCAAAATAGGATTTATTATGTGTACTTTCTCTTAACAAAAATAAAATTTATATATATTCGCGCTCTTTTTAAATAACATACGACTGCAGCGCCACCTTCACATGTACAAACAATTTTAAAAACACCATTCTATCATGATTTTATATTCTCATTGCCCATTCTTTACTTCGATACTTTTCGATACATTCGAACTTTCCACTCCATGTCTTTTTTAAGAAAGGATATATATACCACCACAGCACCGAAACTTTCCTAAAAATTTATTGTAATATTGTAAATACTTGTAATATTCGGCATATTTAACTGAAATGTTAAGTGAAAATTGTTCTTTACACAACTTTCAATAAACATTGCAATTACATATTCCGAACATTGCAAGTAAATATTTAATAAATTTTTAGGAAAGTTTCGGTGCTATGGGGGTATATATATAATGAAATATCATTAATTATTATAATTTAATATATTAAATATAATATTGCAACTAAAATAAATATTATTAGAAATAGAAAATTTCCTTCCGAATTATTTATTTGTAAAATGGAAAATTTGATCCAATGGAAGGTAGATAAATAACAACAAATAGTGTTATTTCATTTATTTAACGACGTTTCGATGACATGGTTTGTCATCCTCTTCAGGTTAACTAAAATTATAAATTTAAGTTACATAGTAACAAGTCAATAAGTATAAACCACAAATGACGCGAATCACATGTAAGCACTGTTGTAAAAAAGGTTGGGTCTATAGGGATGGGTAGTTACACGTCACTATTTTAAAAACAAACAAATTTAGTATTAATATTTCAAGTTACGTGCAACTACCCATCCCTACAGACCCAACCTTTTTTATAACAGTGCGTACATGTGATTCGCATGATTTGTGGATTTTATTTTGCTGTTGCAAAATGTACAAGTGTTTTTATTGTGCGTGTACAAGTGTTTTTCTCTTATAATAAAAATAATAAAAATTACAATTTTTAATAAATAATTGTACCATGTGTATATGTGTGTTTGTGAATAAAATAAAGTGACATTTATATATTTGTTTGTTATGTATTTATTATAAGAATAAATCGTATTTTAATACTTACCTTAAATAATATTTATTTTAGTTGCAATATTATATTTAATATATTTAATTATAATAATTAATGATATTTCATTATATATATAGCCCCACAGCACCGAAACTTTCCTAAAAATTTATTAAATATTTACTTGCAATGTTCGGAATATGTAATTGCAATGTTTATTAAAAGTTGTGTAAAGATCAATTTTCACTAAACATTTCAGTTAAATATGCCGAATATTACAAGTATTTACAATATTACAATAAATTTTTAGTAAAGTTTCGGTGCTGTGGTGGTATATATATATATATTTTTTAAAAAAATGGTATTCATATATGACCGTAAATACGACCCTAAATACGGGCATAAATACGGCTGTATTTGCTGTTTCAATTACACTATCCTTCTAAGGCCCGTATTTAGGGTCGTATTCACAGTCATATTTACGCTCGTATTTACAGTCGTTCTTTTTCAGTAGGGAAGAAATCTTTCTTATGAAATTATATATTTACAATAAAGATATATTTTTTTTATTCCTTTCGGATTTCGGAAGACAAGGAATAAGTATTTTTTTATTTTCGTCTGAGTATCTAATTTTTGAGTTATAAGTATTTCGAAAATATTGCATTTTAAAAAGTTTACTTTTTTTTAATAACATACACGATTTAAGGTGGTTAGTTCAAAATCAATGGTAATAGAGAATTGCTTGAAAACTTTAGCAAAATTAATTAACATATTAATGCACATTACTGTTGAATATTACAATTTTTTATCGAACGATTCTCGAGATATCGTCGTCCAAAATTTAGTATTTTTCTTAATATTTGCATTGTGCTAAAGGCCGTCGCGAACGAAAAACTGACTATTTATGATATATACTACTTTATAACTTTTGATACACAATAAGGATTCATCTCAAAATTAAAGCAAAATTAATTTAATATTTAAGGATTATAATACATACTTAAAATACTGTACAATTTATCGTTCAGTTACAGAGAATTTTTAATAAAAAAATTAAAGTGGCAAAAATTCAAACAAAAATCAAGTTTACAAATCAGCACATAGTAATCGACTGCTGCGTTGCCACGTCTCTAACTACAAAACACTACTTTTTTCAAATCATCACTATTTTTTTAATTTTCTATTATTTACAAATTTATACGTCGTTACATAAAGAATTATATTTAAAAAAGTGATTTTTTATTTTATATTATAAAATTTAACTCTTTTTTGAACTTTGAGAAAAAAAAGTTTACTTTTGACTAGCCTTCTTGAACTAACCACCTTAAGAGGATTAAAAAAAAGTCTCAAATGATCACGATTTGTAACTATTCACAATTTGCACCGAAACTTTTCTAAGAATATTTATTGAAGATAAAAGAATTAAGTAGGGGAAAAGGTTCGGTTGTGGGCATGGTTCGGTTGTGGACACCCCCGCAGAACTTTTGACAGAAATGAGATTTTTCTAATCTGACAAATGTCACGTGTGTGTTATGACCAAACGTAGTTATCGATGCGAATACAAAAGTGATTAGACAACTGTGCTTTTTACTATATATAAATTAATTTTTCGACACATTGAATATAACAAAAATGTATTTTTAAACATTGTTAAATATTCGACAAATCGAATTGAATTAATTAAAATGATAAGTTCAATGCGTATTTAAACAGTAAATATGTTATATTTTGTGCTCCAATACCAAATATCACAACCATGTTCACAAGCAAATTTTTTTTCATGATGTTTCAAAATGATGGTAAAGTTTGGTTGTGGGCACCTAAATTGATTCGGTTGTGAACACCACTCTTATTCTTGGCAAATCGTGAAATATCGTAGTCGATATAATCATAAGTAATTCCTTACAACATTTAATAGTGTTTTATGAATTGTAAAAGTTTCGTAGTTTAGCACGGAAATTAATATGACAAGACTTTGATTTTTATGCGTCGTTCGTAACTAGTGACTATGCTGCTGAGGTTGAGTGTTAGAAATTTTATATGTCCTTACATGGGGAGGAAGTAATGTCAAAATTAGATAAAATCATCCTTACGTAGTTAATGAATGGTTACTGAGTTAATTTTTTTGCATTTTTATTTGATTTTTCAAGAGTGCCCACAACCGAACCAAAATTTTCTTTGTTAGAAAAATGCCTACTTTATTGAATTTTTAATAAAATTTTTCTAGTCAATGGAATCAATTTAGTTTCTTCATCAGTAGTTAGCTAAGGTCCCTATGTTTAAATACATATACATATGTTTGCTTATTATCTACAAGGACACAAATTATGAGTCAAAAACGAAACTATGCCCACAACCGAACCTCTTCCCCTATTATTAAGTAAAAGGCTTATCGGTCGTGTTTTTTAAAAACAGTAAAAATTTACTTTTTTTATTTTAAAAAATATTTTTATTAACAAAAGTGTCGACGTTTCGGGTCGGTACCGACCCGTCCATTTAACCCTATCACGTCAGGGTTTTGAGATAATCTCAAAAAACTCAAAATTTGACACAAACATTTTTGAATCAAGAAAAATTTTTATTTATAAGCCTTAGTATCACTGCCTTCTGTTTTTGGGGTTGCTGAACCTAAATCTGAAGTCTATTTAACCTTATCACGCTAGGGTTTTAAGATAATCTTAACAAAAAATCCAAAAGTTTGACCCCAAAATTTGTAAATCAAGAAAAATTCTTATTTTCGAGTCTTAGTATCACTGCCTTATGCTTTTTGGGTGTCTAAAGCTGAATGTGAAGTTCATTTAACCCCTTCACGACAGGGTTTTGAAATAACCTCAAAAAAAAATCAAAAAAAATGCCTTAAAATTTTCAAATAAAAAAATTTTGGATTTTTTGTTTATTTTAAAACCTTGTAATAATGGAGTTAAACAGACATCAGATTTAGCTTCAGCGACTCAGAAACATAAAGCAACGATACTAGGAATTAAAATTTTTTTTTCTTGATTTACAACTTTTGGGGTTAAATTTTAACATTTTCTTAAGAATATCCCGAAACCCTGGCGTGATGGCTTTAAATAGATTTCAGATTCACGTTCAGCAACCCCAGAAACATAAGGTAGTGATACTGAGACGTTAAAATATAATTTTTGTTTATTTAAAAATTTTAGGGTCAATTTTTTTGGATTCTTTGAGGTTATTTCAAAACCCTGTCGTGATAGGGTTAAATAAACTTTAGATTCAGCTTTAGACACCCCTAAAACATAAAGCAGTGATACTAAGACTTAAAAATAAATTTTTTTTATTTACAAATTTTGGGGTCAAACTTTTGAGTTTTTTGAGATTATCTCAAAACCTTGACGCGATGGGGTTAAATGGACTTCAGATCCTGTTTCAGCGACCCCAAAAACATAAAGTAGTCACTGTCTAAACTAAAGCATCAAGTTTTTTTTGTTTGCCAGTGTAATTTATATGAAAAGAACATACCACTATGGATAAAGATCCATTATTTAAAAATTTGTCCAAATATCCTCAGAGGAAGGAGATTCAAACTTACAATTAACGACAAAAGCTATTATATTAATTTTTTTTTAATTTTCTAAAAAATTCTTTTCTGTTTTTTAGTTCTAAAGATAGCTCGGTACCGACCTGAAACGACGACACCTTTGTTGATAAAAATGTTTTTTAAAATAAAAAAAGTGAATTGTTACTTTAAAAAAATTTGCGTTCTTTTCCTTTTTTCCATTATATGTTTCAAGGAATTATTTTTTCTTAAAGTTACTACGACTTTAAGGATTACATTCTCATCACATATTTTTGTTTGCTAATAATTGCAAGATTAAGTGAACTTAAATGCAAATTTTTGTTCTTGCTGATCGAAAATGAGAAATTATTTTAACTACTAAATATTTTTGCAGAAATATGGGTTGTTGAAGAAGCTACAATATTTAAAAAAAAAAGTCGGGTAACAGTGACAAGCCTTAAGCCGCTCACTGCTACTTGACTAGTATTATTCCTTTCAACCACGCGTTCGTCCCCTTATTGCAGCCAGCCCTTCATTTGTCAATAACAATTATTTGTATAAACTGCTGCTCAAATTGATCAAATCATAAAATATCTTCATGTTTTTATGAACATCTTAATTATTTGCAAAATTTAAAAATAACCCTAGTTTTTAGGTGCTTTAGATAAGAAAAATAATAAAATAATAATAACTACATAGTATACTTCTTATGAGATTCAATGCAAATCGAGGGGTAAAACATATAAAAAATTCAAATTGTTTATAAAATTATTATTAAAAATATGAAATTTTTAAATTTACAATCATGAAAATATTTTCATTTGAAAGAGTGAACTACTATGTGTAGTCAGTGTAAATTTCATTAATTTACTGTAAACGCATTTTAAGTTATTAATTATTTTTTAAAATGATGTAGTATTCTGTTCTAATGCAAACAAAAAATTTCAAAATTAAAAATACAGTTAAAAGTTTTACTTTATTTATTCTAATCAACAGATATTTATAAAAGTTTTAAGATTTTAAAAAACAATAAATTTTTTTTAACACAGTAGAACTGGTCAGGCCCAAAAACTTAAAAAAAAAGTTTTTTTAAAAAAAATGTTATAAAGAAAAGTTGTTTGTATTTTCCTAATCTAAAGTAATATAAAGTTAAAAATTTTGAAATTTGAAAAAATTGAGTTTTTAAAATATTGAAACTACCGTAGTTTTTGTAGTTTTCAACGAAAATGGCTGGTTAACGAACTTAACCTTCATTTTTACACCAACTTTAAGTGTGTTAAATTTAAAAACGATCAGATAAGATTTTCAAAAGTTATTGTGTCAACAACATTTTGGTCTACAGACGGACATACATACATACGACAGACAGAAAGACACACAGACAGACGGACTCGACGGACCATGTTTTTCGGGTTCAGGGGACCTCAAAACGTTAAGATTTTATAAAATAAGCAAAAGTCAATTTTTGACCAAAACTAATACTTTCTCATGTGATGAGAATGTAATAAAAATTAGTTTTTTGGAAATAACTCGAAAAGTTTAGAGTTTGGCAAAAAGTTGTCAACAGCAAAGTTGTAAATGATGCAAAACCGAGAAAAAAAGTCTCTGGTAGCAAAACCGCATATGCAATAATGTCGGAGATAATGGAGTCGGAATATTGAATTTTTTTTCATAAAAGCGCACAAAAAATATAAATAGAGAGCGGTTTTTCCGAAAATTACGACTTTTTTGTATACAATTATGTTTTTCGAGTATTTTAGGGTAAGAATATGTCAAAATCAATTAACTGACTTTTATTCCTATCAAAAAATTTGATTTTCAGTGTTATTTTAGGATTTTTTTAGTTTTTTTGACCATTTAAGAGACTATAACTTCGAAAATTGAGTTTTCATGAAAAAATGTTGTTGAGAAAAGTTGTTTGTATTTTCCAAATCTAAAATAATATAAAGTTAAAAATTCTGAAATTTAAAAAAAATTGGGTTTTCAAAATTTTGAAACTACCGTAGTTTTTGTAGTTTTCAACAAAAATGGCTGGTTAACGAACTTAACCTTCATTTTTACACCAACTTTAAGTGTGTTTAATTTAAAAACGATCAGATAAGATTTTCAAAAGTTATTGTGTCAACAACATTTTGGTCTACAGACGGACATACATACATACGACAAACAGACAGACACACAGACAGACGGACTCGCCGGACCATGTTTTTCAGGTTCAGGGGACCTCAAAACGTTAAGATTTCATCAAATTAGCAAAAGTCAATTTTCGACCAAAACTAATACTTTCTCATGTGATGAGAATGTAATAAAAATTAGTTTTTTGGAAATAACTCGAAAAGTTTAAAGTTTGGCAAAAAGTTGTCAACAGCAAAGTTGTAGATGATGCAAAACCGAGAAAAAAAGTCTATGGTAGCAAAACCGCATATGCAATAATGTCGGAGATAATGGAGTTGGAATATCGAATTTTTTTCATAAAAGCGCACAGAAAATATAAATAGAGTGTGTTTTTTCCGAAAATTACGACTCTTTTGTGTACAATTATGTTCTTCGAGTATTTTAGGGTAAGAATATGTCAAAATCAATTAACTGACTTTTATTCCTTTCAAAAAATTCGATTTTCAGTGTTATTTTAGGATTTTTTTATTTTTTTTGACCATTCAAGAGACTATAACTTCGAAAATTGAGTTTTTATGAAAAAATGTTATAGAGAAAAGTTGTTTGTATTTTCTTAATCTAAAATAATATAGAGTTAAAAATTCTGAAATTTGAAAAAATTGAGTTTTTAAAATTTTGAAACTACTGTAGTTTTTGTAGTTTTTAACAAAAATGGCTGGTTAACGAACTTAACCTTTATTTTTACACCAACTTTAAGTGTGTTTTTCAAAATTATATAAAAAAATCGTTTAAAAAATATTTTTTACTATTTTTATCAAAGTTTTTTCCTAGATTATGAATAAATAACACAAATATTGATTTTTAAACATTATTCCATGTAATTGCTAATTTGTTTAAACAAATTATTATTATTGTTTATTTATAACTTTTTATCTAATTGAGCTAAAGAGTTCCGTTTTTTTTTTCAATTTTGCAACTTTTCAGGCCGAATGTAACCAGTCACTATCAAAGAATATTAATTTTACAAATTGTTTAAACAAATTACTATTGTTTAACTTCCACTTTTTATCAAATTGAGCTGCAGAATTGCAACTCTTTCTTAATTGTACATTTTATTTCTTTGTGAGGTAATATTTAATGTAAGACTTAATTATCGAGTAAAAATTGTGAACAATAAATTTATTATTATAAAAATTTTAAGTTCAAAAATTTCTATTTACATCATTGAAATTACTACTGCGATAGCTTCAAATTTATAATAACAATTTGTTTAAGCAACTGGTAAAATTGTAATTCTTAGATTGTTGTTAGTTACTAGTTACATTTGCGGCTTGGAAAAGTGAAAAATTGAGAAAAAAATTTGCGACGCTGCAGCTAGGGCTGCGCACGAGATCGAGATCAGTCTCGGTCTCGGTATTGTCTCGAAAAGCGAGACAATACCGAGACGATACGATTAAAAATTTTCCGATACAAGATCGAGACGAGACCACGCTAAAAGAAAATCTCGACGAGACTCTCGCCGAGACCTATAAAATACTAAATCTCGAATTTAAAAATATTTTAGATGCTGTATAACTTTGAAATTATTTGTTATATTCAATGTTAAATTTAAAGTTGAAATCTATATAAGATGACTTCTAAATTTTAAGGGAAGGCACCACCCCCAAGTTTGACCCACTTAAATTATAATTATCAAAGAAGGTTATATTTTTTTTCATGCATAATTTTTAACCCAAAAATATATGTAGGATGGTCAAAAATTTGAAAATTATATTTTTGAAGAGGTTAGAATTTTTATTTTTTAACTCGTTGCATATTTTTGCAAATCCATTTAAGAGGTTGTTTAAAATTATAAACTAAGCTTCGAAAAAAAATTTCATTAAAAAATATTAAAAACTGTAAGAGAAGATCAATTTTGAATGTTCAAATTTTAATACTTTTGACATTTTTTCAAAATTCTACACCAATAATATTTTTAAAAATATGTGACCTGATCAATGAAAAGAGACCTTACGTGTCAAAAAATCATTTTTTACTTTTTTGTTGATTCGTATAGAGTTTAAAACGCTCTTTAGATAGTGAAAACCAAAAAGTCATAAGCCCCTGGCGGTTGTGGTGAACCGAACTCTGACCAAGTTTGGTCCGAGTTTGGTCAGAGTTTGGTTTGAGGCAAAATAATGCAAATATTTAGTGAAATATGATGTAAAAATAATAAATAATGACAAAATAGGCATTATTTTATTGATTCGGGTGAAAATTATGTTTAATGAGACAGTAATTATGGAATAATTAAGATTTAAAATATTTTGTGTTAATCTGTCAGTTGAAATAGTGTGCAAAATTCACAAATTGTCGATGAAAATTAGTTTAAAACGTTAAGAAAAAGAGCGAATATATATTCTCTAATATTTAAAGTAATTGATTTATTATATAGTTTTGTTAATTACTGCATATTAACAAGAAAAACATAAATTAAAGTAATAATTTTGTATTCTATTATAAAGTGAAAGTGTATAGTGTCGATAACAGAGGTGTGCAGAAAAATAGCCGCGCTCAAAACACGGTAGGTGGCACTAGTAACAATTTCTCAATACTTAGAGTAGTTGTAATTTAATTATTAAATTTCATTAAAATAGAATATACTGTGAAATAAACTAAAGTTTCAACTATTGAATATATTTATTTAACACTCGTGATTAACATTTATCTGCAATTTATTATAAAACAAATTAAAACAAACAAAATTCTCTGTATATGCACTGACACCAATGCTTTTCCGATAGTCAATATACGCAGTGGAAATAGCAGTATTGATTTCCGAAAAACAAATTAATCCTATTTTTGTTTGTCATTTTTCATGAATAATTAAATAAATAATAATAATAACAATTATTATTATTATTATTATTATTATTATTATTATTATTATTGTAAGAGAAAAGAAAATTTTTGGTCGGTAAATTTTTTGTCTGAATTATTTTTGATAATTTTCTATAATTTTAGATTTTTTTACCAAAGAGTCGAGACTGTTAAATAAGTAAAGTATTTTCCAAAAGCACAAAAATAATGAAGCTAAATCCCATAAAAGAGAGGAAAAAATGTTGAATTTTAAAAAAATCGGTTTTTCGAATTTTTGATAAATTTAGATTTTTATCAAAGAGTCGAGACTATTTAATAAGTAAAGTATTTTCCAAAAGCACAAAAATAATGAAGCTAAATCCCATAAAAGAGAGGAAAAAATGTTGAATTTTAAGAAATTCGGATTTTTGAATTTTTGATAATTTTAGATTTTTACCAAAGAGTCGAGACTATTAAATAAGTAAAGTATTTTCCAAGAGCCCAAAAATAATGAAGCTAAATCCCATAAAAGAGAGAAAAATATGTTGAATTTTAAGAATTTAAGTTTTTTGATTTTTTAGAATTTTTGATAATTTTAGATTTTTTACCAAAGAGTCGAGGCTATTTAATAAGTAAAGTATTTCCAAAAGCACAAAAATAATGAAGCTAAATCAGGGTTGCCACAGGTCAGGGGAGACAGGGAAAAGTCAGGGATTTTTAGTAAAAGTACTGGAAAAAATTGAATTTTAAAAATTCATGAAAAAACTGAATTTTGATTTTTTTTGCCTCGTAAACTATGAAACTATCACGAATTTCAATACAAAACCTTTAATTTTTACTATTTCAGACAATAATTTCTACTTAAATTACTTAATTTTACAAGAACTATCATAAAATTATTACTTAAAAATTATTTAATGAATCATTTTTACAATTTTCATAAATACTAGATTGATAAAAAATTTTAGTTAAAAATACTAAAAAAAATTGAATTTTGGAAAAGTTACAGATAATTCCAGAAATTCAATTATTTTCAAAAGTTATAAAAATTCTTCGTAATATTTCAATTACGTTCAAAAATTTAAAAAAAATTCTGGTCATTTCTATTATATCTTTAAAAATGATAAAATTCTTCTGCAAAATTCAATTATGTTCAAAAATTTTTTAAAAATTCTCGTCAAAATTTTAATTATCTTTATAAATAATACAATTCTTTTTCGAAATTCAATTATTTTTAAAAACTTTAATAAAATTCTTGGCAAAATTTCACAGGAATTCAATAATTTACAAAATTTTTAATAAATTTCTTCGAAATAAATCAATTATTTTCATAAATAATAAAATTTTCACAGGAATTCAATTATTTGATATAAAAAGTTTCAAAAAATTTGTCCAAAAATATCAATTATTTAAAAAGAATTTTATAACATTTGTCGCAAGAATTAAATTATTATTTAAAAAAAATTTAACAATGTTTTTTTTCAAGAATTCAATTATTTTTTGAAATAGAAAAATTCTTCACCGAAATTTAATTATTTTTATAAACTTAAATAAAATTCGTTGGAAGAATTAAATTATTTTTAGAAGTAATAAAAATCCTCGCAAAAATTCAATTATGTTGAAAAATTTTTTAAAAATTCTGGTCAAAATTTCAATTATCTTTATAAATAATAAAATTCTTCAATATTCAATTATTTAGAAAATTTTTTTTAAATTCTCGTCAAAATTTCAATTATTGTTATCGAATATAAAAAATAAAAATCTTCTTCAAAATTCTATTATTTTTAAAAACTTGAATAGAATTCTTATTAAAATTTCACAGAAATTCAATAATTTATAAAATTTTGAATAAATTTCTTTAAAATAATTTAATTATTTTAATAAATAATAAAATTTTCACATGAGTTCAATTATTTAATATAAAAAATTTCATTAAATTTTTCGAAAAATATCAATTATTTAAATAGATTTTTATAAAATTCGTCGCATGAATTCAATTATTTTTATAAATAATAAAATTCTTCACCGAAATTCAATTGTTTTAGAAAAAATTTAATAAAATTTTTGGGAAAATTTTTAATTATTTTCATACACTGAGAAAACTGGAGTATTGGACTAAACATCTGGAGGGACAAATCGTTGATATTTGAGAGTTAGCTATTGGATAACAATC
Organism: Leptopilina syphax; assembly: GCA_032872505.1. NCBI lineage: Eukaryota > Metazoa > Arthropoda > Insecta > Hymenoptera > Figitidae > Leptopilina > Leptopilina syphax. Next base: position 18,805,048 of record CM065469.1, read on the forward strand.
TAAATGTTCAAATACACCATTGACAGATATTCGTGCCATTTCTCTTGGAGGGAAAATGAGTTTATAACAGAGGGACAAATTAACCATCTTGAGAAATCCCTTCCTTATCCGGCGCGAAATGAATAAATATGGCAACCTAACCCCTAAATTAAATACTTAAAATGTCAGAAAAATAATTTCGCGCGCATCAGATCGTACACATTTTCTGCGCAACTTTTAACCCTCAGATATAATGGGAGAGAATATACAAGTAGATTTCCATTATCAATTCAAAATTTATTTTAGAAGGACTATTTAACTCTCTTCATAAGCAAAGGAAACATACACTTTTTGAACCTCTGAATTTGACTCTCCAGTTTTCTCAGTGTAAATAATAAAACTCATCGCAGGATATTAATTAATTTTTGATACAATATTTTAATCAAATTCCTCGAAAAATGTAATTATTCTTGAAAATTTCATTAAAATTTGTCAAAATAATTGAATTATTTAAAAATTGATTGAAAAATGAATTACCGAATAATCGATTTATTATTTGTGAAAATAATTGAATTATTGCAACGAATTTTATTCCAATTTTTTTAAAAAATTGAATTTTTTTGAGAAAATTTACTACTTTTAAAAATAATTGAATTCTTGTGAAGGATTTTTGTAAATAATTAATTTTTTTTGAAAAATTTCATGGTTATTTAAATTATAACAAAACATGAAGAAGGCGATCACTCCGAGTCGAAGACTCGGAGTGATCGCTTTCTTTATGATTCGTAATAATATTCTTATAAATTGTTGAATTTCAAAAAGGTTTAAATTTGAATGTATTGAAGAATTTTAATTCCTACGGAAAAATAATAATGATTAAATATTAATTATTGATGTTTTTGAATAATTTTACAATTAATGAAATTGGTAAATAAATGTAATAGAACATTTTTTCGAGTATCTAATAATTTTTAGAGTGAATCAGAATATATTTAGGGTCAGGGAAAAAGTGAGAATTTTGTCTGGAAATCAGGGAAAAGTCAGGGAAAAATAAATTTAAATATTTTTGGCAACCCTGTAAATCCCATAAAAGAGAGGAAAAAATGTTAAATTTTAAAAAAATCGGTTTTTCGAATTTTTGATAAATTTTGATAATTTTAGATTTTTTACCAAAAAGTCGAGACTATTAAATATGTAAAGTATTTTCCAAAAGCACAAAAATAATGAAGCTGAATCCCTTAAAAGAGAGGTAAAAATGTCGAATTTTAAAAAAATCGGTTTTTTCGAATTTATAATAATTTTAGATTTTTTATCAAAGGGTGGAGACTATTAAATAAGTAAAGTATTTTCCAAGAGCCGAAAAATAATGAAGCTAAATCCCATAAAAGAGAGAAACATATGTTAAATTTTAAAAAAATCGGTTTTTCCAATTTTTGATAAATTTATATTTTTACCAAAAAGTCGAGACTATTTAATAAGAAAAGTATTTTCCAAAAGCACAAAAATAATAAAGCTAAATCCCATAAAAGAGAGGAAAAAATGTTGAATTTTAAAAAAATCGGGTTTTCAAATTTTTAATAAATTTTGATAATTTTAGATTTTTTACCAAAGAGTCGAGACTATTAAATATGTAAAGTATTTTCCAAAAGCACAAAAATAATGAACCTAAATGCCATAAAACAGAGGAAAAAATGTTAAATTTTAAAAAAATCGGTTTTTTAAATTTTTAATAAATTTTGATAATTTTAGATTTTTTACCAAAGAGTCGAGACTATTTAATAAGTAAAGTATTTTCTAAAAGCACAAAAATAATAAAGCTAAATCCCATAAAAGAGAGGAAAAAATGTTGAATTTTAAAAAAATCGGTTTTTCGAATTTTTGATAAATTTAGATTTTTACCAAAAAGTCGAGACTATTTAATAAGAAAAGTATTTTCCAAAAGCACAAAAATAATTAAGCTAAATCCCATAAAACATAGGAAAAAATGTTAAATTTAAAAAAAATCGGTTTTTCGAATTTTTGATAAATTTAGATTTTTACCAAAAAGTCGAGACTATTTAATAAGAAAAGTATTTTCTAAAAGCACAAAAATAATAAGGCTAAATCCCATAAAAGAGAGAAAAATATGTTGAATTTTAAAAAAATCGGTTTTTCGAATTTTTGATAAATTTAGATTTTTACCAAAAAGTCGAGACTATTTAATAAAAAAAGTATTTTCCAAAAGCACAAAAATAATTAAGCTAAATCCCATAAAACATAGGAAAAAATGTTTAATTTAAAAAAAATCGGTTTTTCGAATTTTTGATAAATTTAGATTTTTACCAAAAAGTCGAGACTATTTAATAAGAAAAGTATTTTCCAAAAGCACAAAAATAATTAAGCTAAATCCCATAAAAGAGAGGAAAAAATGTTGAATTTTAAAAAAATCGGTTTTTTCGAATTTTTGATAAATTTAGATTTTTACCAAAAAGTCGAGACTATTTAATAAGAAAAGTATTTTCCAAGAGCCCAAAAATAATGAAGCTAAATCCCATAAAAGAGAGAAAAATATGTTGAATTTTAAGAATTTAAGTTTTTTGATTTTTTAGAATTTTTGATAATTTTAGATTTTTTACCAAAGAGTCGAGACTATTTAATAAGTAAAGTATTTTCCAAAAGCACAAAAATAATGAAGCTAAATCCCATAAAAGAGAGGAAAAAATGTTGAATTTTAAGAAATTCGAATTTTTGAATTTTTGATAATTTTAGATTTTTTTACCAAAGAGTCGAGACTATTTAATAAGTAAAGTATTTTCCAAAAGCACAAAAATAATGAAGCTAAATCCCATGAAAGAGAGAAAAAAATGTTGAATTTTAAAAAAATCGGTTTTTCGAATTTTTGATAAATTTAGATTTTTACCAAAAAGTCGAGACTATTTAATAAGAAAAGTATTTTCCAAAAGCACAAAAATAATTAAGCTAAATCCCATAAAAGAGAGGAAAAAATGTTGAATTTTAAGAAATTCGTATTTTTGAACCTTTGATAATTTTAGATTTTTGCCAAAGAGTCGAGACTATTAAATAAGTAAAGTATTTTCCAAGAGCCGAAAAATAATGAAGCTAAATCCCATAAAAGAGAGGAAAAAATGTTGAATTTTAATAAAATCGAATTTTTGATAATTTTAGATTTTTTACCAAAGAGTCGAGACTATTTAATAAGTAAAGTATTTTCCAAAAGCACAAAAATAATGAAGCTAAATCCCATAAAAGAGAGAAAAAAATGTTGAATTTTAAAAAAATCGGTTTTTCGAATTTTTGATAAATTTAGATTTTTACCAAAAAGTCGAGACTATTTAATAAGAAAAGTATTTTCCAAAAGCACAAAAATAATGAAGCTAAATCCCATAAAAGAGAGGAAAAAATTTTGAATTTTAAGAAATTCGGATTTTTGAATTTTTGATAATTTTAGATTTTTTACCAAAGAGTCGAGACTATTTAATAAGTAAAGTATTTTCCAAAAGCACAAAAATAATGAAGCTAAATCCCATAAAAGAGAGAAAAAAATGTTGAATTTTAAAAAAATCGGTTTTTCGAATTTTTGATAAATTTAGATTTTTACCAAAAAGTCGAGACTATTTAATAAGAAAAGTATTTTCCAAAAGCACAAAAATAATTAAGCTAAATCCCATAAAAGAGAGGAAAAAATGTTGAATTTTAAGAAATTCGTATTTTTGAACCTTTGATAATTTTAGATTTTTGCCAAAGAGTCGAGACTATTAAATAAGTAAAGTATTTTCCAAGAGCCGAAAAATAATGAAGCTAAATCCCATAAAAGAGAGGAAAAAATGTTGAATTTTAATAAAATCGGTTTTTTTGAATTTTTGATAAATTTTGATAATTTTAGAATTTTTACCAAAGGGTGGAGACTATTACATAAGTAAAGTGTTTTTAAAGAGCCCAAAAATATTGAATTTAGATTTAAAATTCCACTGGAACTTCGTAAAAATTTGACCTGGAAATCATGGAAAAGGTATGGAATTTTAATTTCGGATTTCTGTTGGAATCCTGTAATAATTTTTCAGTTAAGAAAATTCGTAAATAAAAGTAATATAGGATTTTTTTGTGTGTACCTATCTAATAATTTTTAGAGTGAATCAGAATATTCTTTATGATCAGGAAAAAAGTCAAAATTCTTTCTAGAAATCAGAGAAAGGCAAAATTACATATTTGTGGCAACCCAGTTTTAGCAAGTATTGAAAAATTCAAAATTTTTGAAAAATGAAAAATCTTTTATTTTTATTTGCAAAAGTTTTGAAATTTTATTAAGTAGAAATTTGTTTATACAATGCAACCGAAATAATATACCTCTTGGGGTAGTATTCTGGTCTGTTTTTCCGAGTAGGATAAAAAAGAAAGTCTAACACTTTTAGTATTTAGTTTTGTTGCAAATTGTTTATTAATGTTTAAAGAATACAGAAAAAAATTAGGAAAAAAAATTAAAATTTTTTTAAAATCATAAACTGGTGATGTGGGGACTGAAAAAAAGAAAGTGAGAACTGGTTGACACTGTGGAGACTTTTGTAATGCTTTAAAACAAAAAACCCAAAAAATTTCTTGATTATTACAGGCTTTGCTATGATAAGCACATTGAAAAAGAGAAAAAATTTTTTTTTAGCAAAATTCTGATGTGAACATGAATCAGAATTCAAAAAGTAAATGTTTTAATTTTAACCTGATGACTAATAATAATTTTTTATGATAATTTTTTTGAAAAATTAGGATTCCAACAGAAATCCGAAATTAAAATTCCATACCTTTTCCATGATTTCCAGGTCAAATTTTTACAAAGTTCCAGTGGAATTTTATATCTAAATTCAATATTTTTGGGCTCTTTAAAAACACTTTACTTATGTAATAGTCTCCACCCTTTGGTAAAAATTCTAAAATTATCAAAATTTATCAAAAATTCAAAAAACCGATTTTATTAAAATTCAACATTTTTTCCTCTCTTTTATGGGATTTAGCTTCATTATTTTTCGGCTCTTGGAAAATACTTTACTTATTTAATAGTCTCCACCCTTTGATAAAAAATCTAAAATTATTAAAAATTCGAAAAACCGATTTTTTTAAAATTCGACATTTTTACCTCTCTTTTAAGGGATTCAGCTTCATTATTTTTGTGCTTTTGGAAAATACTTTACATATTTAATAGTCTCGACTTTTTGGTAAAAAATCTAAAATTATCAAAATTTATCAAAAATTCGAAAAACCGATTTTTTTAAAATTTAACATTTTTTCCTCTCTTTTATGGGATTTACAGGGTTGCCACAAATATTTAAATTTATTTTTCCCTGACTTTTCCCTGATTTCCAGACAAAATTCTCACTTTTTCCCTGACCCTAAATATATTCTGATTCACTCTAAAAATTATTAGATATCCAAAAATATTTTTATATTACATTTATTTACCAATTTCATTAATTGTAAAATTATTCAAAAACATCAATAATTAATATTTAATCATTATTATTTTTCCGTAGGAATTAAAATTCTTCAATACATTCAAATTTAAACCTTTTTGAAATTCAACAATTTATAAGAATATTATTACGAATCATAAAGAAAGCGATCACTCCGAGTCTTCGACTCGGAGTGATCGCCTTCTTCATGTTTTGTTATAATTTAAATAACCATGAAATTTTTCAAAAAAAATTAATTATTTACAAAAATCCTTCACAAGAATTTAATTATTTTTAAAAGTAGTAAATTTTCTCAAAAAAATTCAATTTTTTAAAAAAATTGGAATAAAATTCGTTGCAATAATTCAATTATTTTCACAAATAATAAATCGATTATTCGGTAATTCATTTTTCAATCAATTTTTAAATAATTCAATTATTTTGACAAATTTTAATGAAATTTTCAAGAATAATTACATTTTTCGAGGAATTTGATTAAAATATTGTATCAAAAATTAATTAATATCCTGCGATGAGTTTTATTATTTATGAAAATAATTAAAAATTTTCCCAAAAATTTTATTAAATTTTTTCTAAAACAATTGAATTTCGGTGAAGAATTTTATTATTTATAAAAATAATTGAATTCATGCGACGAATTTTATAAAAATCTATTTAAATAATTGATATTTTTCGAAAAATTTAATGAAATTTTTTATATTAAATAATTGAACTCATGTGAAAATTTTATTATTTATTAAAATAATTAAATTATTTTAAAGAAATTTATTCAAAATTTTATAAATTATTGAATTTCTGTGAAATTTTAATAAGAATTCTATTCAAGTTTTTAAAAATAATAGAATTTTGAAGAAGATTTTTATTTTTTATATTCGATAACAATAATTGAAATTTTGACGAGAATTTAAAAAAAATTTTCTAAATAATTGAATATTGAAGAATTTTATTATTTATAAAGATAATTGAAATTTTGACCAGAATTTTTAAAAAATTTTTCAACATAATTGAATTTTTGCGAGGATTTTTATTACTTCTAAAAATAATTTAATTCTTCCAACGAATTTTATTTAAGTTTATAAAAACAATTAAATTTCGGTGAAGAATTTTTCTATTTCAAAAAATAATTGAATTCTTGAAAAAAAACATTGTTAAATTTTTTTTAAATAATAATTTAATTCTTGCGACAAATGTTATAAAATTCTTTTTAAATAATTGATATTTTTGGACAAATTTTTTGAAACTTTTTATATCAAATAATTGAATTCCTGTGAAAATTTTATTATTTATGAAAATAATTGATTTATTTCGAAGAAATTTATTAAAAATTTTGTAAATTATTGAATTCCTGTGAAATTTTGCCAAGAATTTTATTAAAGTTTTTAAAAATAATTGAATTTCGAAAAAGAATTGTATTATTTATAAAGATAATTAAAATTTTGACGAGAATTTTTAAAAAATTTTTGAACATAATTGAATTTTGCAGAAGAATTTTATCATTTTTAAAGATATAATAGAAATGACCAGAATTTTTTTAAATTTTTGAACGTAATTGAAATATTACGAAGAATTTTTATAACTTTTGAAAATAATTGAATTTCTGGAATTATCTGTAACTTTTCCAAAATTCAATTTTTTTTAGTATTTTTAACTAAAATTTTTTATCAATCTAGTATTTATGAAAATTGTAAAAATGATTCATTAAATAATTTTTAAGTAATAATTTTATGATAGTTCTTGTAAAATTAAGTAATTTAAGTAGAAATTATTGTCTGAAATAGTAAAAATTAAAGGTTTTGTATTGAAATTCGTGATAGTTTCATAGTTTACGAGGCAAAAAAAATCAAAATTCAGTTTTTTCATGAATTTTTAAAATTCAATTTTTTCCAGTACTTTTACTAAAAATCCCTGACTTTTCCCTGTCTCCCCTGACCTGTGGCAACCCTGATTTAGCTTCATTATTTTTGTGCTTTTGGAAATACTTTACTTATTAAATAGCCTCGACTCTTTGGTAAAAAATCTAAAATTATCAAAAATTCTAAAAAATCAAAAAACTTAAATTCTTAAAATTCAACATATTTTTCTCTCTTTTATGGGATTTAGCTTCATTATTTTTGGGCTCTTGGAAAATACTTTACTTATTTAATAGTCTCGACTCTTTGGTAAAAATCTAAAATTATCAAAAATTCAAAAATCCGAATTTCTTAAAATTCAACATTTTTTCCTCTCTTTTATGGGATTTAGCTTCATTATTTTTGTGCTTTTGGAAAATACTTTACTTATTAAATAGTCTTGACTCTTTGATAAAAATCTAAATTTATCAAAAATTCGAAAAACCGATTTTTTTAAAATTCAACATTTTTTCCTCTCTTTTATGGGATTTAGCTTCATTATTTTTGTGCTTTTGGAAAATACTTTACTTATTTAACAGTCTCGACTCTTTGGTAAAAAAATCTAAAATTATAGAAAATTATCAAAAATAATTCAGACAAAAAATTTACCGACCAAAAATTTTCTTTTCTCTTACAATAATAATAATAATAATAATAATAATAATAATAATAATAATAATAATTGTTATTATTATTATTTATTTAATTATTCATGAAAAATGACAAACAAAAATAGGATTAATTTGTTTTTCGGAAATCAATACTGCTATTTCCACTGCGTATATTGACTATCGGAAAAGCATTGGTGTCAGTGCATATACAGAGAATTTTGTTTGTTTTAATTTGTTTTATAATAAATTGCAGATAAATGTTAATCACGAGTGTTAAATAAATATATTCAATAGTTGAAACTTTAGTTTATTTCACAGTATATTCTATTTTAATGAAATTTAATAATTAAATTACAACTACTCTAAGTATTGAGAAATTGTTACTAGTGCCACCTACCGTGTTTTGAGCGCGGCTATTTTTCTGCACACCTCTGTTATCGACACTATACACTTTCACTTTATAATAGAATACAAAATTATTACTTTAATTTATGTTTTTCTTGTTAATATGCAGTAATTAACAAAACTATATAATAAATCAATTACTTTAAATATTAGAGAATATATATTCGCTCTTTTTCTTAACGTTTTAAACTAATTTTCATCGACAATTTGTGAATTTTGCACACTATTTCAACTGACAGATTAACACAAAATATTTTAAATCTTAATTATTCCATAATTACTGTCTCATTAAACATAATTTTCACCCGAATCAATAAAATAATGCCTATTTTGTCATTATTTATTATTTTTACATCATATTTCACTAAATATTTGCATTATTTTGCCTCAAACCAAACTCTGACCAAACTCGGACCAAACTTGGTCAGAGTTCGGTTCACCACAACCGCCAGGGATTGATTAGAAGTTTTTTAAAAAATTTTGTAATGTCAAAAGAAACAAGAGTAAAAATACGAAAAAACTGATTTTTTGTTATTATACAAATTTAAATAACGAAGACGACAGTTTTTTATTATTTAGAAAAATTGACAGTTTCTTTGACAACTGTCAACAGTTAAAATTCAAATTTGATATATTATTCGTAATCAGCGGCCGCAAAAACCCTTACAAACATGTGTCACTTATTTATGCTTATGGTTGCTATTTAGTAAACTTTAATAATTTTTTCTATGTTTGGGAAGTTTGTTATTAATTTATATAAATAATTATTAAAAAAATTTTTTATCACTTGTATGTTTTTTTTCATACTGTGATCCACGGTAAAGAAAATAAGCCTTACTTGATTAAAAAATATTAATATTTAAAAAAGTTACAAGGGTTTTTATAAGTCAAAACTTTGACTACTGTTTTCTCGAAAACTTATTTTCGCACGTAAGGTCCCTTTTCACTGTCCAGGTCACATATTAGTGTTTACAAAAATTTATTCGCTGAATGCAAAAATCATGTCAAATAACTCATTTACTAGGTTAAAATTTTAACAATTTTCAAATTTTTGATTATCCTATATATTTTTATGTTAAAAATGGTGCAAGAAAAAAAATATAACCTTCTTTGATAATTATAATTTAAAGGGGTCAAACTTAAGGGTGGTGCCTCCCCTTAAATAAATGGACAATTACATTCTTTATATACAATGTTTTATTTTTCAGACCATTTTTTGAAAATAGACGAGACGACAATTATGAAAGCGAGACCAAGACGATATTAAGCTTGACGAGACCGAGACGACACCGAGACGAGACCTATAAATTCTTATTTTTTCGAGACCGAGACGAGACTATATAAAGTCTCGTCTCATATCGTCTCGTGCGCAGCCCTATCTGCAGCTCAATTTGATAAAAAGTGGAAGTTAAACAATAGTAATTTGTTTAAACAATTGGTAAAATTAATATTCTTTGATAGTGACTGGTTACATTCGGCCTGAAGAGTTGCAAAATTGAAAAAAAATCGGAACTCTTTAGCTCAATTAGATAAAAAGTTGTAAATAAACAATAATAATAATTTGTTTAAACAAATTAGCAATTACATGGAATAATGTTTAAAAATCAACATTTGTGTTATTTATTCATAATCTAGGAAAAAACTTTGATAAAAATAGTAAAAAATATTTTTTAACGATTTTTTTATAATTTTGAAAAGGGGTTTTTGAGGCACTAAAAAAATAGTTAATTTATAAAAATGATTAAATAAACAATTTAGCACTATTCTTTGAAGTCTTCTGAAGAGAAACAGAGTTTTCTGAATAAAAAATATTAATTTTTAAGGATTCTATACCAATTCTACGAAAAAGTGTTTTTTCCCCATGCATTTTACATAGGAAACTTTGAGCGCTTTAAGCGACCTCTAAATATTTTTTTATTTTCAAAAAAATAGGGGTATTTTTTTTTCTCCATATAGAACAATCCTAGAGGGTGAGAGCATTAACCCCTTGACTGTGAGGGTACGTCTATAGACGTACATTTGAAAGTGGGCTTCCAGTGTGAGGTACGTCTATAGACGTACATACAAAAAAATTGATAAAAGGCAGAAAAAACAAGTAAATTTACATCACACGTACGTTACTTATGGTTTTTTCGACGCTAAATCCGAATCTCAAGTCAAATTTTGAAAATTCGAAAACCAAAATCCAATATGGCTGCTCAAAAGTAGACTGTTTTGTATGATACCTACTTTTATTATATTAAATCTCAGGCAGCATACATTATCATATCAAAATTATATCTCACACAATTATATCAAAATGTTGTTGACGTCACTGGTTACGAATATGAAGTAAGATTTTCGAAATTCAAAATGGCGGATTTGTATCCGCCATTTTGAATTTCGATGACGGACTAATTTTTTTTAATTCATTGAATTCGCTTGAAACTTGTTACTCGTGGGTTTTCGAGGTCGCTGATTCCGAATATGAAGTTAGATTTTCGAAATTGAAAATGGCGGATCCAAAATGGCGGACGTATTTTTTGAATTCATCAGATTTGCTTGAAACTTGTTACTCGGGCGTTTTCGAGGTCGCTGATTCCAAATATGAAGTAAGATATTCGAAATTCGAAATGGCGGATCCAAAATGGCGGACATATTTTTTTAATTTCTCGGATTCGATTGAAACTTGTTACTCGGGTGTTTTCGAGGTCGCTGATGACGAATCTGAAGTCAGATTTTCAAAATTCAAAATGGTGGACGTATTTATTTGAATTCATCGTATTCGCTTGAAACTTGTTACTCGAAGGTTTTTTTTAGGGTCGCTGATAACGAATCTGAAGTGCATTTTTAAACATTCAAAATGGCGGATCCAAATCAGCGACCTCGAAAACCCCCGAGTAACAAGTTTTAGGCGAATCCGATAAATTCAAAAAAATATGTCCGACATTTTGGATCCGCTATTTTGAATTTCGAAAATCTAACTTCATATTTGGAATCAGCGACCTCGAAAACGCCCGAGTAACAAGTTTCAAGCAAATCTGATGAATTAAAAAAAATTGGTCTGCCATTTTGAATTTTAAAAATCTGACTTCAGATTCGTCATCAGCGACCTCAAAAACCCCTGAGTAACAAGTTTCAAGTGAATCCGATGAATTTTTGAAAATGTCGTCCGCCATATTGGATCCACCATTTTGAATTTAGAAAATCTGACTTCATATTCGAAATCAGCGACCTCGAAAACTACCGAGTAACAAGTTTCAAGCAAAATCCGATGAATTCAAAAAAATACGTCCGCCATTTTGAATCCGCCATTTTTAATTTTGAAAATCTGACTTCAGATTCGTCATCAGCGACCTCCTAAACCTAACTGTACCTAATCTTACAAATTTTGGTCACCAAAAAATTTCTTAACATTTTCGACCCACTTTATAAATTTTTCTCCTCACAACGAAGGGGTTAAAATTCTGATTTTATTTTTTTCCCATGTATTTTTGGACCACCCTATTATGGATCGAGAATTGGTAATGGCTTAAGGCTTGATCTTGATCATAACTAAAAGCTTGATTATGTCTCAAGGCCATAATCAAAAATAGCAAAGCTTCCTCAAAACTTGGGAAGGCTTGGAAATGGCTCAAGGCTTGTTTATGACTCAAAGCTTGATTATGGCTCAAGACTTAATCTTGATCATAGCTGAAAGCTTGATTACGGCTCAAGGCTTGATAATGACTCAAAGCTGATTATGGATCAAGGCTTGATCATAACTAAAAGCTTGATTATGGTTCAAGGATTGGTTATGGTTCAAGTCTTGATTTTAGTTCAAGGCTTAGTTATAGACCATGGTCGTAATCAAGCCTTGATCCATAATCAAGCCTTGAGCCATAATTAATAATCTCCTGAACAAAAAATGCTAATGGCAAAACTCCCAAAAATCAATAGTATTTTAGCTACATGCTGTTGAGCCATAAAAATTGGTCAAAAATACCAAAGCTTGCTCAAGGCTTGGGAAGGCTTGGTAATGGCTCAAGGCTAGATTATGGCTCAAGGCTTGATTATGGCTCAAGGCTTGATTATGGCTCAAGGCTTGATCATGGCTCAAGGCTTGATCATAGCTCGAGGCTTGATTATGGCTCGAGGCTTGATAATGACTCAAAGCTGATTATGGATCAAGACTTGATCATAACTAAAAGCTTTATTATGGTTTAAGAATTGGTTATGGCTCAAGTCTTGATTTTAGTTCAAGGCTTGGTTATAGATCATGGTTTAATTATGACTCAAATCTTGATTATGGATCGAGGCTTGATTATAGCTGAAGGATTGATTATGATTCAAGGCCTTGAGCCATAATCAAGCCTTAATCCGTAACAAAGCCTTGATCCATAATTAAGCTTTTAGGTATGATCAAGCCTTGAGCCATAATCGAGCCATTACCAAGCCTTGAGCTATAATCAAGCCTTAAGCCATAATCAAGCCTTCAGCCATAATCGAGCCTTGAACCATTACCAATCGTTGATCCATAATCAAGCTTTGAGTCACGATCAAGTCTTGAGCCATGATCAAGCCTTCTGCAATAATCAAGCCTTGAGACATTACCAATCGTTGATCCATAATCAAGCTTTGAGTCACGATCAAGTCTTGAGCCATGATCAAGCTTCTGCAATAATCAAGCCTTGAGCCATAATCGAACCTTGAGCCATTACCAATTCTTGATCTATAATTAAGCATTTAGGTATGATCAAGCCTTGATCCATAATCAAGCTTTAAATTATGATCAAGCCTTGAGCCAAAATCAAGCCTTGATCTATAATCGAGCTTTGAGTCGTGATCAAGCCTTGATCCATGATCAAACCTTGAGTCATAATTAAGGCTTGTTCCATAACCAAGCCTTGAGCCATGATTAAGATTTGTGTCATAATCAAGCCTTTAGCTATAATCGTGCCTTGAGACTTTACCAATCCTCGATCCATAATCAAGCTTTGAGTCACGATCAAGTCTTGAGCCAAAATCAAGTCTTGATCCATAATCAAGCTTTGAGTCATAATCAAGCTTTGAGTCATAATCGAGCTTGAGCCATTACTAAGCCTTTCCAAGCCTTGAGCAAGTTTTGTTATTTTTTATTTTGGCTTTGAGCCATAATTTAGCTTTGAGCCATAATCAAGGCTTGACCCTTTACCAAGCCTCCCCAAGCCTTGAGCAAGCTTTGCTATTTTTGACCTATTTTTTGTGGCTCAACAGCATGTAGCTAAAATACTAATGATTTATGGGAGTTTTGACATTAGCATTTTTTGTTCAGGAGATTATCAGCTACAAAACTACAGAGTTTAAACAAATTTGACTGAAACTTTTTTTCAATGTATTCTGTGCGAGGTCCTTTTAAAACAAATTTTTTTTTTGATAATTTTTTTTTTTTTTGAAGAAGAAGAAGACCTAATTTCCTTTTCTATGTATTTTTACATTGCCAAAGTAATGAAATTGTGAAATAAAAGCAAATTTATTCAATTATTTTTTTTTAAAATGTAGTTGAAGTTCTGTTTACATTTACCCCGAGTTTTCGAATTGTCGGGGTAAATGTAAACACTTAATGATTTATTAACTAAATTGATTTTCAATATTTTTTGCATTAAAAAATAACTTACACTATGGCATTGCCAATTGTCAAAATAAAATATTTGCAATACTCAGAACATCTTGTAGGTGAGCTGAGGTAAAAATATTGACGTCGTACTTTTTTTAAATTTGTAAATTTAGCTGATACATCAACTGTTTACATTTACCCCTTGTTTACATTTATCCCAAATGACCCTACCTGATAAGAATTTTCTTATTTTTATTTTATGCAAAGAATTTTATTGAAATTTTTAAAAATAATTGAATTCCTGTTAATTTTTTACAAGAATTTAATTATTTTTGAAAATTTTAATAAATTTTTAAAATAAATAAATAATAAATAAAATTAAAATAAATAAAAATTAAATAAATAAAATATTTTATTAATAAAGTAATAAATAAATTTTTATTTTAATAAATTTTTAAAAATAATTGAATTCCTGTTAATTTTATACAAGAATTTAATTATTTTTGAAAATTTTAATAAAATTCTTCGCAAGAATTTTCTATTTTCTAATATTTATTTAATTGAAGAATTTACGGATAATTAAAATTTCGTAAAATTGAATATTGTAAAGAAATGAATTTGAATATTGTCAAGAACTTTTTCGAAAATTATTAAGAATAATCGATATAAAAAAGAATTTCAGATAAAAATTCTTAAAAATAATAATTGAATTGATAATGATTTAAATTATTATAAATTATTTTGATTAATAATTATTATTAATAATTATAAAACATGAAGAAATCGATGACTTGATGAGTTATCGATTTCTTCATGTTTTATAGTTATGAAATATTGAATTTCTATAATTTTGAGTGAAATGTTCTCTTATTTGATTCGGCCTGATTCTAGTTTTGTCAGTTGGTCCGTAAATGGTTCGTAATTTCAAATTTTTCGTCCGTAAAGTCCATATTTTTAAATACTTTCACTGCTTCGAGCCCTGTACATTTCTAACGGAAAAAATTGTTTATTGCAATACTTGTATTGAAATTAAAATTTTGCAAAACTGTTAATTTTTTTATTTATTCTAAATTTTCTGCTTACACATATGTATATACCCCACACAGCACATGATATTTCCTGAATACTTCCTGAATATTTCACTGAAAGATTGAAATATTTCATTGCAAGATTCAGGAAATATTTCTGCAAACAGGAAAATGTCCGCTTATGTGGGAATATTGACGCGAAAGTTGAGAAAATATTTCATTGAAATATTTTGGAAATATTCAACTGAAATGATGCGCACTGGTCGAACTCAGTTTCTATGGCCTGTAGAGCTGCGCAGTAGTTTTTGGCTTACTATATTCTATGGGTTTTAAAATATTTCAGAAAATTCCTATTGATTTGAGGTGTTTAACAAATTTTTCCATTTTTTGAAATATTTTCACAATATTGCAGAATCTTTATGTGTAATATTGCAGGAATATTTCAATGAAATATTTTCTCAATTTTCGCGTCAATATTCCTACATAAGCGGACATTTTCCTGTTTGCAGAAATATTTCCTGAATCTTGCAATGAAATATTTCAATCTTTCAGTGAAATATTCAGGAAGTATTCAGGAAATATCATGTGCTGTGTGGGACGCTTCAATAATTTATATTACTTCCTCATAGAGGAAGTATTGTAATACCGAAATTTTTTGAGTTCGATTTTTTGACATATCTTTATGTTATTTGACCTCAGGAGTTCAAAAATGACATTTGTATAAAATGTCATTCCGTATGTGTGTGTGTGTGTGTGTGTGTAAACATCACATTTTCATAAATATCTCGAAATCATAAAGAGCTTTTGGGCTGGATTTTTTTTTAAATTGTAGATCTCACCTGCGGACATAAAATGAGAGTACTTTGAGATAGATTAATAAAGTTTAACTAAATTTTTTTTGGATTTTTCATTTTGCAAAAAAACGTTTTTTGCTCATAACTTTAAAAAAATGTTAGGACACCTATAAATGTTTTTTCATAATTTTGACGAGTTTTTTAGACGCATCTTTTGAGCCCTAATTGAAAAATTTTCGTCCATATTAACTTTTTATAACCATTTTTGTTATTCCATATTAACCGGAGTTATTAAACTTTTAAAAATCAAAAATTTTGGAAAATAAGACTTTTTTGAAAATGTTGTTGAAAAACATTAAAGTAACTTTAAAATTATCGTTATCAACTTGTAGAGCATTAAAAAACGCTTCGATTGACCTATTTTTGAACCTAATTCGATAATAAATTTCTAAATTATTGGTATTTTAAAATCCAAAAATTGTGAAAAATGACATTTTCTCAACTTTTTTGTTTGAAAATTTTTGTTTAACTATTAAATTATTGTAACTATCTTGTAGGGTATTTAAAAATAAATTGATTGACCCAAAATTCAATCACTTTTACCATATTTATAAAAAGTTATTTGTATATTTCTATTATTTTTATATCTATGAGGATGAGACGAATAGAATTTTTTATATTGAAATTTAAGAATAAAAATATGTTAAATTAAGTCGAATAAAATATTAAAATAAATCTGATCAAAATAAATAAAATAAACTCTATTCTCATCCAGCGCGACCGGGTTCAGAGTTGCTGGAGCTCTATTTGGCGAGAAGAAAATATTAACAAATACGCGGACGCCAGTTAATTTTTATGAAATTAACAAAACACAGATAAATAAATTAAACACGAGATCACAAGGAGGGTAGCGTTGGGGAACCCTAACAAAAATAATATAAAAACAAAGATCAAGCGACTTCCAGGAACATGATTTATTAAACAAGATCAAGAAAACATTAATCACTTACGTGCAATTTCGATCAAATATCGACTCTTGTCGATCTTTCTCTCTCAAATCAAGATTTTACAAGTCACATCGAACCACTCAAACAAAAGTTACAATATCAATTTTGAGATCACACTAAGCAGTTACATACAACAACGGTCGAACAAAGAGTAACACGATTATTTCAAAATTTTGGTAATGCGACAATTGATCAAAATATTGGCGCTTCTATCGATGTAAGGTCGCAGGGGCGAACTATTGACCTCACAACCCTTACCCTTATTCTAGGATATTTGATCGAATATTACTTGAAATAACGTCAGAATGACTTTCCCGTCACATTCTCCCCCTTCAGAGATGACGTTAGTTCAAGAAAAATGAGAACTTGAAACTAAAACAAAAACAATTAATTAATCTGAAAAAATTAAATTGATAATCAATACAAAATAAGACAAGTAAAATAATAGTGATTAATGTCTGTAAGAAAAATTAGATTAATATCATTTTTGCTTCTAAAAATTAAAATATTTAAACATTCCTGGAAGTTTCCTGTTCAGTTAACTAAGAAATGTCATATTTGCGTTAATAAGATATCAAAGTTACCAAGATCATATTAAAAAAGAAAATTTTTCTATTAAATAATAATCTATAAAAAGAAATTAAAAGTTACATTAAATAGATACAAAATATAATAGGAAACCTTGGTAGTACCCTTGGTCAAAATTGATTCCCATTTAGTCGAAATATTTCAGCAAAGAAAATGCAACGCATTGTCGAATATGTAA
Organism: Leptopilina syphax; assembly: GCA_032872505.1. Lineage (NCBI taxonomy): Eukaryota > Metazoa > Arthropoda > Insecta > Hymenoptera > Figitidae > Leptopilina > Leptopilina syphax. Next base: position 18,822,540 of record CM065469.1, read on the forward strand.
TACAATGAGAAAAAGAATATACAGTCCAATATCGAAGTCAAAATCATATTTCGTTACGCTGGTACAAGTCCTTGTTCACAATGATGTTTTGATCATTCGATGCATCCAATTTGACGCTGGTACGATGACACGATATTCTTCTCCATCTTCCAATTCCGGTCTGAGCCTCATCACTTTGTCAACTGTCATATTAGCAAAAGATGTAGTCAGCTATATTCTTTTTGTCTTCCGCTAATTGATGAAGTCCAGGCACAGTTGGATTTGCAGGCTCTTCAACAACAGGCAAAGCAATCTCCTTGATCAAAAATTGTCTGATTTGATTTGCTGAATCAGGACTGTCGGAACTATCTTTGACCTTGCGTCGAAGCTCTTATACTTCTGCCTCCTTGATCATCTGATCTCTCAGAACTGACTCACTTATCATCGTTGTATAATTTGGACGAAGTCAATCAACATATGGAAAGATGCAGTCGTCAGTCTCCAATCCATCAGCTCCACAGACACGGTAAAATCAAGGCCTCATCATCATCTAACACTGACCAAAATGGTTCTCCCTTGATCAGCAATTCTGCCCTCTTGATAATAAGCCCTTTCAATAACTTATCGGACAAAATTCTGTAGTCGGTCCTGCAAATTGGTGAAGACTGGCACTCCTGAATGATCAATTTTATCATTCCGAGTTCTTCCTGAGCTCCGTCAAAAGCTGGAACATCCTTCATGATATAAGGCAAGCGTTCCACTTTTACTGAAGATTTAATAACCGCCGCAGGATCATCTGTCGACATGGAAATATGTCCCTTGACAATCTTCGACTCCTTTAGCCTTGGAAACCTATTCCTCTGGAGACTCTCAGCATCAATTTGTAGCTGAGTCAACCTGGTTGTTCTGGATGGTTTAACTGGTTCGGGTTTCTCGAATGAATCTCGTCAATAAGATCTTGAGTCTATGATGTGACCTCCCAACCTGTTGACCATCAAACTTTAATCTGGCAGACATCATGGAATAATCGGAAACGCCGTCATCTAAGTAACTTTCCCTTGAGTCAGTGCAAACTTGATAGTTGATCATCTGCTGATCAAGATCCCACATCAGGTCGTCGATCTTTTCTTTAACTTCCCGAATTGATCCAATTTCCCTCGTACATCTGATGATTCAGCTAGTTCAAAATTCGAAGCTATCTTGAACTCAACAAGCGACTTAGTCAGACCAGAATTCTCTGTGATCTTCCAGGAACAAGGTTGATGATTCCGCAAAATGTCGTCGCTTACAATCGATCTACAAAAACAATTCTATAACAATCGCAAACTTCGACGTAGTATTTTCAAATTTGATACAGAATACTTGCCAACAACTCTACCATTGTTGTCTGTCAGTTGGACTATACTCAGACCACACATTTTAGAAAATAAAACATGACCTAAGCAAAAGTGAGCCAAACCTGAGGAATATCATTCAACTTTACTATTTAACTTATTATTCGGATAATAATCCTCTATACCCACTTTAAGTTCAACTGATATTATCTCTATCGGCTTTCGACTTGGCGAATCGAGCAATTTATTCTCGATTTTATGACGAAATTCGTCAATGATCTTTATGTGATCAATCCAAGTTCCTACCGCGTCGTCGGCAAATTCGTCAATGCTTATATCGGACTCGTCTGATTTTAATTCTCACTAAGCTTCGTGACCGTAATTTCAGAAAACGGATGACGCGAGTACCGGTATAAAGCACAGTTTATGAACAAATTGTTTATTTGATAAATTTTCATCCCGTTCTCTACGATCTTAATCTGTATAAGCGGAAATTATAGGTTTTATCATTCGATCTACATGCTCGATCGGATTACTTTGAGAATATGCTAACAGGTTAGTAATATGTCTAACGTCTCTGGCCAGTAAGTACGCTTTGACATCTTTGTTTATAACTTCTCTCCCGTTATCGGTCACTTTAGTTTCCGGTATTCCCAAAATCGATAAACTGTATCAAGTACTTTGACAACTATTATCCTGTCCGACTTCGAACTGCAACCAAGTCTAAAAACCCAACAAATAAGTCATGAACAACCATATCCGAATTTCCATCTTTAGAACGAGTTTGAGGCATTACTGTGTCAATCAACTTTTATCGCTAACCAACACATTCTGAAAATCTGTACTTTCGCTTGTCAAATTTAAAGACTCTTTATTAAGAAAGCTTTTTAATCTAAGAGATTACTTAATTGAAAAACTCTGGAAAAGATTAAAACCTGAACAACGTTGCGATATGAATACGTATGTTTACCATAAATGTTTACCATAAACATCACCCATGTCAATCCCAAAAGAAGTTCAATCTTTGGTTTTAAAAATTAATCCATCACCCAACCGAACTCCACTCTCAGAAGTAAAATTAGGTGAAAGATATTGTAACTTATTTCCAATTTTTCAATAACTCACAATCAACTTCCTTTACAGGAACTAACTTTCCTAACTCGTCTCTAGTGATTATCGATAACTGACAAGATTTTCTATTTCACATCAAACCAGATTATTGATCTCGTTTTCAGAGTCGAAAGAACAAACTCTAACTAAATCATTGGTTTGATCTATATTAAATAAAAACTTAAGTTGAATATTCAGAATTTGATACTGTTTTTTGTTGATTAATTAATTTATCAAAATTCTGATTCAATTTCTGTTTATTAAACAATTGATTTTTTCGAGATCTGGGTCCATTTCTAACACGATTAGATTCACGATTCTGAATCATGTTCAAACTACTTTCCTGATAAATATGATTTATTTTCTGAAGTGTCTGATTGAACAATGATCATCTACCTGGTCATTATCGGAATCCATTTGATCTTTTTACAACAAACAAATCCGTTTTAGGGTTTGATACTGATTTTTGAATGTCAGTTGAACAATTAAAGATGTAATTACGTTCATTGACATTATGTAATAATTTCTGATAATTCTTCGAAGTCAAGTTCAAAATTTCAAATGTTAAATGAGGGTTAAATTTAGACAAAATAAATAAATTCTTATCTATACCACTCGTACTTAAATAGTCCTTTAGGATGAGTAAAAAATTGTACTGGATCTTTGTCTGATCTAGGGAAGGAAATACTCCAAGAATTTACTATTCGACCGATCTGGATAGAACTTGAACTCTCCGCAGAAGCTGAACAATACGGAGGAATTAATCTATTCTGTGATCTATTCGAAGAGAACCTATAAATCGATTTTATTCCCCAGACATAAAATGATTTTGTCCAATTTGTCCATCCTCTCTGAAGTCACTATCATTCCATAAAAACATTGAACCCGTTCTACAAACAAATGATCTTGACAAATCACGATCTGGAAAACTGAAATTATTACGAGAAAAACCCAAATCACGATTCACGTTATTATCAATATGGTTTACGTTATGCCTTGAAGTATCGATCATTTGACGACACTGATCTTTGAAAATTTTTTCGTTGATCAAAGTTCTATTCATTACCCGAATCATGTGTGGGATATAATTGTTTCCAATATTCGATTCTGTATACGAACGCAAATTATCAGCGCCCCCTATTTCGCCAGCAATGGATTGAGAATTTTCATTTATCAAACAAGAAACATTTTCAAAACGTACGCGTCTTGAATTATTCTCAAATTGCGCGACTTGTTGAACAGAATCTAAATCACCACAATTTTGACTTAATTGTTTTATTTGGGTATGATCGACCGAAGATCGAGGGTGAACTGACGATTGTTTGTTTTTACGCGAATCAATATCGATCAATTCTTCGTCGGAGGAAAAAGATTGTTCTATTATTTGCGCTTCTCCCCCTTCAGAGCGTAAGTTACCCCGAGAGCTTACGATATTTAAAACTTGATCAAATTTAGCCGTCAATAAAATCAAGGCTTCTTCCAATGAGTCTATTCGACGATGCATTGCAGATGCAACGTAAAGAGAGGGGGTATTAATTCTATCATTTCCCCTTCCGATCGCAGATTCAATTGCAAAACCGCAAAGACTTCCGGTACTGTTACGCGACAATGATCTTAACTGATCTGCATTTGTATCCGAAAAATTTCGCGTATTAGGCAAAGTCGAATTATTTTGTGACTCTAATGTATTATAATCCTTTCGACCCGGCAAATCTCTGCCCGAAACCAACACTGTTGAATCCAAATTCCGTTTTGGAGGAGAAAAGAACATTGACGCCATTGCAAACGAAAGAAAAAAAAAATTAATCAATTATAATCGAGAAAAAAAATCTTTCTTTATTTTAACGTCAAGCCAAGTCGAATTCCTATTTTAAAAAATTTTTTTAAATAATTTTCTAGTACATATAATTCAATAATAAAATCTGTAAATTAAAATGAATTAATAAAATAATACAATTTCAAATAATAGTTACGACTATATTTCGTCGTTATATAAGGATCATTATCCGAACAAAATATTCATCTAAAATAATTTTGACAAACATTTATATGTAAAAAAAATGTTGTCAAACAATTGATCTCGTTAACGAGATTTCAAATATTCTGACTCGAGACAAGATCACAAAATAATTTTAATTATATGTACAATCAGCTGTTCATTATTGTCAATTATTAAAGAAAAAAAATCAATTTATTTAAGTCAAAATTTTCTTTAGACAACTGATTAGTTAAAAAAAACATTTATGACAGCAGAGCAAGATCATACCGTCAGGCAACAAAAAAAATAAGTTTCTTTAATGTTTAAAAAAAAAAAATTTTCACTTAGCAAAATTACTAATGACAAGAGCAAGATCTTGAATCATCAGCACTTATACAAAATAATTTTTATAAACGATCAAATATTTTGTTGACAGGAGCAAGATCTTATATCAACAAAACTGAATGAAAAAAAAATTCAATAAATAAATTTTACTTTGCACAAAAACCCAACAGCAGAGCAAGATCTAACTGTCAAAACAAAAAATTTTATGCAAAATAAGCAATATTAAAGACAAAAAAAATTTCAATTTCTATTTGAAAAAAGCAAAAAAAAATCAAGTTTTTATGACAAGAGCAAGATCTTGAATCACAAAAAATACAAATTACTCTTTATAATAAGAGCAACAAAAATTTTGACAGCAAGAGCAAGATCTTGAACTATCAAAACTAAAATTAATACAAAAACTCAAAATCGTTGCGAACATGCATCGAGCCATCGTCAACATAACAACAGTCTTGTATTAACACAGCAAAGTTCTCATTGTCAAAATGTAAAGCAAAAAAAATCTCGACAACAAGAACAACAAAATTTTTAACAACAAGAGCAAGATCCTGACTTATCGAAACAAAAATTAATGCAAAAACCAAAAATTGTTGCGAACATGCATCGAGCCATCGTCAACATAACCAATGTTCTGCATTAACACAAACAAAGGTCTTATTGTCAAAATACAAAGCAACAAAAATTTTGACAACAAGAGCAAGATCTTGGATTAACAAAAATAAAATTTAATGCAAAAACTCAAAATCGTTGCGAACATGCATCGAGCCATCGTCAACATAAAAACGCTTTACATTAACACAAACAAAATATTTTGACAACCAGACAAAATTTCAAAATCAAAACGGTTTTTGCCAACAAGAGCAAGATCTTGAATTGACAAAATTCAATAATTTCAATGACAAAATCCTCAAAATTGACTCACGGTCATCGAAATTAAAATCAAAACAAATTTCAGCGAAAATAATCGCCATCAAATACAAAAACAATTTTTCTCGACGGAGCAAGATCCTGTCGAAAATCAAATCAAAAAATAAAAAATGACTCTTTGTTCTACACTTTAAAAAACAATTTTCAGTAAACAAACAAAATTTTAGCTAAAAACAATACCAAACAAAAAATTTTTTTGTTTCCAACTAACAGACAAATTTTATCATTCGACATACAAATTCAATTAAACCAACAAAAAATTTTAACACAATAATAATTTTAGTTTAATTAATATACCGTCGACAAATAAATATAAAATAAAATTATCGAACTTCCTAGTTTGTCACTATTCAAAATAAGTTCATAGCTTTGATCCTTCAAGGTCGCTTAGACAATAAATATAAACACAGACCAAATACTCGAACATACAAAATCACAATTTAAACACTCTAATAATTTTATCATTCTAAAATTTTATTTCAAAATTATTAAAGAAAATTCAATCTGCACACAAAATTCAAAATTATTGGCAAATATTCAAACAAAATCCAACGTTGCCCCACGTTGGGCGCCAAATGAGACGAATAGAATTTTTTATATTGAAATTTAAGAATAAAAATATGTTAAATTAAGTCGAATAAAATATTAAAATAAATCTGATCAAAATAAATAAAATAAACTCTATTCTCATCCAGCGCGACCGGGTTCAGAGTTGCTGGAGCTCTATTTGGCGAGAAGAAAATATTAACAAATACGCGGACGCCAGTTAATTTTTATGAAATTAACAAAACACAGATAAATAAATTAAACACGAGATCACAAGGAGGGTAGCGTTGGGGAACCCTAACAAAAATAATATAAAAACAAAGATCAAGCGACTTCCAGGAACATGATTTATTAAACAAGATCAAGAAAACATTAATCACTTACGTGCAATTTCGATCAAATATCGACTCTTGTCGATCTTTCTCTCTCAAATCAAGATTTTACAAGTCACATCGAACCACTCAAACAAAAGTTACAATATCAATTTTGAGATCACACTAAGCAGTTACATACAACAACGGTCGAACAAAGAGTAACACGATTATTTCAAAATTTTGGTAATGCGACAATTGATCAAAATATTGGCGCTTCTATCGATGTAAGGTCGCAGGGGCGAACTATTGACCTCACAACCCTTACCCTTATTCTAGGATATTTGATCGAATATTACTTGAAATAACGTCAGAATGACTTTCCCGTCACAAGGAAGTAAAGTGTTCATGAAATGAGCACCAAAATTATACAAAAAAATATACAACTTGGCAGCGGTTTTTTTTTCTGTAGGTCGCCCAGTGGAAATAACTTTAGAAAACAGTAAAATGTGTTTTATGTTTGACCCTCCTCATGTCGCAAAAAGCGACAGAAATAATTTGCTGGATAAAAAGTTAGAGATAGACTTTAAAGACTCAGAAAGAGACACCACTGTTTCCAGAAAATTTATTTCCTGGAAAACTTTTGAGGTGGCGTATGACATGGACAGATTTCTCCCTAAACTAACCGACGAACACATTAAACCGAAATTAATATAGGAAATGAAAGTTTTATATCCCGTCAACGTCTTGAGCCAATCAATGTCCTCTTTTATTAATCTCTGTTTGCTGAAGAAAGGTAAATTTTTATTTTTATATTAAATATACTACGGACAGGGTGTCTACAATACCTGAAAAACCTGTAAATGTCGGGGACATTAAAAATGACCTGGTAAACCAAAAAATTGTTTCATTTCAGTTAGTAAATTTGTTCCATTATGACTTAGAAATAAACATAAATAGTATTTTTAATGCCCACAATTAATTTTTCAAATATTTAGTACAAAATTAATTGTAATAAAGCGTGACCATATGTCAGTAAAATCAGAAAAATGTTACGAAAAGAAATTTGTTATTAGGCCAGGGTTGCCACGCAACCTGGAAACCCTGGAAATGTCAGGGGATTTTTATAAACCTTGAAAAAACTTAGAAAAGTCAGGGAATTTTAATTGGAATCCTGGAAAATTATTGTTTTCTAAAGTTATTGTGCTTATTCTTGAAATCTAATTTTTCTTTAATTCAATTTTCTTAATTCAAATTTCTTAATTCAATTTTAAAAGAATTGCCTTTACAATTTTTCTTCGCAATAATTCAATTATTTATTTAAATAATCAAAAAATTTATACATTTACAATTATTTTCATAAATAATAAAACTCATCGCAAAATTTTAATTTTTTTTAATACAATTTTAATGGAATTTCTTGACTCCATCAAATTCAATTATTTTCAAAAGTAATAAAATTCTTCGCAGAAATTCAATTATCGTCCAAAGTTTAAAAAAATTTATCGTCAAAATTTCAATTATCTTTATAAATATTAAAATTTTTCTCCAAAATACAATTATTTTCAAAAATTTTAATTAAATTCTTTTTAACAAATTCAATTTTTTTTAAATTCTCCTCTAGTCAATAATTTTAATAAAATTTTCCAAAAGAAATGAATTATTTAAACATTTTTTTTATAAATTTCTTCGCAATAATTCTATTATTTTCAAAAATATTTAATTTATTTTTACAGAGGTTCAATTATTTTTATAAATATGTAATACAATTTTTTACAAGTATTCAATTATTATTTTTATAAATAAATAAAAATAATAAAAATAATAAAATTCTTTATGAAAATTCAATTTTGAGAAACATTCAATTATTCAATAAATTATTTATTTTTGTATTAAAAATAATTAAAAAAATATTTAAAAATTCGTCTTGAGAATTCAATTATTTTGAAAAGTAATAAAATTCTTAGCAGAAATTCAATTATGGTCAAAAGTTTAAAAAAAGTTGCAGTCAAAATTTTTAATTATTTTTATAAATATTAAAATTTTTCTATAAAATTCAATTATTTTCAAAAATTTTAATTAAATTCTTGGCAATATTTCAATTATTTAAAAAAATTTTAATAAAATTCTTGCCAAAATTTCAATTATTTTCAAAAACTTTTTTCAATTCAATGAAATTTTTTTACAGAGATTCAATTATTTTTAATACATTTTTAATCTAATTTCTCGAAAAATGAAATTATTTTAAAAAATTTTATTGAAATTCGTCAAAAGAATTTTAATTACCTATTTAAAATTTGTTGATAAAAAGAGGTGTGCAAAAAGCTCGAATAGCATGGTCGAGCTCGAGCCGGGCTCGATACTCGAGTCAGGCTCGAGTTTTAGTTACTCAAAAATATTTGAGTGCTCGAAAAATTCAAGTGCTCAAAATTATTTTAAGTTTAATACTGCACGTGTCAGATGGAATTTGGTTCAAGTTCCGATTGATTCTGCTCAGCTCTGCTAGAAAAACGAAAAGCTTGAAATACTCGATCGAGCTTTTTGTACAACTCTAATAAAATTCTTTAAATGAGTGTTGAATTAAAAAACATTCACTTCTTCAATAAATAATTTTTTTTGTATTTTAATAATTGAATTTTAGAATTTTCTAATAATATTTGATTGAAATATGAATTTCAGTTAAAACTTTAGATAATAATTGAGTTTTGAAAAGCAGGTCTCAAATTATTATCTTTGAATGTTTGAATTTTTCATACTTTTAACTTAAAATTGTGTAGATTTAATTTTTTTGTAAAAGTTGAATTAAATTTTTTTGAAGTTATTTAAAGTTTTTATTTTCTAATATATATTTGATTGAAGAATTTCCGAATACCTGAATAATCGATGAAATTTCGTAAAATTGAATTGTAAACAAAAGGATTTGAAAATCTTGAAAGAAATTTTTCAGAAATTATTAATAATAATTAATTTAAAGAAGAATTTTAGTTAAAAATTGTGGAAAACAATAATTGAATTAAAATAATGAAAGTAATTTTAAATAAGTTACAGTAACAATATTCTTATAATAGGTATAAAATGATGATTTTATCAGTCCAACATTTTTAAGTATTATAAAACATGTTTAACTTTAAAAAGGTTTGAATTAAAAATTTTGTAAAATATAAATGTAGTTTTAAAAACCTGGAAAAATTCCATTTTTTAACCTGGAAAACCTGGAAAAGTCAGGGAATTTGAAATGAGTTAAAGCGTGGCAACCCGTGTGGAAAAGTGAGGTGGGCCCACGGTGGGTCCCAGGTGGGCTTCCCAGGTTCTAGGTGGGTCCCAGCAGGGATGGCCCAGGTGGGCGATTCCTTGGCTTGTAACGGTGAATCCAGCCACAGCCCACCTAGGAAAAATCCAGCTGGGGCCCATAGATTTAGTTTTCATTCAAATTAATGAATAAATTGTTTATTAATAACAAATAAGTCGAATTATAAATAAATAACGTTATTATTTAACGATTTTTACTTTTTTTAATGAAATTGTGACCAAAAGCAAATTCATAAATAATGTTAGCATATATGTGGGAATTAATATAATTATATCCTTTCATTTATAAATTAAAAATTTATAAAAAAATTAGAAATTTGTTAATTAAATTATTAAACGGTATATATAATCACTAAATTGCATACTTATACGAATGCAATGCAGAAGAATCGGAATAAACGCAAACCTAAGAAACAAATAAAATTTAACGCACGCGGGGATTGAACCTACGACCTACGGACTACTAGACTAACGCCCTAACCACTATACTACGGAGACAAACTACTGAACAAAGACGTTTTATTGTCAGTGACTTGTTGATCTGCTGTAATGATTCAATAAAGCACTTACTGACACGAATACACCGTAACAAATAAATAGTTTAATAATAATAATAACAATATTAATAATGTAATAATAAACGATAAATATTCTTAAAATAATATTTATATTATTATGAAAAAAATATTTCAATACATTTTTATTAAAAATGTGTTTTTTATTGTTTACAATCATTAAAAACATTAATTTGTTGGTCTAAAAAATAGTATATTAAGCAACAAGGGCATAAAGGCAGCCATTTGTTTACGGTGATTTTTGTGACACGAGTGGAGGTCGAGGGCGCCCCGAGACCGGAACGAGTGTCACAAAAATCATCGTAAACAAATTGGCTGCCTTTATTCCCGTGTTACTTACGATATTTTTTATTCCTAATGCACAAAAGTGTCGATTTCAGATAGCAGACGACAGGGAGTAAAAGTCATTCACTTGTTCGACTTGTATGAAAATGGCGGCCTTTTTTTACCTTGGGCAAAAAAAAAGCATGGGACCAGCTGTTTTTTTGCCCTTGGGGAAAAAAAAGTCGCCATTTTTATACGGTCGAACAAATGAATGACTTTACTCTCTGTCGTCAGCTATCTAAAAGCGCTATTTTTGTGCATGTGGGATAAAAAAAATTTTTTTTAGTTGTTTGGACTTAGAAATTTTTACTAATTAATTATGTGGACATTGCATAAAAAAAAATATTGTGAATACATTTTTGTTAAAAACACGTTTTTTCTTAATCTAAGTCATTATAAACATTAATTTTTTGTTGAAAAAAAAATTTTTAGGTTTGGACTTAGAAATTTTTGCTTATATAATTATTGATGTGGGTCCTCAAAATCTGGGAAGCCCAAGTAGGGCCCAGCTCACGTCTACTTATAATATTATTTCGCCTGACCGGAACCCACCGTGAGTGGGTCAATAGACAAACTCTAAAATGCTTCCGTAAAATGTTAACATGTTTGTCAATTATCAATTCATGTACGAAGATGACCATAATTACATCAAAGTTTTATTGTTAAATGTTAAAGAAAAACTAAACTAATTAATAATTTTCACTGTAAACGATTTTTTTATTATATATAATAAATTTTACTAATGTTATATTGCAGTCGTTATTGTTTAAATAAATAATTGTTGTTAATTAGTAATTCCTAACACTAGCTTCCAGAAAGATGCAATTTTTTTCTAATTTCTAATTTTTTTAATTTTTTAAAATTTTTTTTAACTAATTCGAACCACATGAAATAAAAATAATTTAAGGTTTTAACAATTCAAAAATTGTTTAAACAAATGATTGTTGTTATTTACACTGAAACCCCACTTATTTAAAGTCTCGTTTACTTAAAGTCGCGTTTATTTGAACCCGTCTTTGCTTCAGTTATTTTTAGTTAGAATCCGCCCTAACCCCACTTATTTTAGCTCATGCGCAGTACGCGACCAATGGAAAGATACTTACATTCCCATTGGTTGAGTTTAAACAAAACCAACCAATCATGTCAATTTATCGAATTACGTCACCAATATAGGTTATGTCGACCAAAATACAAATAAACACGACACTTCGTGTCGAATTAAGTGAGCCATGTTCAAATAAGTGGGGTTTCAGTGTACTAATTTTTGACACAAAGCACCTAAAAAAATGCAGTTTCTTTTTAATTTTACATTTAACTAATCTGAAAAGTATGAAATAACAGTATTTTATGATTTAAACAGTTCAGAAATTGTTTAAACAAATAATTGTTATTGTTTATTAACTTTTGATACAAACAATCCAGAAACTTGCAGTTTCTTTCTAATTTTACAATTACTACTACTCTGATTAACTAATTGCAAAATAAGAAAAAACTTCATTTTTCTAGATGCTATGTGTCAAGAGATAGTAAATAACAACAATTATTTGTTTAAACATTTGATAAATTGTTAAAATTAAAATCATAAAACATCCGAATGATTTACTATTTACATTAGTTAATTGCAAAATTAGGAAAAAACTGCAAGTTTCTAAGTTGTGTGTACCAAAAGTTAATAAATAACAACAATAATTTGTTTAAACAATTTCTTAATTGTTAAAACCATAAATTATCTTTATTTTATGTCGTTCGTATAACTTAATTGCAAAATTAGGAAAAAAATTGCAAGTTTCTAAGTTATGTGTATCAAAAGTTAATAAATAACAACAATCATTTGTTTAAACAATTTCTGAATTGTTAAAACCATAAATTTTCTTTATTTTATGTCGTTCGTATTAGTTAATTGCAAAATTAGGAAAAAAAATTGCAAGTTTCTAAGTTATGTGTATCAAAAGTTAATAAATAACAACAATTATTTGTTTAAACAATTATTAAAATGTATTAAAAACCGTTATACCTTGATGAGTTAATTATTAAATATATAAATTCAGCTGGAACAACTTTAAAATTTCGGTAAAACTAAATGTCTGTTAGTGTAGTACAATAAAAGTTTATAATTATTGACAATAATAAATTGTTTAAAATAATAATGATTATTATTATTATGAATTAATTGTAGAATGATTTATTGTAAATAGTTATATTTAATTTTTAGACTTTTTCTATTATAATGTTAATATTTTTATGAAAATGGGAAGCCCAGGTGGGGCCCAGCTGGCTCCCAGTTTTTAACTGGGCTAACTTGGGCAGATTTCCACACGGGAACCCTGTTAGGGAAATGTCAAGAAAAAACATTTTTTGTCAGCAAAGACAGGGAAATAACAGGAAAACTTTTTTAGTTAGAGAAATTATAAAAATTAAACATTTTTTAACTTATTTTCAAAAATTGTTACTTTTTCGTCTTGTCTTCAAATTATTAAAACGAATTAACACATTTTTTAGAATACAATGCAGCTTATTTCGAATTTCATAGTCCGAAAAATAACTAGTTATAAACAAATCTTTAAAAAATGATTGATGAATAATTTTTAAACACAATCAAATTTTTCAAATATATCTATAATAAACATGTTTTTGAATAATTGAAATAATTTGATTTTCGAACTAATTTTTTTAGTAGAATATGCACGTATAATTGTTTCGAATCGTTAATTTAATTTCTTTGTTTGTTTTGTAACTTTATTTATTTATTTTTATAGACATGATAAACTTTTTTAACAAATTTAATTTTTTCACAGCAATTGCAAACACACCCACCGGTACTTTAGAGATAAAAGAAGAAGACAGACATGCTGCAAATTATGCACTGTTTAGAGACAAACTTTTTGACTCTGTGAACGGACAAGAGTTAAACCCAGAAAAGCCACTGAGAGGTGTACTAACTGACGATAGCGTCCACATTAAATTTTGTAATACAGTGAAACAAACGCTAACAAATATGCGATATGTAGACATGACATCCGAAAAACCATTACCGAATCATCCATGCTTAAATGCATGGCCGAAAATCTTGGACGCATTGGAGATAGTTTGGGCGAGAGTGAGAAATCTTGGCTTCGAGTATTTGAAGCTGGGACTATTAAATCAGGATGCACTAGAAAATTTTTTTGGATGCATGCGAAATCACAGTGGTCGTTTCGTAAAGTTAAATTGCTATCAAGCAGATGGCGTATTTAAAACTTTACTAATTAATAATTTAATTTCTTACCATTCTGTGGGGTCAAATTGTCTGCCAGATTACGGGAAAGGTCGTTTTGCTTTGCAAAGCCTTATTTTCAGCAGCGAAAAAGAAATTTAGGAAATTAATGAGGGTTTATTTGAAAATTATGAACCCCGTCACAATCCTAAAAGAACGACGAACAGAAGACATTGCTTCTCTTTTTAAATTAACAAAAAAGTAGCGCTTACTTTCGCAAAACAATTACTTTCCAAGCATTGCCCTTCAGATTGTGCTGAATGCCAAAAGAGTTTTTTCGAAACAGTAGAAGGAGATGTTCTGACGAACACCGCTATGAACTATTTTGAAAGAGAATTCATCCAAGCAATTTTAACATGCTTCCGGGAATTACCATTGATGTGCTTTCAGCGAGAAGTATCCTATAAATTAAAAAACGTGCTGCTACGGAAAATTGACTTTAAATGGGTGACATGCAAGAACCATCGAGACGTAATCAGAAAAAAATTTCTGCTGATGATTATCAATCACTGCATTAATAAATAGTCTTCTCATTTAAATCGCCTTTTAAATGGAAGCGTAATGCATCATACTGCCAATACGGTGGAACAACAAGCACGCAATCACTACGTTAGTTATTATAAGAGAAGATTAAGAACCAATAAGCAGTAAGTATTAAAATAAACTGTAGATTTATGAACAACCAATTACTTTGTCTTCCTCATTATATTAATCATACTTTTTTGCAGGCGTGGCTTTGACGTTTAAAATTGTCCCCGGTAAGTCTTCAGTAAAACTCGTGCTCCATAGTGATAGATAACAATTTAGTTAACAATGACTAAAAATACGAAACTTGTAAGCGAAGAATTCATGTCACTAAACAATTTGGTTTAGAGAGACCATCAAAAGTACTTTATGTGCAGCTAAAACGATTTAATCACGTAGGTAGTAAAAATTTTAAGAAGATCAGATCCAAACAAACAGTGGACATGGGTTCATATTGTGGCGTTAGAACCCGAGAGTCACAATCACATAAATAGTAATCAAAACAAAAAATTGAATAGAATATTAACGTCAAAAAGTTTCTTGACACAGTTTCAACAAATAGCACCGATGAACTCGCAAAGCACACAACTTCCGGTATTGTCACGCAAAATGGTTTTGACAATAGTTCAAAACACAAGGAATTCATCAATCAATCAATTAATAGTCCATCGTCACAAGAAACTAATGGTCATCAGACTAATGGTAAAAAGAATTCTATTTTTACTGATCCTTTTCAACCGAAAAAAATACAAGAGAAATCATAATCATCATATCTGGAATAAAAAAAGGTTAAACAAATTTAAAAGAATTGTCGTTGTTCAACTCAAATAGAAATAGTTTTACGACATTTTCCAAAAATGTTTATAATGGAGTAAATCATTCAGTCAAGCGGTATAATACAAGAAGTGATCGCTTCCCAAGAAATAATAAAACTCATCACAGCACCTCTCTGAAACATAATCAAAATGGAAAAGTTGATAGACTATTGGTGGCCAGTAGTAATGATTGGGAAGTGTCAAAGGATATCCAGGCACCATCTTCAACAGCCATTCCTAATGGATAGTCCGTCACTCATAACAATTGGTCAGCTCCAATAAATGTAAATTATTTTACTAGTTTTCTTCCAATTCTTCTTTAAATTGGTTTATTATTTCTTTTTTACATTTTAGAATATTTAATTACAATTCGACTCCAAATGCATTTGGTGACCTCCATCGTTCTGAAACGATTTGTTCGCATTTATTGAAAACATCGCATCGTGATTACGGAAGTAATTATGGCCAGTATATGAACAAAAAATTAAATTTTTTCAAAATTATTTGCACGTCCAATGAAAAACCTTAATTCATGACATTTCCATCGCTAGAACAAAACAAAATTCTCCTACAAAGATAAAAAACAAAACATTCGACATTGGAGAGAAAATATTCACATTGAGGCATTGTTCCAAAAAATGAAAAGTCGCCACGAAAAACAATTTTGAAAAATTTTCGAATCTAATTAATTCTTATTTATATTATTTTCTCATTTATTTTACGCGCTAGTTTAATAATGAATTTATTGGTTTTTTTAAAGAAATTCACTAATCTTATTTTTTCAAGAAATCAATTACGAAATTTTTCTTCCAATATTAAAAATGAATTAAGGATTAATTACATTTTTGTACTTTAGTTTTAGATTTAAAAGTTCAATTAAAAATCTCTTAAATTTTCCGACGACAAAAATAACGTCCAATAGAGTATAAAATAATAGGCACAGTCATAATAGATATCATTAAAGTCTAAAATCGCAATCACTGTCAATGCAAAAAAATGCAGTGAAGTGCGCTTTAAATTGAGTTTTACAATTACACTACCGTCCACGAGTATCAGGACGATTACATTCGACTCTATGAAAAAACATGGCATCACTTTTTTAATCGTATCTCGGAAATTAAAGGAGATACAAAAAACTTAAATACGGTTAGAAAGCTGATTAAATTCTGCGTAAAATAAGCCGTCTTTGAAGTCATTTCGTTAATTATTTTTTAAGTTGTAGAGTGAGAAAGAAATAAAAAAAATTATCAAATTTTCTTATTTTTGTCTCTTGACTTCAACTTTTTCAAAAATCTAGAAAAATTTAGATAAAATTTTTCTAAAAACACAGAAATCTTCTTTAGAATTTCAGCTTTAAAATAAGCCTTCGGAAATAAAAAATGTTGATCCGTCTCCGATATATCATTAAAAAGGTGAAGCCGTGTTTCGACCGATTGGTGCATTGAAATTCAACTGTGACGACTCGATTCTGGCTTCGCGCGGCAGCGAATGAGAGAAAACAGGAACGAATTTATGCTGGAGAATAATAAATAATGATGTTTCACGAGTAATATAAAGAATCTCAAAAGTTTATCGTTCCCCCGCATGAATTCGTTCCTGTTTTCTCTCTCATATGCTGCCGCGCGAAACCAGAATCGAGTCGTCACAGTTGAATTTCAATGCACTAATCGGTCGAAACACGGCTTCACATTTTTAATGATATATCGGAGACGGATTAACCTTTTTTAATTTCCGAAGGCTTATTTTAAAGCTGAAATTCTAACGAAGATTTCTGTGTTTTTAGAAAAATTTTATCTAAATTTTTCTAGATTTTTGAAAAAGTTGAAGTCAAGAGACAAAAATGAGAAAATTTGATAATTTTTTTTATTTCTTTCTCACTCTACAACTTAAAAAATAATTAACGAAATGACTTCAAAGGCGGCTTATTTTACGCAGAATTTAATCAGCTTTCTAACCGTATTTAAGTTTTTTGTATCTCCTTTAATTTCCGAGATATGATTGAAAAAGTGATGGCATGTTTTTTCATAGAGTCGAATGTAATCGTCCTGATACTTGTGGACGGTAGTGTACATATTAAAAATTTTAAAAATTTTGATATTTTGTGTATGTATTTGAATTTTCAGAAATATCGAAAGATTTAGCGGACCCACCCCTCTCCCTAAAATGTCTTACGTAATTTATGGACGACCCTTAAAGTTGTAAATAATAATGGAAATATTAGTTTTTTATTTTTAATCTATTCTTAGATGACATAAAAAAATTTATAAAAATAAAAGATTGTAATTGTCGGATAGTTGGGTTTGTGAATTAAACACTGGATTTCGATTATTACTCTTTATAGTTTATTTATACTCTTGTCGAAATAATACTCTTAAGATCTCTTAGAATATTTAAGTCTCACATTAACAAAATACATTCTGTGTATCCGTTTATAACCGAGAGAGAAAACAATACGCGCGCGGAAAGGCACAAAGAGCGAGTCGGTCTGAAGTACGTGAGTTATGTATATCGAGAACATAGTTATGTATCGACAACGGTCGATACTCTCGATAGAAAATGGCGTTGGCGCCGTATATCGACAAAGTTTAAATCTAAGTTCTAACACTCCCTCCCTTTGTCGATTTATAAAGATACGTATAAATTAAAGAACAAAACAATAATCTTAAGGTAATGATTAGTCATCTTGAATCAGTCTTCTAGCCTCTTAAGTTTCCTGTTGTTCTAATGTCTACGTTTATCTGTAAGCACAAGAATAATAAGATTAATTTAGAATGTTTCAAATAATACTTAATATTATTTATACTAAGTCATGATACTCTTATGTTTTTCTTATTTACTTTAACATTTTGTCTCTTAGATATTTATGAGCTTCTAATGGTAGGGGTTTTGTCATTATGTCTGCTATATTTTCTTTAGCAGCGATCCATTTAACGTTAATTTTCCCTTCGTTAACACATTGTTTGATGAAATCTCCATGCGTGTCTGCCATGTGTTTTCTATTTCCATGTTCTTCTCTAAATTTAAAGTTTTCTTTAATTACTTCTTAACTCTCATCGAACATTTTCATTGTGTGATTTCCGTCCTTCTTAGTACAATCTCCTGCTGATTTGTTGTCGCACCAGATCGTTACTGGAAGTAGAGTTCTGCCAATAACATATCTGATAGATTTGTCTAAGGAGATTAGTTCCTGACATGTGTCGCTCATAGCGAGATACTCTGTTTGGCAAGTCGAGAGTGTAACATAAGTTTGCTTGTGACTCCTCCATGCAATGACGTCTCCAAACAGTTTAATCACGTAACCGCCAGTAGTAGTTGAATCTTGACAATCTCTAAAGCTTGCATCTGTTAATCCCTGCAAGTCTTCGGTTTCAGCTTCGAATCTTAATCCCATTTTAGTAGTACCTCTTAAATATCTGAAGACTCTTTTAACATCTATCATTAGATAGATGTTTCTTCAGTTGGCTCTAGTTGTTGTCTCGCTAAGTAATTTACTGCAAATGTAATATCGGGTCTAGTGGCGTTTGATAAGTACATTAAGCTTCCAATAGCTTCTTACCTTTTTGACTTCTTCTTTTGGAGTTTTACTCTTAATCTGTGATTCTTCCATTTTTATTCTTTTACTTCTATTTCTGACTTGTTTCGTTACAATCGGTGTACTTTGTGGTTTGCAATCTTTCATGTTAAATCTCTTCAAAATATTTTCCACATAGTTTTCTTGATGTATCAGCATACTCTTATTTTCTAGGTCTCTTTCAATTGTGATTCTCAGAAAGTTTCTTGGTTCACCAAGATCTTTTAGTTCAAACGCACTACTAAGATAAGTTTTTATTTTCTCTAGTTTTCTTTGGCTGTTTCTGGCCAGGAGCATGTCATCTACGTAAATCAACACGATTGCCATGTTACCTTCTTTTCTCCAAGTTAATAAGCACGGCTCGTGTAGATCGTTTTCTAGTCCTAGTTTAATCATTTCTTGCGAAAATCTTTTATTCCACTTTTTCGGACTTATCCTTAATCCATAAAGTACTCTCTTTAGTTTGCACACTTTGGTTGTTCTTGTTTCATCGTTTATTTCAATTCCGTCTGGAATCTCCATGTTAATTTCTTCCTCTAATACACCATTTACATCTAAGTCTTTACATCTAATTGACGTGCAAACAACTCATATTTGTTTATCATTGCTAAAAGCGCTCTAACTATTGGTAATCTAGAAACAGGGGCATACGTATCTTTTAGATCGTACACGTTTTTATCCTTAAATCCTCTAATCACTAGTCTAGCTTTGAGTCTAGTTGATCCATTAGCCTCTAATTTTTTCTTGAATATTTATTTTGAGTCAATTATGTTTGCTCTTTTTCCATCTTGCATTGTTTTCGGTCGATCAACATATTCCCATACCTCGTTTTGGTTTAGAGACTCTATTTCTTCTAAAATTGCTGATTTCCAGCCTTCTTTCTCTTTGGTTTGCATTGCCTCTTCGTAGTTAATAGAATCTCTATTTAGTGTCGTTATTAAACAGTGCAACCAAATCGTTTTATTTGATTAAAGTGACAACTTGCATTTGGTGCAAATTTCTCTAAAGGAACTTCAAACTCTATTGACTTGTGAGGAGTTCTGTTGTATGCGTGCACGGCAGCGTCAACAGCAAATTCCCACATGCTCTTTGGTAGACCTGAGTCGAGCATATAAGCTCTGACTTTGTTTTGAATTGTCTTGTTAAACCTTTCTGCGGTACCGTTATGTTAAGGTGTATAAGGTGACGTTTCAATTTCTGGTTTCTCTTCCTCTAAAATCTCTAAAAACTTTCCTCCGATGAGGAAAGCAAAAAGCACAATTTTGCATCTTTACCTAGTAAGTTTCGAGCTAAAATTAGAAAACTCTTAAAGGCCTCACCGTTTTAGTCTTTCGTTTTTAGGGAGTATGATTTGGTAAATCTAGAATAGTCGTCTACGAAGACTACAATAAACTTCTTCGAACTTGGGTAAAAATTGGGGTTTAAAGGACCCATTGTGTCTGTGTTTATCAGTTGTAAGGGCTCTGCTCCTTTTCTAGTCTCTTTAAAAGGTAGTTTTTCCATTTTTGCAATTATACATACTTCGCAATCTAATATAGAATCGTCAAATTTAACTTTCTCTAAACTCTTTTGTGACTTTTGAAGTTTCTTTAGATAATTTAGTGAAGCATGACCTAACCTAACGTGACACAACATTGTTTCACTAAATCTCTCAGAACTGTCTGGCTTTTTCTCTAACACATTCGGTATAATCATTTCTTCTATATGCTCAAAAGATTCTAAACTATCTATTTTAAGTGTGTTTCTGGACATCGAACTACTTTCTATGTCTGTGACAATGTTGAACTCTAAATTTTGCTTTTGACCTACATCTAAGTTTGTGAGCTTCACTTCATTCTCCCTCCCAATCGCAGAACGGTCTAAACTAGATTTATTTTCTTCTCCCTCCGAACTTGATAATTCTTTATTTACAAATTTTGTTTGTTCTTGAAGCTTATTATAAGTTATCATTCTTGCTCTACAGCAATACTTTTCATACTCTAAGTTTTGTTTGTTTTTAAGGTTAAATTTTACGATCCAATTTGGTTTTTCGTATACACCCTCCAAAATAATTTTGTTTGTTATTTTATCAAGAACGTTAAGTGTTGTATTATCTAAGTAAATGTAGAAACCTGCCTCTACTAATCGTCTTAATGAGAGAAAATTTTCAGATATCCCTCGCTGCAATGACATCTGTTAATTTAATAATATTTCCATCTGATGTATTCGATTGCAGTAGAATATCTCCCTTTCCGTCTATTACAATATCTGCAAATTCGTTTTTATTCGCGCTCTTAATTATATCATTCGTTTAAGGTCTAAAATCGTTTAAAATGAATTTTTTGTTTACAATATGATCGGTCGCTCCTGAATGAGCAATGAAATTTATAGTCTCTTTAAAATTTGATAAATTTACATAGTTAACCTTACCTTCTTCATTATTCTTCTCTTTATTTTTGTTTTGATGACCTTTTGGATTTTTGTTCCAAAAAAATTCTTTTTCTTTTTTCTAAATTTATAGGGATTTTTCGTTTCTGATTCAAGTTTACTCTTATTTCTACTAAATAAATTAATCCTAATGTTTTTACCTCTATTTTTATCATATGGCTGTCGGCGAATCGTCTTCCTCTTTTAAATCGGCCTCTAATTTTCATTTAAAATTACTCTTAGTTTGGGTTACCTCTAGATTTTTAAGTCGAAGACGTTCAGTTTCCAGATTGTTTTGTAATAGTTGGACCATGCGTGCCACCAAATGATTTGCTTCGACCATCACTTTTACGAGCGATTCAAGCAAACTTTTCATGCGAACTACGGTTTCTTCTTGAAGCTTGCGCAGTTTCGTGTACTTGTGCTGGATAACGGTTAAATTTGACGTTTGAAAGAGTTCATTGCTTATAATTTTCGGGGTATTTCTCTTGATCGTCTCTTTGGATTTTTCTGTAAAAAAAATTTTGATTAATACCTAGATTTTATCTCTTACTTTTAACATAAACGTATGTGTCAGGCCTGACCTTCTTAAACTCTTTTCTTTTTAAACAAATCTTTAGAAAATTCTATTTTATTTTCGTCTATATATATATATATATATATATATATATATATATATATATATATATATATATATATAAATATAAATATAAATATATATATGAGTAAGAATCCTGAAGTGTAACAGCAAATTTTGAGATTTACTGTATTTACTTGGTAATACATGAAAATGAAACATAATTATGAATTAATTAAATGCCTTGAAGGATTTTTCAAAAAAATTAAATTTCAATTCGTTATAAACAATTGAAGTTTTTTGCAGTGTTTTATTAAAAAATTAATATCTCGAAACAGAATAAACGAATCGTTATAAAATTTGGTATGTATACTCAGAAAATGATGTAGTTTCAAATGAAATAATTAAAAAATTAAATCGTTTAATTTTTGTAATTGTTATTGCAAATTTAATTGTTTATTTGTAAAATAAACAATGTTCTTAACGTCGTAGGAAGTTCGTTCAAATTTCATCGTAAAGGCTATTTTATAACGATTCCATACCCGTTTTGAAATTTGGTGTCCCGCAATTAGGAACAAAGTTATGAATTTTTTTCTGCCGGGCGACACGTTTGTTTACCGCGCGGCATGTCCACCGTTACCGCCGCCACAGTGGGGCCAAATGTACTTTTTGTGTCAAAATCAGTTTAGAGGTCACAATTTTCATTCAAATTAAACAATTTTTTTTTAAATCTTCGTTACTAAATTCTTTATTGATTCCTACAGGCCGATTTTTTAATTTTTGTTTATTTATATTTATTTGTTTATAACAAAGTATGAAAAAGTCGATATGTTGCTATAAAATAAAGTTTTTAACATTCAAAAAATATTTAAGTACATTAGAAATCATGTTTTAGTATTCCTGAAGTAAATTTTTTTATATAATTACACTTTTATTAAATAAACAATACGCTAATTAATTAACTTTTGCAAAAAAGAACATGATTGAAAAAAATTCAATTTGTAGTATATTTCTTCGAGTTTTTTACCCGAAATTTAATGGGTAATTAACATATAAACATGCAGTATTAATTTAATAAATTTTTAAAATATTTAAACAATTTTTTATTGTTAATTGTATATTTTTTCAACATGAACCAACAAAATTTTATTTCTTTTACATTTCTCAACATTTTACGCAGAAAATAATTAAATACAAAAATAAAAGGTATTGTGTAAATATTTAACAATTTTTTAAACAAATTAATTGTTTTTTGGTGAATTTTATTTTAAAAAAATTAAAATTTTGATTTCTTTTCATTTCTAAAATTTTTTCTATTTAAATGAACTAAACTCAAAAGTATGGCTTACAAATGCTAATTTTTATACTTAGGGGAATAGGTTCGGTTGTGGGCATAGTTTCGTTTTTGACTCATAATTTGTGTCCTTGTAGATAATAAGCAAACATATGTATATGTATTTAAACCTAGGGACCTTAGCTAACTACTGATGAAGAAACTAAATTGATTCCATTGACTAGAAAAATTTTAATAAAAATTCAATAAAGTAGGCATTTTTCTAACAATGAAAATTTTGGTTCGGTTGTGGGCACTCTTGAAAAATCAAATAAAAATGCAAAAAAATTAACTAAGTAACCATTCATTAACTACGTAAGGATGATTTTATCTAATTTTGACATTACTTCCTCCCCATGTAAGGACATATAAAATTTCTAACACTCAACCTCAGCAGCATAGTCACTACCCAGTGTGCAAGTTCCGGAACAATTCCGGAACCGTTCTGTAACTGTTCTTTATTTCCATTAACTGTTACAGAACAGTTCCAGAACGTGCACACTGGGTAGCTACGAACGACGCATAAAAATCAAAGTCTAGTCATATTAATTTCCGTGCTAAACTACGAAACTTTTAAAATTCATAAAACACTATTAAATGTTGTAAGGAATTACTTATGATTATATCGACTACGATATTTCACGATTTGCCAAGAATAAGAGTGGTATCCACAACCGAATCAATTTAGGTGCCCACAACCAAACTTTACCATCATTTTGAAACATCATGAAAAAAAATTTGCTTGTGAACATGGTTGTGATATTTGGTGTTGGAGCACAAAATATAACATATTTACAGTGTAAATACGCATTGAACTTATCATTTTAATTAATTCACTTCGATTTGTCGAATATTTAACAATGTTTAAAAATACATTTTTGTTATATTCAATGTGTCGAAAAATTAATTTATATATAGTAAAAAGCACAGTTGTCTAATCACTTTTGTATTCGCATCGATAACTACGTTTGGTCATAACACACACGTGACATTTGTCAGATTAGAAAAATCTCATTTCTGTCAAAAGTTCTGCGGGGGTATCCACAACCGAACCATGCCCACAACCAAACCTTTTCCCCTAATTATTTAAACAAATTATTCATATTTTTAATTTTTAATAGAATCCACATACTAAATTACATTTTCCCTTGATTTCTAAAACATTTTATTAAGAAATTGTAAGAATATGTAACTATGAAAATAACTTCCTTATATCTAATTTCAAATTTGTTTAAATAATTGAGTTTAAAAATTAGCATTTGCAAGCCATACTTTTGAGTTTAATTCATGTAAATAGAAAAAATTTCAGAAATAAAAAAAAATCAAAATTTTAATTTTTTTAAAATAAAATTTACCAAAAAACAATTAATTTGTTTAAACAGAAGTTAAATATTTACACAATACCTTTTATTTTTGTATTTAATTATTTTCTGCGTAAAATGTTGAGAAATGTAAAAAAAATAAAATTTTGTTGGTTCATGTTGAAAAAATATACAATTAACAATAAAAAATTGTTTAAATATTTTAAAAATTTATTAAATTAATACTGCATGTTTATATGTTAATTACCCATTAAATTTCGGGTAAAAAACTCGAAGAAATATACTACAAATTGAATTTTTTTCAATCATGTTCTTTTTTGCAAAAGTTAATTAATTAGCGTATTGTTTATTTAATAAAAGTGTAATTATATAAAAAAATTTACTTCAGGAATACTAAAACATGATTTCTAATGTACTTAAATATTTTTTGAATGTTAAAAACTTTATTTTATAGCAACATATTGACTTTTTCCTACTTTGTTATAAACAAATAAATATAAATAAACAAAAATTAAGAAATCGGCCTGGAGGAATCAATAAAGAATTTAGTAACGAAGATTTAAAAAAAAATTGTTTAATTTGAATGAAAATTGTGACCTCTAAACTCATTTTGACACAAAAAGTACATTTGGCCCCATTGTGGCGGCGGTAACGGTGGACATGCCGCGCGGTAAACAAACGTGTCGCCCGGCAGAAAAAAATTCATAACTTTGTTCCTAATTGCGGGACACCAAATTTCAAAACAGGTATAGAATAGTTATAAAAAAGCCTTTACGATGAAATTTGAACAAACTTCCTACGACGTTAAGAACATTGTTTATTTTACAAATAAACAATTAAATTTGCAATAAAAATTACAAAAATTAAACAATTAAATTATTTATTAATTTTTTAATTATTTCATTTAAAACTACATCATTTGCTAAGTATACATACTAAATTTTATAACGATTCGCTTATTCTGTTTCGAGATATTAATTTTTCAATAAAACACTGCAAAAAACTTCAATTGTTTATAACAAAGTGAAATTTAATATTTTTGAAAAATCCTTCAAGGCATTTAATTAACTCATAATTATGTTTTATTTTCATGTATTACCAAGTAAATACAGTAAATCTCAAAATTTGCTGTTACACTTCAGGAATTCTTACTCATATATATATATATATATATATATATATATATATATATATAAATATATATATATATATATATACTAGCTGTTGTACCCGTCTTCGACGGGTTTTAGTTTCTACCAATACATTTAAGTTTCTACCAATCTGGAAAATCAGGAAATAGCTAGGGAATTTAATTTGACCGGAAAAAAATAATAATTAGTTACCATTATAGCTATTTTAGAAGGAAAATATTACTATTTGAATCAGTGATTGACTTTTTGTTATCAAATTAGTTATTTTAACCAATTCAAATGCAGAGAACAATATTTATCAATTTGTAGTACTTTAATTAATGTATTAAAAAAATTAAATTTTCCATACAGTTTTTGGAGTTATAGTAGAGTCTAATTGGAACTAATTGTATCGCAAGTAGACCCTACGTTACGACTGCTAAAACCTAACATAAGACCTAAATTTTAGGCTGAAAGTAGGGCTTAAATTTTGACTCGGGTCTGTTTTCATAAATATTATACATCAATAAAAATTGAAGTAAAAAGCAATTTTTTAAAAGCGAATTAATATAATGAAACTTTTTCTTAATTTGATAGGAAAATTCCCGGTTCGGCATATTCCCAGCTTTTTACAGTTTTTCCCTTTTGGTAGATACCCAGTTAAATGTATTAGTATAAACAGAAAACTGTACGACAGCAAGTAATACAATCTATATTTATATGAACTTAAGAAACAGTATTTTCATAAAATAAGTAAATTTTTATAGCCATTTGTAGATTTATTTATGGATAAAATCAAGTAAATTTAAATTTGACAAAAAAGAGATAAACCGTGAAAAGTTTGGACAAAGCAGGGAATTTTGTTAAACAAAAATAGACACCGTGTTAACTTTTGTCTTTACATTGCTCAAAACATCTCTTAAAGTTAAATCTAGAGTTAAAATGAAAAAACGTTTTAACCCGGCGAGCGTAAGGTAGGGTAAAATTTACCCTGTAGAATATTCATTTCTTCATAATTCGAATTTGAATTGATGAATTTACCTGTAATTTTTAATAGCTGCACTGAATACGGTAACAAATCAATAAAGAATAAAAAAATTTTTTTTTTTTGCATTTCTTATTATTTATTTATAATTGTTGTGAACACATGTACCCTGAATATAAAACACACTACGAGTATTGTTCTTTGTATAATTTAAAAAAAAGTTGAAATCATGAATGAACTTCACTATTATTGTTTACTAAGGATAAATAATGTATTTTACTATTATTTCAATTAAATTTTCATTTGTTTAAACAAATTATTATTGTTAATTTATAACAATTCCAAAAACAAAATAGAGAAAAGCAAATTTCTAAAAATTTGGCAGCTGATAACGGTATTATTTAATGCTAAATTAATAAATTAAATAAAACATCAAATTAAATTTGCTATAATTATTAATTAACATTGTTTAAACAATTAATTTTTGTTATTTATTAATTTTTTTTTCTATTGCACTTAGAAACATGCAGTTTTTTCCTAATTTTACAATTTTGGACCTAATATAATAACTGATAATTATTAAATGTCAATTCGGTATGTTAACAATTGTTTAAACAATTAATTGTTGCTATTAATTAACGTTTTTTCTATTGCACCTAGAAAGAGGCAGTTTTTTTTAATTTTGAAATTTTTGATCTAAGATAATATAAGTTGATAATAAACGTTGTAAACCTTACCAACGTTTTTGTTAGTTAGAAAAAAACTGCATCTTCCTAAGTGCAATAGAAAAAAAGTTAATAAATAGCAACAACTAGTTGTTTAAACAATTGTTAACATATCGAATTGACATTTAATAATTATCGGTTATTATCTTAGGTCCAAAATTGCAAAATTAAAAGAAAACTGCATCTTTCTAAGTGCAATAGAAAAAAAGTTAATAAATAACAACAATTAATTGTTTAAACAATGTTAAATAATAATTAGAGCAAATTTAATTTAATGTTTTATTTAATTTATTAATTTAGCATTAAATACCGATATCAGCTGCCAAATTTTTAGAAATTTGCTTTTCTCTATTTTGTTTTTGGAATTGTTATAAATTAACAATAATAATTTGTTTAAACAAATAAAAAATTTATCGTAACATTAATAAATTAGATTATTAGGCAACATAAAACATTTATAGAAAAAAATTTCCATGAGTTTAAGTTTTTTTTAATTTATAAATAGTATTACATTACAGGGTAAAAAATACCCTACCTTACGCTCTGTGTTGCAAAATTCCACCTTACGCTCGCCGGGTTAACATGTAAGTTTTTGCCTAGTGGCATAATATGCTTGTATTGTATCACAGGTGACTTACAATTCTTGACATCCTGCGAAATCATTTTAATCATAAAAAATTTCCATTTTCAATATTTCTGAACTTCTTGAAAATATTAGATTGATTTGATAAATAATTTTGAATTGCACTATTTTGACATCAAAATATTAATCAGAGACTCCAAAAATACTACTAAATTATACTTCATATAGTAATTAGTATCGATTTTTTGATATATTGAAAATTTTTTTATATTTCTTGTAGGATAGTATTTTTTGCAAAATTATGATAAAATCTGACTAAATAACATATAATATTCATTTTTAGAAAGTTTAAAAGCTATCCATTAAAAATTGTGAAATTTGGAAATTTTCCATTTTTCAAGTTTTTGAAAATATTTTTATATTTACATCTTAGTTGTAGAATAGTATTTTTTGAAAAATTATGCTAAAATGTGACCAAATAACATGTATTACTCAAATATAGAAAGTTTAAAAGCAATCCATAAAAAAATGTAAAATTTTGAAATTTTCGATTTTTTGAAAACATTTTTATACTTACATATTAGTTATAGGACTTTATTTTTTGCAAAGTTATGCTATAATGTGACTAAATAACATATAATACTCAAGTATATAAACTTCAAAAGCAATCCATGAAAAATAAAAAATTTTGAAATTTTCGATTTTTTGAATTTTTTGAAAAAATTGAATATCTCCCGTTCTAATTAATATTTTTTAAATCTGTAAATTTATAAACCTTCCTTGGGTCAATACCTAATAACCTACCAAGTTGGACTTAAATCGATTCACATGTTTTTGTGTGATTGGGGTACAAAGTTTTTGTGACAGACAAACATACATACATACATACATACATACATACATACATACATACATACATACATTAAATTTTTTAAGAACATTTTTGGAATCTCTGATGTCCATAATAACTAATCATGTTAACATTTTGAAGTTTTAATCAATGTACAGACAGACATCTGATTTTATTAATAAGGATATATATATATATATATATATATATATATATATATGTTACGTACAAAGCCCGATCTGTACAACGATTTTTGTACTGACCGCGGTTGGCACAAGCTGTTTTGTACAGAGCGTTTATTTCCGGGCTCTGTACAATTCCTGAGCTAGCTCAGTACAATTCCTCCTGTACAATGTTGTCCATAACAGTTGATTTGTTTATTGTTGACACTTTACCAACGATCAAATCAAAAGAATAATGAATTATAATTTCAATTATAAATTGAAAACGATTTTAGTATTATAGCAAATTTATTCGAAGGTACACGTAAATATAATCATAGATACTTTTGACATAAAAAATTATTTTGAAAATAAATTGAAAGACTTGCCCGTTACAGATAATTCGGTTTCAATAAGTGACGAAAAAATGTATAATGAAATAATACAAAAAGTGATCGATTCCAAAAATGAAATTAAAAAAAGTTCAAGTGATTATCGGCGTTTGAGAAGATATGACGTATTAACAATTGAAGATGAAAAAAATTGATTGTTCCTTTACATAATAATGCGAAAGTGTAAAATATTTCATTCATAATAATGAAATTATTAATATACTAATATCTTCTCATACTATTACTGGTCATGGTGGAATACATAAAATGCATAATTCGCTAAAGGACAAATATGCCAATATAACGCGGCAAGTTATTTCATTGTTTTTAGGCGGTTTTGAAACGTGTTTAAAAAAAGAGCGCATCCAAAAAAAGAAGTAGTCGTCAAACCAATTTTATCGAAAGAGCCTTATGCACGTGGTCAGGTGGATTTAATTGACATGCAATTTACCAAGGACCGGGATTATAAATTTATTTTCAACTATCAGGATCATTTGACAAAATCTACTGTATTGAAGCCGCTCAAAACAAAAACAGCGACTGAAGTCTGTTATAATTTAATCAATGTATTTTGTACCTTCGGCGCTCCTTCGATACTTCAGTCAGATAATGGACGAGAATTTGTAAATTCGGTAATAATCGAGATGAAATTAATGTGGCCTGATTTGAAATTGGTCCATGGGGACTAATGACGGGGTTTTCCCCCTTCATTTTCAAAGTCAGGGCAGAATAGAGAGATGTAATAGAGATGTTGAGGAGATGATTAGAGCATGGATGATTGACAATAAGAATAATCAATGGAGCGAAGGTCTGCGTTTTTGTCAGTTTCAAAAAATAATAGCTTACACTCCGTAATAAATCAATTTATTATTTTAATTATTTTATTTATTTTATTTATTTTATTTATTTTATTTATTTTATTTATTTTATTTATTTTATTTATTTTATTTATTTTATTTATTTTATTTATTTTATTTATTTTATTTATTTTATTTATTTTATTTATTTTATTTATTTTATTTATTTTATTTATTTTATTTATTTTATTTATTTTATTTATTTTATTTATTATGTATATTTATTTTATTTATAACTTCCTCATAGAGGAAGTATTGTAATACCAAAATTATTCAAGTTCGATTTTTTGACATATCTTTATGTTATTTGACCTCAGGAGTTCAAAAATGACATTTTTAAAAAATGTCATTCCGTATGTGTGTGTATGTGTGTGTAAACATCACATTTCCATAAATATCTCGAAATCATGAAGAGCTTTTGGGTTGAATTTTTTTTAAATTGTAGATCTCACCTGCGGACATAAAATGAGAGTACTTTGAGATAGATTAATAAAGTTTAACTAAATTTTTTTTTATTTTTAATTTTCCAAAAAAACGTTTTTTGCCCATAACTTTAAAAAAATGTTAGGACACCTATAAATGTTTTTCCATAATTTTGTAGAGTTTTCTTAGACGCATCTTTTGAGCCCTAAATAAACATTTTTTTTCATATTAACCAAAGTTATTAAACTTTTAAAAATAAAAAATTTTGGAAAATAAGAATTTTTTTAAAATTTTGTTGAAAAACGTAGAAGTAACTTTAAAATTATCGTTATCAACTTGTAGAGCATTAAAAAACGCTTCGATTGACCTATTTTTTGAACCTAATTAACTATAATAATCTTCGAATTCATTCAGTCTGTCCAGAGCGTGTACATTCCGTCCGCAGTGAGAGAGAAAGATTGATAGAGAGAAAGAGAGGGAAGTATCGCCTGCCCTTTTAGTTTAGAGTAGGAGCGAAAGAGAGGCGAATATTATTATTATATCTATATATATTAAATTAGTCTTTCCTTATATATTCTGTTTACAGTGAGAGAGAAAGAGAGGGAGGGAGGTATTGTCTCTCCTTTTAGTTTAGAGTGGGAGCGAAAGAGAGACGAATAGTTAAGAAAGTAATGCCCACTTTTTGGGTTTAGAAGGGGGTATCATGTTTTCTCCATTTTTCGGGTCAGGTAGAAAGAGAGGAACAGAATTTGATGGAGGAAGGAAAAGTGGGGAATTTTACTTTCAAGCCAAAATACGAAATGGGCGTCTTATTTCCTTATTGGCTAATTATTTTTCTTTTCTCACTCACAGATAGATTAATGAGTGAAAAAGAGGGCGATTAAGAACGAGGTATATGTTTTTGAAAATAAATCTACTTTTAAAAAAAAATTTTGAATTAAATAATTTTGTTATTGAGTAAATACATTAATTTATTTTTGTTAATTTTGTTTTGGATAAGTTTTGATTAAAATGTTTTGAAATTATAATAGGTAAGGTATTGCAATTTTTAATATATTTATTTGTACTTATGTGCCTATGATTTATATGAGATTATGTGCTAATGATTTATATCAGCTTTATGAATTGTATGTGTTTATGATTCATTTCAGATTCATGAGTTATATGTGCTTATGTGACTTCACTGTAAATAAATGGTTCTAAATTAGAGCTGATTTTTGGTATTAAAATAGAACCAAATGAAGATTCAGTACCAAAATTTGTACTTAATTAGTACCATTCTTTTTACAGTAATTATGAAAATTATTTGATTTATATGGGACAAAAATGAGATTTATGTGACTTATGTTATTTATGCGAATTTATGATTTATGAGATAAATATGAGATTTATAAGAAGTTAGATGACTATTTATTATTAAAATTAAAATATATAATAAATAAAATAAATTTAAATGTAAAAAAATGTTTATATAAAAAATAAAATATAAAATAAATTATAAAAATTTATTTATATTCATTCATTATTTTCATTTATTTAGTTATGATTTAGAAGTTTTAAGTTTAAACCTGTTTTCTAAAAATATGTTTTTGAAAAATATTCTATTATTTGTTCATTTTATTAAAAAATCATGTCTAACAAAGAAGAAAAGGTTTATTTAAGTGATAAAGATCATAGAGTTCTACATACTGAAGGAAAAATGTTAAATGACAATCATATTACTGAATTTGGAAAGTTGTTGAGAAGAGAATCAAATTTAGCATTTAACATGCAAAGTACTTTATATTTAATTACGCCTGAATTCATTATTTCGATTGATAAAAATCAGAAGCACATTCAAATACTTTTTAGTTGTGCTTGCAAATCTGGTCATTGGATTTGTACTTATTATGATGGATTAAGGCTATATATTTATAACAGTCTTAATAAGGGATACTTAAATGAAGATCAAAAAAATATTAACTTAGATTATATCCTTTCAAAACACCGGTAGTTTTTTCAACTGTTAATCTACAGCCGAATGGAATTGACTGTGGCATATATGCAATTGCGTTTGCAACATCTTTGTATTACAATGAATTGCCAAATACTGTTAATTATATTCATAGTGAAATGAGACGACATCTAATTTTTATGTTTGAAAATAATCGTTTAATTTCATTTCCTTTCGTGGAATTGACAAATGTTATTAGACCTTTTTTGTTGAGTATGATTGGAAACGTCTTTTAACGGATGGAGCTACAAAACTCATAGAAATACCAAACTCGTCTTCTATTTGTGAAACTAGTATCAGTATTAGTAATAATAATGTGAATAGAGGTATATCTACAGAATATTCAGAGGAGAAGCTTAATAAAAATGAAAACTATGAGAAAAAGAGACATCGAGCAATAAAAGATAAGGAGAGGAAAATGGAGGAAAGGCTCAAAGAAACAGATGAACAGAAAATAATCAGACTAGAAAATGATAGACTGAGAAAACGTAATTACAAAAAAACTACATAGGCGTAGCTAGGTAGGGGCCAGGGGGGCACGGCCCCCCCGAAATTTCTCCGGGCCCCCCTAAAGAAATGACATAAACATTAAAAAAAAATAATACATTTAACGTATAGGGCTAAATTTTAGTTAAATTTAGTGCCCAGAAAAACATTTTTCGAAAATTGAACATTATCCTCCTTGTCCCCCATAAATATATACCTATCAGAATATGCGCACCGGGGCCGGGCCCTCCCTAGCCAAAAGTTCTACCTACTCCTATGAAAAACTATAAATATAGATAAAGAGAAAGTAATAAAGCAAAACAATTTAAAAGGTAAAAAAATTAAAGTAGCTCTAGAAATAGAAATTGAAACAAAAGATCCACAAAATTTAAGTGATGAAGATTATAAAATTTTAAATACTGAAGGAAAAAAGTTAAATGACAATCATATTACTAAATTTGAAAAATTGATGAGAAAAGAATCAGACAAGGACAAAGACAGGGAGAGGAAAAGGAAGGCAAGGTTTGAAGAAACAGATGAACAGAAAAAAATAAGACTAGAGAATGATAGATTAAGAAAACATAATTACAGAAAAGCGAAAAATGTAGATGAAAAACAAATAATGAAACAAAAAAATTTAAATCATAAAAGAAAAGCGGCTAATATAATATAGAGAAGAGAAATTTAAAAAAAATTTCTATGCACGCTCGCTGGTTATGAGTCGGTGCAAGTTCTAAAACAGAAGTCAATTGTCAGTGAGCGCTCCTAGGACATTTACACCTACCTGACTGGTATTAGAACTCCCGAGTAACAAAATTAAGGTCAATTGCATAAATTAAAAAGAAAATTCCGCCATTTTAAATTTATGAAAACTTACATCAAATTCGTAATCAGCGACCTTAGAAACCACCAAGTGACAAAATTAAGGTCAATTACATAAAGTAAAAATTGTTGTTCCATATTAGATGAGGGGTGGTCAAAGATTGGTTAAAAATTGTCCTCGTGGTTTATGGACGGACCCTAAGTTTATACCGCGGCTTATATCATGACTATCAATAAATCTCGGTGTCAATCTTTTGACAAAAAAGGAAGAATACTTCAATAAAATAATTCTTCTAATGTGTAATGAATTTATAAAAAGTTTTTCTATCGCTTGACTAAACTAATTGAAACAGAAACCATTATTTTGTGATTTGACTTGCTTGGTTGCAAATGTTTGGTATCACTTGTTTACATTTAGTTTTGAGTAGAAAATTATGTGCAATGTTGCCAGACGTTTAAAGAGCTGTTCAATATATTAACATACAATATAGCATAGTTTATACGAGTTTAGAAAAGTATGTTTTGTAACCGACTTTCAAATTTTCTTCGCTTATAACGAATTCTTGAAATAATACAGTTTACAAGCAAACTGAAAATTTAAGAAAATAATTATAAAAATAAAAAAATATTATTATATTTATGTCTTGAAACTGCTCAGTATGTTAAATTTAATTTTTGGTTTTCGTGTTATATGTTTTTTAATATTCTTAAAAAAAATTTGTAATCTTTTCTAATATTTTCGCAGAAGAAGAAAACATCTTAAAGTCTTAGTCACACTTTTATATACAAACAATGAAATAAGGTCCTAAGTATCATAAGACAAAAGCAACCGACAGATTAGCTCGGTCGGATAAATGCCTGGTTCGGTGGGCGGACCAAGGGTACTTGGTTCGCGCCCATTACCCTGGGATTTTTCCGGCAAGTGAGATAATCTGAGCGGGAGGTTTGACGTCGAAGTATAATGATGTGCACCGTCGATTATTGTCCAGTACACACCATTAGAATTCGACTGTCGATAAACCGGTTGTACTCGGAGAGGTTTTCTACAGTTTCCCTCTCCACTGGCGAGAAAACCCATTGACGGGTGGTCCAGGCAAATGCGAGTACTCCTAACCTTAAAGTCGTTCTGTAGAAACGCAAAAACAAGTTGGTATATGAGACATTATTCCTGAACTGCCCCAAAAATAAAAAAAAGTTCTTGGATTTCCTTTATACTTTGGAAATATGTTACCCTAGTAGGTAGTTACTACACCAATTTACAGGTCCAACCCCCCACCCCAATCAAAAGGGTGAAGTGTTGAAATTTCAGCTTAAACTCGAACATGCATTCTTTAAACATTTGTAGTTTCTACTTAAATTATTCAATCAAAAAAAGTAAGTAGTGTTTTAGAAAGGTTTTTTTGTGTACTTTTAAAATATTTTATTTATATAATAAAAAAAAAAATTTTTGCAAAAATTTTTTAAAATAAATAGTTTTTTGCAACTTTGTGCAAGTTCGGTAGTTTTTATTTTCTTTTTAATAATCTCAAATGAAAGCTTGGAAATTCCCTTAAAAGAAGATATAAGTCTGAAAATGGGCCGAAACAATTTGCCAAGGATATAGTGTAATAAGTAAAATTTGTCCGTCCGCTCGCGCACTCCAGCGCGATGAGCAGTGGGATTTTTTTTCAACTTACTATTGAAAATTGTCTAGAAACTACAAATTTTATCGGATGTTGATGTTCTTGATTTAAAATTACTAAGAGATCCGTCAAAGTCGATTTTTGAATTTTTAATTGTTTTTTTTTCTTGTTACTCAAAAATTTGACAAATTACAATATTTTTAGAAAAAATCATGTTAATTTTTTTATTTTTCCATCACACATGATCGAAATCAATTTAAATTAGTCTAGTATGACCACCGGACAATTAATAAAGCATAATACAATTTATTTAAATTGTTGCAAACAATGTTAATTAACAAATAGATTACTTCGGACCTTCTTCATAAAAAAAATTGGTTTTTTTGCAGACAAGTTTAAATTTATGTCTAATTTAGTAAAAAACTATTTTACAGTTAAAAATTATCATTAATATTAACAATTATATAAACAATAATCAACTTCCTTTTGTATTTGTAAACATTTTCGTCATTTTTTAAACTTTAAATATTTATATCATATGTACATTCTTTCAAAAACTTAAAAAATTTATTTGCTTAAACAATTACATTTGTTATAAACAAACTTTTCATTTTTATACAAATAAGTAGCTTTTTTCATCAAACAAAATTTTTTCCTTTTTTATATTTACTATCATAAAAAAGAACTCCTTAATGAAATGGGAATACTTTAAATTATTCATTTAATTTTAATAAACATTATAAGTTAACAAATATTATACTTTGTTCTTTTTTCACAGAAAAAATATATTTATTTATATGCATTTAAATGTAAACTGTTTTAACTGAATAATGGTTCACTTCATTAAAAATATAAATATTTCTTAACTTATAATGTTCGTTAGAATTAAATGAATAATTTATAGTATTCCCATTTCATTAAGGAGTTCTTTTTTATGATAGTAAATATAAAAAAAAGGAAAAAATTTTGTTTGATGAAAAAAGCTACTTATTTGTTTAAAAATGAAAAGTTTTTTTTATATTTACTATCATAAAAAAGAACTCCTTAATGAAATGGGAATACTATAAATTATTCATTTAATTCTAACGAACATTATAGGTTAAGAAATATTTATATTTTTAATGAAGTGAACCATTATTCAGTTAAAACAGTTTACATTTAAATGCATATAAATAAATATATTTTTTCTGTGAAAAAAGAACAAAGTATAATATTTGTTAACTTATAATGTTTATTAAAATTAAATGAATAATTTATAGTATTCCCATTTCATTAAGGAGTTCTTTTTTATGATAGTAAATATAAAAAAGGAAAAAATTTTGTTTGATGAAAAAAGCTACTTATTTGTATAAAAATGAAAAGTTTGTTTATAACAAATGTAATTGTTTAAGCAAATAAATTTTTTAAGTTTTTGAAAGAATGTACATATGATATAAATATTTAAAGTTTAAAAAATGACGAAAATGTTTACAAATACAAAAGGAAGTTGATTATTGTTTATATAATTGTTAATATTAATGATAATTTTTAACTGTCAAATAGTTTTTTACTAAATTAGACATAAATTTAAACTTGTCTGCAAAAAAACCAATTTTTTTATGAAGAAGGTCCGAAGTAATCTATTTGTTAATTAAAATTGTTTGCAACAATTTAAATAAATTGTATTATGCTTTATTAATTGTCCGGTGGTCATACTAGACTAATTTAAATTGATTTCGATCATGTGTAATGGAAAAATAAAAAAATTAACATGATTTTTTCTAAAAATATTGTAATTTGTCAAATTTTTGAGTAACAAGAAAAAAATAAACAATTAAAAATTCAAAAATCGACTTTGACGGATCTCTTAGTAATTTTAAATCAAGAACATCAACATCCGATAAAATTTGTAGTTTCTAGACAATTTTCAATAGTAAGTTGAAAAAAAATCCCACTGCTCATCGCGCTGGAGTGCGCGAGCGGACGGACAAATTTTACTTATTACACTATATCCTTGGCAAATTGTTTCGGCCCATTTTCAGACTTATATCTTCTTTTAAGGGAATTTCCAAGCTTTCATTTGAGATTATTAAAAAGAAAATAAAAACTACCGAACTTGCACAAAATTGCAAAAAACTATTTATTTTAAAAAATTTTTGCAAAAAATTTTTTTTTTAATTATATAAATAAAATATTTTAAAAGTACACAAAAAAACCTTTCTAAAACACTACTTACTTTTTTTAATTGAATAATTTAAGTAGAAACTACAAATGTTTAAAGAATGCATGTTCGAGTTTAAGCTGAAATTTCAACCCCCCACCCTTTTGATTGGGGTGGGGGGTTGGACCTGTAAATTGGTGTAGTAACTTGTACCTACTAGGGTAACATATTTCCAAAGTATAAAGGAAATCCAAGAACTTTTTTTTATTTTTGGGGCAGTTCAGGAATAATGCCTCATATAAGAGTGTGTGTTCTGACAGTTGGCTAAGCCTGAAGTCATTTAAAAAAAAATAAAATAAGACAAAAGCAGAATTATCGCGCGCGCTTTAGCGCGCGTAGCTCTGCTAGTTCGATAATAAATTTTGAAATTATTGGTATTTTAAAAACCAAAAATTGTGAAAAATGACATTTTCTTAACTTTTTTGTTTGAAAATTTTTATATAACTATTAAATTATTGTAACTATCTTGTAGGGCATTTAAAAATACATTGATTTACTCAAAATTCAATTACTTTCCCCATATTTATAAAAAGTTATTTATATATTTCTATTATTTTTATCTCCATGAGGAAGTAAAGTGTTCATGAAATGAGCACCAAAATTATAAAAAAATATACAACTTAGCAGCGGTTTTCTATTTATTTTATTTATTTTATTATCAAGTTTCTCTATTACTTCTTCTAAATTATCTTTATTATTATGTAGTTTGTCGGATATCTCTGTGTTGTTGTCGAATTTCTCATCGTTAGAATAGTTTCCTATTAAACATCTTTGTTTACAAAAAATTTGAAAAGGAAAATGAATGCTTCTTGCCTCTGATCTACAACAGACGCACAGCAATCTATTGCAAAGCAGCCTTGCTTTGCAATAGATTGCTGTGCGTCTGTTGTAGCCTCTATTCCTCCGCGCGACTACACGGACACGCACACCCTTTCTCTTATTACATTCTAAAATTCTTCTAAAATAAACTCAAGTCTCTTTATAGTTTAATTTTTACTGCTTTTAAAAACAAACATTTAACCGACAGATTAGCTCAGTCGGATGGATGCCTCGCCTGGCGGTCGTTTAAGGACCAAGGGTATAAGTACCCTTGGTTCGCGCCCATTTGGCTTGGTATTTTTCCGGCACGTGAGATAATCTGAGCAGGAGGTTTGACGTCGAGGTATAATGATGTGCACCGTCGATTATTGTCCAGTACACACCATTAGAACTCGACTGTCGATAAACCGGTTGTACTCAGAAGAGGTTTTCTACAGTTTCCCTCTTCTCTGGCGAGAAAAATTATTGACGGGTGGTCTAGGCGGAATGCGAGTACTCCTAATAAAAGTCGGCTGTAGACTCAAATTAGGTTAATATATAGAAAATTTCTAAGTAGTATGGTTATGCTTAATCCAAAAAGTATTTCTCGGGGACTCTTGTCGAAGTGCGTAAGACCAATAGGGCAGGAGTATAAACATTAAAAAAAACAAAAAAACATTTGTGCTTAAAAGCCGGCATACAACCACCATGCTTGATACACACGAGGACGCCATGCCGTCCGCCAAGTTAAATTTTACGTCTACTTCTCTACTTTTACTGTCTCTACATTTTCTCTATTTATCAACAATAATATCTTAAAGATACTAACCTTTTTGGTTGTGCTGTGCTTAATGTAATAACACTTTTATTTCACCACAAGGACACTTTAATGATTCGTCGCAGTTGAAGCGTGCTCTGGGCCAATAATCTGTCGGATAGTTAAAATCTCTTAGAATATTTAGGTCTCACATTAACAATATATAGGTATTCTGTGTATCGGTTTATAACCGAGAGAGAAAACAATACGCGCGCGGAAAGCGGCACAAAGAGCGATTCGGTCTGAAGTACGTGAGTTATGTATATCGAGAACATAGTTGTGTATTGACAACGGTCGATACTCTCGATAGAAAATGGCGTTGGTGCCGTATTTCGACAAAGTTTAAATCTAAGTTCTAACAGTAATTAATAATTACAAATGCTTTTGGCGCATTTCAGCCATGTATTTTATAATGTTTTTTTACATTCTCATCATATCAAAAAGTATTAGTTTTGGTCAAAAATTGACTTTCGTCAATTTCATGAAATCTCGACGTTTTGGAGTCCCCTGAACCCAAAAAATATGGTCCGGCGATGGTGTCTGTCTGTCTGTAGACCAAAAATTTTGTGCCCACGATAACTCTTAAAAAACTTATCCGATCGTTTTTAAATTTAACACACTTAAAGTTGGTGCAAAAATGAAGGCCAAGTTCGTTAACCAGTCATTTTCGTTAAAAAATACAAAAACTACAGTACTTTCAAAATATTAAAAAATCATTTTTTTCAAATTTTCAAATTTATATTTGCATATTACGATAGATTAGGAAAATACAAACAACTTTTTTCTACAACATATTTTCATAAAAAGTCAAATTTCGGAGTTATAGGCTCTTAAATGGTCAAAAAAACTAAAATATCCCAAAATAACTCTAAAAATCAAAATATTTTCAAAGAATTAAAAGTAACTTTAACTATTTTTACATAATCTCACCCAAATACACCCAAAAAACATATTTATAGACATAAAACTCTCAATTTCTCGAAAAAACCACTGTATTTTATTATTTTTTTGGCAAAAGTCGATATTCCGACTCAATTATCTCCGAATCTATTTCATATGGGATCTTGCTACTACAGACTTTTTTTCTCGTCTCATCCTCAGCTACAACTTTGCTGTAGACACCATTTCGCCAAACCCTATACTTTTCGAGTTATTTAAAAAAAAATTAATTTTATTACATTCTCATCATATGAGAAAGTATTAGTTTTGGTCGAAAATTGACTTTCGCTAATTTCATGAAATCTCGAGGTTTTGGGGTCCCCTGAACCAAAAAACATGGTCGAAAGATGGTGTCTGTCTGTTCGTCTGTCTGTCTGTCTGTCTGTAGACCAAAAATTTTGTTCCCACGATAACTCTTAAAAAACTTATCCGATCGTTTTTAAATTTAACACACTTAAAGTTGGTCCAAAAATGAATAGGCTCTTAAATGGTCAAAAAAACTAAAAAATCCCAAAATAACTCTAAAAATCAAAATACCCAGCTGGAAGGGTTTCCAGAAATTTTTTTTTTTTGTACGGAAATCTTCCGGAAAATTTCCAGAAATTTATTTTTTTTACGGAAATCATTCGGAAAATTTCCGAAAATTTTTTTTTTTTTACGGAAATCATTCGGAAATCTTCCGGAAATCTTCTGGAAATTTATTTTTTTTGTACAGAAATCTTTCGGAAAATTTCCGGAAATTTATTTTTTTTACGGAAATCATTTAGAAATCTTCCGGAAAATTTCCGGAAATTTTTTTTTTTTTAAGGAAATCATTCGGAAATCTTCCGGAAATCTTCTGGAAATTTATTTTTTTTGTACAGAAATCTTTCGGAAAATTTCCGGAAAATTTCCGAAAATTTATTTTTTTTTACGGAAATCATTCGGAAATCTTCCGGAAATCTTCTGGAAATTTATTTTTTTTGTACGGAAATCTTCCGGAAAATTTCCAGAAATTTATTTTTTTTACGGAAATCATTCGGAAATCTTCCGGAAAATTTCCGAAAATTTATTTTTTTTTACGGAAATCATTCGGAAATCTTCCGGAAATCTTCTGGAAATTTATTTTTTTTGTACAGAAATCTTTCGGAAAATTTCCGGAAATTTATTTTTTTTACGGAAATCATTTAGAAATCTTCCGGAAAATTTCCGGAAATTTTTTTTTTTTTTAAGGAAATCATTCGGAAATCTTCCGGAATATTTCCGGAAATTAATTTTTTTTTACGGAAATCATTCGGAAATCTTCCGGAAAATTTCAGGAAATTTATTTTTTTTACGGAAATCATTCGGAAATCTTCTGGAAAATTTCCGGAAATTTATTTTTTTTTACGGAAATCATTCGGAAATTTTCCGAAAATTTATTTTTTTTTACGGAAATCATCCGGAAATCTTCCAGAAATTTTCCGGAACTTGATTTTTTTTACGGAAATAATCCGAAAATCTTCCGGAAATTTATTTTTTTGGTACGGAAATCTTTCGGAAATTTTTTTTTTTACGGAAATCTTCCGGAAAATTTATTTTTTTTGTACGGAAATGTTTCGGAAATGTTCCGGAAATTTATTTTTTTTTGTACGGAAATATTCCGGAAATTTATTTTTTTTTACGGAAATCTGCCGGAAATTTATTTTTTTGTACGGAAATCTTCCGGAAAATTTCCAGAAATTTTTTTTTTTACGGAAATCTTCCGGAAATTTATTTTTTTGTACTGGAATCTTCCAGAAATTTATTTCTTTTTTACGGAAATTTTCCGGAAATTTTTTTTTTTACGCAATTCTTCCGGGAAATTTCCGGAAATTTATATTTTTTGTACGGAAATCTTCGGAAATTTTTCGGAAATTTATTTTTTTTTGTGGAAATCATCTGGAAACTTTCCGGAAATTTATTTTTTTTTGTACAGAAATCTTCCGGAAAATTTCCGGAAATTAATTTTTTTACGGAAATCATCCAGAATCTTTCTGGAAATTAATTTTATTTTACGGAAAACATTGGGAATTTTTCCAGAAATCTATTTTTCAAGGAAATCAGTCAGATTTCAGTCACACTTGTAGTTAATATTATTTGATATTCATGAATTTTTTTATATTGCGAAAAATGAAACTCTAGTGTTAAAATTTTGTAAAGTAATTAAACTCATTGTGGAACTTGATTCTTATAGGCAGCTATTAAGACATAAATCATCTTTTCTAAAGGTAAGTAAAACTTTTACTATTGATACCCATTACAAAAAATTCATATAAATATTTCACCGATTTTAAAAATAATTTTTAAATATTCTGGAATATGACCCAATTTTTAAAAATTGGATTTTTTCCGAGCATGGTAAAAATATGACGAACTACGGAAATATTTATTTTTTTTTGACGGTGGACCTCTGTAGCTCAGTGGAAGAGCAATCAACCGGCAATTGATAGGTCCTGGGTTTCGAGCCCCAGCAGAGTTAGTCTCACATTTTTCATGGCTTTAAATTTATTTTTCAATTTATTTTTTATTTTTAAGTAATTATTTCAAGATAATTTAACCTCGAACATTAATTTTTTTAAATATGGATAATTTTACCTTTAAATGTTACTTTTGTAAAGTATCAACAAAGTTTTAAAGATTGTGATTGGGAATGCGTACGCAATATTTCAGGATTTGTAGTTTAAGGACTTGTCTTAGAAATTCCTAATTTCAATTCTGAGCCTTTTTTCCACTGGCAGACACAAGAAAATGATAAGTTCTATATATTTCAGTTCATTCTTAGAAATAAACGGAATTGGAATGAATTGAACATTCAAAAATTATGAAGGAAAAAAAAGTATTTTTTAAACGTTTTTGAGGAATTATTTTTTGTTCATTTACACGGAGAGAAAAATCAAACGTTTAAACAGCAGTTGTTTAAACAGCGTATAAACAGCACGGTGCTGTTTATACTCGATTTGTAGAAATCTATGCTAAAAAAGTATAGATTTCTACTCTTTCAACATGTATTTTTACAAATCTAGATAAACAGCGCCGTGCTTTTTAAGTATGAACCATATCCATACTGCAAACGCTTGATTTTTTTCTCCGTGTATGCGGTGATAATTTCATCAGTTTTGTATATAAGGAAGTTCAAATCAATATAATTTAAATGTATTACGATTGTATGTATGAATGTGTAATGTTAAATATTCACGGAGAAAAATAGGGTTTGAAAAACTGGGAGTCAATATTGAAAAAACAGGACTCAGTCCAGTAAAAGTACATTAATTCATTTCCATTAAGCATCTTAGGGTGATGCGTATAGTGTATAGAGGGTCTTAGTTTTAAATTTCACTTTAAAGAGTATTGAAACAAAGGCGAAGATTATAAGGCGCGCTGCAGTGTGCATAGTAGAGAAACTGGACTCAGTCCTCTATTTTGAAACTTTTACAATAAAGGAACGCAGGCGCGTAACCTGTCAAAATAAATGGCCGACGCGACGCGAAACGAGTGTTTCCTTTTATTCACTTTGTTAATTTTATATAAAAAAACAATAACCAATTATTAAAAAAAAGAAAAGTTTGTTAAATGTACTACTCTTTATATATTCATATTCATTAATTCACAAGTTTTATTCTTCCCACATCTTCATACTTACAATTAACAACTAAATGCATCGGAAAATCTTACAATCATACGGGATGGAACACCTACCTAACCATACAACTAAATATACGTGCGATTCCATGGGAGATTTTAGTTTTTTCGGAGTGAGTAAACCAATTGCAATGAAATTTTGGAATTTAAATCTACACATAAAAAGACATATTTCCACCAAATATTACGTCAAAATATTCAGTAGTTTTTGAGATGTCAAAATTTTGGAAAAATTTTGAAATCGTTATATCTTCTTTCCATCTTAACCAAATCACTTAATTCTTTTTGGAGAAAATTCAGCATAAAAAAACGAAAAAGTTTTTTTATATTATGTTTATACAAAATTTTTATAAACAAAAAAGTTATTAAATAATAATTGAATAACTTTTGAATAGCTTCACGGAATTGAATGAAATAAACACTAAAATAATCTTACCTTTGATTTCTTTAAGATTCCGAAAAAAATACCTGGCAACGAGATTGTCTTCATATAATATTTTTAATATTTTTGTTCACTTATGAGCGTAAACATTAGAAGTTTCTGCTACTTTACGTGCAAATTTAGGTGCGCGCGCTGTTTTTTCAATATTGACTCCCAGTTTT
The DNA here is from genome assembly GCA_032872505.1 of Leptopilina syphax. NCBI lineage: Eukaryota > Metazoa > Arthropoda > Insecta > Hymenoptera > Figitidae > Leptopilina > Leptopilina syphax. The sequence goes on from CM065469.1 coordinate 18,867,105, forward strand.
TCAAACCCCATTTTTCTCCGTGAATATTTAACATTACACATTCATACATACAATCGTAATACATTTAAATTATATTGATTTGAACTTCCTTATATACAAAACTGATGAAATTATCACCGCTTGTAATAGAAAAAATTAATTTTTTAAGTAAACATAAAAAATATTCACTGAAAAAAAATTTAATTACCTCATTTTATAAATCTTCTTTAATCTTTATTTTTATCATTGTTAAATAAATAATTTTTTTAAAGTTTAAAACAAGATATTTTTATATGAAATGCAATTGCTATTAAATAGTAGAAATATGTTTTCTTATGGAAAAATCATTTCAACAAAACAATACCTAACATCTTTAATTTAAATAAATACACAGAGAGAAAAATCAAGCGTTTGTAGTATGGACAGTTAAGCTTATTTCGTAAAAGAATGCACATGCGCAATATGCGTAAAACTTCTGCTGTATTTGTATAAATTTCTACGTTATCAGCATAAAAGTTCTACCTTTAACGCATGGGACGTCAGTATACTACGATTGCAAGAGAACCATGCTTTTTTAGTATATGTTTCATGCAACTGAGGTATAAGGACACTTTTCAAAAATATTTCTCATTTTTTCCAAATAATTTTTTTAACAGAAATATTTCAAGTCAAACTCGAACATTTTTCAGGGGCCTATCATTTTCTCGATGATAGTAATATTTTATTAATAAAATTGTATCAACCTTACATCTCAATCAGTTTACATGTTTTCCCAGTAAGAAGTAAGGAATTATGAAAAACTGAACATTTTTAACTTTTTACAGAAAATGTTAAGTTATCAATTTTTTTGAATTCCGTTTCTGTCCAATTTCTATGTATTCCTTCTTGAGGCAAAGATTTCTTGAAAGTGAATTCCAATTAATTCCGTTTTAATATTTCTTTAAATTTTGAATTTTTGTGAATTCCGAAATACTGTGTGATACTCAATAAGTTCAATTCCTGGCTATTCCGTTTTAATATTTTTTAATTTTATAATTCCTCTGAAGTTTGCAACATTTTAAGATAAGTGCTTCTAAAATTCGGTAGTCATAGTACAGTTTAAATAGCTGAGCGAACAAGCTGTTTGTCTCCGACAATGAAACTTGAGGGTTCAATTCTTCGAACCGACAAATTTTTTTCCCGCTTAAAATATTAAAACGGTATTCAAAAGAATAAACTTAGTTTCTTTTCGGCTTCTCCAAATGAAAATGAAAAGAATTGGTCAGAAACGAAATTCAAAAGAATTAAAAATTTCGAATTCTTATTAATTCCTTACTTCTTACTGGGTTATAAGACAACATTATGCTTCTAGTTCTAAATGCTAAATTAATATATTTTAACATAAATATTTTCTTAATTCAATACACAAGTTATTCTCTCAACAAAATTAAATTCAATAGCTTTGGTGCAATTGGGCCAACAGTTTTTTTTAAAGTGTAGATTTGTTCATAAATCTTATATACACATGCGGCGATCAACCCAGCTGTTATGTGTCATGGCGTCGCGCCGTTTGATCAAACAGCGTGTGCCCAAGTAGCAAGTAACATTACGATACCTCAGTGTGATACAATTCTATCTTCTGGTAATACTTTAAACTGTCCCATCTCGAGGTGATGTTTTGTATCGTGCTATCTCTAATTTGACAGATTGTGGTGTGAATAAAAAAAATAAATTACGGTACTTAAAATATTGATTACATTCAAAACAATAATTTTTTTATATTTTAAGAGACACTTTTTATCATAATATATAAAAATTTAGTGTAAATTAATAAAATTTAACCACTTAAATGCATTTAGAAAACAGCTAATACATTAACCCTACTTTTTGACAGCACGATACAAAGTATCACCTGAAGATAGGACTGTACAAAATATTACCAGAAGATAGGACTGTATTACACTGAAGTATCGATTACTGGAATATTGCAGCAATGTTACATGTAATGTTAGTAACATTACAGTGTAACATTGTAATAATATTAAAATTTCCGCCCCAAGGTAATACTACATCATGTAATGTTACAGTAACATTACATGGTAATGGTAATGTTACTGCAATGTAACACTGTAATGTTACTAACATTACATGTAACATTGCTGCAACATTCAAATAATGTTACGTGCTACTTGAGTGATGCATTCTGTTTGAGATTTTCAGTGTTTATTGGTGTTTGAGTTTTACTTTTTAGTAGTTTATCGCAAATAATGGTAATTATGAAAAAAGAGAGTGTTCAACGTGTTACTTTTTACTTTAAAAATTTTAAATTCTTCAAAAACTAGCTAAATGATTAATTCCTTCTTCTGCATAATTACCTAAATAATAATGTATTATGTTGTTTTCTCTGCAAAATATAATTTGTTTTCTAAATGTACACTTAAAAAAAATGCTTTTGTATGTTGATTTATATACTACAAAATTGTTTCAAAAAATGTTCTTAAGCTAATTTAATTTCGAGAAATCAATAAAAAGAAATTTTTGCAATTGTTTTCTTTATACCTTTTTTGTTTTATCTATTCCTAATCCAAAATCATTAGTTTATTTTTAACATTCATACACGGAGAAAAAAATCAAGCGTTTGCAGTATGGATATGGTTCATACTTAAAAAGCACGGCGCTGTTTATCTAGATTTGTAAAAATACATGTTGAAAGAGTAGAAATCTATACTTTTTTAGCATAGATTTCTACAAATCGAGTATAAACAGCACCGTGCTGTTTATACGCTGTTTAAACAACTGCTGTTTAAACGTTTGATTTTTCTCTCCGTGTAAATGAACAAAAAATAATTCCTCAAAAACGTTTAAAAAATACTTTTTTTTCCTTCATAATTTTTGAATGTTCAATTCATTCCAATTCCGTTTATTTCTAAGAATGAACTGAAATATATAGAACTTATCATTTTCTTGTGTCTGCCAGTGGAAAAAAGGCTCAGAATTGAAATTAGGAATTTCTAAGACAAGTCCTTAAACTACAAATCCTGAAATATTGCGTACGCATTCCCAATCACAATCTTTAAAACTTTGTTGATACTTTACAAAAGTAACATTTAAAGGTAAAATTATCCATATTTAAAAAAAATTAATGTTCGAGGTTAAATTATCTTAAAATAATTACTTAAAAATAAAAAATAAATTCAAAAATAAATTTAAAGCCATGAAAAATGTGAGACTAACTATGCTGGGGCTCGAAACCCAGGACCTATCAATTGCCGGTTGATTGTTCTTCCACTGAGCTACAGAGGTCCACCGTCAAAAAAAAATAAATATTTCCGTAGTTCGTCATATTTTTACCATGCTCGGAAAAAATCCAATTTTTAAAAATTGGGTCATATTCCAGAATATTTAAAAATTATTTTTAAAATCGGTGAAATATTTATATGAATTTTTTGTAATGGGTATCAATAGTAAAAGTTTTACTTACCTTTAGAAAAGATGATTTATGTCTTAATAGCTGCCTATAAGAATCAAGTTCCACAATGAGTTTAATTACTTTACAAAATTTTAACACTTGAGTTTCATTTTTCGCAATATAATAAAATTCATGAATATCAAATAATATTTACTACAAGTGTGACTGAAATCCGACTGATTTCCTTAAAAAATAGATTTCCGGAAAAATTCCCAATGTTTTCCGTAAAATAAAATTAATTTCCAGAAAGATTCTGGATGATTTCCGTAAAAAAATAAATTTCCGGAAGATTTCCGTACAAAAAAAAATAAATTTCCGGAAAGTTTCCAGATGATTTCCACAAAAAAAATAAATTTCCGAAAAATTTCCGAAGATTTCCGTACAAAAAATATAAATTTCCGGAAATTTCCCGGAAGAAATGGGTAAAAAAAAAAATTTCCGGAAAATTTTCGTAAAAAAGAAATAAATTTCCGGAAGATTCCAGTACAAAAAAATAAATTTCCGGAAGATTTCCGTAAAAAAAAAAAATTTCTGGAAATTTTCCGGAAGATTTCCGTACAAAAAAAATAAATTTCCGGAAATTTTCCGAAAGATACAAAAAGATACAAAAAGTACAAAAAAAAATAAATTTCCGGAAAATTTCCGGGAGATTTCCGAATAATTTCTGTACAAAAAAAATTTCCGGAAAATTTCCGGAAACCCTTCCAATTTTCAAAGAATTAAAAGTAACTTTAACTATTTTTACATAATCTCACCCAAATACACCCAAAAAACATATTTATAGACATAAAACTCTCAATTTCTCGAAAAACTACTGTATATATATATATATATATATATATATATATATATATATTTGACGTTCCACGTCAACAGAAACAGAGCTGTGGCCAAAAATTGGCGCAATGAAAAAAAAACGTTTAAGGGCTTAAAAAATTCTTACACTCGTGTACTTTCAATAACAGGTGGGCGTTTTTGAAAATCCAAAATGGCGGCCTAATTACAAGCGAAGAAAGTCAACAAACTCACAAACCGACAAATAATATCGTTAATAGAAATTGCAAAATTAAAGAAAAAAAATTGAACGAAACTTTTTTAAACGTTTTTGTGGTCGCTTAATACAAATCTTAACTCAGATTTTGATTAGAGTCTGAAAATTCAAAATGGCGGAATCAAAATGGTGGCCAATTTTTAAAACTCTTTAAAATCGCTCAAAACTTGTTACTCGGGGGTTTTCGGGGTCGCTGATTACGAATATGACATCGGATTTTGAAAATTCAAAATGGCGGATGTAACATGGCCGACATTTTTCTTTAAATTTATCTTATTCGCTCAAAACTTGTTACTCGGGAGTTTTCGGGGTCGCTGATTACGAATATGCCATCAGAGTTAAAAAATTCAAAATGGCGGATCCAACATGGCCGACATTTTGTTGAAAAATTCATTGATTTCGCTTGAAACTTGCTACTCAGAGGTTTTCGAGGTCGCTGATTACGAATATGACCTTAGTTTTTAAAAATTCAAAATGGCGGATCCAACATGGCCGACATTTGAATTTAATATTTTTTAGAAGCAATAAAAAGCTGATTGTAGAGAGTTAAAGTTTTGTTCTTTCTAGTGGCTGAAGCAAATTCTAGTAGCGTTTAAGTATCGTAATATTTTAACCGTTTTATTTGGTTCAATTGAGGCCTTGGATCCAATAACTCGACCGACACTCGGAGGAACGCGCAATTCCCAGTCAGTGAGCAGTAAGCGCCTCTGGGCCACTCACTGCTACTTGACTGATATTAGCGCGTGCCTTCTAGCATCGAGCGAGTTATTGGATCCAAGGCCTCAATTATAAATCCATGCTAAAGACAATCGAAAAAAAATATCATATATAACAAACAAAAATATTTGACAGAACCATAGCAAAAACACTATCGCATGTTACAATTGGTTGTACATTGATGTAACGAAGCCTGATAAAAAATCAGTGAGAGAAGCAGGCGCATTGCGCCTACCTCTTAGGGTTTCGTGGTCTAAAAGACAAAGGAAAAATCATAAAATCTATCAGGAGCTTCACATAATGATTTCAATAACAAGCGTTGCTATGACAATTATTGCCATAGCAACTGTAAACAAAGCAACCATTACCATAGCAACCATTACCATAACCAGTACCATAGTAACGGTTTCCATGGCAACGGTTGTTAGGGAAAACTGCGGACGGACACCAGAGTTTCGCTATAAGGGATTCAGTCCTTGCCCGAGTAGAAATTTAACCATGGCCCAAATCGGGGCCAGATCTTTTGATCATTGTGTAGGCCATAACATGGCATGAAACACCTTCCTAGATCTGGCCCAAGTCTGGCCAGACTTGGGCCCGATCTGGGGAGGTGTTTCATGCCATGTTATGGCCTAAATATGGAAATTTCTACACGGGTGGCCACGAAACCCTAAAAACACAATAACCAAGAACGAACACAATTCTTTGACAGAACCAGAACAAAAAAAACTACCCCATATCACAATTGGTTTTTATCTCTGATCCTGTCACGGATTTATAATTGAACCAAATAAAAAGGTTAAAATATTACGATACTCAAACGCTACTAGAATTTGCTTCAGCTACTAGAAAGGCCAAAGTTTAACTCTCTACAAACAGCTTTTTATTTCTTATAAAAAAATATTAAATTGGAGTACCGATTATATTGGATCTGACATTTTGAATTTTTTAAAACTAAGGTCATTTTTGTATTCAGCGACCCCGAAAACCCCTGAGTAACAAGTTTCAAACGAATTCGATGAATTTTTCAACAAAATGTCGGCCATGTTGGATCCGACATTTTGAATTTTAAAAACTAAGGTCATATTTGTAATTAGCAACCCCAAAAACCCCCAAGTAACAAGTTTTAAGTGAATACGATGAAGTTAAGAAAAGAATGTCGACCATGTTGGATCCGCCATTTTGAATTTTTTAAATCTGATGGCATATTTGTAATCAGCGACCCCAAAAACCCCAGAGTAACAAGTTTTGAGCGAATACAATGAATTTGAAGAAAAATGTCGGCCATGTTGGATCAGCCATTTTGAATTTTTAAAATCGGATGTCATATTCGTAATCAGCGACCCCGAAAACTCCCGAGTAACAAATTTTGAGCGATTTTAAAGAGTTTTAAAATTTGTCCACCATTGTGCTTTCGCCATTTTTAATCTTTTAACTCTAATTAAAATCTGAGTTAAGATTTGTATTAAGCGACCCCAAAAACGTTAAAAAAAATTTCGTTTAATTTTTTTCCATGCATTTTGTCATTTTTATTTATGATATTATTTCTGGATTCATGATTTTGTTGACTTTGTTCGCTTATAATTAAGCCGCCATTTTGGATTTTCAAAAACGCCCACCTGTTATTGAAAGTACACGAGTGTAAGAATTTCTTAAGCCCTTTAACGTTTTTTTTTCATTGCGCCAATTTTTGGCCACAGCTCTGTTTCTGTTGACGTGGAACGTCCCATATATATATATATATATATATATATATTTTATTATTTTTTTGGCAAAAAATCGATATTCCGACTTAATTATCTCCGAATCTATTCCATATGGAATCTTGCTACTAAAGACTTTTTTTCTCGCCTCATCCTCAGCTACAACTTTGATGTAGACACCATTTCGCCAAACCCTATATACTTTTCGAGTTATTTTCAAAAAAAGTAATTTTTATTACATTCTCATCATATGAGAAAGTATTAGTTTTCGTCGAAAATTGACTTTCGCTAATTTCATGAAATCTCGACGTTTTGGGGTCCCCTGAACCCAAAAAACATGGTCCGGCGATGGTGTCTGTCTGTCTGTCTGTCTCTAGACCAAAAATTTTGTTCCCACGATAACTCTTGAAAAACTTATCCGATCGTTTTTAAATATAACACACTTAAAATTGGTGCAAAAATGAAGCCTAAGTTCGTTAACCAGCCATTTTCGTTAAAAAATACAAAACTACAGTACTTTCAAAATTTTGAAAAATCATTTTTTTCATATTTTCAAATTTTTATTTGCATATTACGATAGCTTAGGAAAATACAAACAACTTTTCTTTACAAAATTTTTTTATAAAAAGTCAAATTTCGGAGTTATAGGCTCTTAAATGGTCAAAAAAAAAATAAAAAATCCCAAAATATCTCTAAAAATCAAAATATTTTTAAAGAATTATAAGAAACTTCAACTATTTTTACATAATTTCACCCAAATACACCTAAAAAACATATTTATAGACATAAAACTCTCAATTTCTCAAAAAACCACTGTATATATATATTCTATCAAAAAAATATACGAGGAAATATGCATGTAATTTGAAAGGATTCCGTGAAGAAATATGCGTGTTGTTTTCGGCACGTAAATATGCGTGTATTTTTGCGAGGATTTGTGACTTGTGAATCTTTCTTTTTTAATCTGATTGTATGCGTGTATTTTTGCGAGAATTTTGGACTTGAGAAAATATGTTTTTTATTTTGAGTGTATGCGTGTATTTTTGCGAGGATTTGTGACTTGTGAATCTTTCTTTTTTAATCTGATTGTATGCGTGTATTTTTGCAAGGATTTTGGCCTTGAGAAAATATGTTTTTTATTTTGAGTGTATGCGTGTATTTATTCTAGGATTTGGGACTTGTGAATATTTCTTTTTTAATCTGATTGTATGCGTGTATTTTTGCAAGGAATTTGGACTTAAGAAAATTTCTTTAGTATTTTGATTGTATGCGTGTTTTTTTGCGAGAATTTTGGAATTGAGAAAATTTGTTTTTTATGCCGAGTGTATGCGTGTATTTTTGCAAGGATTTGGAACTTGTGAATAGGGTAACTGTACCAATTGTCGAGGGTTTTAGGCAACATGTGACTTTGACATTTTTTTTCTCGGAAGTAAATGCACTTAAAAATTTGATTTTTGTATATTTGGACGAAGGATATAATAATGTTTAATATTCATATTTATTTTTTTAATATAAACTAAATTGTTAAGCAAAAAATATATTTAAAAGTCAATCGAGCAAAAGCACCATTTGTCGATGGTCTTGTGCTAATTTCTCGAGGGTCTGTTCCAATTGTCGAGGGTATGACATTTTTAAACATATAACCCAATATAACCTAACAATTAACCTGTACAGATTTTTGAAAATCGAGTAGATATTTATTTTTTCGATAAAAATATTATAGAACATTACCAGAAAACAAATTATTTATTTAACTATAATTGGATAATTTATAATATCGATATAAAACATTTTTATAGTAGATGATACAGGACAGAAAATTATTTAACTGTCTTTTAAACTTTTATAAATAAGTTAATTAAATTTAATCAATTTTGTTAATCAGACATTAATTGAAAAAATAAATTAATTTAAGTCACATTAAATTTGTAAACGAATAAAATAAACTTTTATTACGAACTGTAAATATAATGGTTAATTATATTTAAACTATAGTACAAAATTTTTTAGTTTTAAATAATGCATTTTTTTATTAATTTTTTTCCGTCTTCCTCAATTTTTTGGTTGATTTTTTTCTGTTGGTTGTAAATTTTTGGAGCATTTTTTTTCCTTTTCTCTGTACCTATAAATGTTTGGCATTTATGTTTGACGTTTAGTAAATAATCACTTAACCATCGATAAATGGTGCATCAGCGAAAAAAGTGACTACACCAATTTTCGAGTCATTACCTCGAAAAATGGAACTGTCAAAAAAAAGAAACCAAATACCGATGATTTGCTTTTAAAAAATATTAAATGTTTTTTTTAACAAAAAAACATGCATGCAAAATTAATTTAGTTCGTGTACAAAATTAGAATAATAATTTTGTACACAAAAAGTCATTATAAATACGATTAATTTGCATTTCTAAAAATCTGTTTTAATCAACCTGAAATATTAAGAAAATGAAGATTCGTGTAAATTTCACAGCAGTGAATTATAATATTAATTAAATAATTATTTTAGTAGAATCGCTACGAAATTTGTATACATAAATATACAGTTGAAAATACAAAGATTATTTCGAAATTTTTTTTGTTCTTAAATGTTATATATTATACTATTTATCTAAAAAAGAAAATTATTATCCTCGACAATTGGAGCACCCTCGGCAATTGGTGCAGTTACCCTATTTCTTTTTTAATCTGAGTGTATGCGTGTATTTTCGCAAGGATTTTAGAGTTGATAAAATTTCTTTCGTATTCTGATTGTATGCGTGTATTTTTGCGAGAATTTTGGAATTGAGAAAATTTGTTTTGTATTCTGATTGTATGCGTGTATTTTTGTAAGGATTTTGAACTTGAGAATATTTGTTTTTTATTCTGATCGAATACGTGTATTTATTCTAGGATTTAGGACTTGTGAATATTTCTTTTTTAATCTGATTGTATGCGTGTATTTTTGCAAGGATTTTGGACTTGAGAAAATTTGTTTTTTATTTTGAGTGTATGCGTGTATTTATTCTAGGATTTGGGACTTGTGAATATTTGTTTTTTAATCTTATTGTATGTGTGTATTTTTGCGAAGATTTTGAACTTAAAAATATTTTTTTTTAATCTCATTGTATGCCTGTATTTATGCGAGGATTTTGGGCTTGAGAAAATTTTTTTTTATTCTGAGCGTATGCGTTTATTTATGCGAGGATTTTGGACTTGAGAATATTTGTTTTTTATTTTGAGTGTATGCGTGTATTTTTGCGAGGATTTGGGACTTGTGAATATTTCTTTTTTAATCTGATTGTATGCGTGTATTTCTGCAAGGATTTTGGACTTGAGAATATTTGTTTTTTATTCTGAGTGTATGCGTGTATTTTTTCAAGGATTTTGGACTTGAGAAAATTTCTTTTTTAATCTGATTGTATGCGTGTATTTTTGCGAGGATTTGGGACTTGTGAATATTTCTTTTTTAATCTGATTGTATGCGCGTATGTTTTCGAGAATTTTGGGCTTGAGAAAATTTTTTTTTATTCTGAGCGTATGCGTTTATTTATGCGAGGATTTTGGACTTGAGAAAATTTCTTTTGTATTCTGAGTGTAGGCGTGTATTTTTGCAAGGATTTGTGACTTGTGAATATTTCTTTTTAAATCTGATTGTATGCGTGTATTTTTGCGAGGATTTTGAACTTGAAAATATTTGTTTTTTATTCTGATTGTATGCTTGTATTTCTTTAAAGATTTTAAACTTTAAAATATTCTATATCGATTTTAAGTGTTTGGATGGACTTTTTAGAGGATGTTTGACTTTCGAATACTACTTTTTGAATAAATCCGAAAAGTGAGTCAACCTGCAATTTTGAACTTTATTTTTAAATAGATAAAAAACATTAATTCATGATATTTAAAAAATTTTTTGGTTTATCAAAATTGATTAAAAATGCAACTCAGAAAAAATTATAACTTATATAATCTATTGAAATATTTCATTTGTTAGCATGGGAAAAAGTCACAATTTTAATTTTTCAATTTTCCCACAAGTCATTTTTATAATTTATTTTATATCAACATTTTTCCTTTTTCTTTTTTCTCCAAAAGAGCATAAAATGTAATAACTAATTTGACAACAATATCAGTCGCGTTCTTGATTATGGCTGTTTTAGAATAAAAAATAACGCAAGTAGGAAAACCTACAAGCCTTTTCCCTGCATTTTCTTGTCCTACACCTTCTAAAAGATCAAGTACATAAATTTTCAGCAGGATTCATAATATATTTTCTAAATTTTAAGAGTAATGTTCTTTTAAATATATTTGTATATTTTTTACGGTTTTTGCCTTTTAAATATTTTTATATTTATGAATGTATGTATAATTAAATATTTATAACTTGATCGAAAAATACTTGATGACGATTCCAGTTGGTTTTTAGTGTTACGATTTAGAAAATTGCCACCTTCATTAGATGTCCATCTTTATAAATTTTTTAACATTTTCGTCGTCTAACTAAATTTTATTTAAAAATAGAAATTCCAGCAATATAAAGTTATAAAATAATAATAATAATTATAAGTTATAAAGTTAGTTAGTCTCTGAATGCCATGTTACCAAAGTGTTAAACTTGTGCACAGATTATGTTAAACTGTTAACTTTTTTATTAAAGTTTTGGTTTTTTAACAAATCACTTTTCATTACAAGTATTTATTTATTCAATTAAATTTTTTTACATAAATATTTTTCTTATATTTATAATTTTTTTATCATACTATTATAATACTAATTTGCACTACCAGTTAAATTTTAACTAAACATTTTTTGAAAGGACACTGTAGCAATTTAGTTTAACAAATTTTTTCTTAACAAATTATTAAATACGTAGAATAAATTCAAATTTAATTACAGTAACATTACCTCTGCCGACATTAAAAATGGAACTTACTATATTTTGCATTCTTAACAAAAAAGGTATTAATTATACAGTGCAATAGAAAAAAGTATCTTATAGAAACACATTTATACTTAAAAATTTAAATGTTTATAATAATTGTCAACGAATAACTGATGAAAAATCGTTATCAACAGTCATAAAGTTTATCTAAGAGTATTTAAGTTGAAAATTAAAAAAAGGTTTTATAAAGTTGTACAGATAAGATCTTATTGAGAGAAGTTTTTAAAATTAGAACAATGAAGGGTTTTTTTATTTTAGAGTGAAGGAAATTCCTCTTTTATATTTTTTTAGTATAAAAATGTAAAACCAAATCTTCGATAATTTTGTTTAAAAATGTTAAATTTCAATTAGATTTAAAATTAAAGAAAATTTTTATTTAAATTTAACCTTTTATTACAATAATAATAAAAACTTTCTTCCAATTTAAGTAACAACATTAAGTCAAATTAATAACATTAAAATGCATAATAACATCATTTTAGATCTCAGTAGGAGCATTGCTTTATATGTAGATATGTTTTTGCTGGTACAAAACAGTGTACAATATTTAATATTGACGTAATTAAAGACGTAATTGACGTAATTCAAACAATTTTTTAAGCGTTTGAAGCATGAATATTCCGTGATATTTATAATGGAAGTAACTTAAAAATTCTTAATACAAATATTATCTAAGCTAACAAAATGTTTAAGGAGTTTATATACTTTGCAGCGTAGAATTTGTTGCTCCAGTTTCCATGCAAGGGGTAATTTAGTACCCAAAAGGACATGGTGATATCGATAGTCTGTATAATTTTTATAGAAGTTTCATATCCGTCTAATGGGTGTCTTATATCTTAATGGCGACTTTCAGATATAAATTCTGAATGTGATTTAATTTTAAATAATAATATTTTTTAGCTTATTGAGTAAAGATCATAATACGTCGTATTATGAAAATGCGATATCCCAATAAAAAAATTACGAGTAACAATTTTTAAGAAAATACAATTGAGTTTCAATTTTTCACGTTCACCATTTTCGATACGACATTTTGGATTTTGCTTCCTCATAAAGGAAGCTTTGTATTAGCAAAATTTTGGATTGTCATTTTTTGTCATATTTATACATTTTTTTTATTATGCCTAATACTTTAGTACTTTATATATGCACAGGAACTCCCCGTATAAATGTTCTAAATAAATAAAAAAAAAATTTCGACGTATTTTGACCTCCGAAGTCTAAAAAACGGATTTTAAAAATTTGTCCCGATGTGTGTGTGTGTGTACTAACATTACATTTGCTTCAATATATCAGAACGAGAAAGAGCTAAAGGCCTCAATTTTTTTTAAATTGTAGGTCTCCCTGGGGACATAAAATGAGAGTATTTTCAGCCCGATTCATGAAGTTTAACTATTTTTTTTTGCATTTTTCATTTAGTAAAAAAACGTTTTTTGGACATAACTTAAAAAAATGTTAGGACACTTATAAATCTTTTTCTTTAGTTTTGTAGAGTTTTTTCAAACGCATCTTTTGAGCCCTCATTGAACATTTTTCGTCCATATTAACCGGAGATATTAAACTTTTAAAAATCAAAAATTTTGGAAAATAAGACTTTTTTAAAAATTTTGTTAAAAAATGTAGAAGTTTAGTTTTGTTTTGTAGTTTTGTAGAGTTTTTTAACACGCATCTTTTAAGCCCTAATTGAATATTTTTCGTCCATATTAACCAGAGATATTAAACTTTTAAAAATAAAAAATTTTGGAAAATAAGACTTTTTAAAAAATTTTTTTAAATTATGTAAAAGTAACTTCAAAAAATTATTACCAACTTAAAGAGCATTAAAAAACGCTTCGATTGACCTATTTTTGAACCTGATTCGGGCAGAAATTATGAAATTATTGGTATTTGAAAAATCAAAAATTGTGGAAAATATCATTTTTTCAACATTCTTGTTCATTAACTTATGTGTAATTATTAAACTATTATTACCATCTTATAGAATATATAAAAACACATTTTTTGGACCAAGATTTAATGATTTTTAACTCTTTTATAAAAATTAATTCTTATATTTCAATTATTATTATTTCTATGAGGAAGCAAAGTGTTCATGAAATGAACATTAAAATTATAAAAATGTACAACTTGGCAGCGGTTTTTAAAAACTAATATCAGATTTGCGATCAACGACTTTGAAAACCTTAGAATACCAAGTTTCTTACAAGTGATTTTGTTTTTAAGATTTTATAGACTAAATTTATACTTCTCATTTTGCAAAGTTACTCGACCTTTAATAAAGCATAATTATCACTTGTTTCAATGTTCAATGTGTGCAATGGGTTTTCAATGTGTGCTTTGAAGCTTAATATTTCTAAGTACATTAAAAAATGTGTAACGTCTGAAATTAAAAATCGGTCTTTGAGGTTTCATTTTGGCAAAAAATTTCACAGTGCGATAGTTTCCTGTGGGTGATTTGTATAACTTTGTCAGACACTCTCAAGAAAGTTACAGAATGTTATGATGTCCGCTTGAAGGGGAAATTTAACTATTATCAATCATTCTTAGATGTATCTTGAGACAACAAGTTAAACCTTGCTAAACCTTGTAACCAATTATATGAAAAAAGGATTGTTGGATTTTGTGTTTGATAATATAGAAATTCTTGACAAAGTAATTTTTAAAATAGTGTTTACGTAAACTTTTAAAGTGCGTTACAAAGCCGCGGAGAATTCGAAAATTGTTAAGTATTAAAATAATTTATATGCCAACTTTTACTTAGGAATTATTGTGAATGGTCTCTAATTATCTTACTATGTGAGACGTAAATCTTTCATCCCACAAATAAACTTGTAAACAATTTGTGTTGGTGGAAGGATGTTTGAGAGGTCTTTCCCAGCGGGAGACTACTTCTCGTTATCTCTTGTGGGGGCTGAGTGGGCAAACCCTTCAAAATGGGTTGGCCGTTCTAGAAACCGAATCTTCTGTGTTTCGTTAGTCAGTGTCCCAGAACATGGGGATTTAGAGGGTTATCGTGAGAAACGGAATGGACAGAGGCTTAACCGTGGGTCGATTCCAAAGACTTCCTGCTAACGGAGTTTAACTAAGAAGAAATCCTTCCATGGTTTCGTTGGCTGTGCCATGGTGATCGAAGCGCGAGTCTCTGACTCCCAATCGGTGATGAATTCGTGTCCATGGATGAATGATACCAGGATTACCAAATCGGTTGGGTTCTACCAGGGGTTTGATGGGGGTCGACCATCGCTTGGCATTACTTAGCTCCCGTAAAGTTCGGGAACAGTTGTGTTACAGGAGGAGCCCGTCTTCTGGACAACCCCTGCTCGTGCTGGGGCTCCGAATGGAGGTATCTTAAACGAGACTCTGAGATACGATGCGAATTCTAAAATGTAATTTAGCCTTATTCTTAAATAGAGATTCTTTAAGGATGGACCTTCTTTCCTCTTTTCACGTGGGACCAAAAATGGATACTACAAACACACAAAACTGAAGTTCTGAACATGCGAGTGTTGAAGAGCCCTCTTTAGGGAATTACAATGCTGGCGTGGAGGTTACGCTTGAAGCTGGGGTTGGGACCACAAGGGACCCAACCTCGCAACAAGTGGATAGGGTTCAGCAACACTTAAGTAATCTTGTCCTTGAGGGTAAAAGACCAAGTGAGGCTGACAAGAGAAAGAGGAAGTAAACTCGAGCTTGGGTCCCTCCGAGGACCGGATCAAATACCGCTGGCTTTTCTCGGAACACTACTGGGAAGGGGCGGTCGGGGTCCAGGCTGACAAAAGGACGACAGGATCGTTCCCTAACCTTGACCAATTAAAGGTAGCGATATATGGTGAGATAGAAGGGGACGAAGTAGGACCCTATCCTCACTTTGGAATCACTTTTTGGAATTAACTACTAGGGACTTTGATGTAGTTAAGGCTAAGTAATTGTAAAAGAACGGAAATAAAAGGGAAGTAGTAGTAGCGTTTGCTTATTTTCCAGGATCAGGGGATGAACCTGCACCACCTAGAGAGGTGGAGAGGTTGGTAGATCACTATCCTATCAAAGGCAAGGTCTTCCTGTGATAATTGGTTTTGATGCCAATGAGCACCATGTCGTATGGGGTAGCACAGACATTAATAACAGAGGTTCTGCCTCTGTTATTAATGTCTGTGACTCTTTGATTTTCTGATAGACACAGACTTAGAAGTTTTAAATTAGGGTAATGAGCCAACTTTCGTTACAGTTAACAAAAAAGAAGTGTGGTGGTGTGAGGGACTGTAGGGTGTCTGATGAAGATTCCTTCTTGAACCACAAACTTATTACACTTAGATTGGAATCGGAGGATCGGGAACATAAGTAGGAACGTAATCCTAAGAGTACTGACTGGGCTTCATATATTGAGAATCTCAAGGCCTCCATGGCATACTTCCCCACTTCGTATGGAACGCAGGAAAAGTTAGAGTTTGCAGCGAAATATCTGCGAGATTAGAATATCTGCTCCTTTCAAAGAAGCTGTGTTGCCAAAAAAAGGGCTCCAACGGAGGTAGTAAATAGTGGAGCTCCTGTTTGGAGGAAGATAGGCAAACAGTAAGAAAGCTTTGCAACAAAGCCAAGAAACGTAGGAATCAGCAAACATGGTGTGATCATGTGTATCATACACATGATCACATGTGTATCATACTGCTCGAAATTCTTACAAGAAAGAAGTAGAGAGGGCCAAGGGTACCAGAAGCATCAAGACTTCATAAAGTACTAGCTCGAGACCTTATGGCCAAATTAACTACCATTGAGTTACCCAATAAGCACTTTGACCAGGATAAAAAGTAGTGTCTAAAGCACCTGATGGAAGTAAACTTTCCGGACTATTTAAGTCTTCAGGGAGGGCGGTATATATTCGGTTCTTTTGCAAAAGGGATTGGAATGTATTAGACTAACCCTGTGTAAAATTATAAGAGCATGTATTGCTCTTGGTTACACACCGGAGTTTTGGAAGAAGACGAGGGTTGTGTTTATTCCGAAGGCCGGTCGGTCAGGGTATACTGATGAAAAGGACTTCAGGCAAATCAGCCTAACTTCTTTTATATTAAAGGCGTTACAGAAATTAGTAGATAGAATAGAGGGATAAATTAGCAGTGGTGGCTATGCGGTTGGTACATTTTTTTATTTTGAATATGCCTTCTCTAACACCTCAACAAAGTTATCTATAGGGCAGCTAGGAAGCGTGGTATGCCTGAGCCGCTAATTAAGTGAAAGGGCCCTTGAAGCAGAGTATGGGGAGGCTCGGGTAATAGGCCATGTCTCAAAAGGGTGCCCACAAGGAGGAGTTCTGTCTTCTTTATTGTGGTGCTTAGTAGCAGATAATTTAATTAGAAACCTCAATAGGGAGGACCGAAATTTTCATTCTACTTACAGAGATATTCCATTTATCCAGTTTTCCACTTATCCAGTTCATTTTAGGCCAAGTTCCATTTAAAGAGGTATATAATTTCTTAAATATTTTTGAAGTAATTCGGGTAAGTAATTCGGCCTAAAGAAAATAATTTACTTATAATTTATACTTATAGTCCTGCTAATAAATCAATTTAAATAAAATAAAGACTTAAGTCACTAGAAAACTTTTTTGCAAATACACAGATAGTAAACAACAAGTACACGTGTCGAGTAAAATATCATATGAATCGTGGTTTAATCAAAAGTTTTAGATTCCACTTATGAAGGTACTTGAATAAAAAGTTCGACTTATAGAGGACACGTTCCACTCAAAGAGGTAAACGAATGAAAAGTTCCAAATATAAAGGGTTCGTTCCACTTATAGAGGTAAATTTGAAAAAATGTTCCACTTATAGAGGCCTTATTTCAAAAAATCAGTTCCACTTTTAGAGGTAACGTTTTCCCACTTAGAGAGGTTTTTTTCTCGATATTTTGCATTACTTGTGTAGGGATCGCAAAAAAAGTTCCACTTAAAGAGGATTCCCATTTATCCAGGGACCACTTATCTAAGTTCGACTGTAATTATAAGAGGGCTCTCAATTGAGGCCCTCTTAGAGCTTACAGTCAAACTTAGATAAGTGGTCCCTGGATAAGTGGGAATCCTCTTTAAGTGGAACTTTTTTTGCGATCCCTACACAAGTAATGCAAAATATCGAGAAAAAAACCTCTCTAAGTAATTATAAGAGGGCTCTCAATTGAGGCCCTCTTAGAGCTTACAAAACGTGCACTTAAGATTATTTAAGGTTGGTGCAATCTAACTGGACTTTCTGTGAACTCAGTGAAAACGAATATAGTAGTTTTCACAAGGAAATATAATGTACTGAGTTTATAGAAACCGATATTTTATAAAAAAGAAATTTCCTTTTCCGAATCGGCTAAGTACCTGGGAGTGATCCTGGAAAAAAACTGAGTTGGAAGGAACATTTCGAACATCAGTATGGAAGGTTCTGTACTGCTTTTTGAGCGTGTAGTAGAGCAATAAGGTCATCATGGGGACTAAGGCCTAATATGATCAACTGGCTTTGTCAGATGATAAAGGCCTAGTTAAACGCATTATTTGATTGGGAACCGAAATTGAATTCAGTAGTTTGTCGACTTTTTTTTACTGTATTTTTAGTCAATGTTTTAGAGAATGGTGATTTTTTTTGGTAAACCAATAATTTGAAAGTTGCTCAGCTAAGCCTAGTCGAGCGAAGTGTAAGTCATCAGGGACAAATCCATCAATCATTTGAAATTTAATTAAATTGATTAAAGGAGGCACATGTTTTACTGCAAACGCAGGATCTTTTTTTCCTTCTTGCTCATCTTCTTGCTCATCTTCTTCCTCATCATCTTCTTCTTCAGAATTTCTGGTACAAGAATCTACAATGTCACTAACATTGTCGGGATGAATTTGCTTTTCAGCATCTACAATTGTTTGATCTTCATAAATAGTCTGATTTATTGTAGATAAAGAATCATTTTCTGTCAAATATTGCAAACACCTTGCATAGGTGCTCGAGCAACAGTATCTACACAGCAACATATCGCATATGATTTAATTAACCTCACTTCGCCTTCAATACTACACTCTACACCAGAATTAGTAAAATCATTCATGGTAGTGACGAACCCTTCCATAAGTGTGTTCATGTCAGGTTTAGACTTTCCAAACCACAACGCGCAAACCATCATCTCCTTTGTTCTCACTTCTATTGGTAATTCATTTATCATAATTTGTACTGGGTATATAGAACAAGTACTACTTTCAAAATTAGGAGCTCCATCACAATTGAAATTGAATGTTACATATTTATTTTGTTCATCAATAGGTAAAATTTGAACGAACTTTCTGTATATTCTTCCATCATAAATATCATGATAACATTCAGGATCGTGATTTCTGTGTGACATTATAAAGTTATAATAGTTATCATGACGTTCTAAAAGAGATTTTATATTACTTTTTATATCGAATGTCGCAAAAAACTGTTGAAATTTGGACCATTAACAACAATTTCTTTTTGACAAATATTGCACATTATTTGTCGATCTGAACGAACAAATGAACCAATATATGATTTACAATCTGGACAAATACAATGATATTTTACGAAATCGGTTTGAAAAAATAATTTGTCGATAAAATAACGGCTGTCAGGTAAAACATTTAATGCGAATATGCAATTAACTGCTTTAAATAATTGCGTAACTGCAGTGTGATTTAAATTTGCAAAAATGGCATATTTAAGAAAAATAAGCAGTAACTCTCCTTCATTTACGACAACTGGTGTTGTAATAACTTGAAATATCTCGGGAGACAAGAGTTTCTTTTGTAATTCACTTATACCATTTATATCTTCTGGAGCAACAGGATAGTCAACTGCATCCTCATCCTCGACGTTATTTTTATTTTGAGCACAATCGTCGTCACTTTCTGACAATGAATTTCCCTAAAAAATATTATGTTTTATTGCAAATTTGTACTTTTTCATTTAAAATTGGTAACTTTGACATTTATATTTCTAAATCGGGGTATATGCTTATCCTGAAATTTCGCAAGGGTTATTAGATCATAAGTAATCATTTGGGATAAAGAATAAAAAACCAGCATTTTTTACATGTGGCTTGTTATTGTTCTTTATACTTGAGAAAATATTTATTAATTTAATCATATTGGGATCGGTTTGAGACACCGTAGAGAACAGACGTGTTTACTGGTCTCTGTTTATGTTTTCGTGATCAAGTGTAGCTAAAATTAATTAAGCGAAAGTAACTGTTTTGTTATTGTGACTTTTCCTAATAATTATTTGTGTTATCCGAGTTAAAAGTGGAGTGACTTTTACACATTCTCAGGTGCTTGTTTCTATAAGCACCTGTCAATTTTAAATTGTAAATATGACATCTAATCAGCAAAAAACAGTGCAACAAGTATCCTTTTCTCAAGCTGTTCAGACTATAAGCTTCCCCACAAAGGAGCATGCAATTGTTCTGGATGCAGTTGAGGGATCTTCGATCCAAGAGTATACTATTGCTATCGGTAAATTAATAGATCCTAAAAATATAATATTTGTGTCAAGAATATCACACGGACGCGTTTGTTTATATCTGAACAGTAAAGAAACAGCTGATAAACTTGTCAACAAGCTGACGAAGGTAAACATTCAATCTACTGAGTTGGAAATTCGGCCTCTCATTGCCAAAAGTAAGAGAATAATATTATCTAACGTCTGCCCGATAATTCCTCACTCTGTTATTTTGAATGAACTTTTAAAGTTAAACGTACAACCCATGTCACAAATATCGTTTATCAGAGCGGGAATAAAAGAAGCAGGTTATTCTCACATTTTTAGCTTTCGACGACAAGTGTTTCTCAAACCAGAAGATGTTTCAAAGCTTCCAGAAATATTGAAAGTGGAATATGATGTTACTTCTTATTCTATTTTCCCCTCAGCTAATCTGATAACATGTTTTTTGTGTAATCAAGAGGGACACGTCGCAAAGTTTTGTAAAGATGCTAAAGTTTCTGGTGAAGTTCCAGAAGAAGTTCAGGGTAACTCCTCAGAACAGAAGCAGAAGTTAACAAAGGAACATGTCTTCGCCCAACCCTCTCCTACAATGAGAAAAAAAAGACATCTTTCTCCTTCTAATTTGATAGATAGTGAGCTCGATGATTCGAAAAAGAACAAAGTGTCAAACCCATTGGATAGTGGCAAAAGAGTGAGAAAGACCTCCACATCAGGATTAACCTTGGAGGAGGTTTCTGCTGCGCTCATACCTACTTCAGACCTGTTTACAAACAATGTTAATAATTATCCATTGAACTTAAACCAGCTAACAGAATTTTTGTTTTTATCTTTTGAAAATCCGGACGTTTTGAAATTAGTAAATAAATATACTCAGGATATTTCTCTATTTATTCAAATGATTTCCGCAGTTAGGCCGCTAATCTTGCAACGCAAACTAAAGTATCGAATCACTAAAATTGTTAACAAATTGCAAAATACCCATAATGATGTTATAAGTGGGGATTCTTCTGCTTTGGACGATACAGACTTTTAACGGTATTTTAAAAAAAGAAAAGAAATAATAATTTAACTTTTAAAACTAAAAGAGATTTTTAAGGATAAATATAATTCTTTAAGGATTGTTTTTTGGAATGTGAGAAGTGTTGTGCATCGTCTAAGTGACATACAATCTCTTCTCAATGATATTGACATTTTTATCTGTGTTGAATCGTGGCTAACTAATGACAGAGACATACAATTTCCGGGTTTTATAACTTTTCGAAAGGACAGGATTCACTCTAGGGGAGGTGGTCTTTTGCTGCTAATTCGGAAAACTCTGGCCTTTAAAGAGATAATTGACATCCAGTCTCCAGATAAAAGTGTTGAACTTTGTGGTATATGTTTAAACAATGTCTATCCTCCTGTTAAGGTTATTGTGTGTTATAGGTCACCTGGTTTTACTCTTCTGCAATCTCAATGGAATAAAATTTTCCAAAATGTTAAAGTCAGTGATAATGCAATTTTTGTTGGTGATTTTAACGCTCATAACAGAAGTTGGAACTGCATGCATACTGATGCAAACGGAATTAGATTGGAAAACTCACTTGAAGAATATGACCTTTTTTTACATAATACTAGTTCTTCTACTTATGTTAATATGTACCATAAAACTAAATCAAATCTTGATCTTCTTATATCTACTGTTAACTTGTCTGACAAAATTCATTTTCGGGTTAGTGACGATCCTATGGGTTCTGACCACTTTCCGATATTTATTTTGTTAAATTCTGAAAAAGTGTCTTATGATAGGAGGTCATTTAAGATCAAGTCTTTGCGTACTAATTGGGATAGGTTTTCGAGTCTTTTGGAGGAATCTTATAACGAGTTTTTGTCTTTAGATTACGAATTGATGTCTCCAAGTAATAAATATAAATTCTTTCTTAGTAAAATAAATAATGCTCTTAAAAATTGTACTCCGAAGAGAAAAAGCTTTCCCTTAAAAAATCGTCAAATAAAAAAAAATCCAGTTTCATGGTGGGACGAAGATTGCAATAAAATAAAGAGATTAAGAAAAGCTAGTTATAAAAAGTGGGAATTCTCTCAAAATATGATTGATCTAATAGAGTATAAAAAAAATAGTGCCTTGGCAAAAAAAACTTATAAAAAAAGAAAAGAGATGGATTTAAAAAATTTGCTGAAAGTATTAACTTCCGTACGGATCCTACCTTTGTTTGGAATAAATGTAAAATTTTTAAAAATAAATGGGTTAAAGTTTCTCCTCTTCACACTTCTGAAAATTTACAAATGGAAAATAAGGTTAGAGAAGCT
The DNA here is from genome assembly GCA_032872505.1 of Leptopilina syphax. NCBI lineage: Eukaryota > Metazoa > Arthropoda > Insecta > Hymenoptera > Figitidae > Leptopilina > Leptopilina syphax. Next base: position 18,889,708 of record CM065469.1, read on the forward strand.
TTAAATAAAATAGGTCCTCCTTGGGTTCAGACGGATCCAGATTGGCTGCCTCCAGCTCAAGAGAGTGTCTTCTTTGACGCTCCATTTGACTTTGTTGAATTTAATGCTTCTTTGGACAGTAAAAAAACTAAATCTTCGCCTGGTTTAGATGGCGTGGATTTTGACATTTTAAAGAGATTATCAATAAAGTACAGGTTAATTCTTTTAGACATTTTTAATTTGCTTTACCAAACCTGAGAGTATCCCTTGAGCTGGAGGGAGTGTTTTGTCCATTTTGTCAAAAAACCTGATAATATTGGTCTGAGACCCATAACTCTTACTTCCTGTTTTCTGAAGCTATTTGAAACTTTGATTAAAAATAGATTACAGTGGTGGGCTGAAACGCAGAGCTTAATTCCTAAATCGCAAAACGGTTTTCGAAAGGGTAGATCTTGTATGGACAACCTATCAAACTTAACTTTAAAGATTGATGAAGCTTTTATTGAAAAAAAACACGTTTTGATAGCATTCCTTGATGTGCAAGGTGCTTTCGATAATGTTAATATCGATTCTCTGCTGTCTAAGTTGGTTTCAATTGGATGCTCGTTAAAATTGATTTCTTTTGTTAGTTTTGTATCTCATGAAAGATATGTCTATACAGCTCATACCCAAGATGAGATAAGAAAAGTTTTTAAGGGGGTACCTCAGGGTGGCGTACTGAGCCCACTATTGTATCTTATTTATGTTTCTAATATTGTCGATGACTTAAATAAAAGTGTTGTTGTTTCTCAATTTGCAGACGATATAGCATTGTATGTTAAAACGAAATCTGTCAAGAGAGGTGTAAATATGTTGTCTAAGGCTATAAATAGGATTGATAATAATTTGCTTTCTCTTGGACTTGAACTCTCTCCGTCTAAAACACAGTTTGTTGATTTTAATAATATGAAAATTCTCCCTGGTAATGTAGAAATTAAAATTAAAGGTCATGTAATTAAATCAAGTGCTTCGGTTCGATTTTTGGGTGTCATATTTGATTACAAAATGTCTTTTCTGCCACATATTGACGATGTTTTTAAGAAATGTTCCAGAGCATTAAATATTATAAAATATCTTTGTGGTACTTGGTGGGGTTCAAGTCCTGAAACTCTATTAACTTTGTATAAAAGCTATGTCCGTTCTATTGTCGACTATGGTTCATGTTTGTATTTTCCTAAGACTAAAAAAGGTAGACAAAAAATCGAGTCTATACAAAATAATGCAATTAGAATAGCTTTTGGCTACCGTAGAAGTACGCCTATAAATGTCATATTGGCTGAGTCTAAACTTATGATGTTGAGAGACCGTTCTGCTTACCTGTGTGATTGTTATTTGGCAAAAATTTTATCAAATCGGAATTCTCTTATTTTTAACTCTGTGAATGTTTATTTTAACCTCTGTAAACGTAAAGTTTTAAACCGTAAGATTTTATTGTGTCGGAATGTAATTTTTAAATTGAATGATTTTAAGTCAGTTGATTCTCGCAACAACTACAACATGTATTGCTCAGATTATGAAATTTTAAAAACAATATTACCCGTTGACACCAGCATTGGTAACGACCTTAGTAGTTTATCTAATCCAAATAATAGATTAAATGAATTAATACATGAGAGCAACGCTGTATCTATTTTTACGGATGGTAGTAAGGTATCTTCGCGTTCTTATGTCGGTTCTGCTTGTATTTGTCCAGAATTGAGTATATGTATAAGAAAGAGTATGCCATGCGAGGCATCTGTATTTACGGCTGAATGTGTTGCTTTGAGTGATGCCTTGGATGTTGCCTTGGAACATAGAAGTCATAGCTTTCTCATTTTTTCGGACTCTTTAAGCGCTTTACAAAGTTTAAAATCTAGTTTTCTTACTATTAAAACTAATCCGTACATTTTTGAAATAAAAGAAAAATATGTTAAATTTTTTGCTAATAATTCTTACAATAGTTTTATAAAATTTTTTTGGGTTCCTTCACATATCGGAGTCCGAGGAAATGAGGAGGCTGATTTTCAGGCTAAATTAGCTACTGAAAAGGACTTTTTGGATATTTTAAGGATTCCTTATACTGATTTTTACGAATTGTTTAAAAAAAGGTCATTCTCGCTGTCTACAGATATTATATT